>CM077346.1:75722782-76922782 GCA_039655645.1 Ammopiptanthus mongolicus | reverse complement strand
TTTACATAAGTGCTAGCAAGAAGAATGTCATCGACATATAACACAAGAATTATAAATTGCTCTCACTAGTCTTCAAGTAAATGCACTGATCAGAGACATTTTCCTCGAAGCCAAAAGAAGTGACAACCTAATTAAATTTCAAATACCATTGCCTAGATGCCTGTTTTAGTCCATAAATGGGCTTTTTAAGTCTGCAAACCAAATGCTCCTTACATGATTCAACAAAACTATCAGGTTGAACCATATAGACATCCTTGACTAGATCTCCATTCAGAAAATCCGTCTTCACATCCATCTGGTGAAGTTCTAAATCAAAGTGAGCTACCAAAGCCATAACAACTCGAAAAGCATCTTTTGTAGAGACCGATGAGAAATTCTCCTTATAATCAATGCCTTCTCTTTGATTATAGCCTTTAGCTACTAATCTAGCTTTGTACCTCTTAACTTTACCATATGGACTACGCTTGGTTTTGAAAACCCATTTGCAACCAACGGGTTTGCAACCAACCGGCAACTCCACGAGATCCCAAACAGAATTATGAGACATAGAAGACAATTCATCATGCATAGCATTTAGCAATCGGAAGCATGAGAGCTAGATATTGCCTCCTCAAAAGTGATAGGATCGTCATCGTCATGGAGATCAAACTCGTTCTCGTGAAGATATACAACATAATCATCTGATATAGAAGGCTTGCGTGCTCTCTGAGATCGTCTTAATGAGACTACTTCATCAATGTCATCAGGTTTCTATTCATCAGCTGGTGGTGCCACTGCATCATTTTCTCCTTGAAAAGCCTGATCATTATTATGAGTGTTTGGAACCATGATATATGCATGAAGAGAAACAGTTGGTACAGGAACTATGGTTTGATCTTCTTTAAGAGTGACTGGTCGTGGTGTATGGCTCCCACTATCCAAATCATCCTCAAAGAATATCGCTCGGTCAAACTCGATGACTCTTATGGAGTGAGAAATAAAATAGAATCTACAACCTCTGAAGCCCACCCAGTAGCCAATGAAGAAACCGCTAACAGTTTTAAGATCAAGCTTCTTATGCTGAGGATTATAAGGTCTAACTTCTGCCTTACAACCCCACATATGAAAGTGTTTCAAACTCAGCTTCTTTGCAGTGATCAGGTCATAGGGAGTTTTTGGCACAGACTTGCTGGGTATAGTTGATTAAGAATGTACATAGCAGTCCCCAAAGAAAATCCAGCAATGACGAATGACTCAACATGCATCTCACCATATCCATAAGTATGTGGTTGCGTCTCTCTGCAACTCCATTTTGCTGAGGAGTACTGGGCATAGTATATTGAACTTCAATTCCCCATTCATCGAGAAATCTGGCGAACGGTCATGGGTTTCTTCCAATTTCATCATATCTGTTGTAATACTCACCTCCTCTGTCAGACCTCACACATTTAATCTTCTTGCTTGTCTTCAATTCAATAGCAACCTTGAAGGATTTGAAGGCATCCAAAGAATTAGATTTTTCCTGAAGAAGATCTATCCAACCGAATCTGGAGAAGTCATCTATGAAGGTAATAAAATACCTATATCCGCCCATGGTTGTGGGGTGTAATAGGTCCAACACATGTCAGTGTGAATCAACAGCAACACATCGTCACACCCGTTTGCTCCTTTATTCCTAGTTTTGGCAGTGAACTTGCCTTTAACACAATCAGCACAAGTGTCGAAATCAGAGAAGTCATGGTCATGAAGAATACCTTCCCTAACCAATCTAGGGCCTAGAGATGTGCCCCAAGCGTCTATGCCATAGCATAGAAGAACTCTCATCAGTCCTACTACGCTTATTTCCAACAGCAGAGTTAACAAACATATCATTCAAATTCAGCATATATAGCCCATCACACAAAACTCCTGAACCAACGACAGCAGAATTACAACAAACAACAAAATTTCCATTACCAAATTCAAAAGTGTAGCCACATCTATCCAAAGCTGAAATTGAAATTAATTCCTTCTCATAGAAGGTACATAAAATCATTTTTCAACAATAAAGTATGACCAGAAGATAAATACAAGGTAACTACTCCTATTTCTTCCAATGATACTGTAGCTTCATCTCCCTTAATAATCTTGGATTCAATATTACTTGCCTTCCTCAGGCTTGTAAACCCTTGTAAAGAATTCATAACATGAATGGTTGCACCTGAGTCAAACCACCAAGTATTAGGAGCAACATTAATCACATTTGATTCAAAACAAGCTAGAGCTAGGATTGTACCTTGCTTCTCATGTTTCTTCTTCAGAAAGTAACAATCATCCAACTTATGGCTAAACTTCTTACAATACTTGCAACTTCCCTTGAAGAAATTCTTCTTAGGCTCCAGGTGTTGAGATACTTTCCTTCCTTTTTTCTTATCATGTTCAAACTTGCCTTTGTGACCTTTCTTTTTCCCATATTTAGTACCTGAAGTAGAAGCAACAAACTAAACACTATGTGATTTCCCTTTCTTTATAGACTCCTCTTCTTGAGTAACAATAGCAATCATTTCATCAACAGTCCATTCATTTTTCTGAGTGTTATAAGAGGTCTACAAAACAACAAATTGAGAAGGGAGTGACTCAGAACTTGCCAGATTAGATAACTCTCACCGAGAACAACCTTGAGAGACTTCAGTTTATTAAAATAGTGTACTAACTTCATGATGTGCTAACGAACTCCACTAACACCATAATATTTAATCTTCTCAATCAAAGAAAGATACTAGCCTTTCGGAGCTTTTTCAAAAGTCATGAATTTCTCACTTACAGATTTCAGAAATTCCTTAGCCTTCTTCCTCTCTAGAATGCTTTGTCTAATTGACTTCTCCATGGTGTACTTCATCACCATAAGACACACCCTATTTGAGTGCTCCCATATTTCACGAGAAGCCTTATAAGCAGCAGTGGACCCAGCAGTAAGAGCAGCAAGCTCTTCTTCTCTCAAAGCCAAGTCCATATTAGTGATAGTCAATTACAGATCCAAAGATTCTTTCCAATCCTCAAAGTTTGTCCCATTCAAAGTCTTGATAGAAGGCAATTGCACAAGCAAAGAGGCTGAGATCATAACAACAAAGGAAACATTTAATATGCACAATGTTATCATGCAATAAGAGAATTAAATGATTCCGTATGCATAACCAAAAATATGCCCTTTATAAAAAATTCTTACCTTCCATGGTCCCATCTAAGGGTCTCGAACCATAATAAATAAGAAATATCATAATACAATGCACAAATCTTATATGACCAAAAATTTCTAATACCGATAGGGTACTCGAAAACATAACTAACATAAGAATAAAAACAAAAGCGCATTGTACAACAAATTACATTAATAACAACACACCGATACGGTATAATCATTACTAATGCAATAAAAAAATGATAAAAAAAATAATCATTCAACTCACAAATTTTGCATAATTATACCCACGATAGGTGAGCTCACCGTTATACAAATCATCAACAATTATACTCAATAGAATATAATAAATACATATCATGAATAATAAAATATTCAGTTCACATATAGACCAAAAATTAATTCCATGACTATGACACATTAACAAGAAGAGTATGATATAGCAAAGTGTCAGTAGTAAAGTAAGGAACAATCACAAAAAATTTCAAGCCAAATTACTGAAAGTATAATATTTTAAAAGACAATTCATTTTCAGATTTAGCAATATAAAATATTTAAGGGTGTCCAAAAAATTCCAAAAAAGTACCAAAATATCCGAAATAATAAATAAGTATTTTTAAATTAAATAATTTTTTTGGGCCTTGGAGTGGGGTCCACGCACCCCCACTCTCTTGAAACGCGACTTGGGCTTTGCGGAGGAAGGTCATCTTCCTCACCTAGCAACTGCAAATCGGGTCGAGATGACCCGCGTATAAACTCGGTTCGATCTCCTCATTCCGGCGATGAAATGCCGCAATTTTCTAGTTACAGGGTCGCACTGTTGAGACAAGAGAAAGCCCTCAAGCAATTTCTCCAATAGTTTGTTGATGATAGAGGAATCACGTTCGAAAGAAAATACAAGAACGGAGAACAACGACGCACTGGATCTCTAAAAATACTTCATTAAATTTTCTGATTTTTAAGTAAGTGATTCGTGTGATAGTGGTTAAGGACCCTAATCAATTTTAATATTAATCAGACAAAAAAGATTCAACCGAAATTATGGTTCATGAACAAAGGTGCACGAAATTTTCGATTTAATCATGGAAAAGGAAAAAAAATAATAGTCATAATCTGTATCTATTTGGCTCTGATACCACTTGAAGAATTTTAACTGAATCGCATAAACCTAGAATCAATTATAGACTCAAGATTATAGCATATTAAACACATCCATAGAGAAATAGATCAAGAATGTGTACCTTGCATGATCCCGCAATCCATTGTTGTTCAACACCAAAGAGACAAAGGAGATCCGTATGTGAGAGAATAACTTCCCTCTACCTAGTAAGTTTCTGTATGTAATTAATTGTTTAATGAGGAAGAGTTTTATTTCTTTACAAGTTTAGAGTAAAGACCTCTCAACAGGCTAACAGTGAATAACTCAACTCATCACGGGCCACTCACAACAAAAGCCCAATTACAATATTCATAAATTGACCAAGTGCTATATCATAAACCATAATAACGTAATTGATATATTAATTATTGATTAATGCTAATCCACATAGGATATATATTTGAATTAAAATTCAACAAACATTACCACATCCATTTGGTAGTAGACATTCTATATCTGTTTCCAACTAAACTTTGTTGCATTGAGCATTGCAGCAAACGGATACAACACTCTTCGTTACGCCATATTTGATCTTTAATAGAGTGCATTTTTGGCATTTGATAGCGCTATTGAGTACAATTTATTTTGGTGCTATTAAAGAAGGCTACCAAATTAAAGATAGCGGTTTGAAAGCGCTATCGTAGATGTACCTATAATAGCGTGTTACCAGTGAAACATTGTCTAATTTTAGGGAATAAGATAATGTTTCATTTGGGAAACATTATCTAAGTTTAGGAACTAAGGTAGCGCGTCGTCTGCGAAATGCGCTATCTAAGTGTAGGACCTAAGATAGTGTTTACTATAGGAAACGTTATCTATTAATTGTTTCGCCTAAAATAGCTTTTCTTAGAAAAAATGTTGTCTAAGTCACTTTTTTTTAGTTTGTTGATATACACATTCCCCCTATAAGCATTTAGATGATATTGATCCAAAATTGTACTTGCACAAAAAATATATTCCAATTCATAGCAAGGAACAAGAATATTTTACAAAAATATACTAAACGAATATAATAATTTACAAAATCGTAATCCCTATATATGTTTGTTTCATCAAATATCTTTCTTATATACTCAGACCATTCTTCCTTGACTTCATTTATTAGAGACTCTGAGAAAGTATCACATTTGCCCCATATGTGCAATTTTTTGCACTCATGCCTCATTCCCTCTTTCTTTCTCCATTACAAAGAGCACCATGACAACCTACTCAACATAATTTTTCCCAAAGAAAAATTGAGACTTCTTTAAGAAGATTTTGTCCTTCTTGGTTTAATGAACTGGTTAGAATAGTATAGAAAAAGACGTTGCATTTTGCTTATGTTGTTATCTTTTTAGGGTGTTTATCCAAGTAGAGATATGTACATAAATTCTGCATACTCCAGCAAATCATCAACGGATGTTGCATTTATTGCGTAATCGAATGAGAGATGTATGGATGAATGATTGTCTGGTGACTTATATTGAGAGACGTATGTTCAATAACATTGTTAATGAGCTGATCGTTCAATGATTTCAAAACATGAAATCATGTAGAGGACAATTATAAGATATGTAATTTATTTGATTAGATATATTTTAAGATTTCATGCCTTTAAATTTTATGTCTTTATCTTCATACATACATAATAGTAATTATTATTATATTTTATGTAAATAGATTGCCCCCACTGCGCTCAAGGGAAGCTTTGCAAAGAAAGGCGTTGTCTAGAACGTGACTGGAGAAGAGGAGGTATTTTTTGGAAGCTTGAAGCAAGAACCGTGGGATGGATGACACTGGTTGGGTCGTTGGGGTTGAGGGGAAGAGGTGTTGGAAGTAGGATGAAAAAGATGATTGCATCGGTTTTTTTTATTAAATAGATTTATATTTTAATCTACAAAATGCCATGTGGACTTGCTACATGGCAAAATATTAGCCCCGTAGGACACTTCCGTTAGAAAACTGACGACTGTTGGATAGAGGGATTAATGTTGCAACTTTTTGAAAATTGGAGAACCAAATGTGTTAACAAAAATTAGAGTTACTAAAATTGCACATGAACTACATTTGGGGGACGAAGAGTGCAATTAAGCCAAAAGAATAATATTTTACAATGTAAAATACAAAAAGTTTCGCATGCATAGATATTTGGTCAAATGTGCGGTAGTTGATAATTTAAGTTTCACCATCAAAATTTGTGAATTTGCACTTATATATTGCATAAAAAAGATATGTTAAATTATATCTGAAAGACACTTTAGGTAACACCTCAGGGACTCCTCCATCAGGAGGTTTTTTCTTTGATGGTGTCAAAAACTCATGTTGTGCAAAGAAAACAACTTCATTTGGTTCTTACATGATATAACAAAGTTATTAAATACATGCATCATAAGCCAAACACATCATTCTTATCAAAACTCTCATACTTCAATGGATTCTAAATCTCGCATTTAAGACTCCAATACCACATGCTAAATTTAACATAAACAAATAATGTCTTTAGGATTGGACATACATGAATTTAATTAGAACACCATGTTGGGTTTTTATTAGACAATCCTCTTTTAAAATCATGTCTCAAGGCGGAAGAAAACCATACCCCATGGATCGTACATTACAAAACAAGAATAACATAAGGCTATTGTGTTTACCTCTTGAAGCTCGCTTTCAAAATAATCCTTAAAGCGTGCTTCGAATCACTAGTGGCGCGACAGGGGAAACACCTCTACTCAGTCAACGCGGGCAAACATCCGTTGGAGGAACGCCTCTTATGCTAGCTGACGATTACTGGGTTTAGCGCGATGTGTGTTATCACAACTATGTCAAGTATATGCGTAAGCAGTGAGGGAGGTACGCGGTACGCCATCTGTTTAAAGAGTACCACTCCCTCACCCGTCATGCCACAACCCTCATGGATTTGTATACTACAATACCAAATTGGAATTATTTATTAATTCATATGTAATAAACTAATTCCTCTCCAATTATTTGCTCTATCTGTGTGACTCATAGGTTCCACTAAATTAGCAATATTATTAAATATTATAATAATATCTCATATTAATTATAATATCAAATATTATAAACAATGAGCGGCATCTAACAATGCATCATTGCTACCAATTTAAAACCAATTTACCATTTAGTAAATGTCCCTTCATCCATATATCATAATTGAACACAAGACATAAATGTGTCATCATTGCTAAGTTCAATTATATATTCCTCGATCTCCGAGTAGATGTGTAATCACAAACAAGACCCAATATCTCATATTGGCCCATTTCAGCATAGTCATGCATTTTCACATCTCACTCTATTGAGAGACCCATGGCATGTCTCCTGTTATGTAGAAGGGACAAATTCTATCTACATCATTCACATCTCTCAACATGATTCGTTGCAGGCCCAATTATTACCTTTATGATTATCTATTACGAATGACGTTTGATATCATTCAAGCCTGCAACTCCACATGTAGGAATCGTAGTGACTTCAAGTCGAATGACTACTTCACTATAGTTGCCATGAGAAGCGCTTATGACACTTACATAACTATTATGTAGCATTCTCATAATGAGTCAATCCGATATAAATATTACTCTCATATTTATACCTATGTGAAGACTTGATATCTCATATTCATAACCCGTGAGATGTGATTATCAGTCTACTCACATAATAGTTTTGATGTATTTATTGTTGTCCTAAAAACAATAATGTTCAATAGAGTCTCACGATCAAGTCACACTTGATGTTATATTGAACTGAACCTACTTTTCTAAGGACTTTATTATGTACAAAAAAGATAACATAATAAACTGAAATGCCTTATATTATAAAAGATAAAAATCATAGTCAAGACAAAAATGTAAATCTAATAAATAGATTGGCCACTAGAGCTTACACTAATAGTCTCCCACTAGCATTAGAGCTAATCAGGAATAAATTTAATACCCATCGATCTAGTATGAGCGTCATGTTTCTGCTGAGCAAGAGGCTTGGTCAGCGGGTATGAGACATTGTCCAGTGTTGGTACTCTGCATATCTTAACATCTCCTCTATCGATAATCTCTCAAATGAGATGGAAGCGCCTAAGTTTATTTTGGACCGTTGACGAGATCCGGGTTCCTTGGCTTGCGCGATTACGCTGTTATTATCACAATAAAGGTCAATCGGGTCCGCAATGCTAGGAACTATACACCAAGTTCAGTAATGAACTTTCTGATCTAAACGGCCTCCTTGGCTGCATTGGAGGCAGCAATATACTCAACCTCTGCAGCAGAATCGACAACTGTTTCCTGCTTTGAACTCTTCCTGCTAACAGGGCCACCATTCAAGAAGAACACGAATTCACATTGTGTTCTGGAATCATCCTTATCAATTTAGAAGCTAGCATCAGTGTAACATTTTATAGGGAGTTCTTTCTCACCACCATAGATCAAGAATGAATCCTTAGTTCTTCACTTGAGGATATTCTTGACTGCAATCCAGTGACTCCCACCGGGATAAGGTTGGTACCTGCTCGTCATGCCCAAAGCATACGAGGCATCTGGTTGAGTACAAATTATGGAATACATGATAGATTCAATTGTCGAAGCATATGAAATTTTCCTCATGCGTTCCCTCTCATTTGATGTAGTAGGATAATGTCCCTTAGACAAGTATACGCCATGTGACGTAGGCAAGAGACCTTTTTTGGAATTATACATGTTAAAATGCCTAAGCAATTTGTCAATATATCTACTCTAATTGAGGCCCGGTAACCGCAACGATCTATTTCTATAATCAGTCCTAACACGTAGGAAGTCTCGCCTAACTCTTTCATTGAGAAGTAGTTCCCCGACCATGTTTGCACATTTTGTAGCGTATGGATATGGTTTCCGATAAGCAATATGTCATCTACATACAATACGAGAAAGAATATCTCACTCCCACTAACCTTCTTGTACACACAAGGTTCATCTCCGTTCTTGATAAATCCAAACTGTCTTACAGTTTCATCAAAACGAAGATTCCAGCTTCTACAAGCTTGCTTTAATCCATAAATGGATCTATGCAATTTAAATACCTTTCCAGCATCCTTTGGATCGACAAAACCCTCGGGTTGTGTCATGTATAAATCCTGGAGAAGATTTCCGTTAAGGAATGCAGTCCTGAGATTCATCTATTGTTAAGTCTCCAAACATCTATAATGACTATGCGCACAAGCGTCTGATCCTTATGTTTTGATGTATCCAAACATTTAGACTAAATGATTTGAATGAACCATGTGAGTATTTGCTGATGATCTACTTGAGTGCGCAGATTGTAAGCGTATTATCTAATCAATATCATGAAACCATCTAGCCATATGATAAAGTATCAGATATACAAGCTCAAGCATCTAAAAGATGAAGATAAAGACTAAAAGCAAGCACTGAAGCAAACACTATTTTGAAGCGTCTGAATGCTGGTCATATTAAAGGATTCAACTAGTACATTAAGAGAATAGAGCGTCTGAAGAAACTAGAAAGAATAATGCTCCAAGCAAATGTCTATGAAGCGTTTGATATCATTATTAAAGCAAAAAAAGTCTTGACAAGACATCAGTTGCAAATCTTCAGAAGAATCAACCAAAGAATTCAAGCGTCTCATACCTTATCACGAAGAAATCACAGAAAGAAACGTCTTGCCAAGAAACTAAGCTAATCAGAAGAGATATAAAATATGTTCTCTGCATATTTAATAATACTATTCGAATAGATAGTACTACCTATTGCACGCAATAACAGTCTAAAAAGAACTGTTGTTCTGACTTGTTGCAAGAAAGAAGAAATTCATACTACAAAATCTGAAGCTGCTCTGAATAGAAGTGTACGATTACACTAAGCTTGTCTTCAGCGGTCAAATATCTTCATCAAAACTATTTCTTCACATTGAATACCGTGACATCTTCAACTGAAGGCTCAGGAAAAGACTCGTCTCGCAACGGACCTTTTCTGCATCCAAGAAAATTGAAGACAAGATTCCGGTCTTTTCTCTCAATGAATCTTTTATTGTGAAAAGCCTATATAAAGGAAACTCTGCTAAAGGCTAAGCATAGAGAGGAGAGATATATACAATCAAAAGAAATATAAAAAGCAAAAAGGCTCATCTCAAGTTGAGAGAAAACAAGCAAGAAAAACACAAGAGATCGAGTTCAAAAGCTGCCATCTACAAATCCTTTTTCTTCTACACTCTCTGTAATATTCATAAAAGAAGTTTTTCTTAGTGCTGTCATACCTTCAAACAAATATCATATTCATTCTTTGAGTGTTACTTGGTTGACTAGCACTCTGTAATCTGAAGGTTCTACTTCAAATCAAACCTATAATCTGAGAAAGGCCTAGAGAGGCTAGCTGAAAAATACTTGTTGAGCCTGGAGACGCTAGGTGTGCAAACAATACTCATTGATTGAGCTTGTAGAGCCAAGGTGTGTAAACAATACTTGAGCTTGGAGATGCTAGGTGTGCAAAGAATACTTGAGCCTGCAGAGGCTAGGTGTGCAAAGAATACTCATCTGTAATCTGATCAATTATAGTGAAAATATTGGTTAGGTCAGGGACTGGATGTAACCCAAGTTTGGGGTGAACCGGGATAAATCTCATCTCTCTTTATCTCTCACACTCTTTGTTAGTTATAATATTCATCTGCTATAAATTTCCTGTTTATATTTATTAAACTAACAATAGGGTTTAAAAGTGTGCATATTTAAATATCATCTTCTAAAGGAGAAGTTTTCAATCAAAAAGCTTCCCCAGTCTTGGGTAAAATTAGACGGCTTATTTTAGCTGTTTGTGTTTTATGCTTTAAAATCTTTTAAGTTATTTCTTAATATCCAAACCGTGTTTAAAACTTGCAGTTTTCACTTGAGTTTAGATAAACACAATTCAACCCCCTTTCTTAGTATTTATTTGTATGCAGCAATAGCAAGTAGGATTCGAACAGATTTAAGCATTGCAGCTGAGGAGAAAGTCTCGTCATGGTCAACACCATGAATTTGCTTCAAAACTTCCGCGACCATTCGCGCCTTAAAGGTATTCACCTTACCATCGATGTCAGTCTTCTTCTTGAAAACCCACTGCACCCTATGGGTTTTACCTTTTCGGGTGGCTCTACCAAATTTTATATCTGGTTAGTATACATGGATTCCATCTCAGATCCCATGGCCTCAAGCCACTTCTTAGATTATGGGACAATTGCGTCCTCCTGGTAGGTTACTGACTCACCTTGATTCATGAGCAACACATCACCTTCCTGAGTCAAGAGAAGTCCATATCTCTCAGGCTAGTGGCATGGCCTGTTAGACCAATGCAATTCTTGTGTTACTTGAACCGTTGGTTGAAAATACAACATCTTGTAGAACCAACTCTTGTTCCATAGTAGGCGGATCAATACTTTGGGGTGCTTGGATTTGTCCATGTTCTATATTCCTCCCACTGGGTCCTATGGTGATGTATTCCTTCTCAAGGAAAACTCTAGTCCTAGCGACAAACACTTTGTCCTCGAATGGATTGTAGAAATAGTATCCTTTGGCTTCCTTGGGATATCACACAAAAGTACATTTATCCGATTTGAGTCCAAGTTTATTGGTCATTAGACATTTGACATAAACTTGACAGCCCCATATTTTCTTGAATGATAGACTAGGCTTTTAGCCCGATCATATCTCATATAGAGTCTTTTCAACCGCTTTTGATGGAACACAGCTAACGGTGAATGCAGTTGTAAGTAAAGCATATCCCTAGAAAGAGTCTGAAAGGTCTGAATGACTCATCATAGATCGTACCATGTCCAACAAAGTGTGATTCCTCCTTTCGGACACACCATTCCGTTGTGGTGTCCCGAGAGGTGTGAGTTGGGATACTATCCCACACTTCTTTAGATAGTCATCAAACTCCTAGCTTAAGTATTCATCACCACAATCCGATCGTATGACCTTAATACTTTTGCCAAGTTGGTTCTCTACTTCATTCTTGAACTCTTTGAACTTTTCAAAAGTTTTGGCCTTGTGTTTCATAACATACACAAATCCATATCTACTGAAATCATCAGTAAATGTAACGAAGTGAGAAAAACCACTTGTACCAGATTTGTGTAGGGGCCCATATACATCACTATATATCAAGCCAAAAATATTACTAACCCTTTCACCTTGATCGCTGAATGGCGCCTTAGTTATATTTTTCAATAAGCAAGATTTGCATGTCTCAAATGATTCATAATCGAATGAGTCCAAGAGTCCATATTAATGGAGCATGGAAATGCGTTCCTTATACATTGTCAAAGACATGTAGGGTTCAAATCACTTAGTTTGACCCTTTTCGCATTTATGTTATAGATTGGCATATCAAGATTAAGGACACAAGGTCCATTATCCAAAATGTGCTAGCATAGAAAAGATCATATGACTGATGTTTCTATCAATAGCTGGAACAGAATAATAACTATTTATTTCCATAACAAGCCTCGAAGGCAAAGTAAAAAACTCCTTCAGTTAATGTAGCAACTTTTGCTCCATTCCACTTGTGGTTTGACTTTGCCTTTAGTCAACATCCCAGTCCCTTTTAGATCCTTCACATTTGTACAAATGTGAGATCTACATCTGGTATACAATACCCATGGTGTAGAGAAGTAGACGAGTTGACTTCTATGACAAATTGCTTGAAGAGGAAGTCTTATTTCCATCCTTCTTTTGCACTCTTCCAGGTATTTCTGACAGATATCAATATCCTAGCAAGCTCTGGTAGAGATATGTCAAAATCGTTCATAACGAATTCACCGTAACTATCCGACAATATTTGTAGGATCAAGTTATTGGCCAACGCATTAGCCTGGAGGAAATCCTCGTCTATCATGTTCTCAGTTTAGTCAATAACGTGAAGCGCATGATTATTCACCGGGTTTCCTTCTACTAGTTTGTAGTAGAAAAAAGGTTCGGGAAATCTCGCACCTTCTCATGCCTTGCCCGCTCTTGGTAGAGTATCTTTAAGTATATGATCATATCATACGCCTCCAGGGCAGAGTATCTTGGTAGAGTATCTTGAAGTGTATAAGACATCCTACACCAAGGGCATTGACTTGATATTTCTCATAAACATCCCTTTTGACTCTAATGGCAGTAGGAACAGGTTGCTCAGAAATCGGTTGCTCGAGAACATACAATTTTCTTTTGTTCTTGAGGACAATCCTCAAATTCTTGGCCAATGCAGAAAATTAATTTCGAGTACTTGTCCTTCTCAAGGATAATCGCGGTAAAAATTATAGAGTTTTACGTCATGGTAATTCTAACTGCAGAAACATGTCGAACATAAGTATTATGATTAGAACATATTTAATAAGGTCTTTTATTAAATACACTCCCACTACTTTACTCAAATCAATGACCCTCATCATTGACTCGGAAAATCTCGGTGGAAGATTTTCCAACGGGACCAAGATCCATATTTTACTTTGTTTTGAGTTAGCTTTGACTGATCATTCAAAATTCAATTATTTATATAGGAAACTCCTTTCCAATTACATCTAATGTAATTCATGGACCATTTGGCCGAATAAATCTTATTCCAATTTATCTAATAATTCGATGCCCAACTCCTTTGCCTCCAGACCTTTCAATCCTATTGAATCTGGCTCAGTTAAGTCAAGTCCAATGGTTCGAAATTGGATATTACTATTATCCCATAGCGCCTCACCAAAATAAATCAACGTGCCCTGCTTCGGAAGGCCCACACTTGTTCGATTCTAGTCTTGATGAATGCCACGTATCGAAAGACATTTAAGACTTAATATTAATTTGAGGGCATTGTAATTAAGTGATCTCACCGACGTTGTATCTCATACAAAACGTCTCTCAACATATATGACATACAAGCTATCATACATTTAACTAACATATATAGCATACAACACATACATGCATACATATCTCATACATTTCATGCATCTCATATATAAACATACAAGACAGGTATAATGGTTATGACCCCCTAATGGACAATAATTAAATAACTAAATTATTACAATTCTTTGACTCTCGAGCAAGCTTCCAAAGCCTCTCCTAAGACAACCCCTTCCTAGGAGGTCCCATTGGAGACCCCACTTATAATTATTAGTGTTATAGCGTAGCATAGTATTATAAAATTTGCAAAAATATTAAAACATTAAGCATACTGATACCATAATAATATATACAGACATAAGAGTATCGACTCTATTAGTAGAGCCAACAACAACTGATACCAAATAAACCAACTTCAGAGTACGCAGTAAATAAAACTGAAAGCATAGTAGCGAAAATAAAAATACAGACGACTTAGTCCCTCGTATTGGCTGTAATAACTACAACTACCAACCCCCGATGTCTAAGGTCCTCCAACACCGGGATCCAGGGCTCTCCCACCAGCATCTGGTTCTACGGGTATACTATCAATCTCCTCTGGCAAATCCTCAATGGGATCTTCTCATACAGTCGAGAGTAAAGAGAATATGACATAGAAAATACAGGGGATAAGAAACAGTAATATGTCATAAATGGGAAAAACAGCGATATAAATAATGTATATAGATAGCAACACACCAAATCACAACAGTGATAACCAAACAACTTCCGGATATTTTTCTCTTAACTACTGTCTCTCACACTCATGCAATTAATGACTGTATGGACGCGGTCACGACGCGACATCCCCAATAGTTCAAGGTGTCTCAGTCATCACTATGCTACTCCCATAAGGTAGGGTTCGGTTTAAGGCCCGCAAGCCCAACTCGTCTCATGGATATGACATATTCCCCCGCCCGCAGGCCAGGTCGGAATATTCGTCTGTCAACAACGCAACTTACGGTAACGACATGTTCCCCCGCCCGCAGGCTAGGTCGGAGCACTCGTCCGTCCATTAACAACTCAACTTTCGGTAACAACACATCCCCCCGCCCACAGGCTAGGTCGAGATATTCGCCCGTCCGTTTACAATTCGACTAATGGGTACGACCATCTTCCTGTAGGTAAGATTGGAATCGCCCCTATGCCAAACTAATTGGTACGACCATCTCCCCGCAGGTAAGATCGGAATCGCCCGTATGCCAACACAGTGATGAACAACAACTATGCAACATAAATCTCACTGACTCATCTTAGGATCAACACTTAGTGCCTCAACCTCGACTTGTAAACAACCACAACCAACTTTCATCCGGTTCAACCGGGTATCAACTCACATCAACTGCCTAGCTCTAATCAGACATTAGCAGTCACAACAGTACATAAATCACAACCAACCACAGATTCAACAGTAAAATCAACTTACAGATAAATCATGTTTAATCAATCATAACCGATCATAAAATATAATAGACATCATACAAATATCACATATAATATACTAAATATCCAATCACAGAACATGCATCCTCGACATATAGTAAATATCAACCTCATGGTCAAACGACCTCTAGTAGGATTTGGGTCGTCCTACGCATATCAATATATATTATTTAAAGCTTGCCTCCCCGACGATATTGTGGTTCTTTCCCCCACCTTAATGATGTTCTTGAGAGATTCCGAATGCGGCTCTGCAACTTTCAATCGGGTGTGCGGTCGAATGTCTGAGTCCTGTCCGATTATATACCACAAAACATAACCACAAATTTACATAATTAAATCATAAACTCCATGTATCTTGTGTATAGGTTGAAATGAAGATAATTTAAGAAAGGAAGTAAAACTGGCAGAAATCCGCTAAGCGATTTGATTTAACTAAGCGAAAATTGGAAGGAAGTAAAGCTGTCAGAAATCTACTAAGCGATTTGATTTCTCTAAGCGAAAATTGAAAGGAAGTAAAGCTATCAGAATTCCGCTAAGCAATTTTATTTCGCTAAGCGAAATTACTCCAGAATGTAAAAACTCATTTTCTCCAAATATATACCCATTCAGCCTCTTTAAGAAAAATAGGCTAGAGAGCTTATTTGATTTCAAGCTCTTGGATTATGATAGTAGGGGATGATACTAGATCATAGAAATTTGTTTGGCATTAAAATGATTTTTCTACAATTTTCTAGAAATTTTTGAAGTATAGATCTAGAAATTGAAACTCATGAAAATCGATGGAGAAAAATAAAGATTGAGAGCTCAAGGATGAAATCTATATCTCCTAGGTGATAGAGGAGGATGAGAGGAGCAACTTTTCTTCACAAATTTTCTTGAAAAAGTTTGAGGAAGCTTGAGAAAAAATGGAGATGAAAAATGGAGGAAATGGAAGAAAATGGAGGAAGAAAGAAGAAAGAAGAAAGAAGAAAGAAGAAGAAGAAAGTGAAGGTGAAGAAGAAGCTGGAGTCAGGGAGTGAGGAGGGGAGAAAAGTGAGTGGGTGAAGATATTTGTGGGAGTTACTTAATAGTTAAGTAAAGGTTAAAAGATAATTAGTAAAAATAACCAAGGGCAATTTGGTCAACTCACGTCCCGACATTTTGAAAATCCTCACGACACTAGTAGGAGTCCCCAAATAATTTATCATACCTCTAATATGAAAATCATTGGCTCAAGGTTCTCGAAGAAACATAAGACAGCTCAAATCGTCTACCCGATCGATTTTCGGCCTGAATATAAAATATTATTTATATTTTTGGAGGTCAAGACACATTTTAGCAAAAAGGTAGAGAATTGAATTCTAAGATTAATGGTTCTGACCGTTAGTCAAAATGAGGTCTTGATAGTAGAAAAACACTATCATCCGAAAAACATAGATCGGGTTCCGTTTGAGTTTTCAGCTCAAAACTTAACCATAGCCTCCTACAATGGCGTAGAGCATGACTATGGCATCGGAATAAATTATTTAATTTTATAGACCCTCTAATAAAATAAAATACTTAAATACTGATTAATTAAAAGAATAAGAAAAATCGGGGTGTTACATCTCCCATGGCATCGTCATATGGTGTTGCCTTCTCTCTTCAACCCGAGCAAATACATCATTTATAAAATAAATAAAGAATTTAAAAGGCACGACACGCATGCCGTATTTAAATAATTAAACCACGACACACAAGCCGTATTTATCAAAATAAATAAACACCATAATCTAAGGCCATAATCATATATCCTAAAATATATCAAATATATAAAAGTGCAAGAAAAACTTAAAATATTACATAAGGCTATTGTGTTTATCTCTTGAAGCGTACTTTCAAAATAATCCTTAAAGCGTGCTCGAATCACCAGTGTCACGACAAGGACAACACCTCTACTCAGTCCACGAGAGCAAATGTCCGTTGGAGGAATGCGTCTTGTGCTAGCTAACAACTACAAGGTTTGGCGCGATGTGTATTATGACAACTGTGTCAAGTATATGCGTAAGCGGTGAGGGAGGCACACAATCTATTTAAAGAGTAGCGCTCCCTCACCCTTCATGCACAACCCTCATGAGTTTGTACACCACATGCCCAAATTGAAATTATTTATTAAATCATATTTAATAAACTAATTCCTCTCCAATTATTTGCGACATTCGTGTGACCCTATAGGTTCCCATTAATTTGGCAATAATATTAAATATTATAATAAAATATCATATTAATTATAATATCAAATATTATAAACAGTGAGCGACATCTAGCAATGCATCATTGCTACCCAATTTATGAGAAAATCAATGATTTGATTTTAAACTTACTGCAACCAATTTACCGTGTAGTAAATGTCCATTCGTCCATATGTCATAATTGAACATAAGGCACAAATGTGTCACCCTTGTTAAGTTCAATTATATGTTCCTTGATCTCCGAGAAGATGTGTAATCACAAATAGGCCCAATATCTCATATTGGCCCATTTCAGCATGGTCATACATTTTCACATCTCACTCTATCGAGAGGTCCATAACATGTCTTCTGTTATGTAGGAGGGGCGAATCCTATCTACATTACTCATATCACTCAACATGATTCATTGCAGGCCAAATTACTACCTTTATGATTATCTTGTTACAAATAACGTTTGATAGCATTAAAGCCTACAACTTTACATATAGGAATCGTAGTGATTTCAAGTCGAAAGACTATTTCACTATGGTTGCCATGAGAGGCTCTTATAACACTTACTTAACTATTATGTAATGTTCCCATAGTGGGTCAATTCAGTATAAATATTAGAGTATTTATACCTATGTGAAGACCTAAAATCTCATATCCATAACCTGTGAGATATGGTTATTAGTCTACTCACATAATAGTCTCTATGTATTTATTGTTGTCCTAAAAAACAATAGCTTTAATTACTCTGTTGGTCCCCAGACTATTTGAGAATTCTTAAATAGGTTCCTAAACTAAAAAAATTTGTAATTGGGTCCCTGACCTTCTAAATATTTTATAATTGGATCCCTCCACTTTAAACGTTCGTAATTGGGTCCCTGAACTTATAAATAAATTGTATTTAGGTCCCTGAGGTAGGAGAAAAATCATGTAATTAGAGCACCGTATAAATCTCTTTCGAGGTTTCTTGTCAGGCTTAGAGGTTAATAGAACCATTGAATCACCACAATAACAAAGGTTTTAAAAATGCCTCATATCCCAGGGACCTAATTACAAAATATTAACACGTTCAAGAATCCGATTACAAACGTTTAAAGTGCAAGGATCCAATTACAAAGTATATCAAAGTTCGGGGACCCAATTACAAAATTTTTTAGTTCAGTGACCAATTTAAAAATTCCTAAATAGTTCGGGACCTGAGAAGTAATTAAACCAAAACAATAATACTTGACTACAGATATTTAAAATTAGGGTTCTTATGTTCAATAGGGTCTTACGATCAAGTCACACTTGATGTTCTATTGAGCTGAACCTACTATTTTAAGGACTTTATTATGAACAAAAGAGATAACTTAATAAATTGAAATGCATTATATTATAAATGATTTAAATCATAGTCATGATACAAATGTAAATCTAATAAATAGATTGGCCACTAGGGCTTACACCAACACACCAAACATATCATATCCATATAAAGTAATTGCACGAGTACCTTTCACCATGGTAATAAATAAACAAGTTTTGAATAAGCATATGGTTGTTCATCTCTCCTTATTGTAAGAAGACAATGCATCTCTTTCTGCCATCTCAAAAAATTGCCACCATCGAGCCTATCAAGTTTGACAATGTAGGAAGTCATCTTCTTCATTGTTGCAACCATTATGATAGAATAGAAATCGAACCTAAATATTTTTAGAAAAACTGGGGATGGTTTTGCAACAAGGAAAGAAAGAGAAAAGAATAACACAAGTCTCCAAGGCGTGCGCGAACACTAAGCTCCGGCTTAGATTCGCCCCCACCAGTCTTTGTCTTCATTGGATGCAAGAGATGTAATATCGAATTCTCTTCAGGATACAATGGAGATCCATTGACTTGGTTTGCACACCTAGAATCAAGGCTAACACCGATGGTATTTTAGAACAATAGTTTCCTCTAATCTCTTTACGCACCAAAGAAGAAAGGAAGTGACTTGAAATGCACATAACTCATCTTGGATGAATTTCGTATAGAAATTTGCATCAAGAGTGGTTTTATTAAAAGACCAACTCATGCCTTGGTGAGGAAAAACAATCCATCGAAGGATTCAAAGAAGAGATGTAACAACGAATTCTCTTCAAGATACAATGGAGATCCATTGACTTGGTTTGCACACCCAAAATCAAGGCTAATACCAATGGTATTTTAGAACAATAGTTTCCTCTAATCTCTTTACGCACAAAAGAAGAAAAGAAGTGACTTGAAGTGCATAGAACTCATCGTGGATGAATTTCGTGTAGAAATCTGCCTGCAGAGTGGTTCTAATTATAAACCAACTCATGGCTTTTGGTGAGGAAAAACAATCCATCAAAGGATTCAAAGAAGGGATGTAACCTTTCACGCATGCATAATTTGATGAATGGATACATATATGCATGAAAGAACATACACCCATTAATAAAGATTTAAAAGCCATAAAAAGACACACCTATTGGAACAAGTCAAAAATGTCTTCGGCAGAATTCTGCAGAATTCTACGTAGCGCAAGTTAAGTTGTGCTGAGCGCAAGTACATTTCCCTATCTGGAGTTGAGCGCCAGTTGACCTGCGCCGACTGCATGTTCATGCTTAAAAACATGCTCTTGGACAGACTAGCGTTAAGCTCTTGTTTTCCCGCGCTGAGTCCTAAGTCCATTTCAAACTTAGGTGTTCTTGGTCTTTTATATTTTGGAAGTCCCTCACATATTCTCCCTCGAGCCTAGCTGACCCGATAACATAAGATCTAAATCCAATTACCCTCATATGGATCAAGGAGGCCCAAGTCCCAACTCATGACCAACCATCAGTTGGAGAATTACAAGAGTCACCATCAGTTGAACACTAAGGCACCACTAATTTTGCTTAAAATGGTTTCTAGATTTTTCTGCTTTTCTAGGATTAAAATAGCCCTGCAAAAGTAGTATAAATATGGCTCATTTCATTTGTTTTTCATCATCAAGCGTGAGTTTTATTTTGAGTAAAATTGAGAGAGTTCTCTCTTCTTTCCTTCTCATTTTGAGCCATGCCCCTTCTAGCTATAAATAAAAAGGAGCATCTGAAATAAAATAAGTTTTGACTCTAATGCCGCTCAAAGTAATGACCAACTTGAGTGTTAGCGTGTCATTTCAGAGTCGAATTGAATTGATTCTAATAGAGTGCCCGAATTTCCGGGTGTTTTTCCGGAATAGTAACTTAGACAACAAAGGGGATGGTGGCATTGGCTTGTTGGAGGTTTTGATGATCATTGCTGTTGGGAAGGTTTCTTTTTTGCACGTTGACATGGGGTGGAATATGGGATTCATAGTTAGTTGAGTGACGGAATACAAAGACACATTGGGTATCAGGAGGCTGGTATTAAATTAAACTGGAAAAAATAAATATATGCAATAAAGATAGATAAAATTAAACTAAAAAGAGTAAACACAAAAGAATTCACAAAGCAGCATGGTAAGCTGTTTGCATGGATAATAAATGGAAAGAAAAAAAATTAAAAATATTTTTGTTATAATATACGTTAAATTATATTTTTGATCATTTATTTTATTTCTAGTTTTAAATTGGCTCTCTAAATAAATAAAAAATCCGATTTCGTCTTCTATGTCATTAATGTCGCACCAATTTAATCCTTATTTTTTTTACAAATCAAACTCACCTTTTAAGAGTATGTTTGTAAAAAAAGTTGTTTCATATATAATTTATCATGTTTGGTAATTAAATTAAATTTATAAAAAAACTTTTTCTTGGGAAAAAACTGCTTTTTGTCATCTAATTTATTGTAGCTTAAAATTGTTGTGATTTGATTATTTTTCATTTTCAAAACTTTTTTCCCTATTTATATAACCCTACAAAATTAACTTCCAAACAAATATTATCAAATTATACAAATAATTTCATACTCTTTTGTTCGTAATTTACTATGTAAAAATGATTTTTTTCACCATTCAAATAAAATAAATTATCTTAAAATCACATTTTATTAAATATATCCAAATAAAAACAGACTCAAATTATAATCAATTATCACAATATTTATTTTTTTTAATTTTCCAAACCCAAATACAGTCTAAGATGCTAGCTTTTTTCTATATAACTACAGATAGATTTTGTCTTTACTTTGGTTGGTGCCTCGGTGTCAACTTGTAAGACGGTCCTTGCTCCTACTCAGCAGGATGGTTTAACTTTAACGTCAACCCCTCATGAACAGAATATCACGTGTGCCTATATACTCGTTCTCTCGTAACTTGCTTTCTCCTTCACACTGTGCCATACTCTCGCTCTAGCTACATTCATCACCACTCTCTTTTGTGATTCTCCTTTGTACCCTTTTCAGTGGCATGCAATTACCCTTCACCCATTTTGTCATGGAGCCTTGAGTTTCTGAATTTTCTATGTACCATGTTGTTTTTAGTGTTGTTGTTGTTGAAGAAAGAAAGTGGAGCACCTATGAGAAAACATCCATGTCCTTAATAGTTTGAAGAATTTGAACTCGGTAATGGTTATCGGTTTCTTTATTTTGTTGGTTCTTTCTGTTTCAGGATTTCTTGGGGAATCATTTGGTTTTGGAAATTACCAACTACCAACTGGACAGGATTAATGTTTTTTCCCCCCACAGAACCACCATTTCAACATGTTTTTTTTTTGTTTCACTGTGTGCACTTTCCTTCTTTACCCTGATAATGATATTCATGTGAAGGAAATGTGTGTTATTAAAGGGAAAAAGAAATTATTAAGGAAAGAAAACAATAATGCAGAAAATCAGACGTTTTAATTGAATTTATTTTCTTCATTCATGTATTTTTTTTATTCTCTTAATGGTGCGTTTCCCTTATTGTTAAGCACAGCATGTTTTTCATGTCTTTTTTTTTTTAATAAATAATTTCTTTCTCAGTTATTGTTAATTGAGCTAAACTATTTTGGTTTCAGCTACAAAAATCCATGATATTGTTGCCTTAAAAGCCTTCCTTTCCTTTCTGGTCTGCAAATTGAAGTATTGACCTCTAAGAGGAAAGAGACTTACTACTGAAGATATTATCAGGTTTCTGCTTCTATTTCAACAGCTATAGAATGCTATAATAGCTTGATATTGTTGTTATGTAGCTTGGTATGAGTCTTACCTCTTGTTTTTGGTTTTTGACTTAGTGCACTGATCTTTCTTACTGGAATATGGTTGGATTCGGCAAGAAGTTGAGAGAATCACAAATTCAAGAATGGAAAGGGTACATTTTACTAGACCAAATTCCATGACTCCCCTAGTTTGCACCACCTTGAGAGCACTTTATCACAATAAGTCTATTTTTTCCTCTTTCTTTTCTTTATTTCTTTGCTCTGATTTTAAAAGTTCATGGAGAATTGAGTTCAATACTTCCGTGACTTTGTATGAGACCTCTGCCACCTTATTAGTATTTTCAATTATAATATAACATACTTCTTTATAGGATTGGCACTATGTTCATTGCATACAAGTCACAGGACCAAGTTTGCAGCTAGTTTCAGAAAACATCTTGCTGTCTAGTGTCTACAATTCTTGGAACTGGCACACAATAACCAGGATTGGTAGTTATGTTAAAGGTCCCAATAGTGATTAGGAAGTCGGTTATAAGGGCCAAGTCTGCCTGGAGCCCCAAGTTGAGCTAGCTGGTGTTGGGCCTATATTTAGAATACTAGTCCAGAACACCTTCAGAATTCTTATTTTAAGAAGCAAACTAAATAGTGGGCTTTTTGGGACTAAAAACATCTATGCTCTGACTTTGAAACAACCATTTTTTCTTTTGGTTTCCTATAGTATCCTCCTACCCGATAGGTAATAGACTAATCTTCCAGGGTACGGTCAGACGCCTAAGTGGGGAACCCTCCCAACGTTGTTTTTTCCATACACATGAATCCGGGGATCTAACTTAGGACCACATGCTTAAGGGATGCAATCTCCCTTCCACTTAAACCAACACACATTGATTGAAACAATCAGCTTTAAATAAGTACGAAGGAAATAAATATTTTATATTTTTCTTTGTTATTCTTTATTTTTAGAGCAGTATTATTTGAACAACTGATTCAGACAACTTCTCGCGACACGTGATATAATTATAAGCTATCGTTCATGAGCAAAGTAATCGCATTTTCATTTTTTTAATTGTGGCATGATTAATGAACAATAATTTTGAAATTTTAGTTTATAATTATAAGTTTCATAGTTTTTCTTTTTTGCATCAGATTTTCATCCTTTTTTGGTGCAGTGGTGGTAACAATATTTGCACCAAACTGAGAAATGATTGTTGTAATTCAGGCAATACATGCTTTAATTTTTTTCAGATATTACATCAACTATAAGTTAATGAAGAAGAAAGTCAAGAGATATCTTGAACAAATTGAGGTTGGAGCACAAAATCACCATAATGTTCTCATAGACTTCTCACTGGTGCTAGACAAGCAGGTAACTGTATCTAAACTTACATATTGCCAGTTATATTACTAGTGTGTATATATATATATATATAAATGTTTTATTTGACTTATGTTCAACTAGTGTGGGATGTTTTGGAATACATATTCCACTTTGCATCAAAAAGTTCATCCCTTCTTTTTGCTTTTACGCATTGGTCAAACAGGAAGTGCGGCATTGACTGATGCTGTTCATGTCATTCTCCAACTCATATCTACTACTAAATGTGGGATAATCATAAATTACATGTTTTATCATTGTTATATAATAGGAAACAATATTGTTTACACACTTGACCCTCTTCTGATATTCCCTCAATTTTTCAATTTTCCAAGCACAGAACTAAAACTTTAGGGTACTTCATTTACAAGTGTGAACAAAATCTTACTGAAAATTTCCAGAAGTTTGAGCTTGAAAGTTGTATTAACCATATCTTATCCATATCACAACAATAAGTCATAATTAATTTTTCCTTGCTCTTGAATTTCAGATAGAAAAAATTGTTTTATTTCTGCTTGAACAACAAGGAGTACTTGCACATAGGCTGTCTGATATTGGACAAGAGCACCATGCTCTTTTACAGCAGCCAACTAGTTTAAACATATCTGAACTCCAAGAAGCATATAGAGATGTTGGACGACAACTTTTAAGGCTTCTTCATTTTGTGGAAATGAATGCTATTGGTTTGAGAAAGATATTGAAGAAGTTTGATAAGCGGTTCGGCTATAAATTCACTAACTATTATGTCAAGACACGTGCAAATCATCCTTATTCCCAGTTAAGGCAGGTTTTCCGGCATGTGGTAATGTTCCTGACCCTAAGCACAACATTATTCAAATTTTACTTCAACTCATTTGAATCTGATCTACTATCCTGTTTAATTTTGCAATGCTAATGTTACAAAATGTAAGACAGATTCTACTTTCTTTTTATGTTCTCTTTGTTTGTTTGAAGCAATATCATGTAATAGCTTCTTTACAGGGCATTGGGGCTGTTGTTGGAGTCTTATCTCATAGCCTTGCAGACCTTCAGGATTTACAACATTGTGAAGAAAGCTACTTTTCTATATATGACCAGCCTTCTTATGCTCATCAGGTAAGTTCTGGATCCATTATAAGCATGATAATGCTAACCCAGAAACCTCTTAAGTACTAACACATTGAAATTTGAAATTTTGGATGCAATTGTGGTAACTATAATTTTCCCTTAAATTTTTAGTTAAATCCTGTTTTCTTCTTCTTAGTCATACGTGTTCTTTCATTCTGACTTGAATTTCTTTAATGGCTAAAACCAAGATTTAAAGGTTACATGCAAGACCTCAGACCACCTAGTGGTCAGGTGTCTTATAAATAGTGGAGATTGGTCATCATGGTAATATTATGATTTCTGTAATATCAATTTAAATTCTGGTTTGTGAATTTTTTGAGAAATAAAGATGAAGGTCAGCATTATATGAAATTTTTAAAGGTAATTTACCACTTTTCTTGTGAAAGACAACTCACAAAGTAGCCAATGAACTACAACTAACACGGCACTGACCATGGTCTTTACTATGGTGTTTTTGATCCTTGAACTGCTCCTTTTCCCTTCCTTTTTCACAGGCCTACACCACCTGCTATATGACCATGAAAAAAAATAGAAGTAATTTTAATGGCTATAAAGTTTGAAACTGCCAGCATAGACCATATTTGCAAGAAAAATTGGCAGTTTGTTTTTTAGATGCTTTTTTCTATTATTATTTTTCAATTTTTGGTTAATAATTGTAAGTGCACTTTTGCAACATTAGCTTGTTTTACAATTCATAACATCTCAAGTGTTTTTTGCAATACTTGACGAATGACTTCTCTTGCAGGATCCTGTTCTTGATTCTATCAAAGTAGCTGTAGACAGGTTATCAAACTCAACAAATTTCCTCCAGTTTTTGGGAAGACATGCATTTATTATGCCGGAGGAGCCAACATCGCCATCTGAAGATCATATTGTTGATGAAAGATATCACTTTATGTCACTTCTTTTGAACTTGGCAAACGCATTTTTGTATATGGTCAACACATACATTATTGTTCCTACAGCAGACAACTACTCTTTGAGCCTTGGAGCTGCAGCATCTGTATGTGGTGTGATCATTGGGTCAATGGCTGTTGCACAGGTGTTTTCTTCAGTTTATTTCAGTGCATGGTCAAATAGATCATATCTAAGACCACTCATATTCAGTAGCATTGTTCTGCTAGTGGGAAACACCTTGTATGCAATGGCTTACGATCTGAATTCAATAGCAGTTCTTCTCATGGGGCGTCTTTTCTGTGGGTAAGCTATTTCCTGTCACTCTCAATGTTTCAGATTTTCCATATGAAAACTTATATGCTGTTTGCTCGCGAGCAAAAGACCCTTACATATAATACATGCAGCTAGTTGATCATTTCATAGAATTAGCATGATACTATTGTATCATTTTGGGCTTATCTTAGTAGTTAGTAAAGCAAGGCT
Source organism: Ammopiptanthus mongolicus (assembly GCA_039655645.1). Classification (NCBI taxonomy): domain Eukaryota; kingdom Viridiplantae; phylum Streptophyta; class Magnoliopsida; order Fabales; family Fabaceae; genus Ammopiptanthus; species Ammopiptanthus mongolicus. The sequence goes on along the minus strand of CM077346.1, from coordinate 76,896,002 downwards.
ACTTGAGATTCTGGTATATTCTGTTATAAATTAGAGTAGCATGACTTATACTTCATAGAGTCAACTATATCTGATTGACCTAGTTATTTACATAAACAACTTTTCACACAAACATTTGCTAGCTGCTTTAAAACAAGCCGCCATATATATGTCAAATACTATGAAAGGATTAATAAAATTATGAATAAGGTCATTTTCAGGTTATCTTATTGTGACCTTTAGGTAACATTGCTATATTCTGGAGGCGCAGTGTGTTGAAAAATTTACTCTATTATTTAATCAAATGCAAAATGTCTAAGAAGTACATCATTTTTTTAGATGACAACATACATATGTGGCTTAGCTATATTCTAGTAGCAGGTCTTTTTTATTTTATCATCTGTGCATGTTTCTTTTACTGCAACATTTTATTGTGAAAATAGTAAAGTACCATAGACCACAGATGTTAAGGCCCAGAAAAGTGTTGCTTAAAGTTAGATTAATTTGAGTATACTATATAGGCATCCTAGTATTCCTCAGCAGGAAATTTTTTAGACCGTTAAGAAATTGTAACAATAAAAAGTGTAGATGCATATACAACGCCATCATTGTTTTAAAAGGGAATTGCTAACTTTTTTGAATTGACTTCATTGATAAGGCTCAACAAATTGACATTTCAGGTTAGGCTCTGCAAGAGCTGTTAATAGGCGTTATATCAGTGATTGTGTGCCATTGAAAATTCGGATGCAGGCTTCAGCAGGTTTTGTTAGTGCAAGCGCTCTGGGAATGGCATGTGGTCCAGCACTTGCTTGTTTATTACAGTATAATTTTAGGATTTATAAGTTCTCCATGAACCAAGACACTTTACCTGGCTGGGTAATGGCTCTTGCATGGCTTGTCTATCTACTGTGGTTGTGGATTTGTTTCGAGGAACCTACTCAAAAGAATGAAGAAAGTGTTGTTGCATATCAAGCAAATGCTGGTATGTCATTGCTTTTATTGTTTTTGTTATATGGAAGTCACTTTTATATATTTTCTTCCTTTTCTCTTCCAGAGGGGTAAGGGGGTAAGGGAGGGGAGGGTGGAGTTAAAAGTGGTGTAGATCAGTTTTCACATCAACTTTGTTCCCCTTGTCTTATTTCCCTACAATTACTAGAGGTAATGAAACTTTTGGCCTTTCTTGACGCTTGGCAGATTGATCTTGCTAGCTGCCAACAACAGTTACATATTAAACTCTTTGTTTGGTAAAGTGTTAAAAATGGAGGTGAAAAATTCATGGATCACTTTGTGTTGAAATCTCTGATTTTTTTCACCCCCATTTTTACACCTATACCAAACTGACCATAAGTGTTTATGTTTTACCTGCCCTTAGACATCAATGCCAGACATTTTCTATTTGGTTTGAAGTAGGTCTATGAACTAAGGATACTGTTGGTCCTTGTTTTGCATTAACATGATCAAATTCATAGTGGTATTATTTAAAGCTCAATAAATGGATTTCTGGGATTAACTGTTTTCATATCATTACAGAACCTTACATTTCTTAACACATCACTCCCCATTCAGATCTTGAGAAATAAATAAGAACAACTTAAAATTTTGGTACCTTCTGGAATTTTAGCTTTCCAATTCTCATTTTGTATTAAGCTTCCACAGTTGTTTCCTTAGCCTGAAGAATTTTATAGTCACAGGGTTGATACAGTTTCATTAATTAGATTGGACAGGTCTAAATTGAGTTCAGTTAATGTCTGTGTGATTTCTCTGATTTCCTTCCCGGTTCCTTGTTCAATCCTCACCTTCATGATTGTACCATGTACTTGGTCTCCCCAGGCATAATGTTGGATTATCAGTCTCCATCACATTGAAAGAGAAAAAGAAAAAGAAAGGAAATCCAACATATAGTTAAAGAAGGTTAGATCAAGTAGCAGTTTGTACTTTGTAGTGATCCAACTATATCTTATATAGATCAGGTAAACTTTATTGTTTAGTGTCACATAACTCTCTTGCTTAAAGCAAGCTGCGGGTATGTTTTCTTGAACCTGGATCCCCTGCATTCAATAAAACACACATTCACTCATTCACTAAGTGTGTACCGTTGAATCGATCTTAGATTACCTCAAACACTTTTTGTGATTGATCCAACGATACTGTTAGGAACCCAAAATCAGAAATGGAAAAAGTAAAAGAAAAGAATGAATCTTTATTGAATGAATGAACGGAAAATGAACAATAGGATAGTAATTCTCCTCCAAGGGTTTCCCTTTCACAAAGGGTTTCCCCTTTCACAATCAAGCCTATGCTCAATTCTCACAAAGTATAATTCTCAATCCCTCTTCACTCTCATTCTCCGTTATTTCTAACCTCTCCCCTTAACTAACTAATACCTTCTAACTAACTAACTATTACATTTCTCTTTATTTCCTATTGGGCTGGGCCCTAACAGGTACACACTTATTGAATGTGTGAATGTGTGTTTTGTTGAATGGAGGGGATCCATTTTCATGTTATCTCCTGTATCCCATTCCACTTAGTGTAGTTCTTGGACTCCATACTAGTAAATCCAATCTCCAATCTAGCTAAACTCACAAGGTAGTGGCACAAAACTCATATGAAGTGCCACTTCTCTCATTTAGCAGCAATTTATTTTATGCTTCATTCTTACTCTTTTGTGCATTCTGTCTTGAATGCATAGGACCAGCTGTACATGTTGCAGTAGAAAATGGGCATAGACAACCATTACTAATGAATTCAGAAGCAAAGGAACAGGATGAAGATGGTGAAGAAGAAAATGATGATGCTGAAGAAGGTTCTGAAGAAAATCAGAAACCAGTTACTTCTATTGTGTTGGCATATAGGTTACTCACACCATCTGTAAAGGTAAGGAGCCCACTGAATTTTATTGCTTGCAATTAATATCTATTTGTTTATTCTATACTTATTGATGGATTAGATTTAACCTTTATGCATGGCAGCATTGAAAGGTTTTGGAGAAAAGATTTCGAGATCTTAACCAATTCTATTTTTTCCATTTCTTTATTAATGTTTATGTATACCCTGCAGATTGTCTTCTTTTTTTTTTTTTTTTTTGGTAAAAAGATTGTCTTCTCTTGTATTGCAATAGAGTTTGTAATATGACCTTTTATACTGGCAGAGTTACCAATTTTCAGTAATTCTGTTCTAGTGTAAGTTATGGCTCGCTACTAGTTTCTTTCTTCTGTCTATAACATTTAAAAAAGTTAGTTACTCTAGTTCAGTGTTCATATAAGAATTGAAGTTTGAGGCGTAGGCCGGATATGCCTAGAGAATCTCGCCAGATACCTATGAGAGAGGGGTGGCAGCAGGAGTATTCTGGTAGATTATCCCGGACAAAACTTAGGTGTTGTTCTCTAGGTATTGTGGTGCTCCTTTCCAATGAGAATATGATGTGTAACAGCTATTATACATATTACATTTTTTATTGATGAGTTGTTACACATTATTCTTCTCACTAGAAAGCAGCACCTACATTTTGTCCTTATGGAAAAAAATTAAATATGAATTTTCTACATTTCATCTTTCGTTTTGAACCTTCTTCTATATGAAGTAGCCATCTTAACTAATATTGGTATGAACTCCAATTCAATGTTTTGTCCTAACTCTGAATATTTTTAACAGGTTCAATTATTTGTGTATTTTATGCTCAAGTATGCAATGGAGATTGTGCTTGCTGAATCAAGCCTTATTACCGAATACTATTTCATTTGGTCAACAAGCAATGTGGCCATTTTCCTTGCATGCCTTGGTCTTACAGTGCTTCCTGTAAATATTGTTATTGGTAACTACATCAGCAACATGTTTGAAGAAAGGTAAAACTTCAAGTATTATTGAAGTATCTTGTCTTCTTTTATGTTATCATCAAAATTATATTTAATTTGTAATATTCATTATTTCTTGTTAGTAATTGTGTAATATGAATGAACTATATTATATTCCATTAAAGAATACATCCACTTCATAAAAATAAGAGATGAAATTGGAAAAATAAATAAAGATAATGGACCAAAATGTTTATTTTGCCAAAAAAATATTCATAGTATTAAATCTCAAGGACTTGCTTTATTGCTTTAATTATATTGGAACCTTAGACTCTAGTTAATGTTACAAAATCTATCTGACTTTCATTTCCTTGTGATCCTTAAAATACCCATTTTGAACTGTTACTTTTCTTTGTGTCCTTAAAAAAGCTCTATGCTTTTAAGAAATCTTGCAAGATGCTCATGGGTTAATGCCCATTTTAAAAAGGAGTTTGAGCCACATTTGTAGTCTGCTACCTCAACTTGACGAGTCTTCCCTTTTTTTTCTTTCGTTTTCTCACATATTTGACCTTTCCTTTCTGGTTGGCTTCTACTTGCAGGCAAGTTCTATTGGCATCAGAAATCATGGTTTGCATTGGACTTCTCCTAAGCTTCCATATATTGATACCTTATTCGGTGGCTCAATATGTTGGATCATCCCTTATCACATTTGTGTCTGCTGAAGTTCTTGAAGGTAAATTGTTCTCATTATAAAAAGACAAAATTTAAAGTAAAGTATGAAATATAGCATGCACTTATAGAAGTATTATTGACAACTTTGCATCATCAGCTGAAAACTGCCCTTCTTCAACTATGCTGATGACAATGAAAATAGGAAAGTTTCTAATTAACCACCATACAATAAGGCCCTAATTATGGTATCACCAAATCCACTTTTTAAAGATTATTATTTAAGAACTTAAAAGTGTTGCATGAACTAAGTCCACTAACTGATAAACAGATTGGTTGTTTCTCACTTAATGAGGGGGAAAAGAGGAAACAAAATGTTAGGTTTATCAGTTATGAGTAAGCTGATAAATTATTTTTCCATTCATTGGCTATAATCAACCTATGTGGCGAGTTTATAATAGTAAAGGGGATGGCGAGAAAATAAATTTAAAAAAAAAAAAAAGTAGAGTCGTCGTTAATTTTGTTTAAATTAGGAAAAAAATAAAAGCTTAAGACATGATCTTTGAAACCAAATTGAGTTCGAGAGTCGATTTTGCACGGGGAAAAGTGAAAACTTAATTGCGCAGCACCTCTGATACATTCGTTTGAGAGGATTACCTCAAATCAATTATGCAAATTTTTAAGGGTTAAATATATTTTTAGTCCCTAAAAAATGAGCGAATTTTGATTTTGGTCCCTGTAAAAAAATTGCTTTGGTTTTCATCCCTCTAAAATATAAAATTACTAATTTTGATCCCAATAAAATGAGAAAATTTTGGTTTTGATCCCTGTAAAGTGTTTTTCTTTGGTTTTCATCCCTCTAAAATTTAATATCACCGTTTTTAGTCCCTAGCATTCATTTTAGGATAGATAAATATAATTCATTTTAGGGTTCTAGAAAATTTTTAGGGGAATCATATACTAACATGACACCACAGAGGTTATTAGGTGACACTTGGGATGATCATATGACCTTTTGTTAGACGCATAAGTATTTAATGGATGCAAAATGACAATGGAGACAAAAAATTGTGATGTTAGATTTTAGAGGGACAAATACTAAAGAAAAAATTTTACACGGATCAAAATCAAAATTCGCTTATTTGAAGGGGACAGAAAACATATTTAACCCAATTTTTAATAATCTTTAAACATTTATTTTACCCCTTAAAGTAAGCAATCAACAATCACAATATTTAGAGTATCATAGAATAATATATACCACAATATTTACAAGCAAAACAAAAGGAAAATATGTACCAAAAAGGTTCACGCGTTAAGAAACGTGTAAGATAAAATAAAAGACTAAATTAGTAAGAAGAAAATAATTAATTTTGACTTGACCGAAAATAATTTACGCTCTTATGTGTCCCTAGGTAGGATAGAGAATTCAAAGCGACAGAGTACTTTAGAAAATGAGTATGTGTTGGTTAATTTTAATTAAGAATATTTAAGAGAAGGAAAATCAAACAAATTATTTTTTATTTTTGTTATATTTTTCAAAAAAGCAACATGCCAACCCAATAAAAAGGATAGATTTGTTCCCTTGAGTCAGCTCAGTTGATAGTCGTAGGACATGATAATTATGAGTGCACAGGTTCAAATTCCCTTGTAATGTGCTTCGCCCCTTTCTTATTCCCTATTTCTCTCTCCCCTCCACCTTATACGACCTATTATAAGCCTCCCCTTGGACCAAAAAATAAGTAGACAAAGCGCAAACCAAATGAGCATTCATGAAATAAAAATCAATTAAACACTCAAATTCTTTTATTTTTATTTTATTTTAAACCAACTCATTATCAATAATAAGAAAAAGACCCTTAAAAAACTAATTTAAAACATAAAGATCTTAGTAAGTTAAAAAAACAAAAAAGAAAGAACAAGAAAAAAAAAAAAACTTACCTCTAAGATGCGCAGAAACATTGCATTTGAGAGATGAGACCACAACAAAAACGGATATGGATCCTCTAACTTTAGTGAGGGAAAGTTACGGTGATTTTGTGTCTATAGAAAAGAGAGAATGGTGATTAAAATGGGGAGATAAGAATGAGAGAGAAAATGAATAAAGAGAGAGATAGAGAGAAAGGTAGGTGACTTTTCCGCCTTAAAGCCAGAGGATCCCAATCCTACAAAAACCGCCCGGTATTATACATACAATCGCCATATTTTTTATGTATATTATGGCGGTTTCAAAATCATCACAATTTATCGTAAATTATGGCAGTTAAAGAGAACTGTCATAATAAAACAGTCATTGTTTACGTGATATTTTTGTTGTGCCGACTCATGGAGTCTCTACGGATTTAACCTATGAAAACAAACTTCTTACTCAAACCCTTAGACTTTACACTTACGCTCTATTTGGCAAATCCAATAAAGCTAGCTTATAGCTTATTTGACTAGCTTATAAACTTGTTTGATTGAAATAAAGGTATTTGGTAAACAAGGTTATCTAATTAGTTTATAGCTTTTCTTCATAAGTTATTTTATTTAGCTTATGGCTTATAGTTTAATGACTTTTCTCTTATTTTTACCCTCATTCATTTAATAAAATTCTCACTTTATTATATTTGTCATAAATATGTTCTTTTATATTATTTTATATTTATAAGTTGGTTCAAAAGTTAATTTTATTAAATACTTCAAATACAATCAGCTAGCTTTTCGGCTATCAACTATCAGCCATAACCTTTCAAATAAAAATTGGTTTATCAGTTATAAACTAACTTATCAGATATTTTTGCCAATCAGAGCCATAAGGCGAAGTATCAAAAATCAAATTCTTCATGCCTTACACGTATTATTAAGCAAAAATGTGGTGGTTTCTCGATCGAATTGAAACCTTGCGTTGATGTATTATGATATTGCATTTGAGATGATGGACGAGGTTGTTGTAATCGATTTAAAGGGTGAGGTTTGACATGATGGTTAAAATGACCAAGGATGGGGATGAGGGTGAAGATAAAAGAACGGTGGCTGGCTGTTTTTGTGGAGTTTCAAAGGATTTCAGCAAATCAGTGCTCTAAATATTCATTATTTATTTCCCAAAATCTTCATTATTACTTCCATTAAAAAGGTTAAGTTTAAGAGGGAACAAATCATGCTCTACTCATTCAAATCATATATTTCCTTGTTGACTATGCACTCTGAGTTGAACTACTTTATTTTTTGAATTTGAATTTTGAATTTTTTATTTTTATATTGTTCCAACTTTTTTTGTTTTTTATATTTTTTTATAAATAATGGAATGAAAGAAATTGTCTCGTAAAAATGGGGGTGTTCACAATCTATTAAGTCAAGATTTGGATCCTCTAACTTTAGGGCAGGAAAGTCACCTACGTTTCTCTTTATTACACTCTTTATTTATTTTCTCTCTCATCCTTATCTCCCCATTTTAATCACCCTTCTCTCCCCTCTATAGATATAAAGTCACCATAACTTTCCCTCCCTGACCATAAAGGATCCATATCCTATTAGTCTACTTCATGTGACAATCTTAAATTGCAGGGTGCTATTTTTCATCTCATCTTAAAATGTTTTAGATCCAGTTGTTTGCCTCATCATCCTTTGCTAGAGATATTGACTTGGTGTAACATTTAATCAGTTTTTTCACTTCTTGTGACGAAATTTTTTGATTGCTCTCCTTGAACATGGCCTCACATTTCTGTTTGCTTGATCAATCCAGGAGTGAACCTTTCACTTCTATCAAGAATGATGTCATCAAGGCTTTCACGTGGAACCTTTAATGGAGGATTGCTGTCAACAGAAGCTGGAACTCTAGCTCGAGTTATTGCAGACGGTACAATAACAATCTCTGGGTACTTCAGTGAAAGTACACTCCTGAATACAACCTTACTTCCTGCACTCGTTATCTGCATCTCATCCATTATTGCCACCTGCTACACTTACAACTCTCTCTACTAGTTTAATATATAGTTCCCTTTCCTTCTTAAATCTGAACTGTATATATGGGTTGTGTAAACTGCTCACTTGTAAGTGATCAGTAGTTAAAATGGATGTTTTTGCCAATGTCAGCAGCAGATACGTGAATGAGGTTAACATATTGTGATGTTTTGACATCCACTTTGATCATGTTTTTTTATGCAAATCGATCTCCTTTGTGGAAGATTGTTCTTTTTTAAGATGACCCTCTTCCCCTTTAATGTTGAGTTGCTTCAATAAGATAATTCAATAAAACAGTGTTAAGTAATTGAATCGATGAGGAGATTACAACTATCTAGTGTACTAATATTAAAAATCGATTTGGAGCTAAAATCAAACTGAGTTTGCAACTATCAAACCTAGAACTGCTAATTTGACCGACTAAAATACTGCAGTTGGTTAGACTTGGGGGCCATACTACGGCAAAATTTTCTAGTTTTGGGCTACTATTGATTGACACATTTTGTTTTATAAAATATAGGTTGGATTGTCACATATCAAATATTAAATACAGTTATAACTTGGGCAGTATAGTGTCAAAAAATTTTAGAGCAATTTGAATGAGAGTTGTTTAACTAGTTCTTAAAAATAAAGATCGGTTCTTGTTGGTTGTACCATTAGAATAAGATGATGTGACATCCACATGTAAGAACAATTGCTTTTATAAACAACTGGTTCTTATATAAGAACCCAATCAGAAACCATGAAACCAAAGAAACTAAATGTAAATAAAGATGCGAGGTAACTTGTGAGCCATTTGGTAAACTTTTTAGAGTTACACCATTGGAGTGGAGAGATTCTTAAGTAGAACCATTGCTAGATTCTTATCAAGAGCCTCCAAGATCCGCGGTCATTTAAGCTAGAATGGACACTCAATATCAAGGTCTCACAAGGCAAATGGAAAGAATGTTAGAAAGACTTGAACATATAGATAGGAAAGATCGAAGAAGTCATGAGAGAAGAGATAAAGAAAAAGAAAGAAAGCATAAAGACTATGAAATGGAGGAAAGGAGTTATGAGAAGAGAGATAGAGAAAAAGGTAGAAGGACTTATGAAAATGAGGGGAGGGATATAGAGTATGAAAGAAGATATGAGAAAGGAAATAGAGATTATGAGAGATGAAAAGACAAGTTGGAAGACCATGCAAAAGAAGGAGGGTTCCTCTTCACATGTCAAAGGGACCGAGAATATACTTGAGAAATATTTTTGCAATGTTCCTCCTACCCATACTCCTAAAACAAGAACTAGGGATATTTATTGCTTCATGTGTATGGGAAGAGGACACACGGCTACTCAATGTCCACATCATATGAAAGAAGTTTGTAAGATTAAAGAGGAGCTTAAGGGAGATGAAGAGAGAAGAGAACTTAGAGGAAAGGAGAGTGAAAAGAAAGAGTTCCAAATTTGAAGGCAAAATTAAAAAGAAAGTGGGAGAAAAAGAAAAACAAGAAAGTGACATCAAAATTGAGAATAGAAAAATGAGCGGAGAGAATGCAAAAGAAAGTAAAACAAAAGAGGGAGAGACAAAAGAGAGTGAGGTGGAGAAAGCAATTTTGACAAAACAACCTACTTTCAATTTCTTATACAATGATATTTGTTTTAATGCTAATCCTAAGCTTTTGTCAAGTTGTGTTGACTCTCTTTTGCACTAATTTGAAGATGAAATTCCAAAGGAGGAATGCAAGGCATCAATTGAAGTTGAATTAGAGCCTCCAAAAATAGAAGTCCGCCACGAATTGAAGGATCTTGGTGGACTTTCCATGACCTTGAATCCAAAGTTGAGAATAGAAAAATGTTCACGGTTCTAAAGGATTGCAAGAATAAAAAGAGGAATTGAAGACAACTAGAGAAGGGATAACACCTAAAGCCGAGAATGAGTCCTAAAAAACACTTGGGAAGTCATGGCATTCTACTACTCTAGTACCTTCTTCTAAGTTGGTTTGTCGCTTAAAATGTTGGGATTCTTCTAATTTGGTTCCTTTGTCTAACATTTCTTCCCTAGGTTCTGAAGAGAAGAAAGTGAAAGAAGGAGAATCTCCTCAAGAAGTGGCCACCTTTCGTGAGCTTAGGAAAGATAATTATGCCTTGGAAGCCATGGGGAAAGAGGAACAAGCAAATCATTCTAGTAAACTTGGAAATTTAGTGCTTTATACTTCTCATACTTCTTTAAAATTTGTTTGTGGCTCTAACCTTATAAATTCTTTTGTCTTGATACCCAAGGATGAGTTGCACATAAAGTTTCCATTTTCAAAGCAATTTGATGAGGTGGTGGATCAATTTGCAGAACAAGGCAATAATAGGGAGAAACAGTCCTTGACATGCACTATTTTTAGATTTTATGCGTTAGTGGATCTACAAGAACATGTGTTAATTCATGATTCATTGGGTTTGCAAGATCTTGTTTTAAATAATGGTGCAAAATCTTTGAGACTTAAGTGTGTTGATTTTTATTCCTTATTAGCCTTGGTCAAATTGAAGAGTTTTATATGAATGATGAAACTTTTTCTAATGTGGATGTCACATATGATGGATTCTTTAGACTTGTTTTTGAGCCCGAAGGTTGAGTTTGAAGGCACATAAAGAATAAGAGACTTTTCATTCAAAGGAAATCAAGTCTCCATAGAAATGGACTTTTTCTTAATGCAACTTTCCATGAAACTAATACATGTCTTTTTGGTATAGGTATTGGAGCTATAAATTCGAGGTCGAATTCTCTTGAAGAGGGAGGGAATGATTCAAACCAAGGATGGCCACCTTTGATAAGAAGAACCAAGCCAATTATGGATCAAAAAGAACCAATTTGGAAATTGTTGAAGCACTCATTGGGGATGACCTTTCTTCCATTTTTGGCTATAACTTGAGCTGTGGTTATATGATTGAGGCATTCTTGGTGGCATTGAAAATCTAAGAGAATTATCTACAAGTCGTATTGCCAGTGTCAAGACCTTATTCGGCTTCTATCATGGTGAAAATCGGGCTATAAGAGTAGGATAAAATTCTGAACAAGATTTGATTTTATTTTGGGATTTTTTTGTATTGGGCATGTGTTTTTTGTGCAAGATAGACTCCTTATGCTGAAATAGGCATAACTTAGGAGAGGATTAGGGTTAGCCGTCACCTCCTTAGAATAAATGTCTATAAATAGGGATGTAACACCTATCTTTTTTTTTAACTTTTGAATAAAATTAAAATTTCAATCCATTGATTCTTATCGAAGAGTGTTACTCTTTGTGATGAATCCTCATTTGGTTTATCAATCTTCCTTCTCAATGGAATATTGTGGCGTCTTCTTTTCATCTTCTTCCTTATCCATTTGTATCTTTTATTGCCTTTAGCATGTTTAACTTTCACGCCATTTTATAGTTATTATTCCTTGCTGTCTTGTTCAATTCATCTTGCTATTTCAATTCTAGTTTCAATAATAATAGTCTTTCTTCTTGTTATTTATTCTTTGTAGTTGGGGGTTTGAAAAAGAACCATTCCCATTTTTCCTTTTTCTGGATTCTTGCATAATTCTTAGAACAAAGTTCATGGATAGATCCTCAATTTCGGTGATTCCTTCTTGGATCATATCAATCGGCGCCAAAAATTTTTTTGAATTTCGTGTAGATTCTTGATTTTCGATCTTGAATTGTATTTCAATTGTGTTGTTAATTAATGTTTAATTGTTGATTCCTTCACTTAGTAGTGATAACATTTGGTGAAGGAGCGTCAATTTTGAATTTCATGTTTTTGATCATCTTCTTGATATTCTTGGTGTTCATCCTTAGTTCTTCAAAGATCCTTAGGAATTGTGCCTCATAGATCTTGATGATTTCATGAAGTGTTGTTGAAGTGTCAATCAACCACTTGATTGAAAGACCTTGGCATAGAGTTTTGAATTCTAGTCTTACTATTGTTTGGAAATTAGAATTGTGTTTGTTCTGGTTGATTTAATTTGTGCATAATGGCCTCAAGATAACACTTTTACCACTCTCTTCAAGAGAGGTTAGTGAGAATAAAAAGAAATTGAGAATCAAAAGAGAACAAGAGAAAAAAAAAAACCTTGAGAGGAAAAGAAAAAGAGAATGAAAGTGGTAAAAAGAAAAGTGAGCCACTTGAGGAAGAAGGCCAAAAGAGAGAAAAGAAAGGAATTGAGGCAAAAAATAGAGAGGAAAGTGGAGAGTTTGTGCATTGTAACATCCTCATTCTCATCACCTTAATCGATATATGGATGTATGTATGTTTGCTTGATAGATACTATCATGGCTTGAAAGCGTGCTTAGAGGACATATTAAGAATAGGGATGAATTGGATAAGAGAAGGATGAATGACAAGTGATCCAAAGCGGGACGCTCAAGCGTGGCCACTCTATGTTGATTGGCTGTGATGGGACATAAAGTGACACGTGTCAGTTACGCGTCGCAGCTGGCACATGAGGGGGCGGTGCCTTGGCGGTGAGGAAACGTTAATGACTCAAGCGTTGAGAGAGCCAATGCTCAAGCGTCGGAACGCTAAAGCGTGGTAAATCCCAACGCTAAAGCGTTATCAAGTTTACTATAAATAGTTCTTCACTTTCACTTTACACGAAAATTTGGCAAACTTACCAAAGGCTAGAGAACGTGAGGGAGGTCCAGAAACTATTCTTGAGTTTGATTTCAAGTTTATGATCCATTCGTTCGTCTAATTGCAATTACGATCGTGTATTCGTGATCAGCTCGACTTCTACTGCAATTCTACCGGTTTACTTTTGTGATTCGTCAAGGGTAAGCCGAGGTTCCGTATTTACCCATACAATGTTCTTTCATGGCTTAAGCTTCTATTCATGGTTTTAGCTTCGTAATAGGGTTAATGCTATAGTCTACATGTTGTTTCCACAATTAGGGCAAGTTTGGAAGCTCCGCTCGTTATCTCATAAGTGAAGGAACTCGCGGCTGTGAGGCTTGGAGAGGAGCTAGAGGTGCTCGTTGTGTTCGTGATTGTTGCTACATTAGCTATCAGGTGAGGAGAAAGAGTTACACACGTCGTGGAGGCAAGAGTAGTCTATATAGTTTTATTATATGTTTTATGTTGTGTAGGGGAACACTAAACCCTACGTACGGTTGAGCCCTGGCAAAGTACATAAACCTTAGGTTTAGTCTACTTTGGGCTATCACCGCTATGTTTGATACCCTAGGTTAGCAGATTGGTGATGCTTGGTGATATGTGCTATACACGGCTATGTGTGTACTTGCTAACTGTGATATTGGCAATATATGCATGATATGTTGGTGATGATAAAATGTGGTTATATTACTATGTTTGCTTTGAGAACTTGGAGGTTTAATATGATTAGGGCTTTGACCCCGTTGTGGACGTTTGATCTGATAGTCGAGTTCTGAGGTTATGGTCGGAGCTTGGAGCTCGAAGGGTTATGACGGGAGCTTGGAGCTCATACGGTTATAAGTGGAGCTTGAAGCTCGTGATGGTTATAGTTGGATCTTGGAGCTCGTGTTGTTGAGAGCAAGTTTAAATGTGTTGCGATATCAGATCAAAAGAGATGAATGACATTCATAGCATATGCATATGATGCCAAGTGGCGAGCCGTGTGTTGAGAGGCACACGAAGTTGGTGCACCGAGTGCGGGTGCAAAAAACGGAAGGGAAGGTCTGTGTGACCTCGAGGATATACTGGATACAAGTGTACCCACATGAGACAGGTATGGTAGCTCCTATCGTGTGGTGGCGATCCTGGGCACGTCCTACTATCTCGACTGGACCCTGAGTCTTTCTAGTTGCCGGTGGATCTTTTGAGGACGCCCAGATAACCTTCTCTATCTAGGACAGTTGAACGGCGATGCACTCTTATGGGTCATGGTGAGCGAAACGGATTATCGAAACAAATCAAAGTGTTGTCCGATGAGGGGACGTGATGTTGCCCTTAGGAGGGTGTTTAGTACCGGTCGGCATGCATAGGAAACGACCGTGGTGTCGAGACGTTGAGAGACGGTTGTGTTTGCTATATATTTTGCATTGCATCATCCCTGTTATTGATGTGCTGTATATCTTATCTCCATGTTCTTTCTTTGTATGGATGTATCTGACCTGTGAGTAGATGACAAGCCAGCAGATTTTCAGGATGGACCCAAGATTTCACCCCTTTATCACGGGGGCACCACTAATGCCGGTGCTGGGGGACATTGAGATCGTCTACCATGACGAAAGGGGATGGTGGGTGGACCCCTCGACTTTTTTGGCCGTTTACATCGGACCCGTCAGCTTGATCTTCCAAAGCGGCACTCCACCGTACGTGGACATCATAGGACCTTACCGCGTGTACCAGTTTCTTCCCTTCCCTCGGATGTGGCGCCCACCAAGTCAGAGAGAGCAGGACTACCTGTGGGTGACACTGCAGTCCTCAGCAGTATCTAGCAGGAGAGTCTTTGTCTATCGAGGCCAACGCAGACGTACAGAGCAGTACCTGATGATGGTTTGGAGGCGTCGAATCGTCGTGTCAAGTTCTTCTTCCGAGTATGAGCCTACGCGGGTTTATACGCTTACCCACGGAGAGGGACAAGGTAGTTCTGGGCACCCTCACCACTGATGGTGAGAGCCAGCCAATGCATCTCTAGAACTTTATGGAGAGGTTTTGATGTATTTTTTAGAGTGGGCTGGGGAAGTGCTAGTGAGCTTCTTTTGAGAGTTTCTTTTGGTGGTCCTTGGATGTATTTGGTTATATTTTCAGGATTTTATGTACTCATGTCTGTATCAATATTTAGCCCTACTGATGGGGTCACCATGTATACTTTTAGTACTATGTGTATATATATGTTTTCGTTTGTCCTGTCACATTTACTCTGATGCATGTACGCGGAGATGCTTGTACGTTTGCTATCGTCTGTTTTAATAATCATGTAATCATTAAGTTATCATTAGTTAAATAGGCTTGGGACTAATGGGATTATCCTACATAAGTGGGGTTGTCTCATGCATAATAAAAAAAAGAGATAGAATTCGATGAGAGTGATACTTAAGAAAAAGAGACAAAAGAATGTGAGGTAATTGAGTTTGGGAAGCAAACCAAGGTTTGTCATGCATGAGTATACAAAAACATAGACATTCTAACTCTATGTTACTTGGTAACTTGCATGGTTCTTACTCTTCTCTTTCACTCACTAGATTTGCATACTTATTTAATGACTTGCATAACTCTCAACATTTGTTTTCACGAAACAATTCTTGGGCCTATGTGTTGATGCATGTCCTGCTATTCCCTTGCCCTGTGCAATTCAACTTGAAAACCGAGTGCACATTTCCAAATCGAGAAAATATGATTGCATATTTAATCTTTTTGGATTTACAATAAGCTTTCGAGGATTGCATATAGAATTGTTTGAAAAGCTTACTAATGCACTCATCCAGGCTTTACTTGTTTCTTCACCATCTTATAAACTTGAATGAGGTGCATCTCAAGAAAATTTGGGGGGTTGTTTTCCTAACCCAAGAACACCAATTACTTATGTTGATGTGAGAGACAATGGACCAAAACTTGAGAATTCAACCTATGTTACTGAATTAAAATATTTGGGAGGACAAATATAATATTCCTATGTAATAAAACCAAAAGGAAGTATGGTGGTTGCATCAATCTTCAAAAGGTATAACTCATGTGCTTCTATTCCATTTCACTTGTTTAGCTTTACAACTTTGCATGTGAAGAGTTCTTTCACATTGTATTTAACCCCGGAGGGTGGGTGCACACTTAGCTTTACCTTAACTTTGAAGAAAAACAAAAAAAAACTAAGCTTTTTCATTTTAATGTAGGTATGAAGGACTTCGATTCGTGGTCGAATTATCTTCAAGAAGGAGGGGATTGTGTGATCCTAAAATCATAGCAAGAGGCAAGCCATAAAGCTCAAGTGGATGAAGAAGCAAAGTCACTCTCCTACTCCAAAAGGCAGCTCACAGCCATCATTAGAAGACTTAGGATTAGGAGTTTCATTTAATTACATGTTTGTAATAATCTTAGGACTTTGAGTTTAATTTGTATTAGGACTTAATTAGGCTTGTAATTGGGCTTAGGATAAAGTCATGGAGGTCCACATAGCTAGAAGGAGGCGCGACGCTTTAGCATGAGCTTCCATCCATTTTGTTGTTTCATATAAATAGGTGTTTGTAACACATTTGAATCACTTTTTGATGAATGAATTGAATTTCTCCAAGTTTGAGAAGTATGAGTTGAGAGTAGTCTCCACTTTGGGTTCTTAGGTAGAACCATTTCTAAATTCTTATCAAGAGCTTCTGATCTCTTGTGGTGAATCAACCCCGGCTTATCACTTCTTCCAATCAATGGACTCAGTGTGGCGCCATTCCCTCCTCTTCCTTCCCTTCCATATTCTCTATTCTTCACTTTACTTACTTGCAATCTATGTTACTTCATGCACACAATATCTTTACTTAGTACTTAATGATCAATTCAGTTTTCTTAATTTTTGTTACAATTGCTATTCTTGATCTTGTGAATTCACGGCTTAGGCTTGAGAATTGCATCTAAGGAGCGTCCATTGTACTTGCTTCATTAGCATTCTCTTGGTTGGCATTGTGATCACATTCTTGATCAAGTTTGTTTCCCTCCAAATTTTCATTTGAATTTTAGTTCAATTTTGATCAAAGCTCTTAGATAGATACTACATTTCTTTGATTCAATCAGGTTCACATCATTTGGTATCTAGAACTAGTTTTAGGAGCTTTGAGTTTTTGGATTCAGTTTTGTAGTTTGAAAATTTGAAATCAACACCAAAAATCTTTTTGAATTTCGTGTAGATTCTTGGTGCATGTTTGGTTTGTCGTTGGAAAATTCCAAACGTACGTTGGGGGCAAAATATCTAGAGTTTCTTTGGGACAAATGTGCTTTTGAACCCCCAACGTATATTTGTAACGGTAAACCAAACATGCCCTTGATCTTTGACCATGAATTGTGTTTCAATTGTGTTGTATTTTTGTTAATTGGTGTTGAATTGTTGATTCCTTCACTTAGTAGTGATAATATTTGGTGAAGGAGTATCAATTTTGAATTTCATGTTCGTGAGCATGTTCTGGATGTTCTTAGTGTTTATCGTTACTTCTTTCAAGATCCTTGGGAATTGTGCCTTATAGATGATGACAACCTCCTATGGAGTTGCCTTTTTGATGATCTTAGGTTGAATTAACACAAACAAATTGGTTCAAGAATTCAAGAAGAAACAAAAAAGTAAAAACAACAAATGGAAGAGGATTGGAAATGGAAGGTGGCGTCACAATCCTAGGGGGATTGATAAGCTAAGTGATTATCGCCACAAGAGTTTGGGTCTCTTGATGAGATCTAAGGGTTGGCTCAATGAAGAACCTAAGAGAGACTATGCACTCTCCGATTGGTACTAATCCAAATTTTGAACATCCAAAGTTGATTTCTCGTTTATCATACTCGAATACATATAGGCTTAGGGTCTGCATGGAAGGTGAAAACAAAAGGTCACCATGAAGTGACATAACCCCTCATAAAAGTAGTAACTAATCCACTAAGTGGCTAATTAAAATAACTCTTCAACTTTCAAAGGAGTTACCTAGGCATGCAAGCCAAAGGTTGCCCTCCTTTGTCTTCATAAAATTCGAACCCTTCTTCTAATAGGTCTTAGCCCAACTTAGTGTAAACCATTTATCATAGAAATCAAAATAAAGAACTTAGGTAGATGGCCTATGCTCATGCCTCTAGCTGGATCTCTCAAAATTAGCTTACTACACTTTATTTAGTAGAAACAAAAGTAAATGATGTAACTTTGTTAGGCTTGAAGGGGTCCTTTGGGCTCACATCACCAAGTTGTTGCAAACTTGACTTGCCCTCTTTGACCTTCATCATTCCCTCCTTCTTGAAAGAAATTCAACCTTGAATTTATTGCCTTTGGGAATCATCTTCATCCTTCGGGTTCAAACCACAACTCGTTTGAATCCATATGGTAATTTTTATGGAGTTACTTTTTCAACTTCCTTCAAAATAGAATTATCTTCTCTAGGCAAAGAGTTGGCATTAGTAGTCAAACAAGAATATTTATATAGAAAGATGTACATAGGTTGCCTTGTCAACAATGTGCCCTTAGCCATATTTTCTTTCATAAAGAGACTCACAATTTTTCTTTCAACCTTTGCCTCACTCTTTTTATTTTTGTTTTCTTCTTCAAAGAGTGTTTTTCCACCTTACTTTCTTTTAAAACAGACTCTCTACTTTTTCCTCAACTTTTTTCTCACTCTGTTTGTTTTCCTCCTCTCCCTCTTCGTTTTGAATTTTCTCTTCAAATTGGGAAATTTGATTTTGCACACTCTCTTGTTCTTTTTCTTTCAATTCCTTTTTTTCTTATTCTCTCTCAAAAGTGGAATTTTTCTTTTCCTCACTAACCTCTCTTGGACATAAAGATACATGAATAACTTTAAGAGCACTAGGAGTATAAGAAGAAGAATTAGTAGGGATGGTGGCCTTATTGGCAGCCACGATTTCTTATCAAGAGTTTCCGATCTCTTGTGGCGAATCAACCTAGGCTTATCACTTCTTGCAATCAAAGGACTCAGAATGGCGTCATTCCCTCCTCTTCTTGCCCTTCCATCTTATCCATTCTTTACGGTATTTACTTGCAATCTATGTTACTTCATGCAGACGGTGTCTTTACTTAATACTTCATGATCAATTCGGTTTTCTTAGTTATTATTGCAATTGCAACTCTTTTATTCTTGATCTTGTGAATTCAAGGCTTGGGCTTGAGAATTGCACCCAAGGAGCTTGAATTGTACTTGCTTCATTAGAATTCTCTTGGTTGGCATTGTGATCACATTCCTGATCAAGTTTGTTTTCTCTCCAAATTTTCATTCGAATTTTAGTTCAATTTTGATCAAAGCTCTGAGATAGATACTACATTTCCTTTATTCAATCAGGATCACATCAGTTGGTATCTAGAGCTAATCTCTAGGTGCTTTGGGTTTTTGGATTCGGTTTTATAGTTTGAAATTTGAAATTGGTACCAAAAATCTTTTTGAATTTCGTGTAGATTCTTGATCTTTGATCTTGAATTGTGTTTTAGTTGTGTTGATTTGTTGTTAATTGATGTTGAATTGTTGATTTCTTCACTTAGTAGTGATAGTATTTGGTGAAGGAGCATACAATTTTAAATTTCCTGTTCTCGATGTTCTTGGCGTTCATCCTTAGTGCTTCAAGGATACTTGAGAATTGTGTCTCATAGATCTTGATGATTTTCATGAAGTGTTAATCAACCACTTGATTGAAAGATCTTGGCATAGAGTTTTGAATTCTAGTCTTACTTTTGTTTGGAAATTAGAATTGTGTTTCTTCTAGTTGATTTAATTTGTGCTAATAGCCCCAAGATAACACTTGTATCATTCTTTTCAAGAAAGGTTAATGAGGATAAAAAGAAATTGAGAATCAAAAGATAACAAGAGGGAAAAGCCTTGAGAGCAAAAGAAAAAGAGAATGAAAGTGGTAAAAAGAAAAGTGAGCCACTTGAAGAAAAGGGCCAAAAGAGAGAAAGAAAGGAATTGAGGCAAAAATAGAGAGGAAAGTGGAGAGTTTGTTCATAACAAAAAAAAGGAGATAGAATTCGATGAGAGTGATACTAAAGAAAAAGAGACAAAAGAAACTGAGGAAATTGAGTTTGTACATTACAAGGAAGCAAACCAAGGTTTTCCATGCATGAGTATACAAAAACATGGACATTCTAACTCTATGTTACTTGCTAACTTGCTTGGTTCTTACTCTATTTCTTTCACTCACTATATGTTAAAAACTAGTCCAAAAGGAGGATCGGAAATGAGAACGGTTCAAGGTTTAATTGATTCAACCAGTTTAGTTGGTGGTCGAACCGAGGGTGTGTGTGTGTCTATATATATATATATATATATATACACACACACACACACACACACAAATAAACGTTAATCAAGAGATCAGTCAACAAGTCAAATTTCTTTCTAGGTTTCAACTATTCATATCAAGTCCGAATTGTTCAATTGCAGATTCAATAAGAAGTTATAATTTCAACATTGAACTATAGTAACCGCAACATGTAAGAGCCCCCTCTCCAGGTGAATTGAGTCTCGAGTGGAGCCCCCACCCCCAAACAAACCGGACCAAAAGTACCTTCCTATATTTTTTTTAAAAAAACAAGTGAAACAATGAACCAGTCCATTTTCGAAAACCGATTTTATATCGATTTAATCGGTTTTACGCTGGTTTAACCAATTTTTGCATATTCGGACCGCTTTCCCATTTCTTTAATCTGACCAGGACCGAGGAGGCATCTGATCGACGGTCCAACCGGTTGAACTGATTTGGTTGGACCGGTTTTTAAAACATTGATACATAGTTACAAACAATGATTATTTTAACATTCTAGTGCGGGTTTGAGATAGCTGCGAAAAATAGATTTTTTCAGTAATCGATTATATGTATAATCGATTATTGTTATAATTGATTAATAGAATTAATTTTATATTTGGATATGTTTGTTGAAAAACGATTTTAAGATAATATGTTTTGTTTGGATGATATAAAAAAATCAATCTTCCATAGTAAATTACCAAAAAAAAAAAATTGTATGAAGTTGTTTAAGGCTTAATTGTATTTTTAGTCCTCCTACTATTGATCATGTGCGATTTTGGCCCCTAAAGTTTTTTTTGTGCACATTTGGTCACTCTATTTTTTCAATGTTGCAAATTCAATTTTTGCATCCAATGTCCATCAATTTTTCAATGATTAACAAGGAGGAGGGACAAAACGGGTAAATAACATAGAGGAATCAATGAATCATGTTGAATTGGAGAGCCAGACAAGGGAGAACTTCAACCAGATGTTATGTGTACTTAGAAGAGTGGTTCCTCTATGTTAATCATTGAAAAAATTGATAGACATTAGAAGGAAGAACCAAATTTGCAAAATTTAGAAAATAGGGGGACCAAATGTGCACACAAAAAAAATTATGGGGACCAAAATCGCATACAGTTAATAATAGGGGATCAAAAGTTCAATTAAGCCTTCTTTCTTTGTATACATATATATATATTGACAAATTTTATACATATATTTTGAAAACACATAAAAAATAGTTTAATTTTGATACTATAGCTGTCAGTATAAAAAATTTTATACTATCAAACAATCACAAATCATCCAATGTGTGACTTTTAATGTAGTTACTATAAGAGTCATTTATGAATTCATATCCTCTCCATTTAGGAGGTAAATGGCAATCTTCATTTAGGAGAGAGATAGACACAAAGAAGATATTTATATTTTAAACTTTTATTATTATTTAAAAAAATTAAATCATTAAAAAATATTTGTGTCTATTTCTCTCCTAAATGGAAGGAAAAATGGAGAGAACAAAATAGAGATGATCTCCACTCATCATTTATAACGATATGACATGATTAATTAATAAGGTAAAAAAAAATTATACTAACAATGCATTATAATTAAATCCTAAAAATAAAAATAAAAAAACACCATATGATACCTATGTGTTTGATGTTCAAAAAAAACTTTCTATTTTTTAGTTATGGGAAGGATGATAGCAAATAGAAAATTCAACAAGCTAGATTTAATTCAAATCTCAATAATATAGCAATATTGAACTCAAATATTAATGGAATTAGTTGGTATGCAGTATGCACGCTCGGTGTAAAGAATTTTTAGATTGTTAACCAATCATAAATTGTTACTTTATTAAAGTTGTTTGACTCTTATCATAATTACCTTAAAAGTCACACCTAGGATGATTTATGATTGGTTGACATTGTAAGAAATTTTACACCGACAATATATCATAATTAAACTCAATATTAAATATTATAGATTCCACTTGAACATTTTATTTAAAGATTTAATTATAATGCACTGTCTTTTCTATACTGTCAATCAATCATATATTGCATCATTAAAAATATTTGATTTTTATAGTAATTACCTTAAAAGTCGCACATGTAGTAATATATGATTAATTGAAAATACAAAATTTTTTACTGACAATGAATAAAAAATAATCTCTTTTTTATGTGTTAAATTGCCCAAACACAATTTCATAAGAGTTTAATTTTTAATACATTGTCAGTGTAAAGTGATTTACACTGATGACCAATCACAAATCATTATATGTGTAACTTTTAATGTATTTATAATAAAAGTCCAACATTTTTAATGATGTGACAATTTATGATTGATTGACTTATTTTTACACTGACAATACATATCAATTAAATCTATTTAGTAAAAGGCTAAACTATTCTTTTGGTCCATTATCTTTATTTTAGGCTTCGATTTGGTCCCTCTTTTAATTTTGTCCCAATTTGGTCCTTTAAGTTTTAAAATTGTTCCAAGTTGGTCCTTTCTGTCAACGTCATTATAACGGTGTTAGGTCTCCGACGTTAATTCATCGAAGTCTAGGTATACCCACCATCGAAAATCTGTCTATGTCCTTTTCTCTTTCTCTCTCTTCTTCCTTCTCTTCTTTCTTTCTCCTTCCTTCTTCCCCTCCAAATCTACCATCGACGTATTCAAAACAAGAGACTCAAATCAAACTTTTAAATTGCAAATCTCCGAACATAAACCTAACCCTAACAAAACTCTAACCCCAGTATTAATTTGGACGATTGAACATTGACAATCCAATCTCCTAATTCAGGAACCTTAACATCTTCTTGTGTGTGATAACTACACAAAGAAGATTCGAAATGAAAGGTTAATTGGACCTTCACCTTCAATTTTTGTATCGTTATGATAAAAAAAATACAGCTGCAACGCACAGTTTTGGAGCTAAAAGAAAGGGTTTGGTTTCACAACCCATGCCACGCTCTCTTCATCGCAAGCGAATCAATTCTCTTTGCTCTAACTTATGAGTTTTCTCTGCACTTTATTCGGTTTTGTTTTTTTGTTTTCGGTTATTTATTTATTTCGTTTTTGGTTTCTTGAAAATGATAGGATATACCCAGATTCCGGTGACTTAACATCGGAGATTTAACACCGTTATAACAATATTAATGAAAAAACCAATTTGAAACCATTTTGAAACTTAATGGATCAAATCGAAAAAAAAAATTAAAAAAATTGGGCAATTCGAAACCTAAAATAAAGTAATTTTATTTATATAATATTTATTATATTTTTGTAAAATTATAATTATATACTTTTTTGCATTGGATAAGCGGATAATCCTCATCTGGGACAATCCTGTAAAACAGAGAAAACAAACATTGGACATGTCAACATTTGCGGTAAATATCTGAATATGGAGTTATGGACATCTGGAAGAGTGTCATGAGAATTGAATTCTACAGTCAAATCTAAAATTACGAATACGACTCTTCGGTCCATTTCACTCACACACCTACTCAGAACAAGACATGGAGCCATTTTCATTATTAGCCTAAAATAACTCCGGTGTCTAATAGGGATGTTTAAGCAATTTTATGTGGCTGGTTTTAATCAAGCACATGTTCCGAAGAAGGCATATTCTTTTTCTATGGCTATTATTTCATCACAATCGACCACCCTATTTGGTCTTTTGCTTCTAAAAATCAGTTTGATATTTTCTTACAATTTTTAGATTAAAAAATTGAGTATAGGTTATCAAGATTTTTCAATTCCCATTTTCAAGTGATGCCAAATTGATTCTAACTGACAACAATATAACAAGTGCGCATAGGATTGAAATTGAAAACCAAGACTACTCTATATGCAATAGTAATCAAAATAACAATTTTTACCATTGATTCAAAATTCAGGAAAGAAAACAAAATGTCATATGACCAATGAAAAGAAAAATGATAATTATTTGAAGAGTTTGAACTTTAAAACTGAGAACTAATATACATTAAATTGATAAGTTTTTTCCTATGATCAGAGTATCTTCATGAATATAAGATTAACTAATCAAGCATTGTGGCTAGTAACATTAAATTGATGATTAAGTTACATATAGATTTATAATGGAAAAACGGGTTTAATATTCATTAAACTCTCAACAAAAAGGAGACAAGTTTTGTGAGCTAAGAGTTATAACTTACAAGTATACAATAATGCTCAGTCTCAAAAAAAAGAAGATTGAAAAGGGGAGATAACAAACCTCATCCAAGCTTGACTAGTCAAAAATCAGAATGGCAGATATAAATCAGATATTATGGTGAACATGCTTTGAAGAAGAAAGCTAAACTATGATTCTTTGGATTATTTGGATTCTTCATGATATAGCTTTGGCTTCTTTCAAAGTCATCAGATCATTTCCTGGTTTGGGAGGTGGATTTTCCTCAATGAACTTTTTCAACCCTTTCTCACCCCCAGGAAACCCCCCAGTTAGCCCCATCATTTCTTTCTCAAAAGCACCTTCTGGAACTGCAACACTATCATCACTAGTGGACTGTGTTGTTGTTTCACCTAAGCTTTCTTGCTCTTTGCCACTAGCTGCTACTGGTTGGTCATGTTCATGATCAACTTGTCTTTTCAGCTCTTGTTCAAGTCCTAATTCTCCTTTGCATATTCCTCTTCCTCCCATGATTTCAAGTATGTTGAATTTGGCATGTGGTTGTAATTCAAAAGTTGGTTTGCTGTGATGTAGTGTGGAAGGGTGTTTGAGAGGGAAGTGGTGAGTGAGATGGTGATCTTGGCCTAGGAATTGGGACCTAAGAAGAGAACTATGCAGACCATAAAGGGTTACAAAAGCAGCCATTCTTAACTGTTTAATACACAGGCGACAAACTAAGCATTAATGAGTTGAGGCAGAGAAGTGATCTTGAACACATTAATTGGTGCGTCTTGGATATATCTTCGCTGTAAAGAAGTCTCTTATGTTCCTCATTTAATTATGACCACAAATTAATATCGTCCATAGTACATTTTTTTGATCATCTATCGTACATAGTACATAAATATGTGGTTTAGATTTATTCTCTAGGATTTTTTTTTTTTTTTGACGATAAAAATAACAACATAATATACAGATTGATGAGAAGCCAAAATGGCATTTCTAAACTAGATATCACAACCTAACAAACAACCTATCACATTGTTTCAAACATGATCCATTACAAAGGAGAAAAGAGAAGCCACAGTCTTTGTTCCTATCCAGTTACGAATCATTTCTTTGACTTCTGCAAGCTCGTTTCGACTATAAGTGGTCTCAATTTTGTCCAAATAGACCACTTGTTCGGAAGCCAAAAGATAGGTGGAGAGGATACTGAGATTGGTGTCAGCCGCATTTGTATCTCCACATCCTAAGTTATTCCAGAATGCTAGGCTCTTATGAGGCATTTCATAAAACACCTGGAGTGCAATCTTAAGACAAACTACCCAAAAAAACACCCCGTACAAAAGAGAGCCTACATCAACCCCAGTAACAACACTAACAACAAGAGAAATTCTACCTACATCCGATGGCTTTGATGGAGGGCAGATAGGGGCCAGATCAGGAGGTGGGGAAGCAACAAAGGGTACCTTCAAAGATTTCCTTTTTTCTGGTGGTGGTGGCTCCGATGGAGGTCGTTTCTCATAACTACAGAGATATGAGCGCCGGGTTGGTGGGTCGGGCTACAGGTCGGGACCGCGGTTGGTGGGTCGGCTCGAGTGAGGAAGCCGTGGTGGTTGTTGGTGGGGGGAAGGAAAGCCATGGTGGAAGGGAGGAAAATCCAAGAGCTTGAGGGAAGAATACTTCCACAAGGGAGGGGAGAACTCCAGGAGAAGATGGAGGGAGAAGCCAGGAAGACCTGGGGGCAGCCGCCACTAACCCTAGCAGAGCACAGGGTGGGGGAGAAAAATTCGATTTGATGGGGTGAGTCCTCTAGGGGTTGTTTTAGTGAGCGCAGTTGATGGTATTTCACATGGCATGACCAGATTTGTTCAATTTTGAAATTATAGAGACTTGATTTGAGCAATTGAAATTATAGATATCAAAATCACGCATTTGTAAAGTTACAGGAACCAAAATTATGCATTTGTGAAACTACAGGGACCAACGGTGCAATTCAACCTTTATTTTTTCGACTAATTAAAATCCAACTACTCTAATATCAATGTCATATCACAAAGGGTTAGTCAAGCCAGCAACTCTCATTAAGTATTGGATGATAGGTTGACAGCAGGACCAAATTTGTTCAATTTTAAAAGTACGTGGACTTGATTTAAACAATTGAAGCATTTGTGAAACTACTAGGATTAAAAGTGCAATTGAACCTAAAAAAAACTATGTCATTGTGAGTACTGGCTCTGATTGACGTAAGTAGTTGAAAAGCTAGCTAAAAGCTACAAATCTGACTAGCTAATTGAAATTTGATAAACTAGCTGATTGAATTAGAATTATTTTGTAAAATTAGTTGATCAACTATCTAATTCGTATAAAATGATGTAAATGGTCATGTTTATATGTGTGTGTATATATATTAATTAAATATTAATAATAATATAATAATAATAATAATAATAATAATAATAAATAATAATAATAATAATAATTGAAACTAAACTAGGAGGTATGATCTTCATCTTAACTCTCTTAATCTCTCTATTTGATCTCTTGAATCTCTTGATTCATGAAGATTCAAGTTTTGATTCAAAACTTTGAAAATTCATAGAAAAGTGTAGAAAAATCCTTTTAATACCAAATCAATTTCTATGAATTAGTTTCATCATTCTCTTTCATAATCCAAGAGCATGAAACCAAATAAGTTTTCTAGCCTTTTCTTCTTAAATTGGCCGAAACCTTCAAGTTGAAAAAGGTTGAGTTTTTTATTCAAGTTTTGAGTAATAACACTTTTTTTAGTGTTAGGAGTATCTAAGGATCATCCATCCAAGAGATTAGAAATTTTGGACATCTCTAGTTAATTTTTCTACAGGTGGCCAAACCTTAAGTGATAGGAAATAGATGAGATTTGTGTTGTTTAATGTTTAATGTTTGATTGATTGTATTGTTTGTAGTTGGTGATGAGTAATCGAGAGATTCACAAATTGATCAACCGACTTTGATCCGGAGGATTTTTCATCAATAGGTATGGGGGGTGAATCTCATCACACCAAAGTTGGTGGAGGTGGGAATGGCTGTTTAAGTTTATGTGTGGGTGAAACCCTTTGGTTTGGGTTCACCACTTTATTTGTTAAGTTCTCTTGGAGAACAAAGTTTGTAATAATGGTAGTTTATACTTTAGTATGTTCTAGCATATGTTTATGATGATGTTGATTGGATGAAAATCATTTTCATGTATGTTGAAAACCTACTATGATCTCTAGATCAAGTATGAATTTTTATGCTTGATTATGATGCAATGATGTGTGATTGTTGTTTGTCATAATTGTGTGAGCATTTCGAGCTATGACTTATCTTATGGGTGAAGCAAAATCTTCACATTTGTTTATGAGAGGCATTCGGCCATGACCAAAAAGAAAAGGAAGAGAACACTAGTTGTTCTTGAACATTCAAAGTTCTTGAAGTAAGAAATTGTTTTAATAACTTATGTTTCAAAGGAAAACAATAAGTGACTTTGATCCAAAGATCAAATAAAGTTTCAACCTTTAAGTGTTTTCACCAAAGTATGCTTGATTATGATGCAATGATGTGTGATTGTTGTTTGTCATAATTGTGTGAGCATTTCGAGCTATGACTTATCTTATGGGTGAAGCAAAATCTTCACATTTGTTTATGAGAGGCATTCGGCCATGACCAAAAAGAAAAGGAAGAGAACACTAGTTGTTCTTGAACATTCAAAGTTCTTGAAGTAAGAAATTGTTTTAATAACTTATGTTTCAAAGGAAAACAATAAGTGACTTTGATCCAAAGATCAAATAAAGTTTCAACCTTTAAGTGTTTTCACCAAAGTGAAACATGTTTTTTACTTTAACCTTAGTTCATCTAATTAACCAAGTGTTTTAAAAGTGAAATAAAGAAGTGTTTTTCATGAAAGTTAACATAGATTTATAGGGCATTACCTTTACCTTAGAATACAAATAATGTTCCTTTTTCAGACATAATGAAGATTAGATAAGATTACATTTCCTTTCCATTAACTTAGAACATGGTTTTACACTGGGTTCGTAAGGAAAAACATTTCCAAAGTTGTTAAGGTACTTTACCTTAATCATGTAACAAAGTTCTTTCAAATTAATGTGTTTTCATTTGAAAAGAGTTTTGGTTTACAAAGAGAGTTTTCAACTCAAATCGCAAAGTTTTACGCGTGAAAACCTAAGTTAAGTAATTAACTTAGAGTTAAAGACAACGGATAATTAAGTGTGATATGTGGTGGAACAAGACCATGTACTATACCATTGATGACTTAGTACATCAATGAATTCATAAGACTTAAGTGAATCAACACTTATTTCATTAATTGAAAAAAATCAAGGAGTAATATCTTAGAAAGGATTAAAGACTTATCTAAGAGGATTCTCAATCTTTATTCATAATGCTTAGGACTTGAGACATAATTCATAAGACATAAACACAAACACGAAAAGTTTTGGGTTTTTAAACAATAGTTCGATGACAGACCGGTGATTCGGATCTAGGTTAATCGTTCAATTGTTTCAGTCTTGTGATGACTCGATCCTGGAGGGATCACAAGATTTATCCGGTGGATAAAAGTTTTGTAGATGCATATAATTTCTAAGAAAGAGAACCTTAGTGAACTTCAAGGTTTATCCGGTGGATAGACATTGCTTTATCGCATCTGTTTTGTGTAAGTATTGGCATTTCATTTGCATGAGTCATAAGGCCTTCAGCTTAGGTGTTGAACTTACACTTTGATGCGGGTGTGAATCTTACGGTGACGTTTTAAGTAGTCTTGGAGGTATCAGGGTTGGAATGGTTGACATGGGACCAGTTGGTAGCTCTTCTGTGTCGTGGCGAATCCGAACAATACACTGATATCCTCGACTAGATGTCGTACTTTTCATGTTTGGTGCAAAGTGTTTCCGTAAAGCCAGATACATGGACGTTACAAATGTTGTAGCATTTTGCTCATGGCTGCCAGTACACGGAACATGTCCTCTCATTCGCTCTCTCCGATGTTTTATTAGCTCCATAGAGTAGGGGTCAGAGTTTTACCTTGTGGCATATGGCATTGAGTCATGTACATTGCACAGTATTGCATGGCTATTGATGATTACATTTACTGATTGTACATCGTTGTTTTATTTTTGAGAATGCCTTATTTTATGCTGCTAATTGTTTAACATGATTTATATTGAGAATTATAATGAGCATGTTGGGTATGTTGTTGCCCGGTGAGTCGTGCCGTTTTTACTTTTGCTACTTTGTTGTGTTGATAATCGGGATCTCACTCATATTTTGTATATCTTTTCTGCTGGCATTGTTGTTTCTGCTTGAGCAGATGGATGCAACGACGGTTCTGTCTAGTGTTTGCTTTGAGTCCGGAGGGGGACTCCTTTTGTTGTTTGGCCAGACTGTGTCAGTGTCTATAGTACCTTTTGGGAGCTGTGACTCCTAATACTTATTATATTCGTGTTGCCAATTATGCTTGAACCTATGTCTGTATACAGTACTATTTCTATTTCTATATTTTAATTTAGTATGAATTCTAGAAATGCATGGTGAACCTAAGTTCATTTGCTTTTATTTACCTTTACTAATCCCATCATATTTTCCGTATTATTATTATTTTCGACCTTATAATCGTTCGGGAATGTGACACTCGGGAAAGGGTGTTGCGAAGAGCGTGGAGGTGACGGTTCTAGAGAAGAAGGAGTTGGTGCGTTCGTGACCAAATGCTTGAAGCTTCTTATAGGTCTTCAAGAGGTGAGTAGAAATACTCTTTCTCACCCTTTCCATGGTGCAAATTGTCTTGGAGTTTGGGTTATGCTTTAAAAAAATACGTTTTTTTAGAAAATAATCCTGGTTTGATCAAATCCTGATTTTACAAATTTGGGGGTTTTCCTTGTAAGGTGTTTCTGCTGTCAATTAAATGTTTATTATTGAGATTGGTGCCATGATATATATATATATATATACATGATTTGGTTGAATTGACATGCTATATATGCATTATTTGATGATATTTGTGATATTGACATGATTCAAGAACTGTTAATATGTTGAATGTTGTTTGCTGCAATACCGCCTATGATATGGGTATCGAAAGTAACACTGCCAATGATTTGAGGTGTCGAAATATGAAATACCGTCATAATAGGGTATCGAAAGTAACATCGTCACACGTTGGGATGTTAAAATGAGTAATACCACCAGTGTACAATGGTTGGTATCAAAATGAGTAATGTCACTGAAGAGAATGTGACATTGAAATACCTTCATGAGTAAGGTAGGCAATGAGACGCCATTGTTATGTGCAGATTGATGGTCATATGACATATGAGGATGTTGAGAATATTTGATATGTATATGAAATTATGATGTATTTGATTATGATATGTTGATGAATGTTTATGGTCATTATTTGAGTATATAATTCTTATTTAATTATTTTGAAAATAGCGGGTATCATGGTTAGCTTTTTCGGTTACTATGCCGACTGAGAACAACACTTTGGTGAAAACCTTTTATAAATGTATTTTTATTCATCGGGATTATAAATCTCATTAGTAGTGTTGTTTTCAGAGACTGAGGACGACCCTGCTAAGTAGCCAGACGCTTGAGGATTTTATTCTAGTAATAGCTTGGGTTAGTGGCATGGCATATGTTAGGAACACTATTATTATCTTTTATTTATTTATTTATGCGAGTTGTAATAGACGTCCAGTTTTATGGTTTAAAACTTATTATGTATTTTTGTTTATTGGATTGGTATAAACAATTATTTTAGATTAATATTATATTATGAATTTGTTCAGTAATTATTTAAGAAAAAAAAATTTAATTACCTTCCTTTATTTAAAATATTATCTAGGATTACTAATATAACGAGTGACTTTCCAAAGATTATAAACGAGGATGAGGCAAAAGAAATTAAAGTTGCTGAGGTATTGATATCTTCTAGTTGTAACCAGTGGCAATCTTTTATCCTCGACTGTGCTCTTTGGTGAGCTTTTATCCTCCACCATGCTCTTTGGTGAGCGTTTTAATTTAATTTTCTATAAAATTCGAATGCACAAGGAAAACTTATTTTTGCTTTATACTCCAAGCTTTATTGTCATATGAAATGAATCAATGTTTGTAAGTTGAGGAATATCTTTCACAGGTGATCGCCATAACTGTTGAAGATGGGGATGATATTCCTAAGTTTAAAGATTACCAGCCTCAAGCATCAGATCCTGGGGCTATCATCATTTGTCCTTCCTCAACCAATGAAAGAGGTGGTAGAGGACCCTTCCCGAGAACCTGAGCCAGAGGTTTCAAAACCCAGTGCACTTTCACATTCTCATTTGCTTTAGCATCCATTCAGTGACAATTTGCTTAATATGTCAACTTGAAGCCACCGCATCGTTTTTTGCATTTTAATGATTTTAGAGTATTGTTTTTGAATTAATTGTGTGTTATCTGGCATTGTGTAGTGGCTTCAAGTTGATATATTTAGCAAATGTGACAGTGGCTTTGCCAACTCATTCGGTGGCCAGGAGTTCCTTTTCTTTAATATACATATTAATACTAATATATTAACTAATATATGAGTACTTTGCTTTCTTTTTTTTTCCAACTTTTATTTGTGGAGCAAGATGCGTTGGGGTTGCACTGTTGCAGTGAGGCAAATTAAGAAAGAACTTCAATGGAGATTCCATGGCCACTTTTCTCTTCATGACCAAAACCCTTTCCGAAATCCTGGTTTGCCCTCTACTAGGCAGCACTTGAGGTGCTTAATAATTCATTCTATCTCACTTGAATCCCTTTTTTGCTGCAAATAATTTTTCACTACTTCCCCTAAGTTAATTCATCTCTATTTGTGTAGGCACTGTGAGCAATCAAATTCCCTAATCAGTGATGTTATTGGTGTTTCTTTTCCTGTCGGTTCTAACCATGGTTGTCAGACTCGCGAGTCTATCTTCACTTGTGGAGGGGGTAGACTTGACACATGGACTCGACTCGTAGACTCATAAGAGTCTACCCACTATAAAAAAAAAAAAAAACTATAAATGACATATATACATAAGACAAAAGTAACAAAATAGTAACAAAGGCAATTAACATTAACATAAGTCAAGTACATAACAAAAATAAGTCTATAACAATGTCAATAACATAAGTAAAGTACATA
Source organism: Ammopiptanthus mongolicus (assembly GCA_039655645.1). Classification (NCBI taxonomy): domain Eukaryota; kingdom Viridiplantae; phylum Streptophyta; class Magnoliopsida; order Fabales; family Fabaceae; genus Ammopiptanthus; species Ammopiptanthus mongolicus. The sequence goes on along the minus strand of CM077346.1, from coordinate 76,863,385 downwards.
ACAAAAATAGATCCTAGTTTCTTCACATGTCTAAATCCAATCGTCCAACTACATCATCATCATCAAAATCATCATAATCAAGTTCTTCATCTTCCCCATTATCAGCATCTCCATCTTCAATGTTGTCATCAAAGTGGGGATCAGTCAAATCAGTGACATGAAAAGGTTGCTCTTGCTCTTGCTCAACCTCAACATTCTCTTCATCAACAATGATAGGTTGCTCATCATTCTCCTCGTCCTCAATAACAATTGGAACATCCCCCTCTTCAGTTATCCATTCACCATCAGAATTAATATCCTCAAATGGAAGAACAACACTTTTTCTATTTTCTCTACTCTTTAACTTTAGGTTGTACATCACATAAACCAAGTCATTCATCTTTTTTCGATGCAACTTATTTTTTCTCTTTGTATGAACCTATAAAATAAACCATAAAAACCAAAATTCAATATTTCTAAACAAGGACAATTAATAACTAGAAACAGAATTAAAACTTCAATTGGACACTTACCATTTCAAATGAACTCCAATTATGTTCACATCCAGAAGAGCTACAAGTCAAGCTCAGCACACGAATGACAAACCTCTTTAATTCTACCACTCCATCCCCAAAGAAGTCCCACCATTCTGCAGGAAGCATATTATTCCCGCTAGTCTTTGCAGCCTCCATACTGAAGAGCCCTCTAGCATAACGATAGTCGGCAAGCTGTGATTGAACCTTGATCCTCTCTGCATCATCCTTTACCAACCTTGCAATGCAAGAGTACAACCCTATTTTAACCTCAGCATCTTCATGATTGAAGTTCGGCTCATAGTGTAATGCTGGATTAAGGTAATATGCAGCTGCATGTAAGGGCGTATGGAGTTGGTTATTCCACCGCTCATCAATAATTTTCTAGATGGGTTCATAGCTACAAATACCAAATATCCTATATTAGTAACACTCACAAATAAGGTAAATAACTTTCAAATGAGATAAAGTTAGACAAGTTTACCATTTCTTAACTCCATTGAAGTTGATCTTTATCTTCTCTTTCGCTGAATCCATCCCTTCATATATAAAACCCATGCGGGTTTTTCATCAAAATCTACCAAACGAAGGACTACAATGAGAGGAGCAGCTTCCTTCAGACATACTATTATGTTCTTCCAAAATCGATTATCACAAATGATATCTTCTACTTTTTTCCCGTCTTGGGTTTTGGCAAACTTACTTCCAGTCCAGTCATCTAAGCTAAACATACTCATCAATGCAGCCTTGTTCTTATTAAGGCAAACTAATATCAAATAGGCAGTGGCAAATCTAGTCTTGACAAGCCTAATCAAGTCTTTTCCTTTGATAAATTTCTTCGCTAATTAACAAAGTTCTACAATAAATGTAGGTACAAACCTTTCTACCTTTCATTATAGTAACCGTGTGCTCCGTCAAATGTTTCTCAAGGTCCTCCAACATCAAGTCAATGCAGTGGGCAGCAGATGGAGTCCAATACAAGTGAGGATGTTTTTGCATCAACATCTCACCTGCAGCGTTGTCAGTAACCACTTGAACCACATTCTCCACTCCAACTTGATTGATTGCATCATCCAACATCTTAAAAACTTTATCAGTCGTTTTTGAGATGTCAGATGTATCCAATGAATAGAGAAAGATCGTCCCCTTGGGGCTATTCACCAAAATTTACATATGGAGCGTCTCTTCTTATCCGTCCACCCATCGGACATGATTGTGCACCCGGTTCTCTTCCACTCCTCTTTAAACTCTTCTAGCTCTTTATCGGTTCGAACCACCGCTTTTTTCAAAAGTCGTTCTCTAATGTCATGGTAAGATGGAGGTTTGTAGCCAATTCCATATCTACCAATCATCCCACACATCTTTGCAAACTCCGGATTTTTTATACAGTTGAAAGCAATTGCACTTGTATAGAAAAATTGAGCTACCTGATCATCAATTTCCTCCTTTAAATCCTTTCTCTATATTTGATTGACCGTTGTTTGAACTCCACCACCAACCTTTACTCCCCCTCTAGCAAAGGAAAAGCCACTTTTTTTAGAGCCAGATGCTGCAACCGGAAGTTGATCATCTGCAACATCTTCATCAACATCGATCAATCTTCTTTTCTTCTTTGATGCCTCTTTAGCATTGGCAACAACTTTTATAAACAACTGTTTCACTTCATCCGGCACCAAAGCACGTGGTTTAGAATCTTCCCTACTACCGGCAAGGTGATGCTTGAATCGATGAATTCCTCCACTAACAGTCTTTGAGCAATACTATATTTCACCTTTTTTCCATTGCCCAGTACATCAGTCCCATGTTTCCAACCAGGATCAGTCCTATTTCTTGGGATATTAACCCTTCCCCTACCTCTTGAACTTCCACCAGTTGATGTTGTAGTAGCTGGGTTGTTACCCGATTGAGACATTGCAAGGAAGAGAAAAAGTTAAGATGAACAAGCTGGGAAGGAGGCGCGCAAGGAAGGAACCAGAGAAGGGAGGGAGAAGAAGTTTTGAGCAGAAACAGAGAAGAACCTCCTTCGCACAGAAAAAGAGAAGAACCTTCGCGCAGGACGGAGTTGCGGCCAAGAGGGAAGTGGCGCAGGGAAAGAGACGTGGCCGGGAAGGAGGAGGCGCAGGGAGGAGGTGGCTTTGTGAGGTTTGGTTTTTGGATGGTTATTCCAAAGTTGCAGAACAGAGAGGTGAAGATTGAAGAAAGGGGGAGGCATCGCGCGATTTTGGTGAAGAGAAAGGGGGAATTAAAATTTTCAACCCAAAACGGCATCGTTTTGGGCGTTTTGAGCCAAAAATTAAAAAGCAAACAGACTTGGTGACTCGCTCCACTAACTCGGGAGTCTACCGAGTCAACCCGAGTCAAACCGAGTTTACCCCCACCCGCCACCCCACCCCACCCCACCCCACCCTCATCCGATTGTAGCAGCGAGTTCACTAGTTTTGGGCACCTAGAAATGCAAACTCGTCCGAGTCAACGAGTTGACTCGCGAGTTTGACAACCATGGTTCTAACTTTTATTTCTCATTCATTTTTGTTCAAGTTTCAATTACTTTTAGAGTTGTAGGATTCCACATAGTGGTATCACTATGCACTTCAAAATGGTTACTTTTAATCTGTGATGTGAGTAACTGGGTATTGAACTCACTTTGGATCTTTTACTTCCAATTACCAATTGCACTGTTTCTTTTGATCCTTTGGGTATGTTAAGGTTTCATTTGTTAACAAGTTTGGTGCTTTATCTTTTCGCTGAAATTATAATCGACACTGCCAGTAATAGTATGATAACTGCTTAGTTTCCATTTGATTGATGCCAATTTTAACATGGCCTGATCATTTGTTGGATTTATTATTATTTGTTGTGTGATCGGGAAGAGGTACCAGAGATTGAGAACGAAACACATAGGCTTGTGTCATGTAAATAAACTCTGATGCAGTGTTGATAGGAGAAACTTATATTATGAGGCATATTTAATTCAAGTACTTAACAAACTTTTGTTTGGTTAAAATGTTTTTTGTGTCAACATGTACATCTTGTGTTGTCTTGCCATTATACTGGGAAAGGTTGCATCTTCATTTTCTGAATATGACTTATCCATCTGAATATATGGACAATTAATTTCTTTTCTTACATGTTGTAAATTGTAATTGGAATGGATGTTGTTGCTTCAGATTTTATGATAATAACGACAAAACATATGGCTTGAATTATGGAAGCAAGCTCAAGTATGAAATTCAAGTCTGTTACGATATTGTGATTCATTTTTTATTGATTAGGCTTGATTTGTTATTGATATTGTAATTGATTAGGCTTTTATGTGTAGTTATTGTATAGGATTTTATTTTTATTCTCTCGTCTCCTATCCTGCCCTATAAATAGGAGCATCTCATTGTACATTGACACACAATTGAATATACAGAAAACATATTTCCATATTCTTGTCTTTGGTTTCTACATAATATCAAGAGCTTAGGCTTACGATTCCTTAGTTTTTTTTCTTGTGGTATTCCCCTTCTCTGTTCTGTTTTCTCCACTGTTGATTCCAAAGTTCCCACCGTCGGCGTCCTCCAGTTCTTCATATTTTGGTGACCGATTCATCTCACCGCCCATACCGCTGCAACCGCTATCCTCCGATCTACCTTCCGGGGAAATTTCGCCACCATTCAACAGTTGACGTGCCGCCACGCGCCACCTAAACGTACGCGGGTGTGTTACACGCGCCTGTGCATCTGACCCATTTTCCCGCTCCAGATCCGTGTGTTGACCAGTACTTCGATCCTTTGACCAGCGTCTCTGACTCCGTTGACCGCGTGTTGACCATTCTTGTTATCCCTTCCTTAAGTATTTCGGTGAGATCTTTTTATTTTTGCAGTCAGTTATCGTCAATTCTGCTCCAATAGTGCTATTATTTGATTTTATTGTGCTATAATGGAAAGATTTTGTCGTCATTGCTATAAGTTCGGGCATTCCTTCTCCGATTGTCCTACTATTGAATGTTACAATTGCATGAAAAAGGGTCATATTGCTATAAATTGTTGTCGATACTGCAAGAAATCAGGACACTTGATTCAGAATTGTCTCACTCGTCCTCCACGATCTTACCAGAACAGGAATCAACCTCGTCCTGGTTCCTCTAGGCATGTACTAGCTACTACTGCCAATGAATCTACGGGTTCTCCTTCCCAGACACCGCCTGCGTTCTTCATCAATAATCTTGCGTCTCTTCTTAAGAGACTTCTTCCTTCCTTTGGTAATGGTAATAGTAATACTCCTGCAGCCTTTTCCACCACATCAGGTAACACTAAATGGTATTTAGACTCTGCCTGTTGTAATCACATGACTTCTGCATCTCATCTTTTTTCGTCCTTATCTGAAAATGATATTGCTTGTTCCATACACACTGCTGATGGATCTCTTATGTCTGTAAGTCATAAGGGTTCTATTTCCTTGTCTAATCTCAGTTTACCTGACACATATCTCATTCCTAAGCTTAATTTTAACCTTATATCGATTGGTTAATTATGTGATCTTGGTTATGAAGTCACCTTTTCTTCTTCTGGTTGTCGTGTGCAGGACCCGCGGACGGGACAACTCATAGGGACTGGACGTAAGATCGGAAGGCTAATTGAGCTCACTAACCTGCATGTTCCTCCCGTGTCCAACATTTGTGCCGCTTCCACCACCTCTCCCATTGAGCTTTGGCATCAACGTCTTGCTCATAGTTCTCTTGGTAAATTGCGTCCTCTTGTGTCTCAGGGTCTTTTAGGATCCGTTTCAACTGAATCTCTTAATTGCACTGCTTGTCAAACTGCTAAACAACCAGCTTTACCATTTAATAATAGTTCTTCTATTTCAGCTGCACCATTTGATCTTGTGCATTTTGATATTTGGGACCCTGCTCCCACACCTACTATGGGAGGATCTCGGTATTTTGTGTTGTTTATTGATGATTACTCTCGTTTTACTTGGCTATACATGATGAAAAATCGTCATGAACTTACACAAATTTACGTTAACTTTGCCAATATGATTCGAACACAGTTTTCTAAAGTCATTAAGGTTTTTCGCCGAGATAATGCCATGGGATATCGTGATTCTAAATTGTTATCTTTTCTTGGTGAGCAGGGTACCTTGTCAGAATTCTCATGTCCATATACCTCTCAACAGAATGGTCGCGCTGAGAGAAAACATCGTCACATTCTTGACTCTGTCCGTGCCATGCTTATCTCAGCCTCTTGTCCCGAACGTGCCTGGGGTGAAGCCGCTCTTACCGCTATTCATATTATCAACCGTCTCCCTTCCTCTGTCCTCGGTAATGTTTCTCCTTTTGAGCGTCTTTATCACACTACACCAGATTATAGTTCCCTTAAGGTCTTTGGTTGTGCTTGTTTTATCCTTCTCCAACCTCATGAATACACTAAACTTGAGCCTCGAGCCCGTCTTTGTTGTTTTCTTGGTTATGGCACAGAACACAAAGGTTATCGTTGTTGGGATCCGATATCTCAGCGTATCCGTATCTCCCGTCATGTTGTCTTCTGGGAACATATAATGTTCTCTTCCTTGTCAAAGTTTAAGTCAATTCCAGGCACTTCCACTCCTCTTTTTACTAACCCCGATGTTGATTACTTTCCTAGTGACACAGATGCAGGTTCTTCCAGTGAGCTCCCAGCCTCTTTCGATGTTTCCTCTGTTTCTGATAAAGTTGTTCCAGTCGCTGATCCTGCACCTCCCACCGTTGAGTGTCCTCATAGGGTAAGAACTCCACCTACCTATCTTCGTGATTACCATTGTTTTTCAACTATGCTTCACCTTCATGAACCACAGTCCTATAAGGAAGCCTCTAGCGATCCTTTTTGGCAGCAAGCTATGCATGACGAATTATAAGCATTAGAGAAAACTCATACTTGGGACCTTGTTGATCCTCCTTCTGGCAAGCCTCTTGCAGGATGCAAGTGGGTATATAAAATCAAGACTCTTTCTGATGGTTCTATTGAGCGGTACAAAGCTCGTCTGGTAGCAAAAGGGTTCACTCAAGAATATGGAATTGACTATGAAGAAACTTTTGCCCCTGTTGCTCGCATCACCTCTGTTCGAACTCTTCTTGCCATTGCAGCCGCTCGCCAATGGCCACTTACACAAATGAATGTCAAAAATGCCTTCCTTAATGGTGGTCCTCCTCCGGGATACACTTGTCCGACCAACAAGGTTTGTCTTCTTCGTAAGGCTCTTTATGGTCTCAAACAAGCAACTCGGGCTTGGTTTGCTAAATTTCACAGCACTATGAGTAAGTTGGGTTTCTCTTCTAGTGGTCATGACTCTGCTCTTTTTACTCGTAAGACAGATACTGGTACTGTTGTCTTGCTTCTTTATGTTGACGATATGATTATTACTGGAAATGATTCTGCCGGCATTCTTGAACTTGAGCAGTTCTTGAGTCAACATTTTGAGATGAAGGATCTTGGACCTCTAAGTTATTTTCTGGGGCTTGAAGTTTTATCTTTTAGTGATGGCTTATTTCTCTCACAGGCTAAGTATGCTTCCGATCTTGTCTCTCGAGCAGGCCTCACTGATAGTAAAATTGAACACACTCCTCTTGAACCTAATGTTCGATTTACTCCTCAGGATGGCACCTTGCTAGATGATGCCACTCTCTATCGTCAGCTAGTAGGCAGTTTGATTTATCTTGCAGTTACCCGACCAGATATCTCCTATGTTGTTCATCCGGTTAGTCAGTTCATGGCTGCCCCTTGTACTACCCATTATGCTGCTGTCCTTTGCATTATTCGATATATCAAGGGTACTTTGTTTTATGGTCTTCATTACTCTGTTGCATCTCCTTTGACTCTTCGAGCCTACTCTGATGCTGATTGGGCCGGTGATCCCACTGATCGTCGCTCGACCACTGGTTTTTGTATTTTTCTCGGGGATTCTCTATTTCTTGGCGAAGCAAGAAGCAAACTCTGACAGCTCGCTTTAGCACTGAAGCCGAATATCGTGCACTTGCTGACACTACTTCTGAAATATTGTGGCTCCGTTGGCTTCTTGCTGATTTAGAGATACCTCAGTCTTCCTCCACTGATCTTTATTGTGACAACCGTAGTGCCATCCAAATTGCCCTCAATGATGTTTTCCATGAGCACACCAAGCATATTGAGATTGATTGTCACTTCATTCGTCAACATCTTCTAGTGGTGATCTTCATCTTGTCTCCATTGGCACTCTTGATCAGCCGGATGATTTGTTCACCAAACCTCATTCTCCCAATCGCTTTCGCATTTTATTATCCAAACTCAAGTTGGTTACCGTTGAACCCACTTGAGTTTGAGGGGGGATGTTACAATATTGTGATTGATTTGTTATTGATTAGGCTTGATTTGTTATTGATGTTACGATATTGTGATTGATTTGTTACTGATTAGGCTTGATTTGTTATTGATATTGTAATTGATTAGGCTTTTATGTGTAGTTATTGTATAGGATTTTATTTTTATTCTCTCATCTCCTATCCTGTCCTATAAATATGAGCATCTCATTGTACATTAACACACAATTGAATATACAGAAAACATATTTTCATATTCTTGTCTTTGGTTTCTACAAAGTCAAACAAAAGTTGTCAAAGGATTTTATGCGAGAATTAGCCTACAATCTTGGGACAATACAACGTCCTGGGATGGGTTTACTCTATAATGAATTTGTCAAAGGAATTCTATAAATTTTTGGGCATTTTCTAACCTCACTTTCAATACGACACTCCATGATCAGATTTGTGAGTATCATGTATGTTCCGGTTCATGTGGTACCTCAAGTGAAAGATTCATGTTCCGGTGAGTCTGCCAGAAAAACTACCATATATTTCGTTTTATTGCTGGGTTACAAGCTCAAACTTTTGCATTTTGGGATATGTGTGTATTATGTACCTTTTTTATAAACAATATGTATTGTGTACTTGTATCAGATCAGTGGAGATGAGGACTTATAACCAGGTTAAGTGGTTTAACTTGGCTTGGTCAAATGGATTGTGAAAAATAGTTCTACTGATTACTTTTGGGAATATGTGCAATAACTTTACATGAACATGTCAATGGAATAATTTAGTTAATTAATTTGGGAAAATATTTATAGTCCACCAACATTTAATAAGTGGTTTGCTCATTTAGTTCTCTTTTAACATGGTTGCAGTTGAATATTTGTTCTTAAACTGGTAATATTTTTCCTTGATATCATTTTTGTAATTTTCCCTTATATTAAAGAATGATTAATCAGCTTGAAATGTAGTTGTTTTCAAAACATATATATAGTATTAATTGTTATGAGAGCCAGAGGTATAATACCAAGGTAGTAGGAGAAGAAACGATTAGTGTTAATTTATAATTTACTTTGGGAAAAATTCCAATTCACTATAAAATGTTATGTTGAGTGATGTAGAATACCAAGTTTGGACAAATATCAAATGTTAAAAATAATATGTAAGATAAATATATATATTTTTAAAATGGTTAACTTGAATGAGAAAAAATGGTTAATAAAAAAAACATTAATCAAGAGAGAAGAAAAATTTATATGATTACTAAGATCATTAGGAAGTGTTTTTTTTTTTTTTATCTACTTCGAGAAGTATCCCACCGTCAACCTGAGACAGGGACTAATCTTCCGCGAGAGTTTGTTCAGTACCTCGATGGGTAGCATCCCTCCCAGCTGAGGTTTTTTCCATACGCAAGGCTCGAACCCGAGACCTTGGTTAAGAGGCGAGAGGCCTTTAACCACTCACGCGCAACCTTAGTAGGTCTCATTAGGAAGTGTTTAACATTAAGTGATTAAATAAATTACATTGAAAAATTATTAATCAGCTTGAAATATAGTTGTTGCTTTGAAAACATATATATAATATGAAATGGTTAGAGAAATACAATACCAAGGTAATGACATAAACAATAATCAATCCCCATTTATAATTTTTCTTTGAAAAAATCAAATTCACTATAAAATTGTACGTTGAGAGAAGTCGAATATCAAGGTATTGAGAGAAATGTCAAAGGGTAAAAATAATATGATAGATAAATATATTTTTTAAAAATGGTTAACTTACACGAAAAAAGAAGGTAAATAAATAAAAGAGAAAAAATCATATGATTATGAAGGTGACTGGGAAGTGTTTTTCATTTGTAGTTAAATAGACAATGTTATTGGACTATGGTGTTAGCAAGTGTTTAGCATTTGTACTGTACTTAAGTGTTTAAAATGTATTTTTTTACATTGCATATTGTAATTTCTCTAAAAAAAAAACAAATAATGTGACAATGATGTGAGTCCTTTTTCAAATTAGTCTTACACGTTATGTTCCATTTCCATGTTAGTCCTTTTAGTCAATTTCGACATGTAGCTCAACTGGTTTGAAGTTAAGGGTATAAGAAGCTGGAGGTCTAGGGTTCAAACCCTGACAAAGGAGAAAAAAACTATAGTTAAAATAATTAATCATATTTCAAAAGCTGTATTTTATGAAGAACCATGTTTCTATTAACAACATTCTTATTACTTTATGTTTTAAGCAAATTAGTTACAACTTTAATTAATGTTTCAATTGTTAATGACACTGAGAAACTGGTGTCCAGGTTGTCCAAGGTTAATGTTCAGTCTATAAATAGAATCTGCAGTTGATATGTTGTACAAACTGCAAACTCTTTACTTACATTTTATTCTTATTACTTTATGTTTTAAGCAAATTAGTTACAACTTTAATTAATGTTTCAATTGTTAATGACATTGAGAAACTGGTGTCCAGGTGGTCCAAGGTTATGTACAGTCTATAAATAGAATCTGCAGTTGATATGTTATACAAACTGCAAACTCTTTACTAACATTTTATTTTTAAAAGCAAAATATGTATTTAATTTCATAATTAAAATTTTGTTTTCTTTAATTTCATAAGTGTATGTTGCAAAACCTATGGAAATGCATTGTGTTATTCATGCTTCTATTTTTTTTCTTTTCAAATTTAACATAACTGTATATTGTCTAAAAATAATATGAAACTATACCGCTAACATATATTTCACCCGTGCGAACAGGTCCATCGTCTAATGTGTATATATATAATATGTATCAACTGAGAGAGGTATTTTTATATGAAAGTGAGATGAGAAAATCTGTGTCTTTGGATCACACATGAATGATCAAGAATAAAGCATAACGTCATGTGCCTTTGGGCTTAGGCCCCTCCTTGTACAAAAAAAAAAAATCATGTGACTTTTTTAAGTGATCGCATAACAACTAACTAATTTTAATCTTAACCATTCATGTATGATTTAATAGTTCAAATTTGTTTCTCTCGGTCATAAAAATTTCTCTTTTACGTGATACACCCCCCACACATGTATGTGTCTGCAGGGATGGTATTACACTTTAAAAAAATATGTCTTCTCTAGTAACCCCAACACTTTTGGTATAAAAGTTATCTTGCCCAACCAGAATGAGCCACCTAAATTAAATGAGTCATGTAGTAAGTCAAGTCAAATGGTTCTCACCATCTGATTGGGCCACCTAGAATGGATAAAGTTATCCTTGAGGTACCAAAGAATTCATCTTAAAAAAATTGTACATTTCCCTATCCAACATATTAAATCTATATGTAGCAAGTCTCATTTAAATTCTTTTTATTTTGGCGCTATAAATTTTAAATTAGGGGAAGACACGTCTCTTTGCAAGATCAGGTAGACCACCAACCTCAGCGAGGACCTATAATAGAATTTACATATCGCCTACCAATAGGAAAAATCTGATAATCGAACTCAAACCAGAGTAAAGTGTGGGCGAAAAGCTTGACCAGATATACCAACCCCTATTAACAAGTCACATTTAAATTCTATAGAATAATAAAAAGTATATTTGTACAAAAAAATAATATAAAGTATATTAAAAAGATATTAAAAATAGTGTAATACTAATATTTCTTATATTTTCAATGGCATCTGCAATACAATACTCTATTTTTGAGTAAATCCACAATTTGATCCTGAAATTGTAACACTGTATCAACCTCTTCCCTGACATTAATGAAATTCAAAAAAACGTCTCCGAAGTTATCAAAAGTTAATCAATATAGTCCCTCCGTCAATAATGTCAGGCACTAAATTGATTGGGGTTGGGGACTAGATTGATTAACTTTTGACAACTTTGAAGACGTTTTTGGAATTTCGTTAATGTCAGGGATGAGGATGATACAATATTACAATTTTAGTAACCAAATTGAGAATTTACTCCTCTAGTTTAACATCATATTATGAGCGTGGGTGTGCATAAACATTGTGATCAGGGCCACCCCTGATATTTTGGGTGCCTAGTGTGAACTGAGAAGTTGGTGCCCTTATAATAATTTTTTTAATAAATCAAATTGGCGGAGCACACCCTAAATAAATTTTATTAAAAAAGAAAAAATGTAGATACAAAAGAATGGGGGGCCAAACCAAACCCATAAAAGGAAAAATTAACCAACAAGGTTAAAACATCCTTAATCTAATAAGCAAGCATAAACAAGGAAGACTCTTCCTTTTACAAAGATCTACAAAATAAACAAGGAAGACTCTTCCTCCCTTATAATCATTTGAACATTTTTCTCCTTGCATTTTTTACTGCAAAATCATTAATAAATTGTTCATAATCAAGGTTCTTTAAAAAATCACTTTCGATAGAAATTAAAGCAAGACTATTTAATCTACCCGGTGATATAGTAGATCGCAAATAAGATTTTAACAATTTCAATTTATAAAAACTTCTCTCGGCAGATACAAAAGTAACAAGAATAGTTAATATTATTATATAAATAACAAGAACCTTATCCAATGATTTACAGCAAAAACAAAAACTCTATCCAATTCTTTTGAGTAGGAAAAATAATTAGGGATTGAGTTTTTTTTGGTAAGAGAGATAAAATTAGGGATTGAATTGAGAGACAAAGACTCCCCAAGAAAAAAAAAGGAAAGAAAATATGCTTAAATCAGTTAGGAGTATAGCTATTTAGTGTGAGTAAATCCTCAATTTAGTTCCTGAAATTATAAGGTCGTATCAACTTCGTCTCTGATATTTTCAAAATTTCAAAAACATCCCTGAAGTTGTCAAAAGATAATCAATCCAATCCCCCCGTCGGGGACCAAGTTGATATGAATCTTACAATTTTAGGGACCAAATTGGTCACAGGGACCAAATTTATACGACCTTACAATTTCAGAGACCAAATTGGGTATTTACTCTATTTAGTATTAAGTGTATTAATTTAAAATTAAAAAATAATTCAATAATCATGGATACACTTTAAGGAATAATTATTTTTTATTGCTAATAAATAAAGTATATAAAAAATATTTTAATATTTAAAATTATATATATCTTAAGAGTTTAATTGCTATGCACTGTTAGTATAAAGTTTTTTACACTGTCAACCAATAAGAATTCATGGTTTGAATGACTTTTAAAGTAGTTAGGATAAGAGTCAATGATTTTTACTGATGTGACAATTTATGATTGGTTGACAGTGTAAAAAAACTTTAAACTGTCAGTTCATAGCAATTAAATCCATATCTTAATAAATGGTGCCCCTTAACATGGAAACAAACTAATTATATACAATTTTAATTTTAATATTTTTAATTATATATATATATAGATAGATAGATAGATAGATAGATAGATAGATATACTAAGTATATATAAAAAAAAATTGGTGCCCCTGACAAAATGGGGCCCAGTGCAGTCGCTCCTCCCTCGCATGCTCAGGGCCATCACTGATCACGAGTAATCTAATAACATCTCTAACAATCGAGTGAAGCACTTCTTAACTAAAGACAACACTTAACATAGTTTGTATAAATAACTTAACCCAAGTTTCAATTTTTATATTAACACCATGAACATAATTCAGTTATAACGATACATGAGTTGGCTTCGAGGATACCTGCAACCAAATTGTTAAACGTGGAGTGAGTCCACCGACTCAGTGCGGGAGTTTCTCCCAAACAGATGCAGTCACACAAAGTCAAGAGATACTATAATCACACAATCATGCAAGCTCCAGATCAAACAAATAGATAATATTTCAAGTTTACACTTCATAAACATCTATTGATATGCAAATAATCTCATAACCAACAAATTATGAGATGTACATTTTGTTCCTCAAAAGATTATTTGTGGAATGACTTACACTAACTTTTATTTCTCATAACCCATGTCTCACTCATAAAGGGATACATATCATATTCATAAATATATCGAGCCTTTGGGTCCCACTTGGGGTTGTTCACTCATGTTCCCCCGCCCCGACGGTTTTATTTTCGTACATTGGAGATATTGCACCCTCCGGCCAATAACAGCCCTCCTCAATTCCAGGGTTGTTCACGGGATCCCTAACCCTGACAGTGTTATTTATATCCTGTAGCATCCCGTTTCTCCGATCAATTACCCAAAGATTTACAAACACTTGGTTAATCCATTCCACTAAGTACTTTCCTTATAATTCACAAAATGAGCTTACACATGGATTTGCATCCTTCAACATTATCAAAATAGGCAAGACTGACACTTACCATAATATCCACATATCCATAATTCCATCATAAAGAGAATCAATATATCTTCTCTAAAACACATGAAAACAACCGTTCTATATTCACGAGCCTTTTTCAATATCTCAAACAATCATTTAAATTTCAAAATCAACCATAACATCAATTAATAATCAAGAGTAATCCAATAACATCTTTAACAATCAAGTTAAGCACTTCTTAACTAAAGACAAACATAATTCGTATAAATAACTTAACCCAAGTTTCAATTTTATCTTAACACCATAAACATAATTCAGTTATAACAATATAAACCATTCAATAATAATCCATTAAATAAAACATCAAATAATATTCCAAGTATCATAGCATAATCCAAGGAGTAAATAGCCAATTTGGTCCTTGAAAGTGTAAGGCGGTATCAACTTAGTCCCTGAATTTAACTAAATAGCAAAAACGTCCCAGAAGTTGTAAAACGTTAATCAACTTGGTCCCTCCGTCAACCCCAGTTAGCTGACGCTGTTAACGGCGCTGATGTGGCACGTTAAGTGTCCTGTTGGCACCGTTGTCACTGGTTAGGTGGTGTCCACGTGGTCAGGGACCAATTTGAAACTCTGAACTAGGGACTAAATTGATACTCTCAACTCTGAACCAGGGACTAAATTGATACTCGCAACAATCTTCTTCTTCTTCTTCTTCTTCTTCTTCTTCTTCTTCTTCTTTATATTTCTCCTTTCTCTCTCTGCTCTCTCTCTCTCTTTTTGCTTCCTCTATCTCGCGCTCTCTCTCAAACCACCCGTCTATAGACGGGTGGGAACCAGGGACTGAATTGATACGCGCAATAGTTTACTTCTTCTTCTTTATATTTCCCCTCTCTCTCTGCTCTCTTTCTCTCTCTCTCTCTCTCTCTCTCTCTTTGCTTCCTCTGTCTCGCGCTCTCTCCTTAACCACCCGTCTATATAACCACCCGTCTATAGACGGGTGGTTAGAGAGAGAGCGCGAGACAGAGGAAGCAAAAAGAGAGAGAGAGCAGAGAGAGAAAGGGGAAATATAAAGAAGAAGAAGAAGAAGACTGTTGCGGGTATCAATTTAGTCCCTGGTTCAGAGTTGCGAGTATCAATTTAGTCCCTGGTTCAGAGTTTCAAATTGGTCCCCGACCACGTGGACACCACCTAACCAGTGACAATGGTGCCAACAGGGCACTTAACGTGCCACATCAACACCGTTAACGGTGTCAGCTAATTGGGATTGACGGAGGGACCAAGTTGATTAACGTTTTACAACTTCGGGGACGTTTTTGCTATTTAGTTAAATTCATGGACTAAGTTGATACCGCCTTACACTTTCAGGGACCAAATTAGCTATTTACTCATAATCCAAGTTAATTATAAGAGAACCAATATCCTCTTCCACCATTCTATTCAGCCTTTATATTCAAGACACTATATAACTTCACCAAACTAAAATTCATTTTATATCTCATAAATATATTCACATAGAACGTGATATCCTTGTATATTTCAATATTTCGTTCCTCGATGGTTGAGTAGACATGATAATAACAATTGAGGTCAATATCTCATATTGATTCATTTCAGTATGTCCATGCATTTTACAGTCTTACTCTATCAAGGGGCCCAAAGATATCACTCTTATTATATATGTAGGAGGGACGAATCCTATCTAGGTCACTCACATCCCTCTACATGACTCGTGATATGCCCAATAATCGACTTTATAATCACCTTGTTAAACACACTACAAGAGAATCGCTGATTACCGACGACCAATATTCGTCGGTAACTACCTAATATCGTCGGTAAAGTTGGATTACCGATGGATTTGTGACGGTAAAAAACTCGTCGGTAATTTGATCGTCGCTAAACTTTACCGACGGATCTGCTAATCCGTCGGTAACAGCAGTGAGTAGGGGTGGCAAAGTGGGTTGTGACACGCGGGTCAACCCGCCAAAATTTGCCGGGGTGGGTTGGGGTCCTCAACCCACCAACCAACTTTGACCCGCCCACTTAACCTATCCGAAAACGGGTTGGTGGCGGATCGGTGGCGGGTTGGCCCATCAACCCGCCAGATTAAAATTTTTTTTTATTATTAATTTATTAATTATTCAACATTATTTAATTTAATTTAATTGTTACTTTGAATTATTTCATACTACAAAAATAATGTCTTTACTTCTGTAACACAAATTGTATGCTATAAGATAAGATTATTCCAATTTTTTAATAATAATTTAAAAAATACTATAAAGATTGCCCAAAAAAAAATGTTATATGATATTTTTTTTATTTTTATAGCGGGTCAACCCGCCAACTCATCAACCTAATTTATGTTTTTATGTGTTTGGCGGGCCAACCCGCCAATCCGCCAACCTACCATTAGGCGGGGTGGGTTGGGGGGTTCAACCCATACGACTAAAACGGGTTGGCCCGCCCCACCCCGTTTTGGATGGGTTGGTGGCGGGGCGGGTTGACCCACTTTGCCATCCCTAGCCGTGAGTACAGGAGTGTCTTACCGACGGACATATCCACAGGTAAGTGGTGGACACGGTTTGCAATGGCTAAAACTATCAGAAGCGTCTGAATAGATTTACCGACTGGTATGGTCGTTGGTCAATTTATTGATCATTTACCGACAGATATAACCGTCGATAATGTTAATTTTTTTTAAATAAAATTCATTAAAATAATTATAAAATAATTATATAATTATAATAATTTAAATTAAACAAAATGAAAAATAAAAATTAAATAAAAGTAAACAATGTTGTCAACAAAAGTTATATCAAACAAAGTTCTATAACTAATACAAAATTTCTAATAGTCTGTATAATCTCCCGAAGAGGTGTCATCTGATGGCTCTCGCTGCTAGCCCTCTTGCTGCTTCTGGTCGCCGGGATGCTGCTGCTGAGCAGGGGACATTCGGTGGGAGTTGTTGCTGCAAATGAGTACGTGTCTAAAGTGGGTGTATCTGGAGGTTAGCCTGCAAGATCTGGTGCACTGACTGGACTTTCCCCCTCAATTGCTAGTTCTCCTCCCTAGCCTGACGAGCAGTATCTTCGGTAGTAGCCAATCATTGTCTCAGTGCGTCCAGCTCCTCTAAATCCTAGGAGCGGCTAGAGGATGAATGCGACAACTGTGTGAGGCTGGGTCCCCTCGTCGGAAATCACGAGCGAGGTCTCCAGCCCCGTAAATCAACCCCCTCTTCTTGTCCCCGACCACATCCAACCTACAATGGGTCCAAAGTCTCTGCTCCTCGACGGGGTCAGGAGGGGTGGATGTCGAGCCGGCGGTGCAGGATGCAGTATCGTCCATAGTCTGAGATAACCTAGTGCCAAATTGTTCCTTTTATTCATAAACAGAAACACCATGTCATAAATATATATTAAAACAACATCAAAATGAAAAAATAAACTAAAGAGAATTGAAGAAAAAGACCCACTACTGTCTGCCTAGACCTCTCATCAACGAACTCGTTGGTTTCCCTCCGTGTATGAGTCTGCTCAAAGAGCTCGTCAATATACACGGAATGACCAAGCTCCACTGGCTGGCTGCAAACAAAAGCACAAGTAATAGTTAATAAATAAATATATAAGTTTTACATTTAAAACAAATACTAAACAAATATATATTTTTAATATATGTACCGTATGTGCTGCTTGATCATGCTGGGGATGGAGCCACCAGTGTGCAGGCTCCCGCCTTTTTCAGACGCTCAGTTTTTCTTTTCCTGTGCATACTTAGCTTTATAAACAGTTCTACCCTAGTGCTCGTTCAAACGAGCCCAGTCCCAGACATGCTCCTCGCTCCAGTCGAGACGCTGACGGGAGTCCCAAGCCTTCCTTAGCAACTCTGAGAGTCTGTGGGAGGCTCTTGGGTGAACGTTTTTCTCGATCGCCGCCTCATGCTTAGGGAGCCACTGGACCTTTTCGTGTATTAAGAGAAAAAAAATAGTTAGTAAAATAATAATAACTAAATATATAACTTAAGTTACCAATATACATTTCAAGTCATTAAGCACTTACCCCAAAACGTAAGAAAAACACTCGTTTTTTCATTATCATTAAAGCATCCCCACGAAAGCCATGGATAACGAAACTGTTTTTTGATAGTTTCTGTAATGGCATTGGACACAACCTTGGATGGATCAAACCTAAATAAAAAAAATCAATTTAATATTAAAATACAACTAATTAATATTATATTTCAATGCATAGAGGTAAATGCAATTGTTCAAATTCTAATACTTTAGCAACATAAAGTGCATAGAGACTAATAAAATTAGCAAACAAACATATAAGTCAGGGCCGGCCTAATAACTATTGAGGCCTAAAGCGGAACATCAAATGAGGCCTTTTTAAAATCAATAAAAATATTTAATAAATAAGTGATTTTTATGACTATTAATAAACATAAATTAACTTCCTATGTAAATAATTTTTTAAAAAAATAATCATTTTTATACAAAATAAAAATCACTTTTTAAATCTTAAACAAAGGGATATCATTTTAAATTTTTTTGGGTGTACTGATATCATTTTACTTGTTTTTAAGTTTGTTGAGTTTAAAAACATAAGAATGCCAGCCAAAGGGAGTCGAACCCATGGCATTGGGTTTGAATACAAGCGGCTCAACCATTCCTTCCATGAGACCTTGTATTCAAGTTTTAGTTTACAAAATATATAAGGTTTTGGGTGAAGCCTAAGCAAGGGTTTTAGGAGCTTCACCCTTGGGGCGGTTGTGATATAAGTAATACTCTAAACAAATTATTCATCTAAAAAAACAATTTCATGTTTTAATCTAGTGTTATTAAATTTAAAAATTTTATTGATTATTTAAGTTTTGTTTAACTCTTATTAGGCTAAGAGAAATTAGTTTCAAGGCTTATGGTTTAAATATTATTTATTCTTGCCACTTATTTATTTTTCATTTTTTTTAACTCTTATGTGCTAAGGTATAATGATATAATCCATTAAACTAGAACATTTGTCCCATTTGTAGTGCTTTCGTTTAATTACTAAAATATTAATTATTTAAATGTTATTTATTCTTCCCACTTATTTTATTTCATTTTTCATTTGTTTTTGTCTCATTTGTGTTCTCAAAGGTCGTTCGGTTAGTCGATTCCATTCGTGCTTCACGAGCTACTGTCACATCCACTACCTTGCCGCTGCAAGTATATTGGACAAAAACTCTTCATCTAAAGTGTTTACTTACTAAAATTATTATTTACTTACAAAACTTTTATTCTACAATAAGAGTTCCTATATAAAATATTATTAACTAATCATGAGAATTAACAATAAGTAATAGATCAGATAAGAACACAATGAACAACAAGCAAATAAAAATACTTTATGAACAAGAACACAAAGAGTGAATTAAAACACATTATGTACTCTTTGACAATAGGCAAACAAAAACAATAGGCAGCATAGCAGAGACTGAATAGAACCAACAAGGAACAATAGTCTTATGTGACAACAAAGAGTGAATAGAACCAACAACAAATTGAACCTCTGCCTATGACAAGAATGCAAGAAAAAACTAAACATTGAAACCGGCGTCAGTGGCCTCTGCCTGAGATTGAAGACCTGCGTCGGGTGGGCGTTCCTTTGCGCGGTGGAGAGAGAAACACAGAGAGTGAGACTGAGAACTATGATAAAAAAAAAAATGAACAAATAACAAATTTAATAAATAAAAAAATTAACAAAAATAAAAACAGTGGCTCACCAGTGGTGGCTGCATGGTGGCGGACCGAGGGAAAGGAAGGAAGAGGTGTTCGCTAAAAATGGAGGTAGTTCATGGTGTTTTGTTCTGGCAAAAGAGAAGAAAAATAAAATGGAGGCAATAGAAACATGGAGGACACAAATGAAAACAAAAAAGGTGAAAATGGACCATTAGCTGAGTGTGATGTGATGTGGTGGTCATGGTGGTGGACGCTCGAGGGCAACGAGGCAGAGAAAGGGAAGAGGTGGTGGTGCCTCCGCGTGGAGATGGACTGAGAAGTGGCGCGATTACCTTTGCCTTTGCGTGGAGGGAAGGAAGAGGGCGCAAACAGAGGAGAAACTCACGGTGGCGGTGGTCGTGGGTCACGACAGTGGTGGAGGCAAAGGGCATGGTGGTGGCGGTTCATAGAGAAGAGAGGGAAAGGGTTTCAGAGAAAAGGGAAAAAGAAACGAGGGAGGGAGAGAGCGTTGACGTATACTAATTGAAAGTTAACGACGATCGTGCCTGTCGGTATCATGTTTTCATTGAACGTACCGACAGAAACATAAAGATCCGTTGGTACTTTGAAATTAGGTATGTACATTAATGTTGGTATTATCGACGGCTCTCCGTCGGTAAAATGAACTAGCTTGTCGATGTATAAAGTCGTCAGTAACAATAAAAGGACTTTAGAGACAATATGTTCATCAATAATCATCCCGCACCAAGTTTGGCATATAAATGTGCCGAAACTACCAACGGAAAACGCCACCATTACTGGCAGTCTCATCTGTTGGTAATGTGGGAAATTTTAAACATAAGATTTTTCAACCACATTACCAACGGATGTGGCCATTGGTATTGCTTCCATTACCGATGGAGTCGTGGCCGTCAGTAATAGCCCGTCGGTAATAGACATTATTCTTGTAGTGACATGATGTTTGACGACATTAGAGCACATAACTTCTTATGTAGGAAACATATTGATTTCAGGTCAAAGGACTACATACATCACTATTACTATGAAAACCGCTTATGACACTCACATAATGTTCCATGTAGCGTTCTCATGGTGGGTCGAATCCAATACATCATTACTTTAATATGTACATATATGAAGACTTGATATCTGATATCTATTACCCGTGAGATGTGGCCATCAGTTTACGTACATAGGATTTCAGGATGAACTCATGTACTTATTGTCGTCATATACTTTAATGTACTTAACGCATTATTGTCGTCATTATTAACAATAATACTTTACTAGGGATATTCAAGAATAGTATTCCATCATCCAATAGGATTTCAGGATCAACTCATGTACTTGATGTCCTATGGTATTGAACTTACTATTCTAAGGAGTTTATTTTGTTCAAAGAAACAACATATAAATGAAATGCTTTATATTATTAAAAATCAAGCACTACTAGAAATTTTTTGATTACCTGCCGATTTTACACAAAAATTCGCAGGAAACCGATTTCCTACAGTTTTTCCTATGAATTTTTGTCCATAGGTAATACCTTCGTGGGTAATTTTTTCCTGCGAATTTTAAAATCCACAGGAAATTTCCTGTAAATTTTCTTAGGAAAAATTTAAATTCGTAGGAAAATCCATAGGAAATGTCAAAATTTCCTACTAATTTTCCTACAAATTTGAATCTACAAGAAAAAACCTTATTTTTAAAAAAATTACAGGAAAATACACAGGAAATTTCTGTAGAAAAAATCCGCAAGTAATTCATGAATTTCTAGTAGTGAAGAGGCAATGTACGCAAGTTCGACCAAAATACCTTTAGGACATACACCAACTTAGTCTAACATATCTGACAATCAAACAAGTGATCATTTCTTCAACAATCGTGTTAAAGGAGCTTCACAAACATTCCTACCAAGAATATGGCAACAATGTTTGGCTTCTGAAATCTGATCAGAGAGAAAAGTTTCCTTTTTTTAAAAAGCAAAAACACTTTTCTATGGCAACAGAGAGAGCCATGCATGAAAGAATAAACTTGTTTCTGAAATGATATCTACTGCTCCAAAAACATCTCTCAGTTTTGTATAAAGGAGATACAAAGCTTAAGGTGACAACTCCAGTACCTAAGAATTTTTTTGGTACAGGTACCCAAATGAGGTGGGAAGCCGCCATCTATATCCCACTTGCAATGTCATTAATTATATTTAATTTTTTTGAAGTTGCCCATTGGTTTTTTGAAATTGTAGATGCACACACCTTCAGGATTAAAGTGCAAATATTTCAAAAATCGTTTCCCAAGGTATCTCAACTCATCTCTTTACATTCCCTCTTTCTTCTATGTTTTCTCTTTTCTCTGAAAGACTGAAAGAAACATTGCACATTTGTTTTTGCTGAGATTTCTTGGGGGTTTTCGGTCCACTACTCTTATCTCTTCGCTGGGGGGTTTCGGACATCACAATGTTTATTTTTTTTCATTATATATTGTTTATCTTATATGAAACCTTTTGTCCACTATACTATCCTTTTTTTCAATTCAAATTCTACATTCTTGGCAGTCCAATGCAATACATTCAATTTATGTTTATACTAAAATCATATAATTTTTACCACACATCAAACTTATTGTAATGATGCAAAATACTTGGTATTAAAAAAAATTAAATTTAATATATTTTTGAAAAAAAAAAAATCACTTTTAACCATGTTACTATTTGGCAAAATAGGTTGATTCGTTCGATATGTTTTTTTTCTTTTTCAAATTGGTCCTATAAGTTTTATTTTTTTCAAATCGGTCTTATACGTGATTTTCTGTTGGCATGTTAGTCCTTTCCGTCAATCCATACATAACGGCATCAGTTTTAGGACTAATATGGAAGACGGAACATAGCGTATAGGACCAAAATGAGAAGCAATGAAAGGGAACATACATTTTATTTTATTTTTTTCATTTTGGTCTTATGCATTATATTCTGTCTTCCATAAGCGTCAGTTTTAGGACTAACATGGTGATGAAACATAACGTATATGACTAAAATGCAATAAATAAAACATATATGACCAAAGTGAAAAATAGAAAAAACGTACGGGATCAATTAACCTATTTTGCCTTACTATTTATTCAAAAGCATCTATCACTCATAATCAACATTAACAATCTCTACATTGTTCATTTCTTTTACAAAGGAAACACTTACATGCAACAATTAGAAAAAAATATGCTCCTAACACTTACATGCATTGCATTAGAAAGGAATATAGAGTTGAGTCATAACAAACAATTTCATGCTAAAGGAGAAAAGGTATTGCTAATGCTTCATTACTAATAGTTTTTCTACCATAAGTAAGTTGTTGATAATGCTTCAATACTACAGGGAAGTTGGGTAAATAATTGATTATCATTCTTTAGTAGTGTCAGGGAACCTACTAATCTTGATTATCATCACTTTAAACTAAAGAAATTTTCAATTGCATACAGGCACCATTAGGTCAGCCTTTTCCCTAAGCCCTCTCAAAATCCATATGTTTAGCACATTAGGATATACTGCACATATAATTAAAAACAGGAACTAAACCATAACTGTTTTTAGTTCATTAGGTCAGGCACCATTGAAAGAAAATGGTGTGTTGAAATATAGGCACCAACTCACCTCAAAGTATGGTCTCCAAAAATAGCAAATAAAATACCGATACATGATTTTCTAATTCACCTTTTCGCTACACTACCATAAGTAAGCTATTTTTCCTGCTCAACAGAAAAGGATAGCAGGTGTGGATTGGCATACTACTATAAATTGGCAGAGTGGCAAATTAACTTGAAGAGTGTAACATACTTTCATTGCCATTAAAAGGGATAGGTAGCTTTGCTAAATTAAGAGAAGTTTAGTGAGATAAATATTTGTGTTTGAAATTGGATTTTCAAAGGTTGCTTGTATTTATATAAGTGATCTATTCTTTTTTAACTATGTCTTTCATATCTTCAAGGTGTTTTGAGTTTTTAAAAGCAATCATGTGATTATAGCAGGAGGTTGTTTATACTTGTCTTTGCAAAAATCATCTATACTAATAATTACAAAATTTATATATTGGTACCATTCTATCTAGAAACTAAGACTTCCTTCTAGTCTAGACCTGTAACAATACCCGTATGATCAATGGGTGATTCTATCAAGTTGATGGTTAAATTTTTATGGACACAGTATAAAACTTAGAGTGCGACGTTATTTTTTATATAAAAGAGTAGTAGAGTGCATCATATTATATCTGTGTGTCTGAGAATTTAAGACATGTTACCATGTTCTTGAAAGAGATAAGATACTGGAAGAACTATGTGTTTCCGAAAATAAAAGAGAATGCATAAGAAGCAGATGAAAAATAAAAATTATGAAATAATAATAATAATATACCTTAGTATTGTAGAATATACATCACAATCCCTCTAGTGGAATACATCAATTTGTTTGCTTTTGCACCATCTACATTTGATACAGGATCTGAAGCATTGATCTAAAAATGACATATAAAAGTGGATTACATTAATAGCCATGAAAGGAAAGATAAATCTCCAAACTTGATTCAGTGATTCATAACCCATACTAAGATCTAGGCAAAGCCCAGTTCAACCCTTTGATTTTTCGTTTGTGCATGCATAATTTTTTTTAAGTGGTGAGTATAGGGAACAATAAAAAAAAAAAAAGAGAAACCCTAACTGGAAGGAGAAAGGGAGCGAGTGAGTCTTCTGTCAACCACCATGGCTGTCGAGCATGGTGGTTCTCCGATACCTAAAGTCCGCCGCAAACAGCGGCTGTTCTCTCCCTTCCCGCTCTCTGTACACACTTCCCCAGCCACCACAACGACGTTTTAGGCCCCACCTCTCTCATCCGCAGATGGTGGCTCCTCTCTGCGACGTCTCCCTCTCCCTTATCTTCCTATCTCTCTCCTCCTCTCACATCTCTCTGTCCACTCTCTCTCTGCCATTTGCTCTGTTTATCACGCATCCCCTTCCTCTATTTCACGTTGTGCAGGTTTAAGGTGCGTGTTTGAGTTTGAAAATGTGTCTGTGCTGGTTTGAATTTGATATGACATCACATTCACGGTGTTGAGGTGCAGATTCTCTCAAGAAAAACTATTCTCTCAGTTGGTTATTGTAACTGCTGTACTTTTACATTTGTGACGTTTTACATTTGAGTTTAATTAAATAAATAGGGGTAAAAAGGAAAAAATAGTGGTAAGTTATCTCGAGCATATTTGGGATATTAAAAAATGGAAACCAAAACTTTTCAAAATTTAAACATCTCCTTTATAGATTAGTATAGAAAGCCTTATACACCTTTTCTTCACTTCCAGTTATCTCAAACCCGGGAGGTTGACACACATAGACCTCCTCATCAAGGGATCCATTTAGAAATGCTGACTTGACATCCAACTGATGTAAAGTCCACCTTTTTGCACTTGCAAAGGCTACAACAAGCCTTATTGTCTCAATTCTAGCCACAGGAGCAAACACATCTCCATAATCCAGCCTTTCAAGAACATGGTAACAGGTCTTAAATTCTCAGACACACAGATATAATATGATGCACTCTACTACTCTTTTATATAAAAAATAACGTCGCACTCTAAGTTTTATACTGTGTCCATAAAAATTTAAGGGTTATCTACTTCCATAATAATATACCTTAGTATTGTAGAATATACATCACAATCCCTCTAGTGCAATACATCAATTTGTTTGCTTTTGCACCATCTACATTTGATACAGGATCTGAAGCATTGATCTAAAAATGACATATAAAAGTGGATTACATTAATAGCCATGAAAGGAAAGATAAATCTCCAAACTTGATTCAGTGATTCATAACCCATACTAAGATCTAGGCAAAGCCCAGTTCAACCCTTTGATTTTTCGTTTGTGCATGCATAATTTTTTTTAAGTGGTGAGTATAGGGAACAATAAAAAAAAAAAAAGAGAAACCCTAACTGGAAGGAGAAAGGGAGCGAGCGAGTCTTCTGTCAGCCACCATGGCTGTCGAGCATGGTGGTTCTCCGATACCTAAAGTCCGCCGCAAACAGCGGCTGTTCTCTCCCTTCCCGCTCTCTGTACACACTTCCCCAGCCACCACAACGACGTTTTAGGCCCCACCTCTCTCATCCGCAGATGGTGGCTCCTCTCTGCGACGTCTCCCTCTCCCTTATCTTCCTATCTCTCTCCTCCTCTCACATCTCTCTGTCCACTCTCTCTCTGCCATTTGCGCTGTTTATCACGCATCCCCTTCCTCTATTTCACGTTGTGCAGGTTTAAGGTGCGTGTTTGAGTTTGAAAATGTGTCTGTGCTGGTTTGAATTTGATATGACATCACATTCACGGTGTTGAGGTGCAGATTCTCTCAAGAAAAACTATTCTCTCAGTTGGTTATTGTAACTGCTGTACTTTTACATTTGTGACGTTTTACATTTGAGTTTAATTAAATAAATAGGGGTAAAAAGGAAAAAATAGTGGTAAGTTATCTCGAGCATATTTGGGATATTAAAAAATGGAAACCAAAACTTTTCAAAATTTAAACATCCCCTTTATAGATTAGTATAGATGAAACCTTTTGTCCATTATATAGGGTGCAAGCTTCTAGTAGTTTCATTTTGTGGTTTGACCATAGCAGAAGGCCCCGAACCCATAGTTGTTAATAAAAAAATGCGATTAAAATCATCGTTAACCATGAATTTTTAATTTTCTGCTCACAAAAAGCCACTGTCAGCAAATAGCTAATATCAAGAACCCTAAATCCCAAATGTGCACAAAGGTTCATTACATTTAGGGTTTCTATTAGTAACCACTAATTGTATATAACAAACCGAAAAAAAAGGAACTTCCACTTACAAACAAAAACTCCCTTTGGACTCCAACAAGAATCAATGGTGTTTATCCTCATTTCCAACCAATCGTGTTTATTCTCGCTTTCAACAATACTACCTTTTTGTCATAATCTGAGATGATGAACCCTAAAACTCATTATCTGAATGTGGAAGAAGATGAAAATATAATTTTCAAGATTTGTAAAATAGTCCATGTGGCACCTACATAATTCTACCAGTAAAAAAGGCATTTACTTTTTAAAAACTTGAAATTTTTTGCCTTAAATGTTAACCTACCACATGTAATATTTACATTCAGCCATTTAATATGGGTACAGGTACCCAACAAATTTCCAAGGTACTAAAGATTTTACCAAGCTTAAAGCCAAGAACAAAAGACTACAATGCATTTAATGCACCATTTAATGCATTCCAACGTCTTTATTGTAAGCACTCTGAAGATTGAAGACTTATCTGTTGAAGAACTGGAGGATCTATAAATAAAAGAAGAATGAAGCATTTAAGGAGAGAACAACGAACTAGAGCAAACTAAGAGAGCATTTATTGTCGTGCCTGCGGTTGTTATGGATATTTATTTCATCTTCACTGTTTATAAATATTCTATTGTATTCTCACATTCTCAGTTTGATTCTTTAATTCTTTTGCTCGTGGACCATTTCTTTTTAGAATATTTCTATCTGAACTTCCCTTTCATATTCCATTAAATGAGCGTTTTGCATAGATATCATTTTCTTTGAGCATTGTAAATTTGTTGTATAGCCTGAATAGGCAAAAGTTCCAAAAATACTTGTAAGATAGCCTTAAGAGACCGCACGTCAAAGAATACCTCATTATAATTAGACTAAAGTGATCGTGGTTCAAATAAAACTTTATATTGAAAAATCCCAATGTTGACTGGGACTAAACACATGCCAAATTTAGGCTGAACCAGGATAAAATACGTTGTGATTTTCTTCCTTTGCTCTTTATTTTCTGCATCATCTGAAATATCTATTTTATCTAACAGTGTTGAAACATGTGTTTTTACTAAATTTGATTTGCTTTAAAGCAACTTATAATTTATAGCTCTTAAGTTCAAAGAATCAAGTTAAAACTTAGAATACCTGTTTAAGTATTCTGAATCTTTATATTTTAAAGAATATAACTTATGTTTTACATCTTCTTAAATAAGCAAAACTATTTTCCACATTGAAATTAAGATAGTCTGAAGAGAATGTGCGTCAAAGAATACCTCATTATAATTAGATTGAAGTGACTGTGGTTCAAAGAATACTTAATAGTGAAAAATCCTAGTGTTGACCAGGGATTGAGTGCATGCCAAATTTAGACTAAACCAGGATAAAATACGTTGTGATTTTCTTCCCTTGCTCTTTATTTTGTGTCGTCTGAAATATCTATTTTGTTTAACTGTGTTGAAACATGTGTTTTTACTAAATTTGATTTACTTTAAAGCAACTTATAATTTATAGCCCTCAAGTTCAAAGAATCAACTTTAAACATAGAATACCTATGTAAGTATTCTGAATCTTTATATTTTAAAGAATATAACTTATGTTTTACAACTTAAATAAGCAAAACTATTTCCCACTTTGAAATTAAACGTTTTTAAAAGCACAATTCATTCCTTTTTTTGGTGCTATTTTTCTCCTCTCAATGCGGTGGTGGGTGGCGTGACGGAAGGCGTTGGAGCTATTGTGGGTGGGAAGTGAAACAAAGAAAATGGGGAATGTAGGAAATGAGAGGGGGAAGATGGAGTTTTATAACTCTGATTTGTTGGCGATAGCCTAGTCGTCAGTAAAGCCATTGATAACGACTTATTCTTGTTACAAGAAATATTTTTACGTTATCGATGGTTTGTCTGTCGGTAAATTCATCCATAATTAGTGTTAGTGCCATTTTTTTATTTTAAAGTTACCGGTAGCCTAGGCCTTCGATAAAACGCGTGGTAATATGCGTTACTGTCCAATGGCACAAAGATTATCGATGGACAAATCAGCCATAGTTATAACTCCACGGGTGGTGTCGTGGTTACGGTAAATAGTCATCGGTACACATGATAATTCTTGTATTGATTACCCTACGAGGAAGAATTTGTTGGAGCTTGATGCTTGGACTTTTTACCAAATCACAATTATTTAATCAAAGTATTTGTCCGGATCTTATCTTAATTGAATAACCTCTGATAAAATGGGACAAATAAGGTGGCAAAACGAGTTGGATCCGTTAGGTCAACCCATTTAACCCATCATTTTTTGCGGATTGGGTTGGGGTCTCGAACCTACCAATCCATTTTAGGCCGCCTCAGTTTAACTCGACAAGAAAGTGGGTCAGGGCGGGCCAACCTGCTAACCAGTTTTTCATATAATAAATATATTATTTTTATACTTTTTTTAAATTTTATGGCCTATAGAAAACTACTCATCAAATCTATACCCTTATATAAGATTCGAGCTTAAAAAACAAAGTGGGGTGGGGTTACTATTGATGTGCAATGCTAATCAACCGACAATTGCTTTTTTTTTTTTTCTAGATTTGCAAATGGATTAGAGCCACAATGTGATCTTGTTTGTGAATTTCGTCACTTTTTTCAAAAGCAATATTTTTTTATTGTTTATTTTTTATTTTTGAAATTTTATGTTTAATATTTTTTTTCATTTGTTTATTATTTAGGTGAGTTGATCCGCCAATCCATGTTTCCCCGTTTTTAGCATGTTGGTGGTGAGTTGGATCAAGTCGGCTCGATTTGCCATCTTTGGACAAATTTATTAACCAAAAAAAACTTAGCCATCCTATATGGAAATGATATTGGGGCGATCCTGGTTGTATATTGCATTTAGGTTTATGTATCTCTTTTCGTTAATTTTTAATGTGTATCTTTCTTTAGAGAAAAAAAAAATAAGAAAAAGAGAATGTAGATAGACAAAATGGTAAACTAATAGTTTCACCTTTAATTTTGTTAGATTCTTATTATAAAAAAGTTTCAAAACTTGTATTAAAGTAATTAATTTTCCACCTACTTTTAAGTATAGTAAAAGAGTTTAATTGCATTATATTGTCAATATAAGATTTTTTATACTGTTAACCAATTAGAAATCACGATATATTGGATGACTTTTAAGGTAGTTAGGATAAAAGTCAAACAATTTAGCTTGGGTGACAATTTCTAATTGATTGATCATGTAAAAAATCTTTACAGTAATAATGTATACCAATTAAATCCAAAGTAAAAACATATATATTTTAAAAGTGTAAGCAGTTAAATAACTCATAAACAACTTTGTTATATCCGCTAATTTTCATTCTGTATTTATTTTCGACCTTAAGATAGGTTTTTTCTCTCGTTTTCTCAATAACTTTTTCAAAAATTAAATAAAATACAATAAGCTAAATTACTCTTTTCGTCCTTCATTTGCTTTAATTTATTCAAGTTAGTCACTCTATTTTAAAAATGTTCAACTTGATCCTTTATTTGACAAACGTTAATCAATTTGATCATTTTCGTTAAGTTTCATCGTTAAGTTCGGACTAAATTACTTTTTTGATCCCTATATTTGATTTAACTTGGTCTCCCATTTGTTTTAATTTATTCAACTTGATCCCTTATTTGTTTTAATTTATTCAACTTAACGGTAAAACTTAAAGAATAGGACTAATAATCAACTTAAACATTTTTAAAATAGAAGAACCAAAATTCAATAAATTAAAAAAAAAAGGCCAAAAGAATAATTTAGGGAACATAATAAATCAAAAAATGCATTGGCTATTTCCTGCTTGGATGTCGATTGGTCGAAGACCGTTCCACATTGTCGGAAGCTGACGTACACTAAAACGACACCGTTTGTCTCTCTAGATAGCATATTCTCGTTGTTTTTCTTTACCTTTCTTCATACGCTTCTTCTTCTAGATTTCCTCCCGTTCTCTCATCGCCATTCATTTCCCTCAAATTTCTCTCTCAAAAATCCCTTTCTCACCACATTTTCCTCTTCCTGTTGATCCCTTCAAGGTGTATTTTTTCTCTCTCCAAAATTTCTCACCTTTTTTCCTTCAAAATCATTTCTTTTGTTGAAGTAGTTGTAGTTGTTATTTTTGTATCTAATGTGTAAACTTAGGATTTTGGGGTGTTCAAGCTTGGAAAAACAAAGAGGACGTTGAAGGGTTTTGGTAATAGGTGCTGATTTTGCTGATTTTTGGTATTTTCTTTTGTTGGGGATTTATAATCACTGATCAGTCCTTTGTGAATAGAAAGAAAACAGGAGTTTTAATGTTGATTTTTGATGAATGATTTGGATTGTATTTATCTTATTCTTACTAGCTTCTGTGGTGGTTATATTTCCTTAATTCTTTTAAGAAAAGACTGGGAGTTGAAACTTGTTCCTTTTTCTTCTTTCATGTTTTGTCTCATATTATGAGAGAGAAAGAGATAAAGCCAAATTTGTTTTTGTTTGAGGGGGGGGATCATTCGAATTTGGTTTTATCTTCTCATTTTATGAGAGAGTAAAATAGGAGAGGATCCAAATCCCCTTTTATATATTAAAAGAGAGAACTTGCTTGATGCCAAATACACAGGAATGGATCCTTATGTTATTTTTTCTCTTATGTACTCATATGGAGGAGAGAAATTGTCACAGAGGTTATAAATTTTATTAGTGGTGGTCCTAGTCAAGATTTGTAAAATTTCATTTATAACCTTGGTGTTTATTTCCTCTGAATGATCATGTCAGAGAGAAAATGACATGAGGGTTCCCTAATGCGCGATGGTTAGTGATGACTATGGAACAACTAATCAATGTTGACAAGTAAGAATGCCAAAGTTACATAAAATTTGGCTAATATTTATTCTTTGTTGCAGTTAAAGCAATCATTTAGTTATCCTCTGAAGCTGCATTTCATTGGTGACTTTCCTCTCCAATGGAGTTCTGAAGTATGATGAGATTTCAATTTTAAAGATAACAATCAGATGGATAGGAAACGGCATATTGCAATTTTTACTACTGCTAGCCTTCCATGGTTGACAGGAACAGCTGTTAACCCGCTTTTTCGGGCAGCATATCTTTCCAAAGATGGGGAAAGAGATGTCACTTTGGTGATCCCTTGGTTGACTTTGAAAGATCAAGGACTGGTATATCCCAACAATATTATATTTTCTTCACCCTTGGAGCATGAAAAATATATCCGTCAATGGCTTGAGGAGAGACTAGGATTTACACCTGGTTTCAACATACGGTTTTATCCGGGAAAGGTGATAATTTCTCTCACTGTTTTTAGATTTCCCATCAACATGAATAACAACAAGCACACAAAAAGAAAATAAAAAGACATGTGAACATGGGCAAATGAAGACCATGGTCTATGTTTGGCCATCATAAAAAAATGTTATTTTAGTTAAAATGGTTTGTTAATGAGGTTTGTAATGGGGACTTGTATCTTCCATAACTAATGTTTGTGTTTGTTTCAAGTCTTACAAATTTATTCTTGGGAATGTTAGATTAGAATGTGAGATTCCCATGTTTGGTACAAGTTATAAAAAATTATTTCCAGGTATTATTTATTCTCAGGAACCTTGATTACACATGTTTTTCCCACTTTCTATTCCCATATGATGGGAGTGGGAATCTTATATTCCCATGGGAATGAAAGTTATAACTTCCCACTTTAACCTTCTACCTCAATTTTTATAGTTTTAAATTTATTTATTATTTTTTAAATAAAATAAATTTAAAGATATTCCAAGGAATGATAAGTATTTACCAAACATCTTTGACGGGAATACTATTATCATTCCAAGGAATTTAAACATATTCATGAAACAAACACCACCTTAATAGTAATATGTTTTTCTGCCAACCTATTTGGTTCATATATTGGAGCATCTCTGTTTTTAGAATCCTCCCATTTCTTTTTTATTTAATTAACATTTACTTACAATTATGTGAGAACTGAGTGTTTACCAATTGCATCAAGGTACTTTATTGTTTTGTAAGTAGTGCTAATTTATGATATACTCATAATGTAGTTTTCTAGAGATAAAAGGAGCATTCTTGCTGTTGGAGATATTTCAGAAGTTATCCCTGATGAAGAGGCCGATATTGCTGTTCTAGAGGAGCCCGAGCACCTGACATGGTATCACCATGGGAAAAGATGGAAGACTAAATTCAGGCTAGTTATAGGAATTATTCACACAAATTATTTGGAATATGTGAAGAGAGAGAAGAATGGAATGCTTGCATCATTTTTGCTGAAATATCTAAACAATTGGGTTGTTGGTATCTATTGTCACAAGGTAACTTATTATATCCTCATGGACAATATTACATATATATCCAATGTTTTCCTTGGCATACTGGCTTTTACTACTACAATAACTTGTTACGTTTTGAATTTTCACCTGCAAAGATGAATTCAGTGGCCATCTTATCAGTGACATTGCTAACAATTAGTTTAGCAGGTGATGCTGTTGAATGGATGTTTTCTGGTTGATACTCGATAGTAAACATGTGTTATATTTTCCTACCTAAAATAAATATAAATGATTGGAAGAATGTAAATACCTGTGAAATTTTTCCGTCAACCTGAGAGATGGAGCAATGTGCAATCTATTCTGCTACTTTGGTTCATAAACTGCAATCTATGTGCATTCAGTTGGAGCATATTGTACGTATTTTAAAGGAGGTTTCTTTGGTTCATAAATTGATTTGGGATAAGCTTACGGGATTGACTTCTTTTTGGTGTAAATAACGTTTTCTTTCTAAGGTGGTTTCTCTAACAGATATGCAGAGGGATTGGGCTGCTTTGTGTCATTGATGTTTTCTCTTTTAGTTTTTTGTTTAATTTTTACTTTCTTATTATGGAGGAACCCTTATCTTCATCTTAATGAATCTCTTCTTTGATAAAAGATAAACAACAGATTGCCGGAGCTCAGAATTCATGGTATTCTACTTTTTCAGACAAAAAATGTTTAATTAGTCCACAATTGATTTTCATTAATCAGTGATTTCTTTTATCCTGAATAGTTCCGGTTTCCTTTACACTTTAATTAGGCCTGTATGTGTGTGTGCGCACGCATGCTGCTTTAGGTAAACACGATGCTTTGATGATGTTTCTTGGTGTATTCATTTGTGAGGGGATGAAACCAATACTTTATCTAAGATATCATGAAGCTGTCCTCTAGGTTGCAGGCTTGCAGTTTTACCTGCTAAAGCTAGATAAGTGAATATGAGCTTCGTGACAAATGAGACTTCATTCTTATTTAGTTGTGAACATAATATTAACAATTATCATAAACTTACAAGCACTGCATGCTCGTTCTCTTGGAATTAATTGGCTGTATTATTGCAGGTAATTAGACTATCTGCTGCCACCCAGGATTACTCTGGGTCCATCATCTGTAACGTGCATGGAGTTAATCCAAAATTCCTTGAGATTGGAAAGAAAAAGAGGGAGCAACAACAGAATGGAGACCAGGCCTTTACCAAAGGTGCCTACTTTATTGGGAAGATGGTATGGAGCAAAGGTTACAAGGAGCTGCTTCAACTTCTTCGTGATCATCAAAAGGAATTAACCGAGCTTGAGGTTGATTTATATGGCAGTGGAGAGGACTCAGATGAAGTTCAAGAAGCTGCAAAAAAGTTAGAGCTGGCAGTTAGAGTTCACCCAGCTCGTGATCATGCTGATCCTCTATTTCATGAGTAAGTTGTTTGCTCACATTATGTTTGTATTCCACGTCAGTTAGATGATGTATTACAGTATGTTTTTCTTATTGGTAATAAGATGTGTCTGTGGTGCATAATTTGGAAAATAAAGAAAAAGAAAATGGGAATCTGCATGTGCATATTCAATTGGAAGTTAATGAATCAAATATTGACACCATACCATTTAAGCAATAGAGTCAGAATAAAACTATATCATCAGGCTTTTTATATGAGATTATTTTTGGGTGTTTATGCGGTTTCTCCACTCCCTTTAGTCTTTTTATTCGGGATTTTGATGATAATCCCCTTAGGGAAATGCAAATATGTTTAGTTATGATATCAGAAAGATTACCGTTTATAACATAAAATTCTCCACCAATTCTTTCAAATCTAGCCTCCTCGATTCAGTGCCAAAGAGTTTCCTGTCGCTAGACTCGCTACCATATAATATTCATCTCTACTTGGTGATAAAAAATGATCCTTATTCTTTTTGATCTCTCAGAGATTTCGAAAAAGGGACTTTTGATAGGCCCCCAATGACCAATCCCAGCATGAACTGCTAGGGATCCAATAAGTCCAAAATATTACAAATGTAAGGTATGGTTAAGTTGAAATATGCGGAATATTATATTAAGTAAGTATAAGGATTCCTCTTTTTATAGAGGTAATTACAATAAGTGATTTGCTACAATCACTGAAATTAGGGAATCATTTACTCTACACTAAATAAGAATAATGAATAATAAATAGGATAGCTGTACAATCAGGAATAAAATAGAGACAAATCAGGCATTAAATAGAGCATTAAATCTCTATTTACACCCTGTCAACACTCCCCCTCAAGCTGGCTTGAAGATATCTTCCATGGACAACTTGCTGGTTATGTTGTCAAAGAGCTTCTTAGGTAATCCTTTGGTTAAAATGTCTGCTGATTATTGTGCAGTGAGAACATATGTGATACAGATTTGTCCCCTTTCAATCTTCTCCCTGATGAAGTGCTTGTCAACTTCCACATGCTTGGTCCTGTCATGTAGGACAGGATTGTATGCAATAGATATTGCAGATTTGTTGTCACAGTAGAGTTTTATTGGTTGGGAATTGTAAACCTTCAACTCTTGTAGAAGTTTTTTCACCCACAACACTTCACAAATTCCATGAGCTACTGCTCTAAATTTAGCTTCTGCACTACTTCTTGCTACAACACTTTGTTTCTTGCTTCTCCAACTAACCAGATTTCCCCCAACAAAGGCACAATAACCTGAGGTTGATCTTCGGTCTGTTATACTTCCAGCCTGATCTGCATCTGTGTAGGCTTCTACCTGAAGATGTCCAAGGTTTTTGTAGAGTAGTCCTTTCCTAGGTGACCCTTTCAAGTATCTTAGGATCTTGAAAACTGCCTCGAGATGTTCTGGTCCTGGTGCATGCATAAATTGGCTTACCATGCTTACAGCAAAGGCTATGTCGGGATGTGTGTGAGATAAGTATATTAGCCTTCCCACCAGTCGTTGATACGTTTCTTTGTCCACCATATTTTCAGTTTCAGCTGGTTGTAATTTTATGTGGGACTCCATAGGTGTTTCAGCAGCCTTGCATCCAAGCAATCCTGTTTCTTTTAACTGGTCCAGAATGTACTTTCGCTGGTTCATAAAAATACCTTCCTTAGATCTTGCAAATTCAATTCCAAGGAAGTATTTTAATGGTCCAAGGTCCTTGATTTCAAAGGCTTTGGCAAGTTTCTCCTTCAAACCTTTGAGTTCCAAGCTATTATCACCTGTCAAGATAATATCATCCACGTATACAATTAAGATAACAATCTTATTATTTGAATGTTTATAGAACATTGTATGATCAGCTTGGCTTTAGATATAACCAAGTCCTTTTACCACGGTTTCAAACCTCTCAAACCATGCTTTTGGAGATTGTTTCAGCTCATATAGTGACTTTTTTAGTCTACACACCTTATTTCTTCCAAGTTTTTCCTCAAATCCGGGAGGAAGACTCATAAACACCTCTTCTTCTAGTTCCCCATTCAGAAAGGCATTCTTTACATCTAATTGATGTAAAGGCCAGTTTAAATTTGCTGCCAGGGATAGAAGAATTCTAACAGAGTTAAGTTTAGCAACCGGAGCAAAAGTCTCCTGATAATCTACTCCGTAGGTTTGGGTGAATCCCTTTACTACCAATCTAGCCTTGTACCTTTCTACACTTCCATCCGCCTTGCACTTAATGGTAAAGACCCACGTACACCCCACCTGTTTTTTATCATGTGGCAGGTTTACAATCTCCCAAGTCTCATTCTTCTTAAGTGCATTTAACTCTTCTAAGACTGCTAATTTCCAGTTGGTATCATCTAGTGCTTCCTCAATGTTTCTAGGCACAAACAAATTTGTAATTTTAGATGTAAAGGTTCGGTGATTTTGGGAAAGATTTTGGTAGGAAACATATTTGGAAATGGGATGGTTTGTGCTGGTTTTGGATGATTTTTTGGTACAGGCTC
This sequence comes from Ammopiptanthus mongolicus, assembly GCA_039655645.1. Lineage (NCBI taxonomy): Eukaryota > Viridiplantae > Streptophyta > Magnoliopsida > Fabales > Fabaceae > Ammopiptanthus > Ammopiptanthus mongolicus. The sequence goes on along the minus strand of CM077346.1, from coordinate 76,826,563 downwards.
TGTTTCCTTTCCTAAGAGCTATAGGCAGATCAATATTGGGGATAGGAATTTCAGTGTTACCTGGAAGTTCTTGAGGCATTTCTGCAGGGCCGTCTTCTGGGATTTCTAACTGGCTTGGTGCAGAGATGATGGACTTGTTTCTAGTTCTTTTAGGATACTTCCGAGCATAAACACGAAGCTCATCTTTTGATTGTGGTATTTCTTCCCTTGTTTGGGCTCCACTTAGGTCTGAGTCAGGATTTCCCTCAACAATTTCAGGACTTGTTTCCACATGTTCTTCTTTGTTATCAATTAAATCAATCAAAACAGGTTTGGGCAGTGGTGCATGCAAAAAATTGTCTTCATTTATATTCACATTCTCCCCCTGAAGGGAATTTTCTTGAAAAAAAGGTTGGTGTTCCAAGAATGCAACATCCATGCTAACATGAAGCTTTTTTGTGCTAGGATTGAAACATTTATAGCCCTTTTGGTTAGGAGAATATCCCACAAAAATGCACTTTTCTGCTCTTGGGTCTAGTTTAGACCGAGAGATAGAAGGTGTATGCATAAAAACAGTACAACCAAACACTTTTAAAGATAGATCAGTGTGCAATCGACATCCTGGAAAAAAAGTTTTAAAATTGTCCAAAGGTGTGCTATAATTTAACACACGAGTGGGCATTCTATTTATGAGATAGGTTGTTGTCAGGACAGCATCCCCCCACAAGTACTTTGGAACCTTACTCTCAAACATGATGGCACGAGCTACTTCAAGGAGATGTTTGTTTTTCCTTTCAGCGGTGCCATTCTGTTGAGGAGTATTTGGGCATGTCGATTGGTGCTGGATATCTTTATTTTGGAGAAACTCATTGAGATTCTTATTAAAATATTCAGTACCATTGTCACTTCTCAAAATGGAGATTTTTGTGTCAAATTGTGTTTCAACCATTTGTGAAAAACATTTAAATATATTAGGTACTTCAGATTTTTCATGCATAAGGTAGATCCAACACAATCGGGTGTAATCATCAATAAAGGTTACAAACCACCTTTTTCCAAATTGGGTTGTAATCTTGGATGGACCCCATACATCACTATGGATTAAATGAAAAGGTTTAGATGCATGATATGGTTGAGAGGAATAAGAGATTCTATGACTTTTAGCAAGAACACAACTTTCACATTCAAAAGAAGAACAATCAACATTTTTGAATAAATCTGGAAACAAATACTTAAGATATTGAAAATTAGGGTGACCCAGTCTATTATGCCAGAGCATTATTTGATCCCTCACAGGGGTAGAACTTATACCACTAAGACCCTGAGCTATTTTATTCTCGAAAGCATCCTCAAAGTAGTAGAGACCATCCATCATTTTAGCATTGCCAATCATCCTCCCCGAAGTCCGGTCTTGAAAAATACAATGAGTGTCAAAAAACTTTGCAATGCAATTAGAGTCCTTGCAGATTTTACTAATAGAGAGAAGGTTACAGGAAAGTTTTGGTACATGCAGTACTTTTTTTAGGTCAATGTGTTTAGATAAAATAATTCTTCCTACTCCTGCAATAGATGAAAAACTACCATCTGCAACTCTAATTTTATTACTTCCAGAACAAGGAGAGTTTTAAATAAAGAGGAAAGGCTGGTCATGTGATCAGAAGCACCTGAATCAATGATCCATGGTACACACATGTTAGAGGTACAGTTAAGGGAGTTGAAGGTACTAAAATTGCCTGCTTGTGCCACAGAACCACTAGGAATACCAGATAAAGAACTAGATTTTAACAACCATATGAGTTCTTCAACTTGTTCCTTGTTTAACGAGGTCTTTTCTGCCTCATGGGCCGTAGAAAAAGACCTTGGTGCTTTGGGACCAGATTTGCTGGCTGGTCTTCCATGAATTTTCCAATAAGTTTCTCGGGTGTGACATGGTTTGTTGCAGTGGCCACTCCAGAGATTCAAGGAGTTTTTCTGGTTTGTTGAACTCTTAAAAGCAGTAGTTTCAACGACAAGTGCATTGGTCTCAGGAGGAGGTAGATCAACTTTCATCTTTCCCATCATCAAACTTCTGCGAGTTTCCTCTCTTCTAACCTCTGCAAAGATCTCACCTAGTGAAGGTAAGGTTGCTTTCCCAATGATTCTGCCACGAACTTCATCCAGCTCCTCATTTAGGCCAGCAAGAAATTGGAATATTCTTCCCTCTTCCACTGTTTTCTGATGGTGTTTAGCATCCTCGGTTGACTTCCACTTGTAAGTGTTGAAGAGACCAAGGTCCTGCCACACTCGCTTCAAGGAGTGGAAGTATCTGGTCACATTATTATCACCCTGCCGAATTTCTCGAGCTTGTAAGGTGAGTTCATAGATCTGAGATTTATTTTCCAGATCAGAATACATTTCCGTGACACTGTCCCACAATTCTTTGGCTGTTGAGTAGCACATATAATTGCTACTAATGTCTTCCTCCATGGAATTCACCAACCATGTCATTACCATGGAGTTTTTAGCATCCCACACAGCATGTTGTGGGTCAGTAATTTCTGGCTGGGGCCTATCACCAGTGAGGAATCCAAGCTTTCCTCTGCCACGGATATACATCTGAACGGATTGAGACCACCGGAGATAGTTCGACCCATTGAGCCGAAAGGAGATGATTTGGACAGAATGGGAGTCGCCGAAAATAACCCTCTGCTCCTGTTTTGGAGCCAGCGAGTCTTTGGAAGTGGCGTCCTCCTTGTGATGATCACCACTGGTGGTTGAAGAATTGTCAGCCATGGCTGCAAATCAGAGGCGCAGAGACAAGATCGTGCTCTGATGCCAAGTTGAAATATGCGGAATGTTATATTAAGTAAGTACAAGGATTCCTCTTTTTATAGAGGTAATTACAATAGTGATTTGCTACAATCACTGAAATCAGGGAATCATTTACTCTAATCATTTACTCTACACTAAATAAGAATAATGAATAATAAATAGGATAGCTGTACAATCAGGAATAAAATAGAGACAAATCAGGGCATTAAATAGAGCATTAAATCTCTATTTACACCCTGTCAACAGGTTACCTACTATAGACCCACATAGTTGGTCAGTCCCTTCCCTGGACCCTGCACATGGAGGGAGCTTTATAGCACCAGGTTGCCTTTTATAAAATTAAATATTGCTTACCATCAATATTATTTTTTTATGTTTAAAAATAATTTATGTATCTGTTAGAAACTTAGAAACTGCCAGAAATTTGCCTCAACTACTTGCCATTAGTTCAACTTAGATGTCAGTTTATCTGCTAAGTATGCTTTTCCAAAAACACCCTAAATAGATAGCCCCTCCGGTCCTAAATATAAGAGACAAAAAGGTCCTTTTTTTGGTCCAATATATAAGAAACATTAACCAATTTTTAAGCAAAATTCCATTGCTACCCTTATTTATTGTAAAATTCATATTAGAGAGACTCAAAAATTTCCCATGCAAGTGCTTTGGTTTAGCTGACTCATCGTTTACTCATTGGTCAGATAGCATGGTACTTGATATAGGAATAAATAAGTTAGTTGAATTAGAAGTAATTAAATAGGGGCTTTTGTGGAATAAAATTTAAAATGAATTGATTTCAATAATTTTTCTTGATTTTGGTGAATTAGGGTTTTGTCTATTATATTTAGGACCGGAGGTAGTAATAGATAGCAAGTTGACATTATACCAGTATTTATGAGTAGGAAAGTCAGCAAATGTATAGCAAATGTATGATTTCCCCCCTCTAATCTTCTCCGGTTTTTCTTCAAATCTTTTGTATTTTTGTTGGTAGGCACTGTTAAATGTAAGGCCTCTTTGACAATGTACTGATGGGAACATGTATATCTAAACACTTTATTTCCTGTGTCCCAGTTACAAATTGTTTGTTAATCCAAGCACAACAGATGTGGTTTGCACAACAACAGCAGAAGCTTTAGCAATGGGCAAAATAATTATATGTGCCAACCATTGCTCAAATGACTTTTTTAAGCAGTTCCCAAATTGTTGGACATATGATGACAGTGATGGATTTGTTAAACTGACACTTAAGGCACTGGCTGAACAGCCTGCCCAGCTTACTGATGCTCAGACTTATGACCTTTCTTGGGAGGCTGCCACCGAACGGTTTCTCAAGGCTGCTGAACTGGACAAGCCATTTGAGAGAAAATTGTCAAGAAGTACTTCTAACTATATGTCTACCTCATTAAGTTTGCAACATACAGTAGATGAAGCATCAGCATATGTACATCATGTAGCTTCTGGGTTTGAAATATCACGAAGAATATTTGGTGCTATTCCAGGCAGCTTGGAACCAGATGAAGAGCTACGCAAGGAGCTTGGGTTGACTGATGCTGCCAGGAAACGAGGAAAAAAATGACATTGGATGTTGTGATATTGACATTTGTAGAAATTCATGTTTATTTTGGTCTTAACAGGTTCAAGAGTGGTATGCATGTGCAAAATGGTCTCTTTCTTGTCACTTAGAAAAAGGTTTGTTGATTAGATATGTAGAGAAGGCATCCCTATTATAGGATCAAGATGTTTAAAATAAGCCCGTTTGAGGCAAAAACTTATTTGTTTGTAAATGTTGGAAAATCTTAATATGCTGGCATGACTATTTCATCTGTGGGATGACTGCAGTATTTCCTATTTTTTGTTCTGTCTTCAACTCGAGTCTCCAACCCCAAGTCAAAGAAGAATTACACTGAAGGAAAGAAGTGAAAAGTTACGGTTTACATGATTTAATAATGAAATTTATCTGTACTTTTGACTGAATATGTATGTTTTTTTATTCAAATTATCTCTTGGGAGTAATTCTTAGGTTAGAGTAATAATTTGGTTCTTATACGTGATATAGATTCTTCATTTAGTTCCTGTACGTAAAAATCTTGGAAATGGGTTCTTACATATGTAAACATTAGCAAATTCGGTTTTTATATATGTAAATGTTAGTAAATTTGTTCCTGCCGTCAGTAAATTAGTCTTTATATATGATATATATATATTTTTTTATCTCTAAACCTGAAAAAAAAATTAAATTAGTTCCTGTATGTGTAATCGATAATAATTGTTTTTATCGTCTGTTAAGAAGTTCGGGCTTAACTAAAGATTCTTTCGTATTGATTATTTTTTATATATTATATAAATTTATTTCTTCTATTGAGAGACAATTCGGATAATTTCAAAATATAAAATCATTCACGGATCAAATTATATAATTTTTACTTTTACTAGAAGATATATAGAGAAGGCATCCCTATATAGGATCTCCAACCCCAAGTCAAAGAAGAATTACACTGAAGGAAAGAAGTGAAAAGTGACAGTTTACATGATTTAATGATGAAATTTATCTGTACCTTTAACTGAATATGTATGTTTTTTTATTCAAATTATCTCTCGGGAGTAATTTCTATTATTAAGGGGTTGTTATGACTGACACTATGTTATGTTTTTTGGTTTTTCATCGGGTATTCTCATAGGCAAGCTGTGAGACTAATCATTGGACCAAAGGTGATGGTTAGGTAAAATCTTTTCTAGAGTAATGACTTCGGGATTCAAATCCCTAACATTACATGTGAAGGTCGCTTGTGATCGCAGTTTACTTCCACTGCGACCTACCATTGTTGAGTACACTATACCATATGTTTAATGGATTAATTTAACCACTATTTTTAATTTCCTCTATAGTTTTAGTTTTTGAAGATCCAACTTAATTTACTCATTATTTCGCCAAAAGGGAGTTCGACTAAGATTTTTCAAACACTTTTTTATTGTCATTTGCTCTAGCAAATAAAATGTTTAAAAAAGTGTTACTGTTCCAGAATCAATATCTATATACATTAGTGATATTGCTTTGAAGCAATTACTAACATCATAAAACGCACAATAAAAGTGTGATAGGAAAAATTATTATTATATAAGAGATAATATACTTCATGAACATGTCTAAAATACTATTAATACAGCTAATTTGATTTTAGACATTGCCATAGGACTGCTACCTCGGACAATATCACGACTAGGAGGCATAAACGACATCGAACTAAATAGTAAATACCAATCCCAAAACCTGAAAATTCAAACCAGTTACAATTGTTTCCCTTGTTGCCAGTCACTTGCCACTTCAATTTCCACATACAAAACTTAGCCAGAACCCTTTGTTTTCTTCTCTCTCTTTCTCTCTAGAACAATAGGTAATATTTATTGTGCATCATCCCTTAAAATGATGTGCATCAGTGAGCCATTCTATTTAAGCCTTAGATTGTGTTATAAAATGTGATTGATGAGTATCAACAGATTACCTGTAACTGGACCAGAAGGTAATAGTAAAATGTATTTTTTGACAATCAGATGAACTTCTTAATGTTCAAAGCACTAATATTTTTGGATATGGATTCTCTGCACTGTAAGAGACCCTGGCCACATAAAATATTTTGTATATACAAAAATATTAAAACTAATTTAGAGCACTCTCTCTTCTTGATCGGAGGATGATGACTGCATCTCCCTACAGTCATTTTTCGACTGCAGGGAATCCTGATCCGATATTTTCATAGTTTCATTCTATATTTAACTTCGAACACGAACAATCATGAATGCAGAATGTTGGTGGTGGGGGATGCCATGAGAGGAGGTTCAATGTGATGACCTTGTAGAATAATTCCACTCTAGATAGATTAACTATCAATATAAGGTGACATTTGACATGAGACATATTTTAAGATTGTTAAGAAAGTGAGGCGAGAATAAAAGTAACCTCGTGTACTTCATATTCAATTTTGTCTCCTTTTAACTTTTATTTATTTTTATCTCTTTTTAATTTTTGTTATTAATATTTATATAATGATATTATCTATGACTTAAATATTTTTATGGGTTGAATATGTTTTTGGTCCCTATAAAATATCAAGAATTTGTTTTTAGTCCCTTATTTTCAAAAAGTCATTTTTTGGTTCCTCAATTTTTAAAATAGTTTATTTTTTCGTCCCTAACGTTATCTCAATTTTCACTAAATGTGAGCTATTTTGAAAATTGAGGGACGAAAAAAAACAACATTTTAAAAATTAAGGACAAAAAAAGGACGTTTTGAAAATAATAGACTAAAAATGAATAATTATATTTATAATTATATTTTTATATTACTTTAAATTATTAAATGAATAATTGATAGTGATAATTTAAAAAAACAAAAATAAGACATTGAGGTGAGAAATCATTTTTTATAATAGTATAGATGAATAATACAAATTATCTCTATTGTGTTAAGTTATATTGTTTGATTTTATGACACATTGAATTAAAATAAATTTACCATTATAATTAGGACGTGATTTTTATATTAAAAATAATTATTATAATTCTTAATTATAAATTGAGGTAGGTAGGAGTGATATATAATATATAATTAATTTAAATAAATTATTTGATATAGGGCACCATTAAAAATAAGAAAAAATTTATATGAAAAATAATAGTAATAAACATTCCAAGAAAAACTTGAATTATCTTTAATCAAGTAAAGGATAAAAAATTGAACACCTTTGGTCCCTCAATTTTCAAAATAGCGAAAATTCATTTTTAGTCCTTCATTTTTTAAAAGTCCTTTTTTGGTCCCTTAATTTTCAAAATAGACACCTTTGATTTCTATTTTGAAAATTGAGCTAACGTTAGGGACCAAAAGTGAACTATTTTGAAAATTGAGGGATCAAAAAAGGACTTTTAAAAAATGAGGGACTAAAACCGAATTTCCTTTATTTTACAGGGGCCAAAAACATATTTAACCCAAGAAAGAAAGATGACACACGTAGAAAAAAAAAGAAAGAAAGAAAGTCCTTACAGATTGTAAATATAAGGTAAAACTAGTGTCTTGGACTATTAAGTTAATTTAATTTTTTAAATTGGTCCTTTAAATTTATTTTGTAACAAACAAGTCCCTTAATTTTTTTTTGTGACAAATAAGTTTCTTAAGTTTTTTTATGACATCATAATTCACTGATTTAATATAAAGACCAAACATTGTCATAACAACTTATGGAATCTGTTTGTCTCAAAAAAGAAAAAACTTAAAAGACTTGTTTATCACAAAAAAAACTAACGGTCCAATTTAAAAAATTAAATTAACTTAAAACACTAATTTTGCCTAAATATAACTATAATGAGCTTGGTTAATAAATTAGCACGTGTACGGATCAGTTCCAAACGGGAAACTCATTTACTAGGCTGATTATAATGAGTGGGCTTGAATTGGGTTAGAAGTACCTTCAAGATGTTTTAATGTGCGTTGATAAAAAAAAAAATTTGGATGCTTATGTAGATGAAAAATACGGGGGCGCTTAGGTAGGGTTTAAATGACTTACCTTATTCCAAGAGCTCCCACCTTATAGATGGGATTGTTTCACCATACCATCACGCCTACATTGTTGGGGCGTTTTTAAAAGAGAAGAAGAATTGGGGGGATGATCAGTGGTACAAACAGAAATTGGCCATAATCCTTTTTTATTTTTAAAAATATATCGATTTTCTCTTTCTGTCTCCCATTTCAAGATTTTCTGTCCCCCATTTTTTTTCCATTCTCATATGGCCCCTCATCAATCGATATGTCTAAATGAACATTTAGAGTAAATCCCTAATTTGGTTCCTGAATTTGTAATGTCGTATCAATTTGGTCCCCAACATTTTTGAAACTTCAAAAACATCCTTGAAGTTGTCAAAAGTTAATCAATTTAGTCCCTCCGACAGGGATCAAGTTGATATGAACCTTACAATTTCAGGGATCAAATTGACATGAGGACAAAATTGATACGACCTTACAATTTCAGGGATCAAATTGACAATTTATTCGAACATCTAATACGATTTTTTTTTAGTGGGGGATTTTAAATTGATTCCTGCGTAACAAGCCCTATTACTAGGTTTTTGTCTGAAACCTAGTTAGCAACTTAACACAACCGTAATGTCTCATTGTCTCTTCACCATTTGAAAATTTCTGTCAAATCGAGAGTCATGGTGAAGGAAGGCATTAATTTCGGCTATATTTGATTTACCAATATTTGTTTGGGTTTAAATGTACGTTTGTCCCAAAGAAACTCTATAGATACTTTACCTCAAATGTACGTTCGCAAATTTCCAAATGTAACCAAACATGCATTTCCCTGGCGAGGAATTGCTAGTTAAAGGTAAGTTATAATCCATGTTAATAGTTGTTTGGTGAAAAGGTAGTGGATGTAAGTTTTTTGGGACACCACTATTTTTTTTATAAGAAAAAAGTTTAGAAATTAGGAGAAGACACGCTCCCATGCAAGACCAGGGAAGATCACTAACTTCTATAAGGATTTATAGTGGAATTTACATATTTTTTATTAACAAAGGATATCCGAGAATCAAACCCAAGTCACAACGAGTGTGGGCAGAAGGCTCGACTAGATATGTCAACCCCTGTTTGTTGGCTTCCAGACACCACCATTGAACCTTGCATTTTTTTTATTATTATTATAACGCATGTGGGTTTATGGTTTTATGCATTTTTTGGATTATTAGGTGGTTAGGATCACGCTTGACATTTTGTTGTTTGTGCACTTCTTATTTCTAAGTAATGAATGACTGTTTTTTACCCACATATACATTACTCGAGGAAGTTTGTTCATGGCCTTGAGTTGAAGTATGAAAGTAGAAAAATTGTTGTAGTGGTCATTAATGTGGACAACTACTCTTATTTTGAAGCACTGGACTATGAGAATAAGTACTCAAGAAAATCTAAATTGTAGTATCTAATTCCGAGCAAGAGTTTGAGTCATGGGCTGAGAATAATAAGTTGGGATAGTTATGCTACGGACTTGGAAGATTATGCCCTGGTAGTAGATGATAAAGTAGTGAAGTTGTATATAGAAGATGAAAATGTTAACGGTGGTGGAAATGTGCAGTGTATGGATATTGATGGTCCGATACTAGTACATAGGCTACAAATGTTTGTCTGGTTGTAAGGAAAATGATTAACAAAATATTGGTGACAATGGTGGCCATAGCCAAAGTGATTATTATGACAATGTTAGGAATGTCAAATTTGTTGACTTCTAAGGAAGAATGTTAAGGGACCATGGAGACTGAATGTAAAGGGCCTAACCCACCTGAAAAGCATTCAGTTGCCTAAGGTAAAAATGATGGTGGAAATTCTGTCATGAATGATTGGAGTTTTGTTTGTGTTGGTGGTCCAAACGTGGGTGGAAGAAGAGTGAAGACTGCAGCAAATGGTAGTAAGTTGCCCATCAAGTCCAAAAACAAGAATTAACCAATCCAAATTCAAAGCAATTCAAATTCAGATTACAAAAGAAAGTCGCAGGTACCAGAGATTAAGGTCACCAACCTATGATAGCCTGGACTGGAAAAAGCGAACTAACAACCTTACATAAGATGGGGTTGCTCAGCTCCTCTATGGGAACAATGCTGCAGAAGAGAACAAATTAAGGCAACAATTTTCCATGCGGCACATGTTTGGTTTACAGTTAGGAAATTGCAAACGTACGTTTAAGGTAATATTTATAGAGTTCATTTGGGGTAAACGTATATTTGGACCCAAATACATAAGTTTGCAATGGTAAACCAAACATAGCTAGTTCACATCCTGCTCCCTCGTCCTGGAACCAAAGAAAAGGTAACTTCAATGCGTTATATGGGCAATAGACATCACCATCAGCTATCATGCGTCATATGGACCACTTCCTGAAATACAAGGATGCTTGCATTCCCTATGGAATATTTTTCACACAATAATCTTCATGCACCACCACCTTATCATCTATCTTAATGCCAAACAAAAACCAGGGTCTGAGATCACTATGACCAACCTCAGACAAATAGGAATGGACATCCCAAGAGTCTCTCTTTGATGTTGCTCAATTGTTTGAACCAATTTCTGCCTCTGCTGATCTTCTATGCCTCTTGGACCCCCTGCCTTAAGGCACTTGGAGAGGCTAAACAAATTCGGTTATGCTCTAAATGCCTCAAAATCTACTACTGCTGTTGCACCTTTTGCTTCAAGACCTTTGAAAAGGCTGATAAAAAAAAACAAGGTCGTTTGAACCCTTGTTTCTCCTGCCAATGAACCCTGAAAAAGCACATGCTCCACCATCTCCTGCACCTTCTGGTCACTCAAAAGAGATTAGGACTATTGATATAGCCACTTCAATGGCAGAGATGAGGGAAGTTATGATGGAGCGAAGAGCATCTTCCTCTGGAAACTCCAAAGATACTGAAAGATTGCGGATACCATTTTCCAAAACCCCAAGCCTTCGCATTCACGCATCTCGCTGCAGTGAGAAAATCCACGCATTTATGCATTCACTGAGATGCATTGTGGATCAATGTTATTTCATTTTTTAATGCACACTCAAATGCATCCAACGGTGCATCTTAGTAAATGCGTTAATGTGTGGATTTTCTGACTGCAGTGATTCTAAATTCCAAGCATCTAGCTTCTTCTCCTTATATCCTTTACTCTGACCCCATCAATGTTTTTCTCGAATCAGTTGTTTACCCCAATGACCAAATTAAGATAACCCCTGCACCATCTGGACCTCAAGCTATATTCACTCAAAGCAAATGACCAACTATCTGCTTTAAGATGTAGAATCATTCACCTTGCCCAGCTTCTATCGGGGCCGGTCCAACATCTATTGAGGCCTAAAGCAAATTCTGTGGTGAAACCTTTTTAAAAAATTAAATTATTAATTATTTTGTATACAATGAGGAGTTGATAAGTGGACCTTGCAATTAATGGGAAGCTTTTATACTAAATGGACTAATTTATGCTTGTTGATATACGAAACATATCAAAAAGATAATGTTAAAAAAAAAAAAATTACAAAACGAGTTTTTTTTTTAAAGAAAAAATTATTTTTTTGAGTTGCCTAGCTCCTACAAAAGTTATTCCCTCTCCTTCTACTTCACTATCATTCATCACTTCCTGCGCAGAGCAACTCCTGTTTTTGCTTTTCAGCAAGCTTTTGAAGCCTTCAAGACTGGAATTAATGAAAAGCTTGATGCCATCTTAGCAGTCCCTCTAAAGAAGTATTAGCTTTTTAAGTTTTGTTTTTTTATGTGACAAAAGGAGGAGAAATTCCCACCTTTCGTTTTGCTTTCTGAAATGACAGTGTAAATCCTTTCATATGAATGAATAAAAAATTACAAGTGAAACTCTATGTTATTATGCTTTATGGTTTTTTATCTGATAGCTTTTATGCTTCTGCTCAAATAATACTCTGATTTGTTAACTTTTAATCTATTGCAAAATTTGCTAAGTATCTCAGAAAAACAAATGAATATATAACTGCAAAAAAAAAAAAAAAAACCATGTCTGAACTTATATATTTTCTACACCTGAAAATTTCTCTCAAGTTTTTCTTAAAAATAACTTCAAGCATGAAGTTCCGCCTTTGAAAATTTTATAAGTTCAAGGAGAGTCTCCTTAGAAAATCACTAAACATGTTCATTGTATCTTTTATATCTTGCGTTTTTTCAGAAAGATGAATAATATTTGTCATCATAAAAAGGGAGGAGATTGTTTAGTCAAAAATACTGTGTAAACCTCTTTAAGTCATCAAACGATATTATGATAACAAATGTCTTGAACAGATTGACGTGGCTTTGGAGCAACTAGATTCTATTCCAACAAAGTATCATAAATCTCTCAATATGCCATGAGCACCAGATCTATCTTTGGTCTTTCTATCTTTGGCTGGTTAGATTGAGTTTGGAGATGAGGTTAGGCATTACCAAGGTTATTTGAAGTCATGTTAGGAAACAATATGCTGATCACAGGAAAATGGGTAGGGGTTGTAACTTAGGGGATATGAGTGGGATACTTTGGAGGATAAGATGTGTAGGATTATGGGTAAAATGGGAGCATGGTATGTGGAGATGGTTGATAGGTAGATTGATGTGAGTTATTTTTATAGCATTCTGGATCTTGATCTTCTGAAGTATGATACTGTGAAACTGAAAACTGTTAGAACAATAACAACTTCTCAGATTTTTAAGAAATACAAATCCATAGATAGCGTAAATACGAAAACTTACTCCCACTTTACTCAAAGATTAGCATATGCAACTGAAGCAAGGTATATTACTTACTAATTTGCCAAGCATATAATCATGATTCTTAACAGTAAAACTCATACCATTGTTCTTTTCAGTGCTTTTATTTGGACATACACACACACATATATGGAGTCTTGTGCAATAAAGTTCAAACCCCTTAAAAGGACACACCAACATCTAGGAGAAACTATAAAGGTTGATTCAACCACATTGCTTTCAAAAGAGAAGGGATGCCTCCCATAATGATCTGTTTCTGAAGGTAGCAGCAACAAACACCAAAGGTACACAAATATAAGCCAAGCACTTCATTATTAAGCTTTCCAAGAAGAAAGTGGTGGGGTATCAGATTGCCTCCATGTAGATAAATCACCAGCGTATCTATCACCCCTGACAGCATCTGCAGCAGCTAAGGACTCAAGTTCTTCCATTTCTTCTGGTGTTAGATTGACAGACAAAGCCCCAATGTTTTGATTAAAGTTCTCAATTTTGGTTGTTCCGGGTATAGGGCACACATCTTTTCCTTGGTGATGGACCCAGGCCAACGCAAGCTGAGGTGGAGTGCATCCCTTCTTTGCAGCCATTTCATTAATCCTCTCAAATATAGACTTATTGTGCTCTAGGTTTTCAGGTTGGAATCTAGGCAGAGACTGCAACAGATTTAAATACATACACAGAACATTATATTCATGTATCAATGATATGGACATTTAAAAAGATAATGTGGTAATTTTCCTGAATTACATAGATAGTAAGATACAAGGTGTCAGGTAGGAAAAATCTTAAAACCTGGATCTAGGGAAGCAGCAATAGGCCATAGTATGTTATGAAATCATATATCTATTTCAAAGTTTTTCTTATTTTTTTTGTTCAGTCAGTGTCACACTATTGTGCAGTCCGGTCACATAAAATTATTTTATCCCATAAGATTGTGTTAAGCCAAAACCAAATTACCACAAAGAAACTGGTGTTAATGATATATGCATGCCAAGAAGCAAAGGATCCAAATGAAGAAAGATGCATCATGCTATCCTTCTCTTCAAGCCGTGCAATGTTTTCATTCATGCTCTCTTCTTTCTTTTCTTTCTGTTTTCGGTTTTTTGGTCTGGTTCTTCAATATCTACTCACAGTTCAAATCCCAATGTAGGATGGAAAAGGTTAATTATGGGAAGTAAAAGGACAGAAAGTACACAGGAAGAATGCAGCCTTGAAATTAACAGGGAAAAACCAGGGACCAGCTTTGCTGTTAGCAAGCATTACTTTGACTAACAGAATAAATCAATGCCAACTCTTTGGGAAAAAACTTTCATGGATATCTCAGTAGCTAGTGGAAGATGTATGATAGGTGTAGACATAGGAACATACTTTCAGGCTTTTACTAAGTTTTGAAGTATGACTATTTTATTTTCTGCATTTACTCTTGTTATCGTCATGCGAAAATTTGGTGCTCAACCGTTTGATCGGCTAATCCGCACAATTAATAATGATTCCCCTTTTGTGTTCAAGCTATTGCGCTGAGAAAGGGACTCTATTTCTCAGCTATGGGTTCCTAGACTACTCCAAAGAGCGTCTAGTATGGAAGGTGAACTATGATTCTAAGTTTGCATAAAGTAAAGAAATGCGATAAAGGAAAGTAAAGATAAAATGTAAAGGCTTATGTTTGATTGAGTGTGTTTTTTTTTTTAAACAATTTATACAACTAGTATTTATAGACTTAGACTACCTAAGAAACCTATACTAACACCGTTTGCCACGTTCTTAACCCACTAACTCTCATTTTACATCATATAAGATCATGGCTAACAACAAAAATATAGGTAACTATCCAATCGGCTAAGTTACAGCCTCAAAAACACTTGATCAGCTAACTTATTAACTGCCCCATCAGCTGACCACGTCCTCCATAACCCTATTTTTAAGGAAATAGGCCTTCATGCACGTTCTTGACTTGGTCAACTCATAAAATTCATATATATGCTCAATCAGCTAAGTTATGAGCAAAAATCTACTAAATAGGCTAAACTGCCCATCAGTGACCATGTTCTCCATATCCCTATTTTTAAGGGAATGGGTCATCAACCACGTCCTGGACTTGGTCAACTCATGGAACGCCCATAATAATATAAATAACTGCCCCATCAGCTAAGTTATGGAGCAAAACCCACTTCCTCAGCTGACTGTCTTATCAGCTAACCATGTCTTCCATATCCCTAATTTTAAGGGAGTGGGGGTTCATGCATGTTTTTGACTTGGTCAACTCATAAACTGCAATTGATTACAGCTGATCAGCTTCTATCTTCTTTTTCTCTCTCCAAAACCACCTCTAACTTCATCCCAAAAATCTAGGAAAATGGTTAAATGGATGAAACCTCTCTTGACTTCTTCCTTTTCTGAATATTATTAAAGCCTTGGACTCATTTAATCAGCATCCACACGAGTCCATTAAGATCCAATAACAGCCTTCAAGCCCATCTAGACTTAACAACTACGTTCAACTGATTCTACACCAACTGATTCTGCATCAGCTAAATCTCCTCAGCTAATAATTATTTTTTGGTGATAACAACTCTACATGTTCATTTCTCAGGCTCGAAACTTATCATGTATATGCACACAGAGTTCACCATGAATTTTTCGAATTAGTTGTCCTACGTGGGCTAAGGCTGTTCCTGAATTTAATTATTTCCCTTTGGAAAACCATACTAAGGGCAGCAGGCATGAATTGGTCCTGTTTAGAGTTTTCAAATCTCAGTTGTTTCAATAGCAGCATTTTATAATGAAATCCATTACTGTTACACGCACTACCAAACTGTTCTACGGAAAAGAGTAGATGAAAAAGGTATACCAACTATTTTGAACTACAGTCAAACTGTATACAACAGCCATACACAAAGCTTAATTAAGCAGCAACTATGCTGATTCTAGCAATGGTGCATCCGAAAGTAATTCATTTTGATTTTTTCAGTTAGCAAACATTATTGTTGTATAATGAAGATATAACTAATGGATATCACTACAGAAAATAATAACGAATAATTCAACAACAATATCATTAATTTTAGAACTAATTAAAATTGAAAATTCTGAAGACAGTAACGGTTAGAAGCAGATGTCAATGAGTGACTGTGACATTCAAGGGCCTTGAAATAACCTAAGGTACAGAAGCAGAGCCAGAATAATTGACTGTTGAAATGCACAATTGACATGAAATCTTGTAATACGATGCCTTGACACAAACCTGTCGGTAATCATCCTGTGACAAATTTTCAAGCACCTTTGTTCCTGATGATAAGAACCCTCGCCCAAGAGGACTATATGCAACAATTCCAATACCAAGTTCCCTGGGAAGGAAAAATAAGAAGTCATAAAGTTACACGTTATATCATTGCAGATTTATCATAAGTCCCAGAAAGAGAATGGTAGATGTAGGAGAATCTAAAATATTATGTTTTATTTTATCTCTTTTATTACTTTGATTTTATTCTTATTTCTTTCCTTAATTTTAGGAAAAGGCTTTACTATAAACTCTCTATATATACCAGTCCTTGACTAATGAATAAAATTACAACAACATTCCGCTTTACTATATGGTATCAGCAGCTTTAGGTTAAGGTTAGGGTTCTTTTCCCCTACCCCATGACGGCACACCCAAATTCATGGAAGCATGCCCTACAGGCGCCTCCCAACCCCAACCGCACATTGATGATGCAGACAGTAGTGTGACTGGTGGTGAAGGTGGCATCGCAGGAGGCGGCCCTGGCAGCGATGCAGGATGCGCTGAGACAGGCAACGGCGCAGCGGGCGCTGGTGCAGGAGGAGGCGCCAGTGACGGCGGCAATGGCGGCGGTTTGTTCTGGAATCATAATGGCCAAGAGGGTTTTTCTAACTCCCTCCACGTCAACGTTCCACGACTTCATGGAAAAACTACAAAGAATGGTCCCAAACTGTGAGATTGATCCTAAAAAGCAAGGGAAAATATGGTTTTCTTACCAGAGACACGCCGAGACCTGCAAACGCCAATCCAAATTTCAGGTTCTGGAAATCTGAAAATTCTTTAATTATTACTTGGTTAATTAATTCTATGGAGCCAACAATTGGAACGCCCTTCATGTTCTTGCCAACCGCAAAAGATATGTCTGGGAAGCTGTCAAAGACACATACTCTGACATTTAGAATTCTAAAATTTTTGAGTTGAAATCGAAGTTATGGCATGCCAAACAAGGTAACAGAGATGTGACTACTTATAATAATGAACTGATGATTCTTTGGCAGGAATTGGATCTGTGCTATGAGGACAATTGGAAGTGTACTGAAGGTAGTGTCCTATTCATAAAAAGGCAAGAAAATGATCGTGTGTTTATGTTCCTTGCTGGGCTAAATAAGGAAGTTGATGAAGTAAGAGGCACAATTCTGGGGAAGACACCTCTCCCCACTATTCGTGAAACCTTTTCAGAAGTAAGGACAGAGGAGGCCAGATAAGGAGTTATGATGGGTAAGGCAGCCCCAATTTCAAAAGTGGAGGACTCCGCGCTTGCTAGTAGAAATTATAATGAAGATGGGAAGAGAGATGGCAAAAAATCTGATAAATGGTGTGATCATTACAAGCGCCCATGACATACTCGTGAGACATGTTGGAAGCTCCATGGCAAGCCTCCAAATTGGAAGAAGAAAGGTGGTGGTGACAGTCGTACATTCCAGGTTAGTACCTCGGATCAAGAAAAGCAGTCTCCTTCAAGCGTGTTTCCTTATACTAAGAAACAATTAGACCAACTGTACAATCTTCTTGAGTCTTAAACCCCTTCTTGCTCCATAGCCCAGAAAGGTCACTTTGTTAAAATTGTCCTTCTTAGTGTCAATCATACTTGGATTGTTGATTCAGGTGCTACTAATCATATGACAGGAGAGTCTAGTTTCTTCTCTTCTTATAGTCCTTGTGTAGGTAACCAGAAAATAAAAATTGCAGATGGCTCCCTATCAGCCATTGTAGGGAAAGGGTCCAATGTCCTGTCTCCGATGATAACTCTCCAAGATATCCTTCATGTCTCAAATTTGTCATGTAGTCTTTTATCGGTAAGTAAGTTAGCCCAGGATAAAAACTATCAAACTAATTTCTTTCCTTCTCACTGTGTGTTTCAGGATTTGAACTCGAGGAAGATGATTGGCAGGCTAAGGAGAATGGAGGACTTCACTACTTTGCCGATGGACTTGGATCAAAACAACAATCCCCACCGATAGGTTCCTGCTTTGAATCTAGTTTCATTTCTAATAATAACAATGATATTATGTTATGGCATTTACAGCTAGGTCACCCAAGTTTTAGGTACCTAAAACATTTATTTCCTAAGTTGTTTTATAATAAAGGCCCTTTTTTGTTTCATTGTGAAACCTGTGAATTTGCAAAACATCATCGCTCTTTTTTCCCTATGCAATCTTATAAGCCTTCAAAACCGTTTTCTATTATTCACAGTGATGTTTAGGGTCCCAATAAAACGAGTACACTCACCAACAAAAAATAGTTCATCACTTTTATTGATGATCACTCTAGAATTTGTTGGGGGTACAGGTACTTGTTAAAAGAAAAATCTGAAACTGGTCAAGCTATAAGAAATTTCTTTAAAATGGTGCAGAATCAATTTCAGGAAAATATTCAAGTCTTTAGAAGTGATAATGGGAAGGAATACTTTAACAAAATTTTGGGGAATTTTTTCTTCAAAATAGGATTGTGCATCAAAGTTTTTGTGCTCATACACCCCAACAAAATGGGATTGCGGATAGAAAAAATAGACATCTCCTAGAGATGGCTAGAGCTTTACTCTTCGAAACACAAGTTGCCAAATATTTTTGGGGTGAAGCTGTTTCAACTGCTGCATATTTGATTAATCATATGCCATCCAAAGTGTTACAATTTCAAACTCCCCTTCATATTTTTAAAGAATGTTTTCCTACGGCTCATCTTTTAGCCGATTTACCTTTGAATATATTTGGTTCCACAACTTTTGTTCATGAGCATAAGCACCTTGGGAAGCTAGAGTCCCATGCTATAAAATGTGTTTTTATTGGATACTCACCAATCCAGAAGGGATTGATTTGATCCAAAATCCAAGAGAATTTTTGTAACCATGGATGTCACTTTCTTTAAAAAAACAACCTTTTTTTAAGGACATTCATCTTCAGGGGGAATTCACATGAAGATTCATTTGAAACTATTATTTTATCTGAAAATACACTTACTTCACATGATTCTAAGACTTGCACTACTGCACCAATAGCAAAGGACCAGGATTCATTATCTGGACCTATTCCCATCATGAGTAAGGCTCCCACTGAATCTGGATCTACATCCCTAAATCAAAATACTGACAGACAACCTTTGGAAATTGATGATAATGAACAACTAAACGTATACCACAACATAATGTTTTGTGAAGAAGAAAACAAGTTCAAAGATGGTGAACGGAAGTGAACGGAAAGTTCTATGTGAAAAAGAGCCACAAAAAAAGGAATGATGAACCTACTCTCCAACACTGCCATGAGTCTGAACCGAGAGAAGATCCAACCAGTGATCTTGACAAAGGTGAGTCCCCATCTGAACATAATAGTCATAATGACTCCCCATCTGAGTTAGACATGCCCATAGCGCTTAGGAAAGGTATTAGATCTTGTACTAAGCATCCTTTGTCTAAATTTATGTCATATTCAAACTTGTCTTTTTCTTTTGCTGCATTTACCTCACAGTTGTCTAGTATAGAAGTTCCAAAAGATGTACAGGAAGCTGTTCTTGAAGAGTTGAGAGCTCTTAAGAAGAACGATACCTGGAATGTTAAGACTCTACCAGCTGGGAAAAACACTATTTGTTGCAAGTGGGTTTTCACTGTGAATTATAATTCAGATGGATCAGTGGAAAGATATAAGGCACGCTTGGTGGCCAAAAGGTTCACTCAAACCTATGGCATAGACTACTCAGAGCAGTTTGCTCTTGTTGCAAAATTAAACACTATCAGAATTCTCGTCTCTTGCTGCCAACTGGATGTGAAGAATGCCTTTCTCAATGGTGACCTAGAAGAAGAGGTGTACATGGATGGCTTTCCTGGCTTTGAAGAAAAATTTGGGTCAAATGTGTGTAAATTGAAAAAGTCTCTCTATGGTCTCAAACAGTCTCCGAGAGCATGGTTTGAAAGGTTCACCCAGTCAATGAAGAAACAGGGATACAATCAAGGACAAGCCGATCACACCCTATTCACAAAATTTTCCACTAATGGGAAAATTGCTGCACTGATATACTGTTTGGTTGGAGGGGAGTGGAGGGGAGGGATTATTTTAAATATTTCCTGTTAGTTTTATTTTTTTTTGGAGGGGAAGGGAGGGAAGGGGATTTAAAATATTTTGAATAGATTGTCTACGATATCTTCACTTATATATTTTGAATTCTAAATTTATAAGGGTTTTAAAGTAAATTAGTTTTAAAATCCCTCCCCTCCCCTTCTGAACCAAACATGAAAAGTGCTATTCCCCTCTCCATTAAAATCCCTTCCCTCTCCTTCTCTCAAACAAACACAATAGCTAATTAAAATCCCCTTCTCCCTTCCCTTCCCTCCCCTCCCCTCCCCTCATTTGAACCAAACACACCCTATTGTCTATGCTGATAACATTGTTCTTATCGGGGACGATGTAGTAGAAATGGGAAGATTGAAGGAAAACTTGGCAACAGAATTTGAAATAAAAGATTTAGGAGCATTGAGATATTTTCTTGGCATGGAGGTTGCTTGATCAAAGAAAGGAATTGCGGTCTCTCAGAGGAAGTACATTCTGGATCTTTTGGAGAAAACTGGAATGAGTGGTTGTAGACCAGTCGATACTCCCATGGACCGAAATGGGAAACTTTGGGAGAAAGAAGATGTCCTTGCTGATATTGGGAGATACCAGAGATTAGTTGGCAAACTAATCTACGTGTCTCATACCAGACCCGACATTGCTTTTTCATTGAGTGTTGTAAGTCAGTTTATGCCCTCTCCATACGAAGAACATCTTGAGGCAGTTTACAGAATTCTAAGGTACTTGAAGACCAATCCTGGGAAAGGCCTATACTTTAGAAAAACTAGTGAGAGGAATGTTGCCATTTTTACTGATGCAGACTGGGCAGGATCAGTCATTGACAGAAAATCCACTTCAAGGTATCGTACATAGGGATGGCAATGGGTAGGATATTATAGTACCCGTCTCCATACCCGCGTTTTAAAAAAGTACTCGTCCCCATACCTGCGTGGGTAGCAACTTTGATACCCATACCCTCACCCGCTGGGTACCTTAGTACCCATATCCGTACCCGCACTTTATATAAGAAATTTGAGATTTTGAAAATAAGATAAGTAAATATGGTATACCCAAAGGTTTTCGATTGATATAATTTTCATATTATTCACTTTAAACAATAAAATAACTTATTTTTGTAGTAACATAAAGTTACATTCCACATAGTAAATATCTTGCATACCAAACTAAAAATGCAATCCGTCGAGTTAATAATTAATTGTGAACATGAAATGTATGAAATGCAAAGTTTCAAATACAAAACGTCAAATAATCAATCTCCAAAACATTAATTAAATATTACAATAAAAAATGGTACATTAGACTAAAAGGAGTGTTAGTAAAACAAAAAATGAATGCTATTGAATTGCAGAAAAAACAATATTAATGCCTCCATTTTATTTCATTTGCCAACACTTGATAATTATCATTATTGTCAGATTTGTTCAGAAGATAGAGGAAAACACGTCGAGATTATTGTAAATATTAAGATACTAAATAGAGAAGGAAAACATAGTAACCCAAGCATTTCCATAGGAGATGATTTGATCATATTAATCAAGAAGTAACATACAAAGTATAGGTGACAATGAAGCTAGCCAAGTGGAACTGACGATGAAACTCTAGTTTTTTTTAAATTTTTTTAATGTAATATATTATAATTAAGGCATGATGAAGTAACATTCAAAGTATAGACGACGATGAAGCTAGCTTAGTGGAACTGACAATGATGCTCTAGTTTTTTTTTTTTTTAATTTTTTTAATGTAATATATTATACTTATGTATATAGAAAATAGAAAATAAATATATAAATAAATATATATAGTGCGGGTATGGGGCGGAGTGGGTACTAGAGTACCCGTACCCGCACCCATCCCCCTTAACTTTTGCGGGTAATTACCCGCACCCACACCCATACCCTAATTATCATGGGTAATTTTTGCGGGTACCCATTGCGTCTGGTACCAATTGTCATCCCTAATAGTACATATGTGTGTGGGAATCTGGTAACTTGGAGAAGCAAGAAACAAGGAGTGGTTGCTAGAAGTAGTGCAGAAGATTAATTTAGAGCAATGGCCCAAGGAATATGTGAAGGGTTGTGGATCTACAGAGTCTTGGAGGAACTCAAGATGAAGGTTGACTTTCCATTGAAACTGTACTGTGACAACAAGGCAGCAATAAGCATAGCTCACAATCCGGTCTAGCATGATAGAACCAACACACATTGGGATTGATCACCACTTCATAAAGGAGAAATTGGATGCTGGAATTATCTGTCTGCCTTTTGTGACTTCCAACCAACTAATGGTTGATATTTTGACCAAGAGCCTAGCAAGACACGTGTTTTAAAATCTAATAGGCAAGTTGGGCATGATAGATATCTAATTATCTATGCACCAACTTGAGGGGGGTGTAGGAGAATCTAAAATATTATATTTTATTTTATCTCATTTATTACTTTGGTTTTATTCTAATTTACTTCCTTAATTTTTGGAAGAGACTTTATTGTAAACTCTCTATATATACCAGTCCTAGACTGATGAATAAAATTACAACAACATTCCTCTTTATTATAGTAGATAACAAAACATAATGTTTGTATGTTAAATCACACCTGCAAGTTGGAACTATCTCTTCCTCCACATCTCTTGACCATAGCGACCACTCCAATTGCACAGCTGTTATTGGATGAACTGCATGTGCTCTTCTGATTGTTGAAGCCGAGGCCTCAGACAGACCAATGTATTTTATTTTTCCCTCCTCAAAAAGTTTTTTAAGCTCTCCAATCTTACAATAAACAAAAAGGAAAAAGTTGAAGACATCATACACATCTTTTCTATTGTTTCATTGATATCATTAACTGTCAGCTCCATATTTCAGATTGCATCCCTTTAACAATATGTTATAGAAAGTAACTTGGAAATAGACAAAAGCATTCCAGGATACAAAGACATATCTTCAGAAGGCAAATTGGCGTTCTCATATAATCAGTAGATAATATAAAGATGGTGTTCATTGAACTAGTCAAAAATCTTATTGTTATTTTGTTTGACACAGGCATACAGAAGAAAGTAGGTAGGGAGGGAGGGAGAAAGAATCTCCTGATTCCAAACTTCATGGAAAAAGAATAGTAATTTCACAGCATTTCGTTCCAACTAGCATTACCATTTACCAAATTTTCAAAAACTCAGAAATATGGTTAGGCCAATATAAAATTTCATCATCTCACAGATTAAGGCATGACTCATCATGCAACACAAACATTGGCTTTCTATCGTAAGCAACAGAGTATCTCAAAACAAAATTCAGCAAAAGCATAGGCTTATAGCATCACACCTTCTAAGGAAAATATTGGTTCTAAGGCAATAATATACTAAAATTCTAAAACACAAGTGTAAAACAGGGAAGGATTACTATGTCAGTTATAAAAAGTATTCCAATGTTTTAGGGAAAACATCTCACTTTCTGAAGTAAACTAATATTTCATAATTATCTCTTTTAAGTTAATGAAACTGAAACCATTACCAGATGACATGTTTTTCAGAATCTCCAGAACCAAGGAACACAATGACACTTCTTAACAGCTAGAGTGTCTCATACAGTGGTAAATATGTTATTATATAAATAAATAAAGAAAAGAAAAGAGACCAAATACAAAACACAAAGCATAGAGAAAGAGTCTAACCGTTACTTCAATTGGCACACGAGTATCAACACGATGTTGGTAATAGAGATCAATGCAATCGATGTCAAGTCTCTTCAAGCTGCCCTCACAAGCTGCTCTTACGTACGCTGGATCACCACCAATCTCTGATTTCCTTTCAACAAAGTTGTATTTGATCCCAAACTTGGTTGCCAATTCAACCTTCTCTCTCACCCCTCCCTTCAGAGCCTATCCCACAGTTTCATGCATATACAGTTGGTCATATCATATATATGTATGCTCAAAGTGATAGAGAAAATAGTTTATTTTTTTATCATATTTGTTATCTTCGGATTGGATTTCATGTGGGACCCACTGGCACATGGGTTCACCCTCTATTAAGTGGATCCTACGTGAATTCCATCCAATAATAAAGGATATGTTGAAAGGAGTGTGATAAAAAGTATCTTATAAGCCTTGCTCTTGTTATCTTTGTAACTATTTGTTTAAATAATAAACTCTTAATTTAACTTACCTTTATTCAAAAGGTCTTTAAAAAAAGGGCATAGACTAAAGCAAGTTGTAGGTTGTAACATCATTCCAACCCAGAATTTTCATATCCAGCAACACAAAGAATTAAAAAGAAAACTTAAAAAAGGGTAGCAGCAGAGTCAAAATTAAAGTTGGAACCTTTCCAATAAGGACTTCGTTGGTGTAAGGGCCGTAGACATCAGAGGTGTCAAGAAAAGTAACACCGGTTTGGATGGCGTGGTGGATAAGAGCGATCATGTCAGGTTCTGGCTTAGGAGGGCCATAGAAAGCAGACATGCCCATGCAGCCAAGTCCCTGCAAGGACACTTCCAATCCTTGTGACCCAAGCTTCATTCTACCCACTTTGGCCATTGCGCCGTGTACTGATGTGCTTCCACTGTCTACCACTGACCACCAAACAGGTTCTAATATATTTGGTTAGCTTGAATGACTCTCCAATTACGAGTCCTATAAATACATGTGAAATATTTATAAAATAATAATAATAATTATATAACAACAAAAGTCGCCGCTCCAAAGTGTCGTATTCAAAAGGCGCAGCCCCTCAATC
The DNA here is from genome assembly GCA_039655645.1 of Ammopiptanthus mongolicus. Classification (NCBI taxonomy): domain Eukaryota; kingdom Viridiplantae; phylum Streptophyta; class Magnoliopsida; order Fabales; family Fabaceae; genus Ammopiptanthus; species Ammopiptanthus mongolicus. The sequence goes on along the minus strand of CM077346.1, from coordinate 76,801,435 downwards.
ACAATTTCAAGGCCCCGCAGTGTTTATCTTATTCTACCTCCACCCCTATATTTAATCATCGACCCCCATTTTTTATCGGTCAAAAACCCATTTCAAATGTGTTCCGATATTTAGTTATCCGAATACAAAAAAAATTATATTCCGATAATTAGTTATCAGAATACATATATATATTTTTTTGTATTTCGAAAATTAGTTGTCGGAATATAAGTTTTTTGTATTCTGGAAACAAAATATTGGTATGTCAAAAAACTTGAAAAATTTCGGAACACAATTTTTTTTGTATTCCTGAAACTAATCTCCGAAATACAATTTTTTTTTTGTATTCCATAAACTAATGCCGATATATCAAAAAACTTGAAAAATTTCGGAACACAATTTTTTTTGTATTCCGGAAATTTTTCAGAATACATTTTTTTTGTATTCCGAAAACTAAATACCGAAATACATTTGGAAAGGCGTGTATTTCTAGAATACATTTTTTTTTTGTATTCAAAACTAAATATCGAAATACATTTGGAAAGGCGTGTATTTCAGATAGGGGTATCTTGAAAATAAAAAAATTGAAGAAAAAAAATGTGACAGTGGATGAGTAAGTTGTGGGGTGTATGTAGCAAAAGCTTTATTCAAAAGGCGCAGCCCACTAGTTTGACAATAGGTTGGATAATATTATATCTTGTGTTTGCTCTTTGGAGTGCAAATGAAAAAATTACCTTTTATATCAAAACACTACAAAGTAATGCACTCATATCCCTTTTTTCTTTTTTGTTTGAAACAAGCACACTCGGGTCATTTCTAAATGAACTTGTTCAATAATACATGTTAGAATAACATTAAAAAAGAAGGAGCTAGTATAAGTATGAGCCACTAAGGACCTGTTTAGATTGACTTATAAACAACTTATTTGGATTTATCTGTTGGCATAAGTGCTTGTCAAAGTATTTGGGAGAGCTTATGAAAACAGCTTATGACAATTCCATAAGCTGTTTTAAGCTTATTTTGATAAGTTCTCCAGGATAGCTTATGAAAACAGCTTATAACTTATATGAAAATAATTTGACTATATTTTATCTTTAATTATAGAAATAACTTATACATAAACGCTTATCATGATAAGCGTTTATCTTATAAGCGCTTAATTAAGCCGTTTACCCAAACTAGATTGGCTTATAAACAACTTATTTGGGCTTATCTACTGGCATAAGCGCTTGTAAGAGTGTTTGGGAGAGCTTATGGAAACAGCTTATGACATGTCCATAAGCTGTTTTCAGCTTATTTTGGTATGCTCTCCAGGATAGCTTATGAAAACAGTTTGACTATATTTTCTCTTTGATTATAGAAATAGCTTATACATAAGCGCTTATATGATAAACGCTTATCCTATAAGCACTTAATTAAGCCGTTTATCCAAACAGGCCCTAAATTAGCTTGTCTTTTGATAAGCGTAACTTGATAGGTGGAACATAAATTAAGGAGGTGTATGCATGGTTTGGGGATTGCACCAAACTAAGTATAGTTCAATTTTGAGCTCCTCAAACCATCCACCACCATCTTGCAGTCCATCTCAATGATCACATGCTCAAACCCCAAAGATTGAAGCCATTGTATGGCCACCTTAAGACCTATCCCCTCTCCCTCATGCACGTTTGGGCAGCCTACAAACCATGTTGTATGAGCAGCCAGAAAACGTCCAGATTCATTCCTGACACATATTCCAATCCCAAAGCGCATATCCTGACTAAAGAAAGGAGCATCCACATTACATTTGACATAGCCTATAGGAGGAACCATCCACATATGAGAAGAAACATCATTCACCATACCTAGACTATGTTTTCTGGAGGTAGCTTGAAGCCAATCATATAATACGCACTTTGCCTTGAAAATAACCTCAGCAGGCGCCATAATTTTATTCTCCCATACCTTCTCATTTCGGCTTTTCCACAAACCCCAGAAAATAATGTTCGATTAATTATTTGATTATTCAATTATGTGGATTAACATTAATAAATTATTAGGAACTATTCTTTTGATTGTCAATATATGAATTATGGTCATTAGTTATATTATAGCACCCAACCAATCAAGGAAAATTTTATTGGGCTTTTGTTTTGAATAGTCCGTGATGGGTTGAGCTATTCAATTGATGCCCAATGAGAGGTCTCTGTCCTCATACGATAGGTTACCTAATCATTAACCCATTAGACGGATAATACACAGTCTGATAAACCAATCGTGATTGTGGGGAGTTTACTCTCATTCCAGTGCTCAATCAGGGTGATTCACTTTCACACAAGTTCTCTTCTTTTGTTCACCGAACAATGGATCTCGGAATGAGGTACACGTTCATTAATCTATCTCTTGAATGTAATGTATTAATATGTTATATTCTTGTATTTATTATTGATTTGATTATATAGAATTATCAAATAATTCTTCAATTGGTATCAGAGCCACATAGACACAGATTATGGCTATTATTTTGCTTTAGAACAAGAGAGAACAATTTCTTTTTGAACAATTTTTTCACAATTTCATCATTGAATTCGAAAATTCTCTTTTCAGGCCAACGATTTTACAAATTGGTTTTTAGGTTTTGTTTCTGCATATTTCAAGAACCCCAAAGCATATCTCACTCGAATTCTCTCTAATGGAACAATATTCCTCAAAATGGATTGAGAGTTTCTCTTCATTTGATCATTGCGATCAAGACCCCTAAATATTACATGTTTTCGTTGATAAAATTGAGATAATTTTGCAAGATATCCATCACGTTTTTTGAGTGCAAGAACCCTAATTGGGGTTTTTTTTTTGTCCCTCTCCTTGGATGATAATTTTCAAAAATTGATTTGGGGATTCTCTATATCACATAGTTACGACCAGAACCCCTTAAATTATTCACATACTCATTGATTAAATTGGAAGAATCAAAGACCCTTATTCGCGGCCAATATTGTGCGTGAACGCTTTTATTTTTTGATCTCAATTTATATCTTTTGGAATCACGTTTATGAGAAATTCGTTGAGGGCTTCCTCTTGTCGACACTGTGCGACCTTGGCCCCAGAAAATAGCTGAGTTTCATGGCCTAAACGACGAGATACAGACGGGTCTGTATCGCGGGTCGTTGCAGCCCGTTTTCCTGTTCGTGGGCAAGGAAGATGAACTTCCTTCGCAAAGCCCACTCTCGAACCCAGGGCATGGGGGCGCGTGGGCCCAATTCCAAGGCCCCAAAATTTTTTTCTCTGCCAAAAAATATTTATGTAATATTATGTGAATTTTGGTATTTTATGGGAATTTTTGGATACCCCTATATATTTTATATTATTAAATCTGAGAATAATCTGTAATTTAAAATATTGTGATCACGGAATTTGGGCTTGAATTTTTGTGTGATTATTTCTTATTTTGCTAGTGTCGATTTGATATATTATAATCTCACTATTAATGTGTCATGATACTACGGAATTAATTTTAGGCCTTATGTAAGTTGTTTATTTTATGTTTATGGATGATATGAAATTATTATATTCTTTGAAGCATAATTATTCTTAATTTATATAACTGTAATCTCATCTATCGTGGGTACTTTTATGCAAATTTTATGTGAGTTAAATAATTAAGATTTCTCTTAATTATATTTTGTATTATATTAATAATAATTATTTGATAAAAAAATATTAATAATAATTATACCCTATCGGTGTGTTGTTATTAATATAATTTGTTATTATACAATGTACCATTTGTTTTATACATATATCAATAATTTTTCGAGTATCCTATCGATATTAGAATTTTTGGTGATATAAGGTTTGTGCATTGTATATTTTATGAAAATTCCCTCTGTACCAAAGATACTTTTGTGTACTGCACTCTCTCATTAAAAGTGTTATGATTATGAAATTAATCTTAAAATGTCAAATATAATTATTCTTATGGCATAATTTAATATTATATATATATATATATATATATTCATTTTCACTACTTTGCTTTCAGTATTTGAATCCAAATTTTTCTAGTTTACTGTTCTTTTGTGACATATATAAATCATTGACACTCTCTAATGATTAGTTTTAGTCACAAAATAAAATTTTGGGTCATTATGAGTTAAGTCTTTTTTTTTATTAAATAAACTTATGTAGTGAATTATTAAACTATATATCATTTCATGCCATTTATGTGTATTAAATTTATTCAAATTGGCAAAAATTATTTATTTTTAATTATTCTAATATACATTATGTTTTTATCGCTACTATACTCTTTGATTGTAGACCCATAAATAATTTTTTATTATTAATTTTGTGTCAGATATGTCTTGAGTATTTTCTCTATTCATGTATCTTAGTCACAAAATAAATTTTGGATCATAACACAATTAAACCATATACTTTAGTGAATAATGAAATTGTTTATTATTTTATGTCAAATCATATAATTATGTTGCCTCATTGTTGTTAGTACGTTCACTTGTAAAAAATATCATCAAGATAATTTTGTTGAGCAATCCTTGAGGTCATTGAAAATTATGTTATTTATGTAATCTATATGAATCATATTGATTTATAATTAGATTTTTCTTTTGAGCTGACAATCTGAGAAGTTTTATGATACTCTCATTATATAACTCATTAAATCTCATAAGCTCTACACACAAGGATAAATGACACTCTTAGAGCTTAGTTGCAAAATCTTTATTTTTTGACCTATTTTCTAATTGCATATAAGGAGAAATTTGTTTAAAAGATATTATTCTCCTTTTGTGGTTATTTTCATTCTGAAACTATGCAATTGTATATGAATGTGTCTGTTTCCCAGCATATTATGAAATTACTGAACTTTACAATCAACTCATTGATTGCTCATCATAATACTCCCTTTTTGAAATTATATTCTTATTTATAGTGGAAGTATAATGTAAAGGTGTGATAACACATCTTGTTATTTTTTGAGAGTTCTATTCTGGGATACATATAAATTGCTTTATGCACTTTTATATGCTTGACCCAGTCAAATAATAAAGAATAAATTTTTTTATTGTACTCTTTTATATTAAAGTGTTGAGATCATGAAATTAATGTCATGGTCTTTATGTGGATAAAGTCATGTTTATTTCATTCTTGAATTTATTTGAACATGACTGCTTATTGAATATCGTTTTTAATGGAAATTTTGGTTAATACAATATAAAACATTTCTTACTTATTATGATTCAGAACCCTTAGGCCGTTAGGCAGGATTATGATAAGTAAAGAATTTTTGTGAAGGACGCGTTTGCCCTTCTATATGAAATCATTTAATTCTCTACTTATACGATAAATGTTTCCTTGTTATCAGCTCATTGTTTACATTGTATTATTATATTTCTTATTTATTGTAATTTGGGACCCTTAGGCGGGATTGCAGTAGATAAGAAATTCTCTTTAAATGGCATAGTTGGTTGTACATGGGGATAATTTGATTCTCTATTTTGTACATATTAAATATTTCCTTTGTCGTCTTTGATATCAGCCCCTTGCCTAACTCTGTCAAAACTATAAATGCAACTTGTAAATTATTATGTGAAACTTGACATGTGAGTTAATTGAGCATAATTCTTTTGTAATCCAATATTATGTTAACTTTTTTTTTTGTCTATTGCAATGCAAATTTGTATTAAATGAAACCCTTTTACTGGATTGCGTTGCAATTACTATTGGATTATTTTTATTATTATTGTGTGATAGAGAAAATAGTTGAACATTCCCTTAAAATCTTTTTAATATTCTTTAATTATTAGTTCAACTACATTCTCTATCAAGTGGGAGTGTCTAGAATATTATAATTTAAATTCCATACATGGGATTATAGTGATACAATGACTTTACCTTAGTAATTGCCCAATTAACTAGCATGGTTTTCTCTTCACATTGTTTGTTATCGCTTTGTTGTATGGACCTATATATTGAGGATATTATAGTCTTTTTGAGAATATTATAATACACCGAGCTCCCTACTCTTGTTATGACAATATCATTGAATCCCAAATTAGTTTGCAATGTTTCTTGATAATAATTTCTTTATTCTATATCATTGTTGTATATCATTATAAATGATATATTTGGGATATACAGTGAGCAATATCATTCTTATTGTTATCCTTTGAGATACAATATAATATTACCTAATATATTAATGTTTATGAGAGTTATAGACTATTTGTTGTTATATCCTCAATTATAGTCAAATATAGGTCACATGTACTTCCATTGCCGGTAACCTAATATTGTGCTCAAATGCGTGTGGTTATTAATTGACACTTGAGTTTTGAGTGGGTTGTTGAAAACCTGAAGTGATCGCATATTCTGATTAAAATATTAAGGATTTTGATCTCACTCATGTGATGAAGGTTACCTTATTTATAAAATTCTTTTAGAATTTATGTTTGGTAATGACTCGAGAAGATTCTTTGTTATAAAATGTCAAATGAACACTTATAATCTCCTTAATTCTATATGCAGAATATGTGGTTAACTATGAAACCCAAATTTTGTAAGGATCGCCCATTGATAAATTATATGTTGGGTTTCATATTATTATCATATAACCACTTCTCGTGATAACTCTGCGCTAATTTATTTCTCTCTAATTTATAAATACACTCTTAAGGAGAGAAAAATGATGAGTTTTGGACTCATTTTGGATATTATACTGCAGAGTTAAGATCCCACTGTTAAATATTATACCATTAGAGTATTTTAATGCTAGTGGGTTCTAATGGAAATCCTAATTTTGTTTAGGTATACTGAATTAGTGGGAGTGTGTATATAATATTATTGTGTCTCGAGACTTATTAATCTTATATTGCCATATATTTGTGCGCGTATTTTGTGATGTTAGTAGAGGCTTAGATGGTGTCAGAGAAGATGCTTTGCGTTTCAATGATGAAGTCTTTGGTAACATCTTCCACGGAAAAAGAACTTCAGAAGCTCGTCTGAGAGGCATCCAAAGACGTCTTGAAACAGTTGTCTCAGCCAGACTTTGTTTATTGGAGAAGGAGTTGGAGGGTGAGTATAATAAGGTTCTTCACCAGGAAGAGATGTTATTGTACCAGAAATCGCGTGAGAAATGAGTTAAATTTGGGGATAGAAATACTATTTTTTTTCCACAAGCAAACTATTATGAGAAGGAAGAAAAATAGAATTGAGGGATTACTGCTCTCTGATAGGAACTGGTGCATGGATGGGAATGTCCTCAGGAGGGAAGCGCATCAGTCTTTTAGGAACTTGTTCGCACCTCAGGATGAGTTCTTTCCAGAGCCGTTAGTGGTGGATAGCTGTCCTATTCTCTCTATTGATGGTTTGAAAGCTTTGTTATCTCCTGTGTCTAAAGAGGAAGTCTTTAGATTCTTACAATCTATGAAGTCTCTTACAGCTCCAAGTCCATATGGTTTTCAGCCTTTCTTTTTCAAAAAATATTGGGATATTATTGGCGATGATGTTTGGCACTTGGTGAAGAATGCTTTTAAGGACGGTTACTTTGATAGTAAAATCACTGAAACTCTAGTGGTCCTTATCCCTAAAATTGATCATCCGAAGAGACTGAGCCAGTTTAGATCTATTAGCATGTGTAACGTTATCTATAAACTGATTACAAAGGTTTTAGTGAAAAGACTTCGACCCTTTCTTCAGGATTTGGTGAGCCCTTTACAAAGTAGTTTTATCCCTGGTAAAGGGATGGCGGGTAATGCGATAGTAGCTCAGGAAATCCTTCATTTTATGCATCGGTCTCAAAGTAAAGAGGGTTTTATGGCTTTCAAAATTGATTTATAGAAGGCATATGATAATCTGTGTTGGGAGTACTTGCGGGATACCGTTCATGCTTTTGGGTTTCCAAGCCGCATCATTAATCTCATCATGCATTGTGTGTCTTCTATCTCCTTGGCTATTCTTTGGAATGGGGTATGAAACTTGTTAAATGATAAAGTTCCTCATGCATAGCAAGAATCCAGCTTTCATCTTCAAGAGCTTCCTCAATATGTTTTGGTTCAATTTCAGATAAAAAAAGCCATATTGCTTGACTCTCTTAAGACAGACTGGTTCTAACACCTTCAGAGGGACTTCCAATGATAAGATCTTCAGGATGATGAGCTTTGAACTTCCAGTCTCTTCTGAGATCATCATTCTGATGTTGACTTGACTGATGACTCGTCTGCTCCACTTGTCTGACAGATTCCTCAGCAGATTCAATTTTTGATACGTCTGGCTGTTGACTCGTCTGCTGGGTAAGATCAAGTCCTGCAAGATCATCTTCTAGATCTGATAGTTCCCTATCAGTCTCTAGATTATCATTGAATTTTACATGAATGGATTCCTCAACAACAGAGGTTCTAGAGTTAAAAACTTTATATGCCTTAGACACTTCAGAATATCCAATGAAGATGCCTTTGTCTACCTTGGAATCAAACTTTCCAAGTTGATCCTTGGTATTTAGGATGAAGCATTCACATCCAAATGCATGGAAATAAGATATGTTGGGTTTTCTACCTTTCCACAATTCATAAGGAGTCTTCTTTAGGATAGACCTTATAAGTATTCTATTTTGCACATAACATGCAGTGTTTACTGCTTCAGCCCAGAAGTATTTAGGGAGATTATTTTCATTGAGCATTGATCTAGCCATCTCTTGCAGAGATCTGTTCTTTCTCTCAACCACTCCATTTTGCTGTGGAGTTCTAGGTGCAGAGAAGTTGTGAGAGATTCCATTCTCTTCACAGAACAGTTTGAATTGCTCATTTTCAAATTCTCCTCCATGATCACTTCTGAGGGTAGAAATACAGAAACCTTGCTCCTTTTGTACTTTCTTACAGAATACAGAGAAGGCCTTAAAAGACTCATCCTTGTGGGTTAAGAAAAGTACCCTAGAATAGTCATCAACAATGACAAATCCATATTTCCTTTCAGCTAAACTGGCAACACTAACTGGTCCAAACAGATCCATGTGTAACAACTGAAGAGGTCTAGAGGTTGATACAAGGTTTTTTGATTTGAAACTTGATTTTACTTGTTTACCTCTCTGACATGCTTCACATAAAACATCTTTCTTGAAACTAATATCAGGCAATCCTCTCACAAGGTTATCTTTTTTCAATTTCGAAATAAGTTTCATACTAGCATGTCCTAGTTTCTTATGCCATAACCATCTTTCATCCTCTTTAGACATCAGACAGGTTACACTTTGATCTGAGAGTTCAGTTATCTCAATCTTATAAAGATTTTGCTGTCTATTCGCTGAAAAGAGGGTCTTGCCAATCTTGTCTTTGACTATGCATTCATTCTTAGTGAAGGAGACATCAAATCCACTATCACATAATTGACTTATGCTAAGTAAATTGTGTCTTAGTCCTTCAACCATAAGTACATTTGAGATAGAGGGAATAGGGGGTTTACCACCAATTGTATCAACACCAATTACTCTTCCTTTTTGATTGCCTCCAAAGGCAACAAATCCACCATTCATAGACTGGAGGTCTTGGAACATTGACCTTTCTCCTGTCATATGTCGCGAGCAGCCACTGTCCAGGTACCAGCAGAGGCGTCTGCTTTGTCCTATTAAGGATGTCTGCAACAGAAATTATTTTATCTTTAGGTACCCATATTTTTCTGGGGCCTTTTCTGTTAGTTCTAGGAGTCTGTGAAGACTTCCTCTTCTTCTTGTGAAAACACTTACACATAACATGTCCATCTTTTCCACAGAAGTTACAGACGGGTCTAATTCTAACTGGAATGGGTTTAACATAGACAGTTGAAGATTTTGTTGATACTTTATGACCAGCTTGATGATCATATCCAATGCCTTCTTTGTTAAGAGAGTGTCTCTGACATCCTAGCAGTTTTGTCAGATTATCTCTACCATTAACAAATCTAGCAAGATCAGAAGTGAGCTCCTTCACTTTCTGTTGAAGTGTGACCACTTCTTCAGAATGTGATGTTTCACTTGAGATCGAAGCTTCATCAGACTTTTCAATCCTCAGCTGGCTATTCTCTTTGGCCAGCATCTCACACTCTTGAGATTTTTGTTTATGCTCACTGAGGAGTTTAACATAATCTCTCTTGAGGGATTTGAAGGCCTTAGATAAGCCTTTGGATTCCTCTACCAGCTCATCATAAGCATCATGCAATTCCTCAAGTTCAGAATGTACTTCAGTTTCAGGTTCTGAATCTATATTGGCCATCAGACAGAGATTGGCTTCCTCTTCTGTCTCTTCTCCTTTATGTGTGACAGATAAGGAGTATCACATTTCTTTACCAGAATCACAAGCACATACCTTTTCAAACTCTTCTGGACCGAGAGCACAGATTATAGCATATTTGGCTTTATGGTTTAGATCCCATCTTGTCTTTTCTACAGGTGTCCACTGAGCCTTAGGCTTGTCTGAGCCATCATTATTTTGAGGAGTGTAAGGACCATCAGTAATGACATCCCATACATCAAAATTTGTTGACAAGATGAACCAGTGAAACCTTTCTTTCCAGTAGTTATAATTTGAACCATTGAAAAAGGGAGGTCTGGTCATAGAGCCTCCTTCAGGTTGGGGGTTCCCACTTGAGCTTGCTCCAGAATACATTGTCTATTCTTCAGGATCTTTTCTCTACACTGTTAGGTGCTCAACCCAGAGGCTGAGCTCTGATACCAGCTGACATAGATAGTGAAGGAACCTGTTTGAAACACATGAAGGGGGGTTGAATTGTGTTTTAGACGATTTTAAATTCTTTTCGTAAGCAGATAATGATTTTCGCAAGATTGGACGCTTAAAACGATTAAAAGCAAAGAGAGCTCTTCCAGACCCCAAGTTGGAAGCTCACTTAGTTTTGACTAAGACAGGAGGACAGCGTAATAAAAGGCAATTCAATCCCAGTTAGTTTGTTAGATAAAAAACTAAAGTAAGAGAAGGGAGAGAAAAGAACACAAAGATATTATCCTGGTTCACTCTTTACCAAAGAGCTACGTCCAGTCCTCTCTACTTGAGAGCTTTATCCACTATAACAAAAACCTTTTGTTACAAAGTATTCAACACCTCTTCAGGCAGTATTCTCAACCTCTTCAGGTTCTCTAAGTATTCTTTTATAGACAAGCCTCTTCAGGCTCAAACAAACTAAGGTTTTGAAAAAGGTTGTTCTACTAACTCACTAAATGTGAGAATTCAAAACTAAAGCTTAGACTCTTAAAACAACTCTACACAGAGAGTAATATGAAAATGAGGATCAGAGTAGCTTTTCTAGCTTTGCAAGCTTGAGATTTTCTCTTTTATCTCTTGAGCTAAGATTTGCTTGTATCTCTTGAAAGATTTTGAATTGCTAAGTGTTGCTTCACTTGTATTTTTGCTCAAGTCCAGTCTGCTTGTTTTTCAGTCCCTTTGCACTTTCAAAAGATGAAGGTATATATAGCCTCTTTTCTTTGAGCAGTCTTCAGTCTTCAACGGATGGAAAAGGATCCGTTTTGATGAGCATTGAATACATTTGATCCGTTGAGTCTGATAGCTTCTGAAGTTTTTTATCAGCAGAATAGACCATCAGGGTGATAGCTAAAAGTGGTGTTGACATATCCTCTGAGTAGAACGAAAGTTGCCTTTTGTTTATCCAAAACAAGAAGGTCAACTTCTTTAGGTGACAGAGACATTCTAGCTTATGCTTTACTTTTGTACGAATATTACAAAGAATGTTTTGTCCCAAGGGTATAAGCCTTTTACAGGGAATAATAAATTCAAATGTTTTTACATGATATTCGCGCTTGAAATTTAAAAGCATTTATTGGACTAGCTATTACAGAAGGTAACCGAAAGAGTCTTTGGACTCAAGGTTCTATAAATTTCCGTCCAGTCGTAAACCAAGAATAAGTGTTGGACGAGATAAAGTCTTGGACGAGATAACGTCTTTGGACTATGGATAGTCTTTGGACTCAATTTAGATTTGTCCTGCACACTTAATATAAAACGTTAGTACATAACAAATCTTTGTTCATCTTAAATTAGCTTTTTGTTAACATCAAAACTTAAGGGATTATCTAGACTATGACCACTTTGGTTCCAACAATCTCCCCCTTTTTGATGATGACAAAACATACTAATTTTGATTGAACAAAGAGTCCTAGAGAGCTGAAGGGCTCCCCCTAAGACAAACATTCTAATCATTTAAAGCATCTAAACAGTTAAGGCATATACGACAGATATAAGCACATGTATCATTTAAAGATTCAATCAACCCATTTAACTTTAAATATTCAATCAACCCATTTTCTCCCCCTTTTTGTCATCAGACAAAAGAGTGAGAGACACATCATAGTGAGTTTATTTGAAAACAAAGAAAACAAAATTTTTAAGAAGAGGGAGGAGGTTTTGGAATGAAATCTTTGAACATGGCCGCAATCTGCTGAAGGAGCACCGCATTGTTGGCTTCTATGGTCCGTTGGACGAACTCTTAAAACTCAGGAGGAATAACCGAGGCGGAACTCTCAGCAGTGGCCCTGGTTGCGTCCACACCTCTTTGATTAGGAACTATACTCAGAGCCTGAGAAGGAGATGGAACATCAGGATGGACCATTGAGAGAGGGATCGGTTGAGACTTGGACTGAGCTGAGTCTGCAACTTGTTCCATTTCCTCATGATGAGTTTCAAACGAAGGGTCCGCATAGATGATTTCGGTGTCCCCAGTCTCTTCAGGAATGACCGGCTTAAGAGGAAGAGGAGGAGGAACATTAGGATCAATGACAGGTTTTGGTGGAGGTGGCAGCACTTTAAGTATGATATCAGCATCATCATACTTGTTTTCCCTCCATCTGATAGCAGGTAAGGGCAAAACATCTCTAGGATATAGAGGTATCCCAAAGATATCGTCTATGATCATGTAGTCTGCTTCACGGATTCGATATTGTCTCGGGTAGACGCGAATCTCTGCTTTCTCCTCAAAAGATAATCCAAATGATGATGCTTCTTGGGAGCATCTCCAGATGTGGTTTTCCCAATAGATTCTAGCATCTGGGTCAAATCTGAATCGGGGATCTTTCTTCCAAATACTTTCTAGAGCCCCAGAGTCATCTCGATGTTTTGTCCAAAACAGAGGATCAAAAGCATTTTTGTAAGGCAGCGTCCATGACTCAAGCCTTTTGCGAAGATCCTTATCCTTGTTGGGATCTAGGATAGGGAGCCTTGGACAAGCTCGAGGAGGAAAAACTCCTACGCTTGTGCGAGAAAACTTTGACCAAAATCTCTTTGGAAGGTTGTGATGGATCTTAGCTTCTTGAGACATGTCACACTCCTTCCGCACAGCATAGTAAGGAAGAAAGTCCCGGACATCAGAATACTCCTTCCAAGTTGATGGATAGCTTGGAATGAAAGAGAGGTCGGGATCAAGGATGAAGTTGCTTAAGCCAAACGTCCTTGCCCTTCTTTCATACTCCGTTTTGTAGCCTTTCTTGTCTTCATGACGAAGAACAACATGCCTCTTTATATTGTAGTGGCACCATTGGAATGCCTTGTCCTTGATAAGGTTGGGATAGACTTTCCTTGGAGGAAACGTCTTCTTCTCAAGGCAGGTAACCAAGGGTCCATGGGCAGTGTATGTTTCAGAGGGCAGAGGTTTAGTTGAAGTGTATGGGATGGGGTGATAGCCAAGTTTAGGGGGTAAGGAGGATTATGTGGGTGGTTGTTCAAATTCATACTCAGGTACTGGAAGAGGGCTTTTGGATTGAGGTTCTGTAGTGGGGGGTGTGTGTTTAAGGAATAGAACAGGAAATTTGCGTTTGACCTCAGCCCAAATTGAGCATTTGTTATTGTAGTCTACTCCAGGGAGGCGTCTATATTTGCTTTTGGGAAAGATCCGTCTGGGGTAGGGAGCACCATAGGGTTGGAAGGGGTGATCTCCCCAGGGTGTGAACCAGTCTTCGGGTTCATTTGGTGAGGTTAGAGTTTGAGTTTGTGGTAGGTTAGTGGGTGAGAGTGGTAGGGAAGGTTCAAAGGTTAAGTCTTCGATCTCAGACGATTGAACAACAGGAGAAGTAATAACTGAACTGGAGATAGGTTCAGTATTACCTTTCGTCTTTGCTCGAGTTGACCTTGCCCTTGTTGACAAAGGTTTAGGCAGAGGTGCAGCAGACGAGGTTTCCAATCTTGGCCCTTTAACTACCCTGGAGATGGGTAGATTGTCCTCTTCATCCTCATCAGTGGGAGCTAGAACCAGCTTCGTTTTTATGGATGGTTGGACGATGAGCTTTGGATGAGAAGAAGAAGTCTTAGCTATTGGACGAGCTCGTTCAGCAGAGCGTTCAGCAGTGACACATTGTTCAGACGCTTCTTCTGAGCCTTGCGTCTGAGCTCCTTTTTGTTTTCCTTCAAGTTTGGACTTTTTGAGGCAGTCCAATTGCATCATCACCAAACTCTGCCTGCTAAACTCAGGCTGATGCACACGTTCAATGCCATGAACTCCGTAGTATTTGAACTTTCTTTCTGGAGCCGAGTTCTTTAGGTCATCGTAGACCATATGCTTTTCGAATATTTTTGAGAGAAGAGCACCATAGATGATTGCTGTATTCTTCCCAGAGCCTTCAATGGCATATTTGAAGAAGGAAAAGAGTAGGTGGGGAAGGTTTATTTTCCTTTCAAGAATCAAATGAAAACATTATCCTTTGACCCAACCTTATGAAGGATAGCCTTGTTCAAGATTTGGTGAAGAACCCCAGCCTTGTCAGTCATTTTTGAGGCTATGAGTTTGTCACCCGAGTTTTTCAACAAGCAATCTCTGATGGTGGAAGCATCACCAATCTCTTCTTCCCAATCATCTTCAACAGTTATACCTGATTGGGCACACCCAGTCGCATTAGAGATGGTTGCTTCAGATACTATTACTTCAGTATCAAGCACTTTGTTGCGAATCTCTCTTGCAGAGACAATGGGATTTGTCCAGAACTCCCTAACTAGAGCAGGGTAGATTACCGGAGAACCTTCAAAGAAGCTTGACCATCCAGCAGCATGGATATTAGAGAAGATGTCAATCCCGTTATCAGCCAGGAATTGTAGGTTAAACTTGTACTCGACCAAAACATCAGCAGTCTGGGGGTTAAAGGTTTTTCCTTTACCCTTAGAGCCAGCAGCAGAAGAGGTTACCATAGTTTCAGAAAGGATGTTTAGAGAAAAAGGGTTTTTCAGAAAGGGTTTTCCTTTTCGAAGATGCAAGAAGAAAGATTAAAGCTTTTTGTAAAGGTTTGATTTTTATCGAAACTTAGGTTTTAAAGAAAGGAGAAGAGAGAGAGAAAACCTTTCGTATTTTCAAAGAGAGAGAGAGAGCAAAACGACGTGCATTAAATGCCTGACACACGTTTAGACTTTGAAACCGTAAAAAGCATTTTTGGCAAATAAAGAAAACAAAAACTGACTCAGTTAAGGGAATGAAAGATAATAGTTCATTCGACAAAGATTGAGTTTCATTAATGCATTAGATGAGCATTCAGAAAGTACACTAGACGAGCATATATTGGACGTAATGCAAATATTGGACGCATGCATTGGACTCTCAGTCAGTCAATGAAATGCATGTTCAGATATTTTCTTATAAATATAAACCTATCTTCGGCTAATGGTTTAGTGAAGATATCTGCCCATTGATGGTCAGTATCAACAAATTGAATATCTATTGTTCCTTTTTGCACATAGTCCCTAATAAAATGATGTTTTATTTCTATATGCTTTGCTCTAGAATGCAGTATGGGGTTCTTTGACAAATTAATAGCAGCAGTGTTATCACACATGATAGGGATGTTGCTTACAAACACGTTGTAGTCTTCCAACTGATGTTTGATCCAAAGCAGTTATGAACAGCAACTGGCTGCAACAATGTACTCAGCTTTAGCAATTGATAGAGCAATTATGCTTTGCCTTTTGCTTGACCATGAGACAAGATTAGCACCAATGAAGTGACACCCTCCACTTGTGCTTTTCCTTTCTATTCTGTCTCCAGCATAGTCAGCATCACAGAATCCAACTAATCTGTATTCATCAATTTTCTTATACAAAAGACCCAGATTAGTAGAACCTTTTAGGTATCTAAAGATTCTTTTTACTGCTGAGAGATGAGACTCTCTTGGATCAGATTGAAAACGAGCACATAAGCAAACGCTAAACATGATATCAGGTCTGGACGCAGTTAAATATAAGAGGGAACCAATCATACCTCTATATACCTTTTGGTCTACCTTTTTATCTTTATCATCTTTGTTTAGCACGGACGTTGGATGCATTGGTGTATTCATAGGTTTACAATCGCCCAACTTGAAGCGTTTTAGAAGCTCCTTTGTGTACTTCGTCTGATGAATGTACACTCCGTCTGAAGTTTGCTTTACTTGAAGTCTGAGGAAGAATTTTAGTTCTCCCATCATGCTCATTTCAAACTCCCTTTGCATTAATTTAGAAAACTCTTGGCAAAGAGATTCATCAGTTGCACCAAATATTATATCACCAACGTAAATTTGAGCAACAATAAATTCCTTTTTATTTACTTTTCTAAAAAGAGTTGTGTCCTCTTTTCCTCTCGAGAAGCCATTCTCCATTAGGAAAGAGCTGAGTCTCTCATACCAAGCTCTAGGAGCTTGCTTGAGTTCATATAAAGCTTTCTTAAGCTTATATACATGCTCAGGACGGTTTTGATCTTCAAAACCGGGTGGTTGAAGAACATATACTTCTTCATTAATTACACCATTTAGGAATGCACTTTTTACATCCATTTGATAAAGCATGATGTTATGATGTGCAACATATGAGAGTAAGATGCGTATAGCTTCTAATCTAGCTACTGGAGCAAAGGTTTCAGTATAATCAATACCTTCCTCTTGTGAGAAGCCTTGGGCAACTAGCCTTGCTTTATTCCTTACAACCTTGCCATCCTCGTCCAGCTTGTTGCGATAGACCCACTTGGTTCCAATTACAGACTTATCCTTAGGCAGGGAGACCAGCGTCCAAACGTCACTACGTTGAAACTGGTTGAGCTCCTCTGGCATAGCGAGGATCCAGCAATCGTCCAATAAGGCTTCGTCCACAGACTTTGGTTCTATCTCAGAGATGAAGGCTGAGTCAGCTTGCTCTCTGAAAGTTGACCTTGTCCGGACGCTATCATTAGGTTTGCCAATGATTTGATCCTCGGGATGATAAGTTTTGAATTGCCACGAACGAGGGGTATTTACAGCTTGCTGAGATGATGATGCGTCTTTCGTAGCGTCTGATGCCTCGTCTTTGTTGGTTGTTGGACGAGCATCTGAATCATTCAGATTCATATCTGCAAAAGAATCATCTAGCTCTGATAATCGCTTATCAGGATGTTTGTCATCAAATTTAACATGAATGGATTCTTCAACAATCAAAGTTCTAGAGTTATAGACTCTAAAAGCTTTGGACGTTTCAGAGTATCCTAACAATATTCCATTATCTACTTTGGCATCAAACTTTCCTAGTTGATCCTTAGTATTTAAAATAAAACATTGACATCCAAAGGGGTGGAAATAAGAAATGTTGGGTTTGCGTCCTTTCCACAATTCATAAGGAGTCTTATTCAAGATTGGTCTTATGTATATTCTGCTTTGAATATAGCAGGCAGTATTTACAGCTTCAGCCCAGAAGTGCTTAGGGACAGAATTATCACTGAGCATTGCCCTAGCCATCTCTTGAAGAGATCGGTTCTTCCTCTCAACAACACCGTTTTGTTGTGGAGTTCTAGGGGCAGAGAAATTGTGATGAATACCACTTTCATCACAGAACCTTTGAAAAAGCTCATTTTCAAATTCGCCTCCATAATCACTTCTGATCGAGCTGATGAATATGCCTTTTTCATTCTGAACTTGCTTACAGAATATAGAAAAGACCTTGATAGACTCATCCTTGTGAGCAAGGAACTTAACCCATGTCCATCTAGTATAGTCATCTACTATGACAAGTCCATATTTCTTACCACTAACAGAGGTCGTCCTTGTTGGACCAAACAAATCAATATGCAACAACTCCAGTGGTCTAGAAGTACTAACAATGTTCTTGGACTCAAACGAGTTCTTAACTTGTTTTCCTTTTTGACATGCGTCACAGAGAGCGTCTGATCTAAACACAATCTTTGGTAAGCCTCTTATAAGGTTATGCTTGTTTAGTTTAGAGATTAATCTCATACTAGCATGACCAAGTCTTTTATGCCAGATCCATCGCTCATCTTCGACAGACACTAGACATGATACACTTTGAGTTGAAAGTTCCCCCAAATTAATCTTGTACAGATTATTTTGCCTTTTGGCAGTGAATAAGATGGACCCATCGGGGTTCTTGACCATACATTCACCTTTATTGAAGGAAACAACAGACCCATTGTCACATAATTGACTTATGCTAAGCAAGTTGTGTTTTAATCCTTCAACCAGAAGAACATTATCAATAGAGGGAAGAGGATGCTTACCAATCTTACCTATTCCTACTATCTTCCCTTCTGGTTGCCTCCAAAGGTGACCCATCCACTAGACTTCTCACGGATTTCTTGGAACATACACCTTTCTCCCGTCATGTGACGTGAGCAACCACTGTCCAAGTACCAGGACTGGGGTCCTTTTTGTGTTGCTAAGCAGATCTGCAACAGGTATTATCATATTCTTAGGTACCCAGATAGACTTGGGTCCTTTTGGGTTAGTTGGTGGTCTTCGACCATGCATTTTGTTTTTGTTTTTGTAAATGCATTTTGAAGAGGTGTGACCACTCTTTCCACAAATCTTACAGTAAGTTCTGGATGCATGCAATTTATTTTCTTTTTGCTTTCCATAGGAATGAAAAGCCTTGTGATTTTTGTTGGACCCTGATATTTTCTGAGACGCATTTTGTTTCTCAGAGTCATAGCCTAGGCCAGACTTATCATGAGGTGATCTAGTGTACCTCAATATCAGGTCTAGCTTCTCTGATCCTCCAACAAGCTTAGTTACGCTTTTGGTGAGATCAGATACCTCTTGTTTTAGTTTAGTTACCTCATGAGGTTCACTGGACTCAGAGGTGAGTTTGTCAATTAGACTGACATTCTCAGCTTTAAGCTTATTATTCTCTTCAACAAGCTGCTTATTTAGTTTGTTGGACTCTTCCAACTCCTTATTTACTTTTGACAATTTTCTCTTAAGCACGATGTATTGATGATGCAATATAGAAGAATCATTTAGCAGTTCATCATATGCTTCTTGAAGAGAGTCAGAAACGGATACCTCGTCATCTTCTGATTCAGCGTCCGAAGAGCTTTTGGCCATCAGGCAGAGATTTGAGGTAGACAAGCTCCTTGGTCTGAACAGATGTTCCAGAGCATCCAGCTTCTCCTTAGCTGTTTGGAATTGTGAGATCATGTCCAGTCTTGGTCGATCAAGGGCGTTGACAAGACACCAGTTAGCATAGGCATTTTGAGAACATCATCTGATATCATCACTCGTCCAGTCTGTTTCATGTTTGGACGATGTTGAACCGTCCTCAAGGGTAATCGTTGGACGATAATCTCCGTCAGTGAAGATGTCCCACAACTTATAGTTTTGAGCTTGGACGTATAGTTGGAAAATTAATTTCCAATAAGTATAGTCTGTTCCCTTGAAGATGGGTGGAACATTCACATTCCATCCCCTTCCAGAGGTAGACTCCTGACTTCTTTCTCCGGGAACAACAAATTGTTCATCGTCCGAAGAGTCTTCATCTTGCTTGTTGGACCAGAGGCATAGATTAGCCTCTTCATTTGTTTCTTCTTCTTCTTCTTTAGAAAAGTTCAAGTCCTCCCAAGTTGCCATGAAGTTCTTTTTCTTTTTTTTGAAGAACTTCTTCTTGTCCTTTAGCGTAGGGCAATCAGCTTTGAAGTGTCCTGGTTTGTTACTCAAAACAGACCAGCTAACTTTTATCCTTGGGTTGAGCATGATTCTTGAAGCTTTTCTTTTGGAATGGCCTTCTCTTCATTCCATTTTTCTTTCTCCACATATTCTGAATCTTTCTGGAGATAAAGGATAGCTCGTCATCGTCTGATACATCATCATCAAACTGATCAGCTTCATCACTGGACTCATCAGCTTTTAAGGCTTTTGAGTTGTTGGACCTATGAGCTTTCAGGGCAATCCCCTTGTTCTTCTTTCCGGGATTGTCAAGATCAAGCTCCTGCTCTTGAACTTGAAGCGTCCCGACAAGATCATCCAGAGTCAAAGTGGAGAGATCTTTGACCTGGGTGATTGCAATGACAAGAGGTCTCCATTTCTTAGGCAGGCTCCTAAGAATCTTGGTGACATTCTCC
Source organism: Ammopiptanthus mongolicus (assembly GCA_039655645.1). Lineage (NCBI taxonomy): Eukaryota > Viridiplantae > Streptophyta > Magnoliopsida > Fabales > Fabaceae > Ammopiptanthus > Ammopiptanthus mongolicus. Next base: position 76,781,137 of record CM077346.1, on the reverse strand, counting down.
TTGGTAGTGTAGACCTTTCCAAGGGATTTCAGATTGTTGATGATCGTCTGAAAGCGACCCATCATGTCTAGGATGGACTCTCCTTCAGCCATGGTGAACATTTCATACTGGCCAACCAGCATGATGATTTTAGAGTCCTTCACCTTGGTTGTCCCTTCATGGAGATTAGACAAGGTGTCCCATATTTGTTTGGTTGATTCACATGCGTGAATCTTCTGAAATTCGTCAGGACTGAGAGCACACATTAAAACATATCTTGCTTTATGATTGTGTTCCATTCTAGCCCGTTCAGCATCTGTGCAGTCGTCCTCTGCTTTATCTGTCCCGTCAGAGTTGAGACAAACATTAGGACCGTTTGTGATTCTGGCCCAGAGAGCTGAGCTTGTACTGAGGATGAAACCTTTGAATCTCTCCTTCCAGTACAGGTAGTGAGTACCGTTGAAGAACAACGGTCTGGTCATGGAAGTGCCTTCCATAACAGGTTGACTCCCGCTTGGCATACCTGGTCCAGACATATCTGCAGTAGGATCTTTTCCTCTACACGGCAAAGTGCTCAACCCAGAGGCTAAGCTCTGATACCAATTGAAGGAACCTGTTTGAAACACAAGAAGGGGGGTTGAATTGTGTTTTAGACGATTTTAAATTCTTTTCGTAAGCAGATAATGATTTTCGCAAGATTGGACGCTTAAAACGATTAAAAGCAAAGAGAGCTCTTCCAGACCCCAAGTTGGAAGCTCACTTAGTTTTGACTAAGACAGGAGGACAGCGTAATAAAAGGCAATTCAATCCCAGTTAGTTTGTTAGATAAAAAACTAAAGTAAGAGAAGGGAGAGAAAAGAACACAAAGATATTATCCTGGTTCACTCTTTACCAAAGAGCTACGTCCAGTCCTCTCTACTTGAGAGCTTTATCCACTATAACAAAAACCTTTTGTTACAAAGTATTCAACACCTCTTCAGGCAGTATTCTCAACCTCTTCAGGTTCTCTAAGTATTCTTTTATAGACAAGCCTCTTCAGGCTCAAACAAACTAAGGTTTTGAAAAAGGTTGTTCTACTAACTCACTAAATGTGAGAATTCAAAACTAAAGCTTAGACTCTTAAAACAACTCTACACAGAGAGTAATATGAAAATGAGGATCAGAGTAGCTTTTCTAGCTTTGCAAGCTTGAGATTTTCTCTTTTATCTCTTGAGCTAAGATTTGCTTGTATCTCTTGAAAGATTTTGAATTGCTAAGTGTTGCTTCACTTGTATTTTTGCTCAAGTCCAGTCTGCTTGTTTTTCAGTCCCTTTGCACTTTCAAAAGATGAAGGTATATATAGCCTCTTTTCTTTGAGCAGTCTTCAGTCTTCAACGGATGGAAAAGGATCCGTTCTGATGAGCATTGAATACATTTGATCCGTTGAGTCTGATAGCTTCTGAAGTTTTTTATCAGCAGAATAGACCATCAGGGTGATAGCTAAAAGTGGTGTTGACATATCCTCTGAGTAGAACGAAAGTTGCCTTTTGTTTATCCAAAACAAGAAGGTCAACTTCTTTAGGTGACAGAGACATTCTAGCTTATGCTTTACTTTTGTACGAATATTACAAAGAATGTTTTGTCCCAAGGGTATAAGCCTTTTACAGGGAATAATAAATTCAAATGTTTTTACATGATATTCGCGCTTGAAATTTAAAAGCATTTATTGGACTAGCTATTACAGAAGGTAACCGAAAGAGTCTTTGGACTCAAGGTTCTATAAATTTCCGTCCAGTCGTAAACCAAGAATAAGTGTTGGACGAGATAAAGTCTTGGACGAGATAACGTCTTTGGACTATGGATAGTCTTTGGACTCAATTTAGATTTGTCCTGCACACTTAATATAAAACGTTAGTACATAACAAATCTTTGTTCATCTTAAATTAGCTTTTTGTTAACATCAAAACTTAAGGGATTATCTAGACTATGACCACTTTGGTTCCAACAATCTCCCCCTTTTTGATGATGACAAAACATACTAATTTTGATTGAACAAAGAGTCCTAGAGAGCTGAAGGGCTCCCCCTAAGACAAACATTCTAATCATTTAAAGCATCTAAACAGTTAAGGCATATACGACAGATATAAGCACATGTATCATTTAAAGATTCAATCAACCCATTTAACTTTAAATATTCAATCAACCCATTTTCTCCCCCTTTTTGTCATCAGACAAAAGAGTGAGAGACACATCATAGTGAGTTTATTTGAAAACAAAGAAAACAAAATTTTTAAGAAGAGGGAGGAGGTTTTGGAATGAAATCTTTGAACATGGCCGCAATCTGCTGAAGGAGCACCGCATTGTTGGCTTCTATGGTCCGTTGGACGAACTCTTAAAACTCAGGAGGAATAACCGAGGCGGAACTCTCAGCAGTGGCCCTGGTTGCGTCCACACCTCTTTGATTAGGAACTATACTCAGAGCCTGAGAAGGAGATGGAACATCAGGATGGACCATTGAGAGAGGGATCGGTTGAGACTTGGACTGAGCTGAGTCTGCAACTTGTTCCATTTCCTCATGATGAGTTTCAAACGAAGGGTCCGCATAGATGATTTCGGTGTCCCCAGTCTCTTCAGGAATGACCGGCTTAAGAGGAAGAGGAGGAGGAACATTAGGATCAATGACAGGTTTTGGTGGAGGTGGCAGCACTTTAAGTATGATATCAGCATCATCATACTTGTTTTCCCTCCATCTGATAGCAGGTAAGGGCAAAACATCTCTAGGATATAGAGGTATCCCAAAGATATCGTCTATGATCATGTAGTCTGCTTCACGGATTCGATATTGTCTCGGGTAGACGCGAATCTCTGCTTTCTCCTCAAAAGATAATCCAAATGATGATGCTTCTTGGGAGCATCTCCAGATGTGGTTTTCCCAATAGATTCTAGCATCTGGGTCAAATCTGAATCGGGGATCTTTCTTCCAAATACTTTCTAGAGCCCCAGAGTCATCTCGATGTTTTGTCCAAAACAGAGGATCAAAAGCATTTTTGTAAGGCAGCGTCCATGACTCAAGCCTTTTGCGAAGATCCTTATCCTTGTTGGGATCTAGGATAGGGAGCCTTGGACAAGCTCGAGGAGGAAAAACTCCTACGCTTGTGCGAGAAAACTTTGACCAAAATCTCTTTGGAAGGTTGTGATGGATCTTAGCTTCTTGAGACATGTCACACTCCTTCCGCACAGCATAGTAAGGAAGAAAGTCCCGGACATCAGAATACTCCTTCCAAGTTGATGGATAGCTTGGAATGAAAGAGAGGTCGGGATCAAGGATGAAGTTGCTTAAGCCAAACGTCCTTGCCCTTCTTTCATACTCCGTTTTGTAGCCTTTCTTGTCTTCATGACGAAGAACAACATGCCTCTTTATATTGTAGTGGCACCATTGGAATGCCTTGTCCTTGATAAGGTTGGGATAGACTTTCCTTGGAGGAAACGTCTTCTTCTCAAGGCAGGTAACCAAGGGTCCATGGGCAGTGTATGTTTCAGAGGGCAGAGGTTTAGTTGAAGTGTATGGGATGGGGTGATAGCCAAGTTTAGGGGGTAAGGAGGATTATGTGGGTGGTTGTTCAAATTCATACTCAGGTACTGGAAGAGGGCTTTTGGATTGAGGTTCTGTAGTGGGGGGTGTGTGTTTAAGGAATAGAACAGGAAATTTGCGTTTGACCTCAGCCCAAATTGAGCATTTGTTATTGTAGTCTACTCCAGGGAGGCGTCTATATTTGCTTTTGGGAAAGATCCGTCTGGGGTAGGGAGCACCATAGGGTTGGAAGGGGTGATCTCCCCAGGGTGTGAACCAGTCTTCGGGTTCATTTGGTGAGGTTAGAGTTTGAGTTTGTGGTAGGTTAGTGGGTGAGAGTGGTAGGGAAGGTTCAAAGGTTAAGTCTTCGATCTCAGACGATTGAACAACAGGAGAAGTAATAACTGAACTGGAGATAGGTTCAGTATTACCTTTCGTCTTTGCTCGAGTTGACCTTGCCCTTGTTGACAAAGGTTTAGGCAGAGGTGCAGCAGACGAGGTTTCCAATCTTGGCCCTTTAACTACCCTGGAGATGGGTAGATTGTCCTCTTCATCCTCATCAGTGGGAGCTAGAACCAGCTTCGTTTTTATGGATGGTTGGACGATGAGCTTTGGATGAGAAGAAGAAGTCTTAGCTATTGGACGAGCTCGTTCAGCAGAGCGTTCAGCAGTGACACATTGTTCAGACGCTTCTTCTGAGCCTTGCGTCTGAGCTCCTTTTTGTTTTCCTTCAAGTTTGGACTTTTTGAGGCAGTCCAATTGCATCATCACCAAACTCTGCCTGCTAAACTCAGGCTGATGCACACGTTCAATGCCATGAACTCCGTAGTATTTGAACTTTCTTTCTGGAGCCGAGTTCTTTAGGTCATCGTAGACCATATGCTTTTCGAATATTTTTGAGAGAAGAGCACCATAGATGATTGCTGTATTCTTCCCAGAGCCTTCAATGGCATATTTGAAGAAGGAAAAGAGTAGGTGGGGAAGGTTTATTTTCCTTTCAAGAATCAAATGAAAACATTATCCTTTGACCCAACCTTATGAAGGATAGCCTTGTTCAAGATTTGGTGAAGAACCCCAGCCTTGTCAGTCATTTTTGAGGCTATGAGTTTGTCACCCGAGTTTTTCAACAAGCAATCTCTGATGGTGGAAGCATCACCAATCTCTTCTTCCCAATCATCTTCAACAGTTATACCTGATTGGGCACACCCAGTCGCATTAGAGATGGTTGCTTCAGATACTATTACTTCAGTATCAAGCACTTTGTTGCGAATCTCTCTTGCAGAGACAATGGGATTTGTCCAGAACTCCCTAACTAGAGCAGGGTAGATTACCGGAGAACCTTCAAAGAAGCTTGACCATCCAGCAGCATGGATATTAGAGAAGATGTCAATCCCGTTATCAGCCAGGAATTGTAGGTTAAACTTGTACTCGACCAAAACATCAGCAGTCTGGGGGTTAAAGGTTTTTCCTTTACCCTTAGAGCCAGCAGCAGAAGAGGTTACCATAGTTTCAGAAAGGATGTTTAGAGAAAAAGGGTTTTTCAGAAAGGGTTTTCCTTTTCGAAGATGCAAGAAGAAAGATTAAAGCTTTTTGTAAAGGTTTGATTTTTATCGAAACTTAGGTTTTAAAGAAAGGAGAAGAGAGAGAGAAAACCTTTCGTATTTTCAAAGAGAGAGAGAGAGCAAAACGACGTGCATTAAATGCCTGACACACGTTTAGACTTTGAAACCGTAAAAAGCATTTTTGGCAAATAAAGAAAACAAAAACTGACTCAGTTAAGGGAATGAAAGATAATAGTTCATTCGACAAAGATTGAGTTTCATTAATGCATTAGATGAGCATTCAGAAAGTACACTAGACGAGCATATATTGGACGTAATGCAAATATTGGACGCATGCATTGGACTCTCAGTCAGTCAATGAAATGCATGTTCAGATATTTTCTTATAAATATAAACCTATCTTCGGCTAATGGTTTAGTGAAGATATCTGCCCATTGATGGTCAGTATCAACAAATTGAATATCTATTGTTCCTTTTTGCACATAGTCCCTAATAAAATGATGTTTTATTTCTATATGCTTTGCTCTAGAATGCAGTATGGGGTTCTTTGACAAATTAATAGCAGCAGTGTTATCACACATGATAGGGATGTTGCTTACAAACACGTTGTAGTCTTCCAACTGATGTTTGATCCAAAGCAGTTATGAACAGCAACTGGCTGCAACAATGTACTCAGCTTTAGCAATTGATAGAGCAATTATGCTTTGCCTTTTGCTTGACCATGAGACAAGATTAGCACCAATGAAGTGACACCCTCCACTTGTGCTTTTCCTTTCTATTCTGTCTCCAGCATAGTCAGCATCACAGAATCCAACTAATCTGTATTCATCAATTTTCTTATACAAAAGACCCAGATTAGTAGAACCTTTTAGGTATCTAAAGATTCTTTTTACTGCTGAGAGATGAGACTCTCTTGGATCAGATTGAAAACGAGCACATAAGCAAACGCTAAACATGATATCAGGTCTGGACGCAGTTAAATATAAGAGGGAACCAATCATACCTCTATATACCTTTTGGTCTACCTTTTTATCTTTATCATCTTTGTTTAGCACGGACGTTGGATGCATTGGTGTATTCATAGGTTTACAATCGCCCAACTTGAAGCGTTTTAGAAGCTCCTTTGTGTACTTCGTCTGATGAATGTACACTCCGTCTGAAGTTTGCTTTACTTGAAGTCTGAGGAAGAATTTTAGTTCTCCCATCATGCTCATTTCAAACTCCCTTTGCATTAATTTAGAAAACTCTTGGCAAAGAGATTCATCAGTTGCACCAAATATTATATCACCAACGTAAATTTGAGCAACAATAAATTCCTTTTTATTTACTTTTCTAAAAAGAGTTGTGTCCTCTTTTCCTCTCGAGAAGCCATTCTCCATTAGGAAAGAGCTGAGTCTCTCATACCAAGCTCTAGGAGCTTGCTTGAGTTCATATAAAGCTTTCTTAAGCTTATATACATGCTCAGGACGGTTTTGATCTTCAAAACCGGGTGGTTGAAGAACATATACTTCTTCATTAATTACACCATTTAGGAATGCACTTTTTACATCCATTTGATAAAGCATGATGTTATGATGTGCAACATATGAGAGTAAGATGCGTATAGCTTCTAATCTAGCTACTGGAGCAAAGGTTTCAGTATAATCAATACCTTCCTCTTGTGAGAAGCCTTGGGCAACTAGCCTTGCTTTATTCCTTACAACCTTGCCATCCTCGTCCAGCTTGTTGCGATAGACCCACTTGGTTCCAATTACAGACTTATCCTTAGGCAGGGAGACCAGCGTCCAAACGTCACTACGTTGAAACTGGTTGAGCTCCTCTGGCATAGCGAGGATCCAGCAATCGTCCAATAAGGCTTCGTCCACAGACTTTGGTTCTATCTCAGAGATGAAGGCTGAGTCAGCTTGCTCTCTGAAAGTTGACCTTGTCCGGACGCTATCATTAGGTTTGCCAATGATTTGATCCTCGGGATGATAAGTTTTGAATTGCCACGAACGAGGGGTATTTACAGCTTGCTGAGATGATGATGCGTCTTTCGTAGCGTCTGATGCCTCGTCTTTGTTGGTTGTTGGACGAGCATCTGAATCATTCAGATTCATATCTGCAAAAGAATCATCTAGCTCTGATAATCGCTTATCAGGATGTTTGTCATCAAATTTAACATGAATGGATTCTTCAACAATCAAAGTTCTAGAGTTATAGACTCTAAAAGCTTTGGACGTTTCAGAGTATCCTAACAATATTCCATTATCTACTTTGGCATCAAACTTTCCTAGTTGATCCTTAGTATTTAAAATAAAACATTGACATCCAAAGGGGTGGAAATAAGAAATGTTGGGTTTGCGTCCTTTCCACAATTCATAAGGAGTCTTATTCAAGATTGGTCTTATGTATATTCTGCTTTGAATATAGCAGGCAGTATTTACAGCTTCAGCCCAGAAGTGCTTAGGGACAGAATTATCACTGAGCATTGCCCTAGCCATCTCTTGAAGAGATCGGTTCTTCCTCTCAACAACACCGTTTTGTTGTGGAGTTCTAGGGGCAGAGAAATTGTGATGAATACCACTTTCATCACAGAACCTTTGAAAAAGCTCATTTTCAAATTCGCCTCCATAATCACTTCTGATCGAGCTGATGAATATGCCTTTTTCATTCTGAACTTGCTTACAGAATATAGAAAAGACCTTGATAGACTCATCCTTGTGAGCAAGGAACTTAACCCATGTCCATCTAGTATAGTCATCTACTATGACAAGTCCATATTTCTTACCACTAACAGAGGTCGTCCTTGTTGGACCAAACAAATCAATATGCAACAACTCCAGTGGTCTAGAAGTACTAACAATGTTCTTGGACTCAAACGAGTTCTTAACTTGTTTTCCTTTTTGACATGCGTCACAGAGAGCGTCTGATCTAAACACAATCTTTGGTAAGCCTCTTATAAGGTTATGCTTGTTTAGTTTAGAGATTAATCTCATACTAGCATGACCAAGTCTTTTATGCCAGATCCATCGCTCATCTTCGACAGACACTAGACATGATACACTTTGAGTTGAAAGTTCCCCCAAATTAATCTTGTACAGATTATTTTGCCTTTTGGCAGTGAATAAGATGGACCCATCGGGGTTCTTGACCATACATTCACCTTTATTGAAGGAAACAACAGACCCATTGTCACATAATTGACTTATGCTAAGCAAGTTGTGTTTTAATCCTTCAACCAGAAGAACATTATCAATAGAGGGAAGAGGATGCTTACCAATCTTACCTATTCCTACTATCTTCCCTTCTGGTTGCCTCCAAAGGTGACCCATCCACTAGACTTCTCACGGATTTCTTGGAACATACACCTTTCTCCCGTCATGTGACGTGAGCAACCACTGTCCAAGTACCAGGACTGGGGTCCTTTTTGTGTTGCTAAGCAGATCTGCAACAGGTATTATCATATTCTTAGGTACCCAGATAGACTTGGGTCCTTTTGGGTTAGTTGGTGGTCTTCGACCATGCATTTTGTTTTTGTTTTTGTAAATGCATTTTGAAGAGGTGTGACCACTCTTTCCACAAATCTTACAGTAAGTTCTGGATGCATGCAATTTATTTTCTTTTTGCTTTCCATAGGAATGAAAAGCCTTGTGATTTTTGTTGGACCCTGATATTTTCTGAGACGCATTTTGTTTCTCAGAGTCATAGCCTAGGCCAGACTTATCATGAGGTGATCTAGTGTACCTCAATATCAGGTCTAGCTTCTCTGATCCTCCAACAAGCTTAGTTACGCTTTTGGTGAGATCAGATACCTCTTGTTTTAGTTTAGTTACCTCATGAGGTTCACTGGACTCAGAGGTGAGTTTGTCAATTAGACTGACATTCTCAGCTTTAAGCTTATTATTCTCTTCAACAAGCTGCTTATTTAGTTTGTTGGACTCTTCCAACTCCTTATTTACTTTTGACAATTTTCTCTTAAGCACGATGTATTGATGATGCAATATAGAAGAATCATTTAGCAGTTCATCATATGCTTCTTGAAGAGAGTCAGAAACGGATACCTCGTCATCTTCTGATTCAGCGTCCGAAGAGCTTTTGGCCATCAGGCAGAGATTTGAGGTAGACAAGCTCCTTGGTCTGAACAGATGTTCCAGAGCATCCAGCTTCTCCTTAGCTGTTTGGAATTGTGAGATCATGTCCAGTCTTGGTCGATCAAGGGCGTTGACAAGACACCAGTTAGCATAGGCATTTTGAGAACATCATCTGATATCATCACTCGTCCAGTCTGTTTCATGTTTGGACGATGTTGAACCGTCCTCAAGGGTAATCGTTGGACGATAATCTCCGTCAGTGAAGATGTCCCACAACTTATAGTTTTGAGCTTGGACGTATAGTTGGAAAATTAATTTCCAATAAGTATAGTCTGTTCCCTTGAAGATGGGTGGAACATTCACATTCCATCCCCTTCCAGAGGTAGACTCCTGACTTCTTTCTCCGGGAACAACAAATTGTTCATCGTCCGAAGAGTCTTCATCTTGCTTGTTGGACCAGAGGCATAGATTAGCCTCTTCATTTGTTTCTTCTTCTTCTTCTTTAGAAAAGTTCAAGTCCTCCCAAGTTGCCATGAAGTTCTTTTTCTTTTTTTTGAAGAACTTCTTCTTGTCCTTTAGCGTAGGGCAATCAGCTTTGAAGTGTCCTGGTTTGTTACTCAAAACAGACCAGCTAACTTTTATCCTTGGGTTGAGCATGATTCTTGAAGCTTTTCTTTTGGAATGGCCTTCTCTTCATTCCATTTTTCTTTCTCCACATATTCTGAATCTTTCTGGAGATAAAGGATAGCTCGTCATCGTCTGATACATCATCATCAAACTGATCAGCTTCATCACTGGACTCATCAGCTTTTAAGGCTTTTGAGTTGTTGGACCTATGAGCTTTCAGGGCAATCCCCTTGTTCTTCTTTCCGGGATTGTCAAGATCAAGCTCCTGCTCTTGAACTTGAAGCGTCCCGACAAGATCATCCAGAGTCAAAGTGGAGAGATCTTTGACCTGGGTGATTGCAATGACAAGAGGTCTCCATTTCTTAGGCAGGCTCCTAAGAATCTTGGTGACATTCTCCTTGGTAGTGTAGACCTTTCCAAGGGATTTCAGATTGTTGATGATCGTCTGAAAGCGACCCATCATGTCTAGGATGGACTCTCCTTCAGCCATGGTGAACATTTCATACTGGCCAACCAGCATGATGATTTTAGAGTCCTTCACCTTGGTTGTCCCTTCATGGAGATTAGACAAGGTGTCCCATATTTGTTTGGTTGATTCACATGCGTGAATCTTCTGAAATTCGTCAGGACTGAGAGCACACATTAAAACATATCTTGCTTTATGATTGTGTTCCATTCTAGCCCGTTCAGCATCTGTGCAGTCGTCCTCTGCTTTATCTGTCCCGTCAGAGTTGAGACAAACATTAGGACCGTTTGTGATTCTGGCCCAGAGAGCTGAGCTTGTACTGAGGATGAAACCTTTGAATCTCTCCTTCCAGTACAGGTAGTGAGTACCGTTGAAGAACAACGGTCTGGTCATGGAAGTGCCTTCCATAACAGGTTGACTCCCGCTTGGCATACCTGGTCCAGACATATCTGCAGTAGGATCTTTTCCTCTACACGGCAAAGTGCTCAACCCAGAGGCTAAGCTCTGATACCAATTGAAGGAACCTGTTTGAAACACAAGAAGGGGGGTTGAATTGTGTTTTAGACGATTTTAAATTCTTTTCGTAAGCAGATAATGATTTTCGCAAGATTGGACGCTTAAAATGATTAAAAGCAAAGAGAGCTCTTCCAAACCCCAAGTTGGACGCTCACTTAGTTTTGACTAAGACAAGAGGACAGCGTAATAAAAGGCAATTCAATCCCAGTTAGTTTGTTAGATAAAAAACTAAAGTAAGAGAAGGGAGAGAAAAGAACACAAAGATATTATCCTGGTTCACTCTTCACCAAAGAGCTACGTCCAATCCTCTCTACTTGAGAGCTTTATCCACTATAACAAAAACCTTTTGTTACAAAGTATTCAACACCTCTTCAGGCAGTATTCTCAACCTCTTCAGGTTCTCTAAGTATTCTTTTACAGACAAGCCTCTTCAGGCTCAACCAAACTAAGGTTTTGAAAAAGGTTGTTCTACTAACTCACTATATGTGAGAATTCGAAACTAAAGCTTAGACTCTTAAAACAACTCTACACAGAGAGTAATATGAAAATGAGGATCAGAGTAGCTTTTCTAGCTTTGCAAGCTTGAGATTTTCTCTTTTATCTCTTGAGCTAAGATTTGCTTGTATCTCTTGAAAGATTTTGAATTGCTAAGTGTTGCTTCACTTGTATTTTTGCTCAAGTTCAGTCTGCTTGTTTTTCAGTCCCTTTGCACTTTCAAAAGATGAAGGTATATATAGCCTCTTTTCTTTGAGCAGTCTTCAGTCTTCAACGGATGGAAAAGGATCCGTTCTGATGAGCATTGAATGCATTTGATCCGTTGAGTCTGATAGCTTTTGAAGTTTCTGATCAGCAGAATAGACTATCGGGGTGATAGCTAAAAGTGGTGTTGACATATCCTCTGAGTAGAACGAAAGTTGCCTTTTGTTTATCCAAAACAAGAAGGTCAACTTCTTTAGGTGACAGAGACATTCTAGCTTATGCTTTACTTTTGTACGAATATTACAAAGAATGTTTTGTCCCAAGGGTATAAGCCTTTTACAGGGAATAATAAATTCAAATGTTTTTACATGATATTCGCGCTTGAAATTTAAAAGCATTTATTGGACTAGCTATTACAGAAGGTAACCGAAAGAGTCTTTGGACTCAAAGTTCTATAAATTTCCGTCCAGTCGTAAACTAAGAATAAGTGTTGGACGAGATTTAGTCTTGGACGAGATAACGTCTTTGGACTTTGGATAGTCTTTGGACTCAATTTAGATTTATCCTGCACACTTAATATAAAACGTTTGTCCATAACAAATCTTTGTTCATCTTAAATTAGCTTTTTGTTAACATCAAAACTTAAGGGATTATCTGGACCATGACCACTTTGGTTCCAACAGATAGATGCAAACAGTAGAAGGGGGTTGAATGGTGTTTGACAAATTTAAGCGGAATTTAGAAACTTTTTCGCAAGCACAGACGGGTTATGATAGACGAGTCAACACAGACAGGTTAATCAGACTGATAACTAGTCTGAAGGTTTTCACAGAAAACACACAATCATGCAAGATAAAAAAAGGTTTGATAAACACAATTATAAACCCTTTTAGTTAGATGATAGTTAAGACAAATAATCAAACTAAAAAGTTAAGGGAAAGAGAGATCACTCAGCAGGTTTTATCCTGGTTCAACCCTTAACAATGAGGCTACGTCCAGTCCTTGGCAGCACCAAGTTTTTTCACTATAACTGATTTAGGTTACAGGACAGACAAGTATTATTTTCATATCTAGCCTCTTAAGGCTCCAGACGAGTATTGTTTTCACACCTAGCCTCTCCAGGCTCCAGACGAGTATTATTTGCACACTTAGCCTCTTCAGGCTCAGACGGGTTTGTTTGAAAGAAGTTGTAAAAGACTGCGTAATAACTTCAAATGATTGAAGAATAAATAATGAAAGAATGAAGATATAAATGCATAGGGTAAATGCTCTTGATTGCTTTGATCGTTCTCTTGTCTGCTTGAATCTTCGAAGTCTTCTTCATTAAATAGGCTTCAAGATTTTAAAGCCGTTAGACACAAAGTCTGACGGCTTGGCTTCTTGCAGATCTTCAATAAATGCAATAGAGTCGTTCTGATCAGCCATTAAAGCATAAGGTACTTCGCTTGTTCTCTCTCATCAAAGTGATACAGACTTTTGATATATCTTTGGTCTCAGCAGGTCTGTATACGTGCTTTTTGTTTGCAGAGGGAAGACTTTCCCTTTTGGTGTAAGATGCAGTTGTGTTCAGGCAAAGCACTTTGTTGAAGTTCTTTATCAGAGTCGAGACAGCTTTCATCCAATGTATTCTTTAACATTAGTCACTAGACGGATGAGTAGCTTCATTAGACGGGTTGACTCTTTAACAAAGAGATGACGTCAGTTCAAAAGTCTTTTAAACAGGTGAGTCTTCCTTTGATCAGACGGTTGAAGACTTCATTAGACGGGTGAACTTCTCTTAGTTCAGACGAGTGAGCCTTAGCTGGTTCAGACGAGTGAACAGTTCATATAGACACTTAATGTTTTAATCTGCATACTAAGTAGACGAATTAAATACTACACACGGGTTCAATTAAATCATTGAATAACTGTTTTAATCTCATCAAAACTATGGTAAATGCACGTCAGACATTTGGAGACTCAACAATCTCCCCCTTTTTGATGATGACAAAACATGTTAAATGATTTAATGAACTTAAGAAAATTCACATAAAGCAGTCATGTATATGTATCAGACAATTGTAACATGATCAGACAGATTTAAACATTGTTCCATAATTATAACATACTCAGACAGATAAGCATCAGACAGATAAGCATTGAAAGCATTGATCTTTTTACCTTAGTCTTATCTTAGTATTTTCTCAGTATGTTCTCCCCCTTTTGACATTATCAAAAGCAATAAAACATAGACATAGAGAAAAGAAAAGACACATCATATTTCTATATCAGACGAATAAACAATTGTTCATATCAGACAGTTGTAACATTAAAACATTTTTCATTTAACTTTATCCCCCTTTTGTCATAATAAAAAAAAAAGAGAAACAGAGGAGGTAATTGTATTTAACCATCATTGGCTGTGTACAAGGTACTTTAAAAAGAAGAAAATTGCAAAAAAGATACTAAGAGAAAAAGAAGAGTTAAAGGCAACTTTGTCCTTTGGTTTTGCCTAAAGGCTTCTTCAATTGCTCCCCCTGAGCAGATGTATCATCTTTGATGGTTTTAAAAACGAAGAGAAAGAGATTTGAAAACGTAAGGACGAAATATCTTTTAAAATAAAAGAAAGTTTTCCCTTTTAAAGACCAAAGACAGTTGTAATTTTAAATGAAAACAACAAAAAAAAATGGAGGTTTAAAAAAAATTGATTTAAAATAAAAACAGCCATGTACACATATTGCCTCAGATAATGAAACAATACTTAAAAGAAAAAATAGCCATTTAAAAAGAATTTTTAAAAGAAGAGCAGACGGGTATCGTAAACACTCATCAGACAGGTTATTCAGCAAAGCAATGTATATTTAAATTGTCTCTTATAAACTTAAACCTATCCTCAGCTAATGGTTTTGTAAAGATATTAGCCCATTGATTTTCAGTTTTAACAAACTTTATATCAAATACACCTTTTTGAACATAATCTCTTATGAAGTGATGTTTGATTTCTATGTGCTTAGCCTTAGAATGTTGTATGGGATTCTTAGTCAAGCAAATAGCACTAGAATCATCACACTAGACAGGTATATTATGCTCAAATATAGAGTAATCTACTAGTTGATGTTTTACCCATAATAGCTGTGAGCAGCAACTTGCAGCAGGGACATATTCTGCTTCTGCATTTCAGAGTGCGATAGTCGTCTGTCTTTTGCTTGACCAGGAGACTAAGTTTGCTCCAATGAAGTGACATCCTCCACTGATGCTTTTCCTTTCAATTCTATCTCCAGCAAAGTCAGCATCACAAAAACCATCTAATCTGTAATCTTGTGTTCTCAAATACATTAAACAAAGATTAGTAGTTCCAAGCAAATATCTAAAGATTCTTTTAACAGCCTTAAGATGAGATTCTTTGGGATCAGATTGGAATCTAGCACATATACAGACACTAAATTGAACATCAGGTCTGCTAGATGTTAAGTAAAGAAGAGATCCAATCATATCTCTGTAGACAGTTTGGTCTACCTTTTTACCTTCATCATCTTTGCTTAGATTAGCATTAGTTTGCATGAGAGTTTTCATGATCTTTGAGCTATCCATTTTGTACTTCTTTAGAATCTCCTTGATGTACTTTTGTTGATAGATGTAGATTCCATCACACGTCTGCTTGATTTGCAGTCCAAGGAAGAACTTCAATTCTCCCATCATGCTCATTTCAAATTCTGCTTGCATCAACTTAGAGAATTCTTTGCACAATTTTTCATTAGTAGCTCCAAAAATAATATCATCAACATATATTTGAACTACTATGAAGTTATCTTTTGAGCATTTCTTAAACAAAGTTGTATCAACTTTTCCTCTTATAAAACCATTATTCATAAGAAAAGAACTAAGTCTATCATACCATGCTCTAGGCGCTTGTTTTAAACCATATAAAGCCTTTTTAAGTTTGAAAACATAATCTGGTTTTTCATTATCCTCAAAACCAGGAGGTTGTTTAACATAAACTTCTTCTTCAATTATTTCATTTAAAAAAGCACTTTTTACATCCATTTGAAATAGAGTAATTTGATGTTGTGCAGCATATGACATGAGTATCCGAATAGCTTCTATTCTAGCTACAGGTGCAAAAGTCTTAGTATAGTCAATACCTTCTTGTTGGTTGTAGCCTTGAGCTACTAACCTTGCTTTGTTTCTGACAACTTTGCCATCTTCATCTAGCTTGTTTCTGAAAACCAATCTTGTTCCAATAACAGACTTGTCTGTTGGTTTGGAGACAAGTTTCCAGACATCATTCCTTTTGAACTGATTAAGTTCCTCTTGCATCGTAAGAATCCAGCTTTCATCTTCAAGAGCTTCCTCAATATGCTTCGGTTCAATTTCAGATAAAAAAGCCATATTGCTTGACTCTCTTAAGACAGATCTGGTTCTAACACCTTCAGAGGGACTTCCAATGATAAGATCTTCAGGATGATGAAACAGTCTCTTCTGATATCATCATTCTGATGTTGAATTGACTGATGACTCGTCTGCTCCACTTGTCTGACAGATGCCTTAGCGGATTCAATTTTTGATACGTCTGGCTGTTGACTCGTCTGCTGGGTAAGATCAAGTACTGCAAGATCATCTTCTAGATTTGATAGTTCCCTATCAGTCTCTAGATGATCATTGAATTTTACATGAATGGATTCCTCAACAACAGAGGTTCTAGAGTTAAAAACTCTATATGCCTTAGACACTTCAGAATATCCAATTAAGATACCTCTGTCTACCTTGGAATCAAACTTTCCAAGTTGATCCTTGGTATTTAGGATGAAGCATTCACATCCAAATGCATGGAAATAAGATATGTTGGGTTTTCTACCTTTCCATAATTCATAAGGAGTCTTCTTTAGGATAGACCTTATAAGTATTCTATTTTGCACATAACATGCAGTGTTTACTGCTTCAGCCCAGAAGTACTTAGGGAGATTATTTTCATTGAGCATTGATCTAGCCATCTCTTGCAGAGATCTGTTCTTTCTCTCAACCACTCCATTTTGCTGTGGAGTTCTAGGTGCAGAGAAGTTGTGAGAGATTCCATTCTCTTCACAGAACAGTTTGAATTGCTCATTTTCAAATTCTCCCCCATGATCACTTCTAAGGGTAGAAATACAGAAACCTTACTCATTTTGTACTTTTTTCCAGAATACAGAGAGGGCCTTAAAAGACTCATCCTTGTGGGTTAAGAAAAGTACCCAAGTAAATCTAGAATAGTCATCAACAATGACAAATCCATATTTCCTTCCAGCTAAACTGGCAACACTAACTGGTCCAAACAGATCCATGTGTAACAACTGAAGAGGTCTAGAGGTTGATACAAGGTTTTTTGATTTAAAACTTGATTTTACTTGTTTACCTCTCTGATATGCATCACATAAAACATCTTTCTTGAAACTAATATCAGGCAATCCTCTCACAAGGTTATCCTTTTTCAATTTCGAAACAAGTTTCATACTAGCATGTCCTAGTTTCTTATGCCATAACCATCTTTCATCCTCTTTAGACATCAGACAGGTTACACTTTGATCTGAGAGTTCAGTTAGCTCAATCTTATAAAGATTTTGCTGTCTATTAGCTGAAAAGAGGGTCTTGCCACTCTTGTCTTTGACTATGCATTCATTCTTAGTGAAGGAGACATCAAATCCACTATCACATAATTGACTTATGCTAAGTAAATTGTGTCTTAGCCCTTCAACCATAAGTACATTTGAGGTAGAGGGAAGAGGGGGTTTACCACCAATTGTACCAACACCAATTACTCTTCCTTTTTGATTGCCTCCAAAGGCAACAAATCCACCATTCTTAGACTGGAGGTCTTGGAACATAGACCTTTCTCCTGTCATATGTCGCGAGCAGCCACTGTCCAAGTACCGGCATAGGCGTCTGCTTTGTCCTATTAGGGATGTCTGCAACAGAATCACAAGCACTTACCTTTTCAAACTCTTCTGGACTGAGAGCACAGATTATAACATATCTGGCTTTATGGTTTAGATCCCGTCTTGTCTTTTCTACAGGTGTCCACTGAGCCTTAGGCTTGTCTGAACCATCATTATTTTGAGGAGTGTAAGGACCATCAGTAATGACATCCCATACATCAGAATTTGTTGACAAGATGAACCGGTGAAACCTTTCTTTCCAGTAGTTATAATTTGAACCATTGAAAAAGGGAGGTCTGGTCATAGAGCCTCCATCAGGTTGGGGGTTCCCACTTGAGCTTGCTCCAGAATACATTGTCTATTCTTCAGGATCTTTTCTCTACACTATTAGATGCTCAACCCAGAGGCTGAGCTCTGATACCAACTGAAATAGACAGATGCAAACACTAGAAAGGGGTTGAATGGTGTTTGATAAATTTATACAGAATTTAGAAACTTTTTCGCAAGCACAGACGGGTTATGATAGACGAGTAAACACAGACAGGTCAATCAGACTGATAACTAGTCTGAAGGTTTTCACAGAAAACACACAATCATGCAAGATAAAAAAAGGTTTGATAAACACAATTATAAACCCCTTTAGTTAAATGATAGTTAAGACAAATAATCAAACTAAAAAGTTAAGGGAAAGAGAGATCACTCAGCAGGTTTTATCCTGGTTCACCCCTTAACAATGAGGCTATATCCAGTCCTTGGCAGCACCAAGTTTTCTCACTATAACTGATTTAGGTTACAGGACAGACAAGTATTATTTTCACACCTAGCCTCTTCAGGCTCCAGACGAGTATTGTTTTCACACCTAGCCTCTCCAGGCTCCAGACAAGTATTATTTGCACACTTAGCCTCTTCAGGCTCTGACAGGTTTGTTTGAGAGAAGTTGTAAAAAGATTACAATTTGCAAATCTTTCACAAGCACTCAGACGAGTGTATTAAATGTGAAGTTCTAAAAGACTGCGTAATAAATTCAAATGATTGAAGAATAAATAATGAAAGAATGAAGATATAAATGCACAGAGTAAATGCTCTTGATTGCTTTGATCGTTCTCTTGTCTGCTTGAATCTTCGAAGTCTTCTTCATTAAATAGGCTTCAAGATTTTAAAGCCATTAGACACAAAGTCTAACGACTTGGCTTCTTGCAGATCTTCAATAAATGCAATAGAGTCGTTCTAATCAGCCATTAAAGCATAGGGAACTTCGCTTGTTCTCTCTCATCAGAGTGATATAGACTTCTGATATACCTTTGGTCTCAGCAGGTCTGTATACGTGCTTTTTTTTTTTTTTGCAGAGGTAAGACTTTCCCTTTTGGTGTAAGATGCAGTTGTGTTCAGGCAAAGCACTTTGTTGAAGTTCCTTATCAAAGTCGAGACAGCTTTCATCCAATGTATTCTTTAACGTTAGTCACTAGACGGATAAGTAGCTTCATTAGACGGGTTGACTCTTTAACAAAGAGATGAAGTCAGTTGCAAAGTCTTTTAGACGGGTGAGTCTTCTGTTGGACAAAATCGCAAGTGCACGATTTCGTCGTTAAGTAATAAAAGTTCGTATCCACAGGGATTGTGACCAATTCGTAACTATACCAACGATGTACTAATTGAACTATTGACTAAGACTATTAGTGTTTGAAGTGTGTAACTCATGTTCAACAATAAGAAAATGACTAACAAAATATGTAATTTGGATATTAAGGAGAATAAGGTGACTAGGGCTCGAATCCCTTTGTCTCACCCTTTACGCTCTTGAATTCTATTCCAATGCAAGCAATGATAACGTATTTGAAGTTTAAATCCTCTAAATTAGATTAACGAAAATTCCTTTCCTCTTAATCCCTTTAATTCAACCAATGAGCCCTAATCCCGTAGGTTCCTATTAATCAAATCAAGCATAAAGGATATGGATTCATACAAACTCATACCAAGTAGAATTATATTCCTATAACCCTATAGATATGTCAAATTATCCCAAAGCACGTTTCAACCTCAACTTCCCAATTGATGCTGAAACCCTAGTTCAACCCCATGGTGATCAAGCATAGAATTGCATTGAGAAAAGAGATAATTGATCAAATAACATACATCAAACTTGCACTGAAAGTTCTGAATTCAATTACATAAAAGGATCCACAAAGTTCATCTTACCCTAGTACAAAGGAATTAGTTCCTCATGGAAGAGATGGAACCAAGCAATTGAGATGAAAAAATCGCTAAAGCCTCCATTGATTCCTCAAAATAGACTTTGATCACTTGTTCTTCATTCTATTCCCCAAAATCCAACCCTAGGCCAATGTTTTCTAAGCCTATTTATAGTTTTAGACCAAATAGGGTTGACAAAGTCTCCAAATTAAGTCAAAAACGCGAAATTCCAAGCCAGAAGCGAACCGCAGCACGGCCGTGGATCCTGGCACGGCCTGGCCGTGCTGCTCTTAAAGTACAAAGATAAAAATCAGGGCAGCCCGACACGGGCGTGGTTTTTAACACGTCCTGGCCGTGGAATGCACTGTTTGTGCAATTTAAATTCCTTCATGTCCACCAAGGCACGGCCATGGCCTAGGGCACGGTCAGGCCGTGTTGCTCCTAAAACTTGCCATCTTTTAGTGCTTTGGCCACCGAGTTGGTTGTAACGTCCGTCTACGTGTATTAGCTCTGCTTTCCTAGGCCAAAAACCTTCCTTTCTGCATAATCGACTCAAATCAAGTGCATTATCTATACTAATCAAAAATGCATGAGAACTATGGGTAAAAACCACTAAAATGACTACCATGCAATGCAAAACTAACAACAAACTATATGCCATAATGAACGCATCAAATTACCCCAAGCTTAGAATCTTGCTTGTCCTCAAGCAATTTCAGTGGCCACAGAAAAGCATAGAAACAAGAGATGCACTTATACGGCGGACCCCGAGATAAAAGACAACTTCAAGCAATAGGCTAAAGGCTAAATAAGACAATAGGGATAACCAAAATCAAGTCCAATTAGAGAATCAGGCTCTCTGAAATCATGTCTCTCACTGATAGGGGCACTCTCCTTACCACTCTCAAAGTGTTTGAAGGTTATGACAAATCACTCAAATCCATCCATGAAAGTGCTCTACCATAGGCTTGGCTATTAACCAAATCTCAGCAAATAATTAATGAAAACACACAAGAATCAAAAGGTCTTCACAAGGTTGTAACGTGGCCAAGGGGTTATATATGCAAAGGGGGATAAAACAAGAAAAAGGAAAATTCAAGGGCTAAAATAATGAACAAGTAAAACAGCCCTTTTAAAGCAGCATAAGCGGAGCAATTCATTTTTCCCTTCTGCTTTCAACACCACTTTTTTTTTATTTTGCTCCTCTTCTGTTATTTCACTTTATTGTATAATTTTTTTTTTGTTTTCTCCCCATTTGAGATTTTTTGCAGTAATTACTGGGAAAGAGTTTAACTAGCAGAAGAGGTCCAAATTTCAAGCACCGCCTAATACACACAAGATTCACAACTAATTGCTCCCTTAGACCTGCTTTAAAAGGTACTGTAACATTTAGCAAGCACAAGGGTACCAAGAAAATTAATTTCATTTCAGGCTCAAAAGGGGCAACTAGAGGAAGTTTTCATTCAACAAACAGAGGCTTGAAACATGCCTAAATTGCCTTAATCATATTCAAGTGAGTTGACAAAAATTTTCAAGTTTTGAAACGGTTTCAAGTCAAGTTCTAGAGAGCACAATCAGGATGGACACACTCATACAAGGAGAAAGGGCATAAAAACATGATGAAGTGCAACCCCAATACAAGCTCAAGTCTCACATTTAGAAGTTAAATTCAGTGAAAAACATCAAGTCATAGCGCCACATGCTAATCAACAACTTATCAATTGACTATCCCTATACTTATTAAGAACGCAACCTTTAAGCCCATCACAAAAGAAAATAATTGGGTTCCGATTCATTGCAATCTCAAATTTCAAAACGATTATAGCACACATGCCAAAACACAAGAGGGTAGCGTAATAATTTGGGGGATAAAATGATGCGAACAAACAACAATTATCACAAAAATGCAACACTAAAATGAAATGCAAGACTAACATGCAAAACTAAATGCAACAATTTAAAACGCCCTACCCCAAGCTTAGGAATTGACATTGTCCCCAATGTAAACAACTAAACGGAGATAGGGATGATGCAGAGGAGGGACTCACCGTGGGGGGAGGGGGGAGGAGGAAACTGGCCAGGATACTGCTGGAGGTGCCAGTTATACATTGCAGAGACCATGTCCTGGATGTTGTGGACAGTGTTGTCCAGACCAGTCAGCTGGGCCCTTTGAGCAACCATCTCTTCGTGAAGGGCAGCATAAGAGCCGGGAGGTGGGTGATGGGGAAAGTGCTGTGAAGAACGGGCAGGGGGTGCCTCAGGTATCTCTTCTTGAAGGGGTTCAAGTTGCGGGCCTCCGGGAAAATTCCAATTCCTCGAGTTTCTTATAGTGGTGTGTTCCGGGTCAGGTAAAGGATGGGTTTCCTCTGTATCAGGGAGCACCAAACAGTAACATTGGCCTTCCTTGACTATCATTCTCATTGCCAAGCAAGCCTCCATATCCAAGCGAGTGCTCCCACGAACAATTGGGAGGCCAAAGGTTTGATACCCAAGAGCCACAGCAATAGGGGTGATTAAACCACCAATAACAATTTTACCAGCTAAAGCTTTCCCTACTTTAACCATGTGAGAAATGAGATGAGAGCCTGCATCTAGCTGAACTTCGGGGTGCAACAACATATTCCATAAAAACAACAGTTCCGACTGACGGACAACGTCGTCACTATCTCCTCGGCCAAACAAAGTGTTCGACATGACTCTGTGATCATAGCGAAAACAAGGGTTGCGCAGCTTGGATGATTTTGATGAGGAAGAGTCATAGGTGTCATTTGCTGTGAGTTGGTTCCACATAGCTCTTGTAGAAAATTCATTTGGGACCCTCCGTTGCCCGCCATAAGGAAAGCCATATATAGCATTGAATTGGCTCAATGACAAGGTATGCTCATTATTGAATAACCTAAAGGTTATCAAATTGTCATGGTGATCCAGTGGCCAACCCTCCGCATACAAAACATTGGCATGCATAGAAGATAGGAACTCCATAGTAATTTTGGCATGGGTAAAATTTTTGAGTCCCACAAACTTTGTCCAACCAACATTTGCAAATAAGTAATGGACGTCATTTAACAACCCTAGAGTGTCTAAAGCATGTTCATCCATATAACGGGTCGGGACAATATTTCTGGCAGCCAGAGAATGATACCTTGCCTCGTGGACATCGTCCCGAAACTGAATGCCATGAGGATTTTCGATGACTTTTTTCTTCCCCTTGCCTTTCCCCCTGACCAATGTGGGTTCCTTGGTGCCTGAGGCGTCACCCCTCTGCCTCTTTGATGCCATTTGGCCCTGTAATCAGACCACACAACAAGCACAACACACTGGTAAAGTGAGAAAAAATAAAAATAAAAGATAAAAAAATAAAAGGGGCCTGGCTGGTGGCTTATGTGAGGTGAGGACAAGGTTAAGAGGAAGAAGGAGGGGCGTGGCTGAAGAAGGAGGAGTTGGAGAGATGGTAGGGGGTGAAGAGGAGCAATGGAGGGAAAGTGGGATGGAGTAAAGACGAGGAAGGAGGGGTCGCGAATGAAGAATGGGGAGAAGAGGTGTGCGACGGGAAAGAGAAGGAAATGGGGAGGGGCGGGGTTGAGGTTGAAGAGGAGGTGGGGCTGGCGGCTGAGCTGGGGTGGAGGTCAAATGGTAGGAGGCGAATGTTGAAGAAGGAGGGGGAAGATGGAGGACGCGAATGGAGAGGGAAAGAGGGGCTGCGGCTGAGCTGGGATGGTGGTGGGTGGCTCGTGCGGCTGAGCTGGAGAGAAAAAGGGATTAGGGTATGAAGAGGAAAGGGACGGCTGAGGGTTTAAAAGAAGGAAGAAAGGTCGAGACACGGCCGTGTCCTAGAGCATGGCCCAGCCGTGTCTCACTGGGAATGCCTTGTTGTTAACTGATGCACGAGCACGGGCGTGCCCTTGGGCACGGCTTGCCCGTGGAATACACTGTCTCCCCGTTTTTGCTTTTGTTCTTGAGGCACGGCCGTGTCCTCACACACGGCTTGCCCGTGGAATAAACTGTCTCCCCCTTTCTGTTTTTTTTCTGGAGGCACGGCCGTGTCCTCACACACGGCTTGCCCGTGGAATCCATTGTCTCCCCCTTTTTGTTTTTTTTCTGGAGGCACGGCCGTGTCCTCACACACGGCTTGCCCGTGGAATCCACTGTCTCCCCCTTTTATCCTTTTTTTTTTTAAAAAAAAAAAAAAACAGACTCTTCTACACCTTAGGTTGCCTCCCAAAAAGCGCTTCTTTAACGTCACTAGCTTGACGCATGATGGCATGCTCAAGGCTCTTGCAAGACTAGAGCAACCTTTGCCCTGTCAAGCTCTCCTCCAAAATAAAGCTTCAATCTTTGACCATTCACCTTGAACGATCTTTGAGATGAAGGCTCCGCCACCTCTACTGCTCCATGTGGCATCACTTCTTTAACCACAAAAGGTCCCAACCACTTGGACTTGAGTTTTCCCGGGAATAACTTCAAACGAGAGTTGAACAATAACACTTGCTGCCCAGGAGAGAAAGTTCTTTCTGCAATGTACTTATCATGATAAGCTTTAACCTTCTGTTTATAGATTGAGGCATTCTCATAAGCATGCAAGCGCATCTCATCCAACTCATGCAGCTGCTGAATTCTTTTCTCTCCAGCCAAAGTTGCATCAAAATTTAGGAACTTCAAGGCCCCAAATGCCTTATGCTCAAGCTCAACTGGCAAATGACAAGCTTTGCCATAAACCAGCTGGTAGGGAGACATCCCCATTGGGGATTTGTAAGCGGTCCTGTATGCCCACAAAGCATCATCCAGCTTATGGGCCCAGTCTTTCCTTGAGGCACTCACTGTCTTCTCAAGTATCTTCTTAATTTCCTTGTTTGACACTTTAGCTTGCCCATTACTCTGAGGGTTGTAGGGAGTGGCAACCTTGTGCTTCACATCATACTTTTTCAGCACAGCCTCCAATTTTGAGTTGCAAAAATGCGAACCACCATCACTGATTAAAACTCTAGGGACCCCAAACCAAGAAAAGATGTTCTTCTTTATGAATTTCACCACAGTCTGAGAATCACTTAACTGAGTTGCCACTGCCTCTACCCACTTTGAGACATAGTCCACAGCTACCAAAATATACTGGTTAGAGAATGAGGAGGGAAATGGTCCCATGAAATCAATGCCCCAACAATCAAAAAGCTCAACCTCCAAAATGGAGTTTAAGGGCATTTCATTCCTCTTGGAAATGCTTCCTATCCTCTGGCACTTGTCACAACTCTTTATATGAGCATAAGCATCCTTGAAAATTGAAGGCAAATAGAACCCAGATTGAAGCACTTTTGCAGCTGTACGTTCACCATTAAAATGACCTCCGTATAGTGAATTGTGACAATGCCATAAAATTTTCAGTGCCTCATCATGTGCAACACACCTTCTCGGAATTCCATCTGGGCCTTGTCTGAAGAGATAAGGATCATCCCAAATGAAGTAGTTAGCATCCTTGAAAAACTTCTTCTTTTGTTGCCAAGTTAACTCTTCAGGTATAACACCAGCAGCTTTAAAATTGGCCATATCTGCAAACCAAGGCCTCTCAGTCACAGCTAATAATTTCTCATCTGGGAACTCCTCTACAATATCAAACTCTCTAACTGTGACTTCAGAATTCTCCAGCCCAGACAAATGGTCAGCCACCACATTTTCACTCCCCTTTTTGTCTTTTATCTCAAGGTCGAATTCTTGCAACAACAAAATCCACCGAATGAGTCTTGGCTTGGATTCAACCTTCGTCATAAGATATTTTATTGCTGCATGATCAGTGAACACCACAACCTTGGAACTAATCAAATAGGAACGGAATTTTTCTAGAGCAAAAACTATGGCAAGCAACTCCTTCTCTGTGGTAGCATAGTTGACTTGGTTCTCATTCAACACCTTGCTAGCATAATAGATGGCATGAAAGAACTTCTCTTTTCTTTGCCCCAAAACAGCCCCCACTGCATAGTCACTAGCATCACACATTAACTCAAAAGGTGGCTCCCAATCTGGTGCAACTATCACAGGAGCTGAAATCAGTTTCTCTTTCAATAACTCAAAAGCCTTCAAGCAATCTGGGTCAAATTTGAAAGCAACATCCTTAATGAGGAGATTGCAAAGTGGCTTGGCAACCTTGGAGAAATCCTTGATGAACCGTCTATAAAATCCAGCATGCCCAAGGAAACTCCTCACTCCTTTCACATTCAACGGAGGAGGTAACTTCTCTATCACATCAATTTTTGCCTTATCCACTTCTATCCCCTTAGATGAGATTTTATGTCCCAGAACAATGCCTTCTTTTACCATGAAATGGCATTTTTCCCAATTCAATACCAAATTGGTCTCCTTACACCTCTTCAGAACATTTTCCAAATTACCCAGACAATCATCATAAGAGATTCCAAAAACAGAAAAGTCATCCATAAATACCTCAATAGATTTTTCAATCATATCAGCAAAAATAGAAAGCATGCACCTTTGAAAAGTTGCGGGCGCACTGCAAAGACCGAAGGGCATCCGTCTATATGCAAAGACTCCAAATGGGCAGGTAAATGTTGTCTTCTCTTGATCTTCTAGATTGACAGAGATCTGATTGTAACCGGAGTACCCATCCAGAAAACAATAGTAGGCTTCTCCAGCCAACCTTTCAAGCATTTGGTCCATAAACGGGAGAGGGAAATGATCCTTGCGAGTAGCTTGGTTCAGTTTCCTATAGTCAATGCACATTCGCCACCCTGTGACCGTTCGAGTAGGGATCAACTCATTTTTTTCATTTTTCACAACTGTCATCCCCCTTTCTTTGGAACCACATGTACTGGACTAACCCATGCACTGTCAGAAATAGGATAGATCATCCCAGCCTCTAAAAGCTTCAATACTTCCTTCCTCACCACTTCTTTCATGACCGGATTCAGCCTTCTCTGTGGTTGAACAACTGGCTTAAACTCTTGATCCAACTTGATCTTATGCATGCAAAAGGCTGGACTGATTCCCTTTAAATCTGAGATTGTCCATCCAATTGCCTCTTTATGTGCTCTAAGTACTCTCACTAGCTTCTCCTCCTCTAGCTTCGACAAGGAGCCACTAATGATCACCGGATTAAAAGCATCATCCCCAAGATAAACATACTTCATGTGTGGGGGTAATTGCTTTAATTCCGGGATAACTTTCTTTTCTAACTCTCCACCTTGCAACTCCTCTTTCATTTTCATAACAGCTTCTTCAACTTGTAGAGCTTCAAGTTGTGCAAGACATCTTTCAATTTCATCTTCCTTCTCCTCATCCACCTTCTCAATAGAATTCACTAACACGTTCTCTAGTGGGGGTGAAGGTTGGTCTTGCTTTATTAATTCCAAAACAGAATCGTCAATCACATCAACTCTAGAGCATCTCTCAATATCATCCGGATGCCTCATAGCTTCAAAGACATAAAAAATCACCTTCTCATATTGGAACCTCAGAATCAATTTACCTTGTTGCACATCAATCAAGGCTCTCCCTGTAGCTAGGAAAGGTCTGCCAAGAAGAAGAGGGACCTCCTTGTCCTCTTCCATATCAAGGATAACAAAATCCACTGGGAACAAGAACTTGTCAACTCTAACCAACACATCCTCTAGTATGCCATAGGGGTATTTCACAAATCTATCTGCCAGTTGCAAAGACATCTTGGTAGGCTTGACTTCGCCTCCTCCCCACTGTTTCAACATAGAGAGGGGCATCAAATTAATGCTAGCTCCCAAATCACAGAGAGCTTTTCCAATGTGCAAATTCCCAATAGTGCAAGGAATTGTAAAGCTTCCGGGATCCTTCATCTTTGGAGGAAGCTTCCTCTGAATGATGGCACTACACTCCTCAGTCAATGCTACCGTCTCATCCTCCTTAAACCTTCTCTTTTTGGTCAACAACTCCTTCATAAATTTAGCATAAGTGGGCATTTGCTCAAGAGCTTCTGCAAAAGGAATGTTGATTTGGAGACGCTTGAAGATATCCATGAACTTAGCAAACTGTTCATCCTTCTGGTTCTTCTTGCTCAGATGAGGATAAGGAAGCTTCAAATGTGGCTGAATAATTTTGGACTTCTCTTGTACCTGCACATTGTCAGTAGCAACATTGTCGTCCTCACCCTCTTTTTTCTCTCCTTTCTCAATATTTTCTTTTCTCTCATTTTCAACTTCTCCCTTTTCTTTTTCTACCTCCTCTTCTGTTTCCATTCTTTCTTTTTCTATTACTTTTTCTTTTTTACTCTTTTTCTTTTTCTCTATTTCAGACAAAGGGTTTCCACTTCTCAAAGTAACAACACTACAATTTTCAGTTTTTGGGTTATCTACTGTGCTAGCAGAAAACTTACCTTTAGATTGTTCTGCAAGTTGTTTTGAGAGTTGCCCGATCTGATTTTCAAGATTCTTGATAGAAGCCTCTTGATTTTTGAAATGTGACTCATGGTTCTGGAAATTTGACTGAGTCATTTTCATGAATTGGGTAAGAGCTTCCTCCAGTTGATTTGGCTTCTCTTGCTTGGGAGGTTGTGGAGGATTGCTCGATGATGAATTATCCTGTGGCTTCCAAGAGAAGTTGGGATGATTCTTCCACCCTGGATTGTAGGTGTTAGAATATGGATTCCCTCCTTGTCTTTAGAAGTTGCCCATGTAATTAGCTTGCTCCTTGGATTCTCCCAAAGTATCACATCCTCCATTCTCATGAGGCCCTTGGCAAAAGTCACATCTCAAGCCTTGATTTACTTGGTTCACCTGAGCAGGGGAAGAGGTTCCCACTTTCAGTGCTTTCAACTCTTTTGTAATAGCCTCTAATTGTTGAGAGACTAATTTATTTTGAGCCAAGAGCGCATCTTGTGTTTCCAATTCTAGGACTCCTCTTTTACCCAGTGTCCCTCTATCATTCTGACACAACTGATCATTGGAAGCCATTTGCTCCACTAAGGTTCTTGCTTCTGCAGCTGTCTTATTGTTGATTGTACCTCCAGCTGAGGCATCCAACATCATCCTGGTGTTCCGCCTCAAACCATTACAGAACATTTGCATCTGGTTGAAATCATCATATCCATAGCCTGGACACCTCTTTAGAAGGAGCTTGAACCTCTCCCATGCCTCATACAAGTTCTCACTTTGGTTTTGTTCGAAGCCATGGATCTCACCTCTTCTTTTGATGAATTTTGAGGGAGGAAAAAATTTAGTCATGAATTTCTCCTCCAAATCCTCCCAAGTTGCAATGCTTCCAGTAGGCAAGGTGTCTAGCCAATCTCTTGCTCTCTCACGCAGGGTCCAAGGGAAAAGCCTTAATTTCTTGCTTCCCTCAGTCACTCCAGCTAACCCAAAAGTATCACAGATTTCATAGAAGCTCACCAGGTGTTGATTTGGGTCATCTATCTCATTCCCCGCGAATTGGCTTTGCTTGAGAGTGTTTAACAAAGCCGGCTTGATTTCAAAATTGGCATTTGCCTCAGCCTGTTGGTAGGCATTTACAGCCTTGGCATGGTTGTTCCGTCTCCCAAAATCACCCAAAGTGCGTGGTTGGTCTCCCATCACTTCTTGAGTTGGGACTTGGGAAGTAGATGTAGATGATTGTTTTTGTCGTTGCTTAGCTTCCTTTGTCTTCTTCCTTAGTGCCTTTGCTGTCTTTTCAATTTCAGGATCAAACAACAGTTCACCTATGTGTTTACCTCGCATGCACAAAACTAAAGGAAAAGATCAATAGCAAAGAAACAGTTAATATATATAATTTTTTTTTAGCATTTATTTAATCAAGCCTCACTAAAAGCTTGAGCTTGACTTGTTTAGCTCATTTATAATTAAATTATTTTTGCATTTATGAATTTTTTTCTTAAATTACTTTTAAATTTTATCAATTTAGTATTTAATAAAAATTTAATATTATATGATAATCTATAAAAATAGAGATATGTACTTAACATATGATATGTGAAATTCAAGATTTCTTCACTACCACAAAAAAGAAACTTCAAAAGCTTAACCAAAACATCCTAAAAACATGCCCTTGCCAAATACAATTTAAGCTTGATCATTACAAAAGCATGAGTCCAAATATCCAATTTAAGCTTAATCGTTACAAAAGCATGAATCCAAAAATAACATGACCATCATCTATTTATTGAGATATCTAGTCCAATGCAAGCAGAGCAACTTAACCCAATAAAATACCACTTCGAAATTCCCTTTTCTCACCAATTTTTTTTTCCGAATTGGCTTATGGGTTTTGATTATGCATGTACCATGAACATCATACTAAATTTTCACTTGATTTTGTGATCTGGATTGAGAGAATTTCGTGTTTAGTTGTAAGAACCCTAAAACTTCTCTCACTCGAATTCTCTCTAATGGAACCATGTTTCTCAAAATTGATTGAATGCTTATCTTCATTTGATCATTGCGGTCAAAACCCCAAAAGATTTACACATTTTCGTTGAGAAAATTGAGAGAATTTTTCCAGAGCATCGACGCGAATTCTTTACGCATGAACCCTATACTATGTCGAGCTCGATTCCACTTTAATGGTTGCATGATTCTTGAAATTGATATGGGTCTATTCTTTGTCTATAACTCTAGATCGAAACCCATGAAACATCGCGGAAAATCATTGCAAATTCTGGGCGAATTCGTGTTCTATATTGCGCCCTTTTTGTGTGCGTGAACCCCAGTTTTTTGGTTTGATTTTCGCCCGATTCAAGCTGTGAATTCCAAAATAAAATTGGGGCTTCCATAGTGTGACACCCTCAAACCCAGTGCCACTTTTGTAACTCAAAACCCTTAATGAAACGATAAATAAAATTTCGCTGGTTTTACTTTCGGAAAATATATCTTTTGTGTAAGCAGATTCTGGAAATCGTGACCAAAAATTTTCTCATTAATTATACGTATGAACACCACTCCAGATAACACAGGATTACTCATATACAATAATTAGAACAAGATATATATATATATACATCTATATAATGGACAACAAGCCCCTTTACAAAAGAACGAATGATTACTAAACTTTCTAAAAAGCTATAAAACTAGGCAGCGGCAGTCTGGAACCATATCTCTAAAACCTATGGCCATCAGTAGCCGTTAACAGACTACCCAAAAACCACTGCCTCAAAAAAGGTCTACACCCTAAGCTGGTCCGACTAATGGAAACCATTGGACAATCCCCCGGAGGGAAGTCCAATGCTGGAACCAGAGGAAGAACTCTGGGAACCTACATTCCCGTTCCCCTGTGAATGGGGACCGGAAGCATCCGAAGAATGATCCTCCGGGTCTTCCTGAGGATCCTCCTCAGGGTCTTCCTCCTCCTCCTCCTCTTCCCCCACATCTTCCACGACGTGCTCGCCCGCTACCAAAACAAAAGGCGGGGGAGGCGTCTGGGGTAGCTGTTGCTGCGGGGACTGTGCAGCGGGGGCGACCGACTCGATCACACCCTGCTCCATAAGGGCCTGCAGCATCAGCCCGATGGGAGGGAGAGGCACCTGGATGGTCTCCACTGTCCGAGTACTCTTCCGCGGTCCCGTCTCCGTCGTTCCGCTTACAGTGCAAACTGGTCCAGTATACGCCGCACTTTCCACCCCTGGGTGGATAACCCACGCGGCTGGGTCTGTCCTTCGATCAAACGCTAGGACGCGCATCCCGGAGTGCGCTAGGTGATCCGGCTCTGGCTCCATCTGTAAACACGATACAATATATATCCAAGGACAACCCGTCCAAAAACATGCAAGGGTGAGAAACCAATATATGAATCCATAAACAACAACTATATGCCCAATCCACACAACAGATTCATATACTGTGACACACTCAAATCGTCATATAACATGGCATATATCATTAAGTATAAATGGCAATAAATGCACAAGGGCTTCGTACCCCACAATCAACGTTATCTCCTAAACGTATGCATGGCACTTCCATATATCTCAACTAATATTCACACTAAATTACTAGATTTCCGGAAATCCCATCACCATTCGAAATGAGCTGATCAGGCTCCAATATTTGGCCCAAAAACGAGTACTTTGAATCCCATGACACTACGCGATTCTCACATGGGGGCGCAATCAGAAGTACTCCACAAGAAAACGGTCATACTGCATTGTCCAACTCAAGGCACAATACGTTCCCAGAACACGTATGACACCATTGTCCGTCAAGGCACAATGTTATGACAAGTAAGTCATCTCAGGTTCTCCCTGTTTATCAAGGTCCCCCGTATCACGGCACGTCTGCCCCGCATTTAATGCATGAGAAACCTATCTAGTTTCCGATAATGGATCTTTGTCGCATCAATATTTCCTCGTTGTAGCATCAACGCTAACAACCGCCATAATGTCTTAGACTCTTTAAGCCTCAAAACATATTTTCACAAAACAGGACACTTAGCCCAAAAACAACTTAAATCCCAACACCCCTAACCGATGCACCAGTCAAGGACGTTGGATTCAAGATCATAAAAACATCCTCAAGCTTACAGGACCACAAAGATTGTCCCTAAGCCGACAGGACAATAACTAACACGGATCCTTGATCCACGTGTTCTACAGAACCCTAGAACCCCGACGTCTCGGTTTCTAGTTTCTAAGCTTTAAGCTTTAAAACCACTTTCCTTGAAAACTTGAAAACCAAAAACCCAAAATCTCCGATACTTACACAAAGTCATCGGGATCGGTTTTCCATAAAACAAAACTTGGTCCAGAGACCATTTCTTTTTCTTTCGTTGTTTTTCGGTAAAATACGAACTTAAAACAAAACTTACACAAACTCATTTTTCTTGAATAAACTCAGTATGACTTCGGAAACCACATTACTCAAAAGGATTTTCTTATCAAATTAAGACATAGTGAAGGTTTCTAATGCCCTATTTGCTTTTAAACTTCACTTTTCCTTATCAAAACACATTTCAGACTTTTAAAGCTTTTAAGTTACACGAGGCCGGATCCTAATCAAAATTAGGTCCTCTAATGCCTAAATCCCACAGTAGGGCACACTATACATCCATATAACCATTCAGCAAGTATAACATGCATTCAACTATATCAACAGTTACATCAATACATCAGCACATCAATGCATATTCCAATCAATAACAGTCAATCAAGAAATCAACTAACATCATGATATAACTATTTAAATACAATACAAATACAATACAAACACCGATGCAGCACATAGCTGTCGGAAATGGAATTCCTCAGGTTTATCCCCTTACCTCTTGTAGCTTCCAGTTCAACTCAGAACACCCGATCAACTTGTTTCTCGTCCCAACACGCTGCCGATCACTACATGCACGTAAAACATATCGGCATTAACTTACAAAACGAAGATTTCTCCTAATGCACCACCCCTAGGGTTCGGCTCTACTACGCTAAAAATAGCTAGGGAGCTCCAAAATTTCTCATTTTCTGGATAACACCCTAACTAAGTGTGACAGCCCTAGATATCAGATCAGATCATCAAAAACCAACCAAAACCCTACCCTACACCCATAGGGGGGTTTCGGCCCCTACCTAGAAAACATAGCTAGAGGGATTTCTTGGCTCTAAGCTCTTAGATCATACAAGTATGTCATGAACCTAGGCCATAGAAACTGGTTTGATACAGATACGATTTTCCTACAATTTTTCATGGATTTTCAAAGATTTTAGGGGCAAAACCCTAACATCCTTGATCATGAAAATATAAGGAGAGAAAAGAGAGATTGAGAGAGATAGAGTTGAACTACTACCTCCTATGATGATCCACTCCAAGTTTGGTGAAGATTGCTCCACAAAAACTCAAGCTTTCCACCTCCAAAAATGGAGATTTTGAGAAGAAAAGAGAAAGAAGAGAAAGGAAGAAGATGGAGTGTTGGAGGGAGAGGGGGCTGCCGAAAATGAGGGAAAGAAAATGAGAGGATGAGGGTAAAAGTTGTTAGATATTTAGGTTTTATTAATTTAATAATAGGAAAGGTAAATTGGTAATAAAATTAACCAAGGGCAATTTGGTCAATTCACATCCCGATATTTGGAATCGTCCCGACACTCGTATGAATTCCTCAAATTACTTGATACAATTTTGGTATGAAAAACATCTGATCGTGGGTCTCGAAAAACCCTAAGACAGCTCGAATCGTCTCCTCGATCGATTATCGGCCCGAATATAAAATATTATTTATATTTTGGACGTCAGGACACATTTTAGGAAAAAGATAGAGGAATATATTCTAAGACTAATGGTTTCGTTCGTTAGTCCAGATTAAGTCGTGATAGTAGAAAACACTATCATCTGAAAAACGTAGATCGGTTTTCGTTCGAGTTTTCGGCCCAAAACTTAACCGAAAGATCCTACGATTTTATAAAACAAGACTATGATCTTAGTTTTCCCAAAATCATTTTCTAAGACACAGATAAAAATATAAACTCATTAATTGAGTTTATCGTCCTTAGAAAGCACGAAAAATCGGGGTGTTACACATAGATCGGTTTTGTACGAGTCCTATGCCTGAAAATCGTGATATTTCGTGGCCTAATTGGAGAGATTGATCCAGGTCTATATGCGGGTCATCACGACCCGTTTTCTTCTATCCGGGTGAAGGAGACAATGTCTCACTGCGAAGCCCACTCGCGATCCAGGAGCGTGAGCCCACCTCCTGGGCCCAAAAAAAATTATATTTTAATTTTAAAATATTTATTTATTATTTCTGGAATTTTTTTATTTTTTGGGAAATTTTTGGACACCCTTAAATATTTTGTATTGTTAAATCCGAAAGTAATTTGTACTTTCAAATATTGCACTCTCGGAATTTGGGCCTAATTTTTTTTCCAGAATATTCCTTATTCTTCTAGTGACATTTTGTTATATTAGACTATCTTTGTTACTATGTCATTGTTATGGAACTATTTTTTAAGCCCTTTATGTAGATTGTTTACTTTATGTTTATGCATGATATGAATTATCATATTCTTTGAAACATAATTATTCTTAATTTGTATAACTGTATTCTCGCTTATCGTGGGTACAATTATGCAAATTTTGTGTTTGGTGAATAATTAAGTTTTATCCTTAATTATGATTTGTATTGCGTTAATAATAATTATACCCTATCGTTGTGTTGTTATTAATGTAACCTGTGATTATACAATGTACTATTTGTTTTATACTTATATCAATAATTGTTCGAGTACCCTATCGGTATTAGAAATTTTTGGTGATATAAGGTTTGTGCATTATAGATTTTGTGAAAATTCCCTTTGTGCCAATGACACTTTTGTGTAATGCACTCATTAAAAGAGCTATGATTATGCAATTAATCTTAAAGTGTCAAATATAATTATTCTTTTGGCATAATTTAATATTATATATATATGTATATATATATATATATATATATATATATATATATATATATATATATATATATATTCTTTTTTCACTACTTTGCTTTTAGTATTTGAATCCAAATTTTTCTAATTCACGTTCTTTTGTGACATATATATATATATATATATATTATTGACACTTTCTAATGATTTGTTTTAGTTACAAAATTAAATTTTGGGTCATTATGAGCTAAGTCCATTTTTTTTAAATAAACTTGTGTAGTGAATTATTAAACTGTATATTATTTTATGTCATTTATGTATATTAAATTGATTCAAATTGACAAAATTATTTATTTTTAATTATTCTAATATCCATTATGTTTTATCACTACTATACTCTTTGAATGTAGACCCATAAATAATTTATTTTTCTGAATTTTTTGACAGATATGCACTAAGCATTTTCTCTAATCATGTGTCTTAGTCACAAAATAAATTTTGGATCATAATATATTTAAATCTTATACTTTAGTGAATAATGAATTATGTATTATTTTATGCCAAATCCTTTAATTATATAGCCTCGTTATTATTAACATGCTCACTTGTAAAATATCATCAAGATAATTTTGTTGAGCAATCCTCGAGGTAATTGAAAATTCTGTCATCCTTATAATCTATATGAATCATATTGATTTATAGCTGGAGTTTTTTTTTTTTCTTTTGAGCTGACAATTTGCAAGGTTTTATGACACTCTCATTATATAAGTCATCAAAGCTCATAAGCTCCACACACAAGGATGAATGACACTCTTTGAGGTTAGTTGCAAAATCTTTATTTTTTGACTTATTATATAGTTGCATATAAGGAGAAATTTGTTTATAAGATATTATTCTCCTTTTGTGGTTATTTTCATTTTGAAACTATGCAATTGTATATGAATGTGTCTATTTCCAAAAATATTATGAAATTACACAACTCATAGCCAGCCCAAGGGTGAGGCTCCTAAAGCAAGGGCTTTAGGCCTCACCCAAAAAATACATATACCTTATATATGTTAATGTTATATAATTGACTCATTTAATAATAATAAATTATTTGACTGTATCGAATAAGCCAAAAATCTTGGCACTTGTGCTCCAAATTTATTGATTGCACAGAATAATCAAATCAATTTTACTGTACTGAATATGATTTGTGTTTGAAATGCGAAATATATTATGTGCTTTGTTATATAATTGTACCGAATAAGCCTCACCTTAGAGTCGCTTTAGGCTTATACAAGGGTTGGGCCGGCCCTGACAGAACTCTACAATCAACTCATTGATTGCTCGTTATAATACTCATTTTTTTTGAAATTATATTCTTATTTATAGTAGGAGTATAATGTAAAGGTGTGATAACACATCTTGTTATTTTTTTTTTAGAATTCTATTCTGGGATACATATAAAATTGCTTTATGCACTTTTATATGTTTGACTCAGTCAAATAATAAAGAATAACTTTTGACTGCACTCTTTTATTTCAAAGTGTTGAGATCATGAAATTAATGTCACAATATTTATTTGGATAAAGTCTTGTTTATTTCATACCTATACTAGAGTACATGTCTTGAATTTATTTGAACATAACTGCTTGATGAATATCTTTAAGACAACCCCTTCATTGGAGGTCTCATTGGTAACCCAAACTCGAATTCTTAACGTTGCAGCGTAGCGTGGTAATATAAAAATGCAAAAATATTAAACAATCCATACACTGATACCATAATAATTTATATAGACATAAGAGTACTGGCTCTATCAGTAGAGCCTTCAACAACTGACATCAATTATAAAAGTCTTAGAGTACCCAACTAGTAAATAAAATGAAAGCATGGTAGCAAAATAAAATACATGCAACTTCCTCTCCTGGCCCCAAAAATACATTTCGCTCAAACTCATATACAGGCCATAACAACTAAGACTACTAATCCCCATACGACTATGACAAGGGTAGTGAAAACCACCAAGCTCTACAGTCCTCCAGTGCTAGGATTAAGGGCTCTCCCGCCAGCATCCGGTTCAACAGGTATGCCATCGATCTCCTCTGGCAACTCCTCAGTAGGATCTTCTCGTGTGATCGAGAATAAATAAAATACAACATAGATAAAATATAGGGGATAAGAAACAACAACTCATCATAAATGGGAAAACAAGTATAAAATAATTTATATAGATAGCAACACTCAACAACACGGCAGTGTCAATCAATCAACTCCCAAATTATTCTCTCTTAACTACTGTCTCTTACACTCATGCAACTAACGACAATATGGACGAGATCACGACGCGACATCCCCAACGGATCAAGATGTCTCGTTCATCTCTGTGCCACCCCCCGTAATGCAAGGTTTGGCCAACAGCCCGCAAACTCAACTCGTCTCATGGGTACGACATATTCCCTTGCCCGCAGGCTAGGTCGGAATATTCTCTCGTCAACAACGCAACTTACGGTAACAATATATCCCCCCGCCCACAGGCCAGGTCGGGACATTCATCCGTCCATTAACAACTCAACTTACGGCAACGACATATCCCCCCGCCCGCAGGCTAGGTCAGGACATTCGACCGTCCGTTGACAACTCGACTTACGACAACGACATATCCCCCCGCCTGCAGGCTAGGTCGGAATATTCGCCCGTCAACAACGCGACTTACGGTAATGACATATCCCCCCCGCAGGCCAGGTCAGGACATTCACCCATCCTTTGAGAACTCGACTTACGGCAACGACATATCCCCCCGCCCGCAGGCCAGATCGGAATATTCGCCCTTCAACAACGCTACTTACGATAACTACATATCCCCCCGCCCGCAGGTCAGGTCGGGGCATTCGCCCGTCCATCGACAACTAATTGGTACGATCATTTCACCGCAGGCAAGATCTGTAACATCCTCATTTTCATCACCTTAATTGATATATGGATGCATATGTGATTAGGCTTGTGGAGTGTTTATGCTTGGAAGTATGCTTAGAAGGTGTGTTAAGGGATGGGTTTGAATTAGATAAGAGAAGGATGAAGAACAAGTGATCCAGAGCAGAACGCTCAAGCGTGGACCAGGAGGATGATGAACCTCAATTCTGTGCATTTTATAGGGAGTATTTGGGTCGAATTTCGATACATTTTGGGATAAATATTATTGTATTTCACCCTTTTACTTGAGTTTTGACAGAATTGATGTTCGAAGGCAATTTAATGAACTTTTGAAGAAAAGAGAAAGTTTTAGAGCTAAATTGGCTAGAATACTAAAATTCTGATGGTAGCACGGCCGTGCCATTATCAAGCACGCCCGTGCCAACTCTCCAAAGACAACCAACCAAACAAAGACTTACAAAAATGCTGCAAGCTGACCTCTGAAGACTTAGCACGGCCGTGCCACAATAGAGCACGGCCATGCCACATTGAAGAAAGGGGTGACTTAGAAGAAAGGCCTGGCCTCAATCGCAAGGAGCATGGCCGTGCCATATGAAGAGAACGCCGTGCTAAAGCCCGTGCGCTAGAACGTTGTTTTAAGAAAGTTAGAAAGCCCTGACAGAATTCAGCACGGCCATGCTAAGTGAAGAGCACGGTCATGCCAAATGAATAGCACGGCCGTGCCAATGGAACAGAAGACCTAATTCAAGGCCCGATCCACATTTTATGTTATAAATAGAGGCTCTCTGTGCCACTCCATGATCATCTTATCTTTATCTATATCTTTGACTCCTTTGGCAAACTTTGCCTTTGTACATTCTTTTCATCTTTTATTCGTAGTTTTAGGATTTATAGTTTATAGTCTTTGTAGTTTTGATTTCTAGAGTAGGATTGGCACCTGAGGATTAAGTTGGAGACAACTTCTCCCTCTTCAATCCTTCAGGATGCGTTTCCCTTTGTTGATTTTGGTTTTTTCTATCATTATGAGTAGCTAAATTCATTACTAGAGTTGTGGTGGATCCTATGTTAGTAGAAATCCCTTTTGTTATGTCTTAGCTTTAAATCAAATTCTGTTTGGTTTCAAAGTTACTATCTGATTGGTTTTATCTTATTGCTCTTTATTCCATGTTTAGGATTAGCTACCCTTTGCATGCTCTTAATCAATTGATTGATATTTTGGCTACCAAGCCCAATTAAATTGGTAGATTAATAGGATAAACAAGGATAATTAATTAACAGCGACCGTACTGCGATTGTTACCTTCCGATTATTCCAAACTTCTCAGTTCTTTATGCTTTCCACGTCGTTCGCAACTGCTGCCTGACAAACAGTAAGTCCGTTCGAAGAAAAGAATATCACTGATTGACAACCACAAGATAGTAATAGTTAGAGGGATCGGTAATCAGAAAAGGGAATATTGAAACCAGATACAACTAGGATTTGGGGGGTATCGAAAGCACAAGTGAAACCACAGCTCTAGACTCTTTACTCTTGATTTCTAAAACTCTTTTTATTCTTCTTTTATTATCTTCTTCTATA
The DNA here is from genome assembly GCA_039655645.1 of Ammopiptanthus mongolicus. Classification (NCBI taxonomy): domain Eukaryota; kingdom Viridiplantae; phylum Streptophyta; class Magnoliopsida; order Fabales; family Fabaceae; genus Ammopiptanthus; species Ammopiptanthus mongolicus. The sequence continues at coordinate 76,741,780 of CM077346.1, read as the reverse complement.
AGCTTTATTATTATTTATTTCTTTAAGTTCTTTATTAGTCTAAATAGCATAAAAATTTCCCTATTCCAGTACTTGCTTTATCACGTAGATATCTAAATTAATCTTTTGGGTACGATATCTGGACTTCCGTCCTATATTACTTCTGCGACAGGGTACACTGCCCTTAAGTGTGTTTTGAACGCAACAGAGAACGCTCAAGCATGATAACGCTCTAGCGTGGAGAGTTGGGACGCTCAAGCATGGTCACTCTAACCCGTTAATTGACGCTAATGGGACATAAAGTGACACGTGTCAAAACGCGTCACAGCTGGCATTGGAAGGGCGGTGCCGAAACATCAACGCTCAAGCGTTGAGAGAGCTAATGCATAAGTGCTGGAACGCTAAAGCGTTGAGATCCAGAACGCTTAAGCGTTGTCAACTGAGGGTAACTTCTATAAATAGTTGTCATTTGTAAACTTGCACGAATTCTTACTCCCCAAAACAGTGAGAGCGAAACTGAGAGAGAGATTAAGAGAGTTGAGAGCTTTGATCCAAGTTTGTGACCCGTTCGTTCATCTGATTACAATTCAGTTGGTGTATTCGTGATCAGCTCTTCATCTACTTTGATTCTGCCGATTTACTTTTGCAATTCGTCAAAGGGAAAAGTTCGAGGACGTGGTGGTGCTCTTGTTGGTAAAGCAGCCGCAGTTGCCAGCGGTGGTGGAGCGCTCGTGGTGGTCGTGGCTGTGCTCATGATCAGCTCTTCATCTACTTCGATTCTGCCGATTTACTTTTGTAATTCGTCAAAGGGAAAAGTTCGAGGACGTGGTGGTGCTCCTGTTGGTAAAGCAGCCGCAGTTGCCAGCGGTGGTGGAGCACTCGTGGTGGTCGTGGCTGTGCTCGCTGTGTTCGTGAGATCGAGGGTCAAGGTTATCCGTGGAAACAAGAGTGTACTGGAGCGAATTACCAGGTGAGGAGGAAGAAACCTCAAATATCTGGGAATCGTAGGCGTAGTATATAATTGTTAACATGTGTAGAACTCCTCAAACCCTACTAGTGGTTGAGCCCCGATAAAGTGCCTAAACCTTAGGTTTAGCTTACCTTGGGTTATCATCGTTAGGTCGATCTGTGTTATTTGTTGATTGGGGAAGTGTGCTTACCTGTGGTAATTGATAGCATGATTGATTGATGTCGTACATGATAACATGTTAGATGAGATGCTTGTTGTGATCACATGCTTAATTGCTAGTTGGTATGCCAGCAATGATGATATGCTGCTTGACTGCGATATGTTGATGTGATTGTGATTGATGTGATCTTGATTGACTATGGAGACGGTTGATGTGGTGTTAGAAGGATAGAGTGGTTAGTGTTATTGGATTCATATTTGATGTTGTAAGCCAGTTGATCTAAGTCGAAGGTGGCTCTCACAGTTGGAGAATGACATCTTCGCAGTTGGAGGATGTAGACCTTAAGACGTTGTTGAGATAATGGGTGCATAATCATATCATTTGCATTATTGTGGTGAAAAGCCGTGTGTACAACTGCAACAGCAGTTTGAGTGGTTGTCACACGAGGTTGGTGTTCGAGGTGGACACTCCGGCGCGACCAAGATAGCTGAACTCACAGTTGGAGGGATGCAGGTGCTTTCTCACAGTTGGAGAACTTCTCGGGTCTTCTCACTGTTGGAGCGACTCGGGGAGGCAGTGCCCCTCGCAGTTGGAGGAACCACTGTTGCATTGTCTTGGAAACACAGGAAGCGGTTGCCTGAACGTCCGACTCCTCGCAGTTGGAGGGGCCATTCTTACCTGGTGAACATCCACCCTCGTAGTTGGAGATTGGATTGTCATTCCTCACAGTTGGAGGTTGACTGTTGTATTCCCATGGTAAGAGTGCGCGTTGTAGAATTGGCCAAACATATAGATTCAGTTGTGCATGTAGAGTAAGGGGTGATCCCTAGTTGTGATAACCTGGAGGTTGACTTTTGTGGTGATCTCGAGAGATGGTTGTACTTGCTGTTGTGCATGTTGATGTGTTATATGCTACGTGATATCCCTTTGCATGATATTGTAACGTTTCTTACCTCCTGTGCAAGCTTCCCTATGCTTTACATGTACGTCGTTGTTTGGATCATGATCCAAAGGCGGAGGTGCCCGTTGGTTATCGGAAGTGCTGCAACAGGTGAAGCTGAGTCGAGGTGAAACTCCTTCGTGAGCAACCATTTTGACGTCAACGCTTCTCGAGTAGAGAGAGAAAAACCCCAGAGGTATCGTCGAATCTCTTGAGAGTTGTACCATGGCCAGTGGAACGTCTGTTTTTATTGTTGTTGCGTTACGCCATGGCTTCTAGGCGAAGCTCTGATGTCAAGCTTCTAAGTTGTAATATTTGTTTAATTGTTTCAGTTTTACTTAAGGCTTGATTATATGTTATGGTATCAGAACTAGGAAGGTTAAGTTTCGGTGCGTCACATTTAATGGTATCAGAGTAGTTCGGTTCTATCTGGACTGTTTGGTTATGTTGTTGTTACTTGCCGTGTCTAGTTGAACCCGCACAGGGTATTGACTATGTTTTGAAGTTGGGTAAAGTGTTCGATTTGCGAGTTGTCTATTATTTCTCAGGTTGAGAAGTAATGATAACTGTCTCGACTATTCATAAGATCTGTATTTACATGTTGGCTATGTTATACGTCTTATGAATATGAGTTAACGGTTGCTTGTTCCAGGAAGCGATGGTTCGAAGGACTCGTAGCGATGGAAGTGATAGAGATGAGGATGCTTGTGGAGATCAATGGACCTCCAAGGGTTGAAGAAGGGGATTCTGAAGTCATAAACACTTTGAGGGACATAGCGGCAACTATGTTGCAGCAGTCGCAATAGAATACGCAACTGATGCAACTACAGCAAGAATATCTACTGAGGGCACAGAATCAGGGAAGAGAAGAAGGACTAGTGGATGCAGGATTGGTCGCATTCATGAAGGGTAAGCCACCCCAGTTTCATGGAGAGTATAATCCAGAAGGAGCAGAGCTGTGGATCCAAGAGGTGGAGAAGATCTTTCTGGCCATGCGTTGTAGGGAAGATCGGAAGGTCACCTACGCATCTTTTATGCTGGTTGGAGGTGCAGAATTCTGGTGGAAGAATCGACAGAGAATGCCAGAGGCAGAAGGAAGAGTAATCACATGGGAACTATTCAGAACCTATTTCATGGAGAAATATTTCCCTGAAACTCTTCGGCATGAGAGGGAAAAAGAATTCCTTGACCTAAAGCAAAGGAACCTGTCGGTCGGCGAGTACGCGATGAAGTTTAAGTCTTTACTCAAGTTTTCAAAGTTTTATCAAGTGCGTCCGGATGAGGACTGGATCTACAGAAGGTTTGAAGATGGGTTAAAAGATGAGTTGCAAGGGGCGGTGTTACCTTTGGGGATTACCAAGTTCCCAGAGATGCTTGAAAGATGTGGTGTTGTGGAAAGCCTTGATAAGCGGATAAAGGCTCGTCAACAGAAGAAGATCAGAGGGAAAGAGAGGAGAAGCCTCAGCAAGAGCAGAAACCGTATGATCGTCCTAAGCCGCAAGCTTTGGCGATTGGAGAAGAAGGGCAGAGAAGGTTCCGATGTTTCAGATGTGGAGGAGCGCACTTGATCTTGGACTGTCGGGCAAGAGACTCAGTATGTTTCCGATGTGGGAAGTCGGGGCACATAGCTCGGGAGTACAGACAGAGGGCAGTAACAGGGCCTAATGCTGGTGGAGAACAAGAAGCTAGGGCTGAGAGATTTCCAACAACGGGGCGCGTGTTTGCGATCTGAGGAGCTGGAACTTCTCAACCCTGAGTAAAAGATATAAGTGTACTTTTGAAGCTAGTTTGTAACATCATTTTCAGGATGACCTTTTGTTTTGATGTACTGAAAGAACAGTAGTAGTTTTGGAATTCTAAGTATAATGACTGCATCACTATTTGTATCTGTATCTCAGACTGATGTAACAAATGCATGTTTTAATGAAGTTTTTACCGTATGTTTGCTCAATCTTGGATGAAATAGTGTATTTGGTACATCTATCTACTGTCAAATTTCGAGGACGAAATTCTTTTAAGGGGGTAGTAATGTAACATCCTCATTTTCATCACCTTAATTGATATATGGATGTATATGTGATTAGGCTTGTGGAGTGTTTTATGCTTGGAAGTATGCTGAGAAACTATGTTAAGGGATGGGTTTGAATTGGATAAGAGAAGGATGAAGAACAAGTGATCCAGAGCAGAACGCTCAAGCGTGGACCAGGAGGACGCTAAAGCGTGCTAACGCTCTAGCATGGAGAGTTGGGACGCTCAAGCGTGGTCACTCTGACCCGTTGATTGACACTGATGGGTCATAAAGTGACACGTGTCAAAACGCGTCACAGTTGGCATTGGAAGGGCGGTGCGAAAATGTCAACGCTCAAGCATTGAGAGAGCTAACGCTCAAGCGCTGGAACGCTAAAGCGTTGAGATCCAGAACGCTTAAGCATTGTCAGCTGAGGGAAACTTCGATAAATAGTTATCATTTGTAAATTTTCATGAATTCTTATTCCCCAAAACAGTGAGAGCGAAACTGAGAGAGAGATTAAGAAAGTTGAGAGCTTTGATCCAAGTTTGTGACTCGTTCGTTCGTTTGATTATAATTTTGTTGGTGTATTCGTGATCAGTTCTTCATCTACTTCGATTTTGATGATTTACCTTTGTCATTCGTCAAGGGGAAAAGTTCGAGGACGTGGTGGTGCTCCTGTTGGTAAAGCAGCCGCAGTTGCCAGCGGTGGTGGAGAGCTCTTGGTGGTCGTGGTTGTGCTCGCTGTGTTCGTGAGATCGCGGGTCAAGGCTGTCCGTGGATACAGGAGTGTACTGGAGCGAATTACCAGGTGAGGAGGAAGAAACCTCAAATATCTGGTAATCGTAGGCGTAGTATATAATTGTTAACATGTGTAGGGCTCCTCAAACCCTACTAGTGGTTGAGCCCCGATAAAGTGCCTAGACCCTAGGTTTAGCTTACTTTGGGCTATCGTCGTTAGGTTAATCTGTGTTATCTGTTGATTTACGATGTGTGCTTATCTGTGGTAATTGATAACATGATTGATTGATGTCGTACATGATAACATGTTAGATGAGATGCTTGTTTGGATCACATGCTTAATTGGTAGTTGTTATGCCTGCAATGATGTTATGCTGCTAGACTATGATATGTTGATGTGATTGTGATTGATGTGATCTTGATTGACTGTGGAGACGGTTGGTGTGGTGTTAGAAGGATAGAGTGGTTGGTGTTATTGGATTCATAGTTGATGTTGTAAGCCAGTTGATCTAAGTCGAAGGTGGCTCTCACAGTTGGAGAGTGACATCCTCGCAGTTGGAGGATGTGGACCTTAAGACGTTTTTGAGATAATGGGTGCATAATCATATCATTTGCATTCTTGTGGTGAAAAGCCGTGTGTACAACTGCAACAGCAGTTTGAGTGGTTGTCACACGAGGTTGGTGTTCGAGGTGGACACTCCGGGGCGACCAAGATAGCTGAACTCACAGTTGGAGGGATGCAGGTGCTTTCTCACAGTTGGAGGGACTCGAGGAGGCAGTGCCCCTCGCAGTTGGAGGAACCACTGTTGCACTGTCTTGGAAACACAGGAGGCGGTTACCTGAACATCCGACTCCTCGCAGTTGGAGGGGCCATTCTTACCTGGTGAACATCCACCCTCGTAGTTGGAGATTGGATTGTCATTCCTCACAGTTGGAGGTTGACTGTTGTATTCCCATGGTAAGAGTGCACATTGTAGAATTGGCCAATCATATAGATTCAGTTGTGCATGTAGAGTAAGGGGTGATCCCTAGTTGTGATAACTTGGAGGTTGACTTTTGTGGTGATCTCGAGAGATGGTTGTACTTGCTGTTGTGCATGTTGATGTGTTATATGCTACGTGATCTCCCTTTGCATGATATTGTAGCGTTTCTTACCTCTTGTACATGCTTCTCTATGCTCTACATGTACATCGTTGTTTGGATCATGATCCGAAGGTAGAGGTGCTGGTTGGTTGTCGAAAGTGTTGCAACAGATGAAGCTGAGTCGAGGTGAAACTCTGTCATGAGCAACCTGTTTGACGTCAACGCTTCTCGAGTAGAGAGAGAAAAACCCCAGAGGTATCGTCGAGTCTCTTGAGAGTTGTACCACAGCAAGTGGAACGTCTGTTTTTGTTGTTGCGTTACGCCATGGCTTCCAGGAGAAGCTCTGATGTTAAGCTTCCAAGTTGTAATATTTGTTTAATTGTTTCAGTTTTACTTAAGGCTTGATTATATGTTATGGTATCAGACCTAGGAAGGTTAAGTTTCGGGGCGTCACAAGATCGATCGCCCGTACGCCAACACAGTGATGAACAACAACTATGCAACATGAATCTCGCCGACTCATCTCGGATCAACACTTAGTGTCTCAACCACGACTTATAAACAACCACGACCAATTTTCCTCCGGCTTAACCGGGTATCAACTTTATATCACAATATAAACAGATCAACTGGATCTCTAGGTTGAGCACTACAACTGGATCAACTTGATTCATCCTAAACTCAGAAGTTCCGCCTTCCGTCGCTTGTTCCTTCACCTTCTGAAGATACTGATCAACTTCCTGCTTCTCTTTGATCGTCTTCAAAAAGTCGCTCGTCACCGTGACCATCCCTAGGTGTATTTGATCTCTAGATAATCCCACACTTAGATTTAAATCTATAAACTGTTCAATCATTTCTCGCTCCTTCACCATCATAGCAGATACGTGTAAGGATTTCCTACTTAACGCATCCGCTACATTCGCCTTTGCTGGATGGTATTGTAGATCGAATTCATAATCCTTTATGAATATCATCCACCTCCTTTGCCTCATATTTAACTCTTTCTGATCAAACAGGTACCTCAAACTCTTATGGTCACTATACACCGTAAGCTTAGCTCCATATAAATAGTGTCGCAAAATCTTTAAAGCAAACAGTATAGCTGCTAATTCCAAATCATGAGTTGGATAATTCCTCTCATAAACTCTTAACTGCCACGAAGCATACGCTACCACTCTCCTTTCTTGCATTAGGACACAGCCCAACTCTTGGTATGACGCATCACAGTATACATCAAACTGTCTTAAAGAATCCGGTAACGTTAGTATTGGTGATGTAGTCAACCTCTTTTTCAGCTCTTGAAAACTTTTCTCACACTCCTCCGGCCATACAAAGGACATTCCCTTCCTTGTTAGCTATGTCATCGGCAACGCGATCTTCGAGAATCCTTCGATGAACCTTCGGTAATATCCAACTAGTCCTAGGAAACTCCGTATCTCATTTACCGACTTGGGACTTTCCCATTGTACCATAGCTTCCACCTTCGCTGGATCTACTGCTATCCCATCACGATTAATCACATGACCTAAGAATTGCACTTCTTCTAACCAAAACTCACACTTGGACAACTTTGCATAAAGTTGTCGGTCCTTTAATACTTGAAGCACAATCCTAAAATGTTCCTGATCTTCTTCCAAATTAAGGGAATAAATAAGAATGTCATCGATAAACACAACTACAAACTTATCTAAGAACGATCAGAAAATCTGGTTCATGTAATCCATAAACACTGCTGGTGCATCAGTTACACCAAAGGGCAGGCCTTCATATGATGAGAATACAACTTGCAATTGTCAAAGTTATTGGCTGGGTAATTAATGACTAGCCATATACTCGTAGTGTCCATACTGACTCCTAAACGTCGTCTTCGGTACATCATCCCTCTTGACTCGAAGCTGATGATAACCAGATCTTAAGTCAATCTTCGAAAACACTACTGCTCCTTTCAACTGGTCCATCAAGTTGTCTATCCTGGGTAACGGATACCTATTCTTGATCGTCACCTTGTTCAACTGCTGATAATCCACGCACAGTCTTGACCTTCTGTCCTTTTTCTTGACGAACAGCATTGGCGTTCCCCAAGGTGAAGCACTCGGTCTTATAAACTCCTTACCCAACATGTCATCCAACTGCTTCTCCAACTCTGCTAACTCTGCTGGAGCCATTCGATAAGGTGCTATCGAAATCAGTCCAGTTCCTGGTACAAGATCTATAGCGAACTCTATCTCTCTTTCCGGTGGTAAACCCGGAACATCATTAGGGAAAACTTCCGGAAACTCTCGCACTATAGGCAACGAATCCAAGTTAGGAGATTCCTTAGCTTCCATAGAGAGTAGCAGCATGTGTTTCTGAGATTTACTACCTAGCTTACTATCATTGGCAGGCATCAATCTAGACTGCTCAGGGAATGACAAGGTTTTTTTAGAACAGTCTAACACTACATGGTTTGCCGAAAGTCAATCCATGCCTAAAATTATATCAAGTTGTTGCATAGGCAAACAAACAAGGTCAACAAGAAAAGTTCTACTTTCAACAATGATAGGGCATTTTAAACAGATAATCATGGTTGTCAAAGAATTACTGGTAGGAGTAGAAACAGTTAAGTCATGAGGAAGTACAAAAATAGGCAATATCAAATGATCCACACACTCTTGGGATATAAAGGAATGCATAGCTCCCGAGTCAAACAATATTGATAAGAGTTTACCTGACACTAGGAACATACATTGTATAAGATCAGGGGATTGAGAGGATTCAGCTCCTCTTATGGTAAACATTCTTCCGGTGGCTTGCGGTCTCGCTGCTTGCTGTCTTGCTCCCAGGGCTTTGGGCTCTAGTCGTTGGGCTTTGCCCGCCTGTATTGTACCTCGCTCCTTGTGAACATTCTGGAGCTATGTGACCTACTTGGCCACATCGGAAACACTGGTGAGTCTCCCTGATCGGACAATCTTGAATTGGATGTGATCCTCCACACCTAAAGCATCCACTTGGTTGGAGTTATCCTTCAGCTGGTCTTGTTGTTTGACGATCTTAAGGCTTTCATCCTATATGAAACCTTCCTTTTCCTCCTCGACTTCTCTGGTTAAACCTCCGAGTAGGTCCTCCAGTTCTGCCTTGTTGCAACTCTTTCTTCTTGTCAATGTTCTCAATGACAGAACATCTCTCTAACATCTCAAGCAGTCGGGTGATATTCAGCGGTGCTATCACCCTTTGCAAATCATACTTCAGGCCGTCCTCAAAACGCCTGCACACCCACTCTTCATCAGGGAACCTCCGGTAAAATTCAGAAAATTTGAGTAGCGCTTTGAACCTCGCAGCGTACTCCCCAACAGAAATGGTTCCTTGTTTCAGACCCATGAACTCTTTCTCCTTCTCTCTTCCCATCATTCTGGGGAAATACTTCTCCAAGAAGCATTCCCGAAACATTCCCCAGTTGATAACTCAGTCTTTTGCCTCAAGCATCCTCTGCTTGCCTTTCCACCTTAGTTCTGTACCTCCCATCAGCATAAAGGATACATAAGTGACCTTTCTGTCCTCACGACAATGCATCGCCGCGAAGATTTTCTCAAGCTCCCTTATCTAGAGTTCATCTCCCTCCGGATCGAAGTCACCATGAAACTGCGATGGCTTCCCCTCCAGAAATTTATTCTGTCTCTGCTGTTGCTGCATGGTCAACTGCAACAGCTGAGCGTTCTGCTGCGTCTGATGCAGCATTGCTGTTGCCAACTCCCTAACTATCCTTAGGGTTTCAGTTGACTCTATCCCATCACCAATGTGGGAACTTCCTTCGTGACCATTTCCAAGTTCAACAGCACTCTCTGTGACCCTTCCGCCACGTCCTCTAGGTCGTCCGCGAGCCATTTAATTTCCTGTGGAAGAAATTATCATCTCACATTTGTAAGACATACAAGACCATATTATTATATGCATGCATCATATGCCTCACAAATGTTCGAACAGTTACCTCTTACGGCAACTCATGTATCGGACACTCTACCCAAGTTCTAAGCATAGTCATTACCCAATGCAGGTTTGATAGACAAGGCCAGAAATCACAACTTAACTCAAGCAGTCCTTGATTAAGAATCAAATTGCTCTGATACCACTAAAATGAGACAATCCCTTCCTCGGAGGTCCCATTGGTAACCCAAACTCGAATTCTTAACGTTGTAGCGCAGCATGGTGATATAAAAATGCGAAAATATTAAACAATCCATACATTGATACCATAATAATTTATACAGACATAATAGTATTGGCTCCATCATTAGAGCCTACAACAACTGACATCAATTATAAAAGTCTCAGAGTACGCAACTAGTAGGCCAGGTCGGGACATTCGCCCGTTCGTTGACAACTTGACTTACGGCAATGACATATCCCCCCACCCGTAGGCCAGGTCGGGACATTCGCCCGTCCGTCGACAATTAATCGGTACGATCATCTCCCCGCAGGCAAGATCGATCGCCCGTACGCCAACACAGTGATGAACAACAACTATACAACATGAATCTCACCGACTCATCTCGGATCAATACTTAGTGCCTCAACCACGACTCATAAACAACCACGATCAATTTTCCTCCGGCTTAACCGGGTATCAACTTTATATCACAACGTAAACAGATCAATTGGATCTCTAGGTTGAGCACTACAACATATATATATGCTCGACTTTCTCACCAGACATTCATCTCCTAACTTATTAGAATTTACTGCCTATCTCTGCTCAAACATCAACAGTCACAACATCACATCATAAAGCAACCAGAAACAAGTTCAATAATAATATCAACGCACAGATAAATAATCAAGTAATCGTAAACATATAATAGGCACAACATACATATCACATATATTATATTAAACATCCATTCATAGAACAAACAATCTCGACATACAGTAAAATCAACTTATCGGTCAAACGACCTCTAGTAGGGTTTAGGTCGCCTTGCGCATATCAATATATATTATTTTAAATCTTGCCTCCCCGACAATATTGTGGTTCTTTTCCCCACCTTAGTAGTGTTCCCGTGCGACTCCGACTACGGCTATGCAACTGTCACTCGTGCGTGCTTTTGAATGTTCGAACACTGTCAGATCCTTCACAATAAACCACAACCAGAAATCAATACAGTTAAATCAAAATTTCCCTAATCCATATGACCAAGGTTCTGCCCCTATTTATTTAAATAGGCTAGAGATGTTGAAATTCTACCAACTCTTGGATCAATGATCCTTAAGCATGACTAAGACATAATCTATGATCAATTTTCAAAAATTTGAACCAAAACCCCTTCAACCAACAAGCTAGGGTTTCGGCCATCATGGTTAGAAATAGGTGAGAGTTTGATTTGGGTTTCTAACCACTTGGATTACATGATCATAGAATGAAAGAGTTGAAATCAAGAATCATTTCACAAAATTTCCCCCAAAATTGTTAGGATTCGGCCCCTTTAAGTTAAATAGGCTAGGAAGCTTATTTGATTTCATGCTCTTAGATAGTGATAGAAGAAGATGAAACTAGCTCATAGAAATTGCTTTGACATTAAAAGGATTTTTCTAGAATTTTCTAGAGATTTTTGAAGTTTGGATCATAAACTTGAAAACTTAGCATGAACCATAGAATTTAATGGAGAAGTAGGGAGATTGAGAGCTCAAGAATGAAATCCATACCTCCTAGATGAAGATGGATGAGATGATCAACTTTGATTCTCAAAAGTTCTTGAAAAGCTTTAAGGAAATGAGAGAAAATGGAGGAAGCTGAAGTGAAAAAGAAGGAGGAGGAGGGAGTCAGACAGTGGGTCGGATGGGATAGATAGGGAGGGTGAGGATGAGTCAAAAATCTCACTTAAGGGTAGTTTTGTCTTTTCACACAAGGACAAAATGGTAAATATGGAAAAAATGTTAAGTATTTTGGTCTTTTCGTGTCCAGATATTTTCAAAACCATCATGACACTTGGCACACATCCCGGGGTGATGTGACTTGATGTGACTTCATGATTATATGTTCGCGGGTCCCGGTAAATCCATACGCAGCTCCGTTCGTCCCTCGGTTTGAGATTTCGCTCGAATAAAGCGTAAGAACCTATTTTTTTCAAATTTAACGAAAATGTTGGAAATCCAATTCTAAGCCTAACTGTTTCGTTCACGAGTCAAAATTAGGTCTCCTGAGTAGTAAAATACTGCTGTCAATGAAAAAAACATAAACCAGACTCCGTCTAAGTTTTCGACACAAAATTTAACCGTAACTCCCTATGATAGCGTAGAGCGTGACTATGGTCTTAGTTTATTTAAATTCATTTTCTAAACCTCAGATAAAAATACAAACATTAATTATATCAATTACTGATATAAAAGCAGTAAAAGTCGGGGTGTTACAATCCTCTTATATGGGAATTTTTGGTTAATACAATGTAAAACATTTCTTACTTATTATGATTCAGGACTCTTAAGCGGGATCATGATAAGTAAGGAATTTTTTGTGAAGGACGTGTTTGACTTTGTATATGGAATCATTTAATCCTCGACTTATACGATAAATGTTTCCTTGTTATTAGCCCATTGTTTACATTGTATTATTACATTTCTTATTAATTTATTGTAATTCGAGACCCTTAAGCAGAATTGCAGTAGATAAGAAATTCTCTTTAAATGGCATAGTTGGCTGTAAATAGGGATAATTTAATTATTCTTTTCTGTGGATATTAAATGTTTCCCTCGTTGTCTTTGATATCAGCCCCTTGCTTAACTCTGTCAAAACTATAATTGCAACTTGTATATTATTATGTGAAACTTGACATGGGAGTTAATTGAGCATAATTCTTTTGTAATCTAATATTATGATAAACCTTTTTTTAATATTATTTTATTATTAGTTCAACTATTTTCTCTATCAAGTGGGAGAGTCTTGGATATTGTAATTAAAATCCCATGAGTGGGATTGTAGTGATCCATTAACTTTATCTTAAATTATTGCCCAATTAACTAGCAAGATTTCCTCTTCACATATTGTTTGTCGTTGCTTTATTGTATGGACCTATATATTGAGGATATTATAGTTTTTTCGTGAATATCACAATGCATTGAACTCTCTATCCTTCTTAAGAAAATATAATAAAATGAAAAATTAGTCTGCAATGTTTGTTGAGAATAATTTTTCTATTCTATACTATTGTTCTATACCATTATAAATGATATATTTGGGATACATACTGAGTAATATTTTTTTTTTATATTGTTATCCTTTGAGATGCAATATAATATTGCCTAATATATTAATACTAGTGGGAGTTACAGACTATTTGTTGTTATATCCTCAATTATAGTGAAATATAGGTCTCATGTACTTCCGTTGTGCATAACCTAATCTTGTGCTCAAGTGTGTGTGATTATTATTAATTAACACTTGAGTTTTGAGTGAGTTGTTGAAAACTTGTAGTGATCCCATATTCTGATTAAAATATCAGGGATTTTGATCTCACCCATGTGATGAAGGTTACCTTATTTATAAAATTCTTTTACAATTTATGTTTGCTAATGACTCGAGGAGATTCTATGTTATAAAGTGTTAAACAAACACTTACAATCTCCTTAATTCTATATGCAGAATATGTGGTTAACTATGAAATCCAATTTTTGTAAAGATCTGCTATTGATAAATTATATGTTGAGTTTTCATATTATTATCATGTAATCACTTCTCATGATAATTCTACGCTAATTTGTCTCTCTAATTTATAAAGACATTCTTAAAGAGAGAAAGATGTTGAGTTTTGGACTCAATTTGGATATTATATTGCAGAGTTAAGATCCCACTGTTAAATATTATACCATTAGAGTATTTTAATACTAGTAAGCTCTAAGGAAAATCCTAATTTTGTTTAAATCCTAAATTTGTTTAGGTACACTGGATTAGTGGGAGTGTGCACACACTATTGTTGTGTCTCGAGACTTATTAATCTTATATTGCAATATATTTGTGCATGCATTTTGTGATCATATGACATATTCTAAAAGGACGTTGTTATTTAGTCTTGTCCTATTGTACCGGGAGATATATATAAAATATGTTGAATCTCAGAAGGCATCTTGAGTAGATGCCAAGGCCATTTGTTGGGAATTGCACATTAATCGCTTTAGCATGCAATTATATTGTGCTTCTCTGTTACCCAAAATACCACCTTCTGATAGGTCATAGATATATAAGTACTTTGCAGGTATAATGTTAGCACTCCTATCGAGTATGATTTTCTGCATTGTTGGAGTACTTGTAAATCTTATGTTTGGACCGATAGTCTTAAGTGTTTGCTCATCATTGACATTCTTGTGGCCACATTAATCTATAGTATCATTTTATTTGAAGTAGGTTCCTATGCCTTCCATGTAGGAGATTCTTGAATTTTCTAATTGTTTCAGGATTCGCACAGTCACTTATCTAGTAGAATTTAGATTAATTGAATGTCAAATATTATAGAGCATTTGTTGTTTTAGTCCATATGTAAATACTCTTATTATTGGGCTACTGTGAGCACTCACACACATGTGTATTAAGTTTATGACATTTACAAATTTCAGACTTGAATTAAGCATATTGTTAGAGAAAACATATTTGGAGGACCGCTAACCAAAGACTTAACTATTAGAGTTTATCGAAATACTGCAAGTCATGTTTTGGTTAAAGTCTTATGGTGTTTAGGGTTAGTTAGAGTCTAAAATTATTTTATATGAGATATGTATGAGATGACGTCTCTTTGATATATCATATCTCTTATAGCATTTTTCATATGCTTGGAGCATACTTGGATTGCATATTACCCTTAACTTGATTATGCTTTTCCGAAAACATCATTGTTTATATGGAATGTAAGTTTTTAACATGTACGATTTGCGTCCCTATCGGATACCATTTCTGCAGCCTTGAAGCTTGTGTTTCTTAGACTATTAATTGATATGTGCTTTAACCATAATTGATATTCTAGTCATAAAATTCTTGTTCTTCCGATAATTGAATAATGCTATCCAAGTGGTAGAATGTTAGATTAATTATTTCAATTAATCAAAATTATGGATTAGCATTAATTAATTATCTGGAATTATAATTAATATATTGATTATGGTTAATAGCATTTTATCAATATGATGAATAGTATTGGGCTTATGTTCTGAATAGCTTGTGATGGGTTGGGCTATTTAATTGATGGCCAATGAGAGGTCCCTGCCCTCATACGATAGGTTACATAATCGTTATCATATTAGATGTTTAATACATAGCCTGATGAACCAATCGTGATTGAGGGGAGTCTACTCTCATTCTAGTGCTCAACCAAGTGATTCACCCGAATCTCAAGAAGAACCCCCAAGATAGATGAATCCGTTATATCAGGTGCACAAATTCTATTTCTTAATTCTCTATATCAATATGCTATAATTTTGTATCTACACGATCTGTAGGATGTTAAATTTTCATCAAAATTCTCTCCTATCACTATCTTTCACTTCGGATCAAATTCAGGTGCGTCTCCTTTCTCTCTTTTAAACTTGTTTTATGTTTTATGAAAAACCAAAGATACGTTAATGTAAAAATTTTTTCACATATGTATTTAATTTGTTTTTAAAATACATTGATGTATTTGCGTGTACATCAATGTAAAACCTCTTTTTAACCAAAATTATTTTAATACACAGATGTATATTTAAATAAACAGATGTTTTTGTCCTTGAACACATTTTCTTAAGAAATATTTAAATACATCAATATATTAGTTTAGTACATCGATGTACACATGGAAAAATGATGTTTTTCTGTCCGTTTTTAGCCGTTTTTCAGTCATTACATATTTAAATCACTCTCGAATGTTTCTTCTTCATTTGGCTATAAAAAGCGAGTTTTGAAAATGTTTTCACTAAGATTTTTAACATCTGATGGACACAGTGTTATTCCAAAACTTCTTTCAATCCCTATTTATGAGTTTTCGAGCAATATTGTGAGTGAGGGTGTTTGTTGGGGTTCTCTTCTGTGCAAAGATGACCTATTCTTGTGAGAGGCTGTTTTATCCTGGGGATGACGAGACTATACATTGCGGCACAAACTAGACAGAGTCGTGAAACGTCATAAAGAGAGCGACCTAGTCTGCGACTTAGCCTTTTGTTCTTGATCGTGTTCAACCTTCTGCAGCAAAAATTTTAAGACGTTAATTTCCTATCATATCTTTTGAATACGATATTGTCCCTATTGATCTCAACAAGCCATTTCGATTTGAAGGCACTCACTATAAGAGATGGAACTAGAGTTGTTCCACGTTGACCGCGCACAAAGTCGCGTCAGTTCTCACCAATGAGAAGCTAATTCTGCTAGAGAACCCTAACAGAGTTCAACAGAAGGATCTGGAAATTTGAAACAAAAATAAATTTATGTGTGAGAATTTTATTTTAAATGGTTTATCTAATGATCTTTATTATTATTACAGTACAAATAGCAGTATCAATGAAGTATGAGAGGCGCTGCGGAAAAAGTATGATACTGAAGAAGTTGGAACCAAGAAATATGTTGTCAGCCGCTATATGAATTATCAAAGGAAGGATGATAAATTTGTAGAAGCTCAATCCCACGAACTCCAGAAGATTGCTCATGAAATCGTCTCTGGAGGTATTACTTTAGATGAACAATTTCAAGTTACGGTAATAATTGATAAGTTACCTCCTAGTTGAAAAGATTTTAAGACCATCCTCGGGCATACAACCAAGGAGTTTTCTCTAGAATGCTTGATTACCCGATTGCGTACAGAGGAGGAAGCCCGACAACAAGATCAGAAAGAGGAGGTTCTTGTTGTGGTCAAATCCACATCTGTTGTCCTGAAACCGAACGGTAAAATTATGAAATTTAAAAATCATAAGCATAACAACAATAACAATAATAATGAACATTAGCATGTTATTGATAGGGTCATGAGGTACCTTATAAGGACCATGAACCTAAGATTACATTATCATAGGTTTGCCATTGTCCTAGAAGGAAACAGTGATGCTAATTGGAATACCCTTTCAGATGACTCTAAGGCCACCAGTGGCTATATTTTTAACTTAGCTGAGGGGTTGTTTCTTGGAAATCTAAGAAACAGACCATATTAGCACAATCTACCATGGAGTCAAAGATGATTGCACTGGCAACTGCTAGTGGGAAACAACATGGTTGAGAAATTTGTTGTCAGATATACCTATGTGTGATAAATCGATTCCAACCATATACCATTGCGATAGTACCACGGCTATTGCAAAGATTCAGAATCGTTATTATAACAGTAAGAGGTGACAAATACATCGCAAGCATATCAAAGTTAGAGAGTTTTTGTCTACTGGAGCTATGAGAATGGATCATGTGAAGTCTGAAGAAAATTTGGTTGATCCTTTGACGAAAGGATTAGAAAAAGTTTTTAAAACCTCTAAAGAAATGAGACTAATGCCCATAGATTAAATTGTCTCTCATAAGGTAACCCAACTTATAGACTGGAGATCCCAAGAAATAGGTTCAAAGGGTAATAACTATAGAAACTGTGCAGGCTGTAATGTGTTTTTCATTCAAATGATTTTGAATATAGTTTACAAATATATAGTGGTACAAAACTGTAACAGTCGCAGTTAATAAAAAAGGATCCTATTCAAAGCTATTTATATCCTATTCAAACCTAATTAAAAACTAATCAAAGTATTGATACAAATGTTCCTAAAATCAAGGAAGCTATCTTGGTGCTTCTACACGCCCCCGTAAGATGGAGTTGTCTTCAACAACTCCAATCTTGTCTTTGAGAAAGTGATGTCTTGTTGAGGAGAGTGGTTTAGTAAGCAAATTTGGCAATTGATGACTTGTGGGAACATGAAAGATAGTGAGTTTCTTGGCTGCCACTAGGTCCCGAACAAAGTGGTAGTCTATGGCTACATGCTTCATACAAGAGTGAAAGACAGGATTTGCACATAGGTCGGTAGCACCAATATTGTCTGAGTAAATTGTAGGAACTGAAATGGGAACACCGAGTTTCTGCAGTTGGTGATGCAGCAATAGGACTTCAGAAGTGGTTGTGGCAATGGCTCGGTATTCAGCCTCTGTGGAAGATCTGGCAACAGTGGCTTGCTTCTTAGATGACCAGGAAATAGCATTTGGGCAAAAGTAGATTAAATAAGCACCTATGGACTTTCTATCCAATGAATCACCAGCCTAATCTGCATCACATAATGCAGTGAGTGACAGATTTGAAGACCTTTGAAGATGAAGACCATGAGCAATGGTGGATTTTAGATAACGAAGTATCCTTCTCAAGGCCTACATATGAACTTCAGTTGAAGCTTGCATGTGTTGAGCTAACTTGTTAACAGGGAAAGCCACATCAGGGAGAGTGATTGACAGATAATGCAAGGAATCAATAATGCTTTGAAAAAGAGTGTTGTCACAGGTTGTTGAGTCCAGAACAACAGCTGAGCAGAAATTTGTTGCCATTGGAGTGGAGACAGGCTTTGATTCAGTCATGTTTGCCTTCTGCAGAAGATCTTTTATATAGTGATGCTGACTAAGAAATAAGCCATATTTAGTAGGAATGATTTCAACACCTAAAAAATGACTTGGATGGCCAAGATCCTTAAGAGAGAATTTCTCTGCAAGGGAAGTCTTGAACTCAGAGAGAAAGCGCGAGTCATTTCCAGTGAGTAATAAATCATCAACATAAATCAAGAAATATGCAACAATAGAACCTGATTTATAGATGAATAGCGATGTATCTAACTTAGAATTTTGAAACCCCCAATGCAGCAGAAAATTACTCAGGGTATGAAACCATGCACACGGTGCTTCTTTAAGCCCATATAATGCCTTCTTGAGCTTGCAAACATAGTTGGGAAGCGAGGAATGAATAAAACCAGCAGGTTGAGCCATGTAAACATCTTCAGTAAGTGTGCCATGGAGAAAGGCATTATTAACATCCATTTGAGATAGAGACCAGCCATTGGACAGAGCCAAACACAGAACCAATTTTATTGTTTGTGGCTTAATTGCAGGACTAAACATGTCCTGAAAATCAAGGCCAGGTCTTTGATGAAATCCTTCGCTACTAATCGGGCTTTGTAGCGTGAGATGGAGCCATCTGGATTCCTTTTCAGTCTTAAAACCCATTTGTGGCCAATCACATTGTAATGCGGCTGAGGAAGGACTAAGGTCCAAGTGCCATTGCGCATAAGGGCCATGAATTCATCTGTCATTGCTTGTTGCCATTCAGGAGTTAGAGCGTGTGAAACACATGTTGGTTCAATGAAATATGGAAGAAGATATTTGGTGACAAGGTGAATTTTTTGGGTTTATGGATGCCACTTTTTGAGTGAATCTGCATTGGATGATGAGAGTTGGTAAGAACAACTGGATCATGAGCAGAGGGCAATCTCTGTTGCAAGTCTGAATTTGATGAAAGAGTGGGCAGTAAGTGCAATTAAGTAGGAAGGATAGGACGGGGATCATTTAAGTTTGGATTGAGAGAGATATTGGGGATAGGAATTAATGTTGATGTTGGCTGGATATTATTGTTAGCATTTGTTGCAATTGAATGTGAAGATTGAGTATTGGAAGGGGTAGGGTACAATTCTGTGGGATTGGATTCTGAATTTGAATTTGTGTTGGCTGGAATTTGTGGTGTTGGCAGATTTTGTGGCAGGTTATATGGTGTGGGTGGATTTTGGGGCAAAGTATCTGGTGTGGACCGATTTGGAAAAGGAAAGGAATGAATGACAGTTAATGGAGAGGGATATGTGGTATGAGGGTTTGAATTTGAATTGGAGGGTGGGAGGGGCACATGTGAGGTTGATTGAAAGAATGGAAAAATATCTTCAATGAACTGAACAAGTCTGGAATGATAAAAAAAAAAATTGTTTTGATGTTGTAGCAAATATATGCATTCTGAGTTAAACTATAACCAAGAAACACACAAGGTTCTGATCTTAGCTGGTGTTTATTAGTGGTGTATGGCTTGAGCCAGGGAAAACAAAGACATCCAAAGGACTTTAGTTTAGTGTAATTCGGTTGTCTTTTGAACAAAATTGAGTAAGGTGAGTTCATGTCCAGAGTTGGTGTTGGGAGACGAATTATTAAGCATGCTGCTGTTTGGACAACAAAGGACCAAAAGGATGGTGGAAGAGTGGCCTGATGTAACAAACATCTGGTGGTTTCAAGTAGATGGCGATGTTTCCGTTTACAAAGATCGTTGTGTTATGGCATGTGTGGTGGAGTTGTGAGATAGGTTATTCCATGGTTTTGGAAAAAGGACTTGGGCTTTATGATTTCTCCACCATTATCATAGTAGAAATTTCTTATTTTGCAATTAAACTGATTTTCAACAATGTTTTTAAAAATTGGGAAAATAGTAGCCACCTCTGATTTTAATTTCACAGGGAATAACCACACATACTTTGAAAAATGATCAATAAAAGCACATAGTAACAGAAATCATCTATTGAAATAAATGGTGAAGGTCCCCAAACATCTGAAAACACAATTTCTAATGGACTAGAACTAGATAAGGTGGACTTATTGTAAGGTAATTTGTGGCTCTTATTTGCCATACAATCAGTGCATTTATTGAATGAGCCTTGAACAAAAATTTTATTGAGATTGTGAACATGTTGTAGGACACGAGGAGAAGGATGACCAAGTCTGGTATGCCAACGCTGAGGAGAGGAGGTGGATAATGTAGAGTAGGCACGAGGTTGTGGTTTTTGGATGGGAGTTTGTAGACATTGTCATCATTCGGACCTTACAGAAGACTCGTCCCCGTGTTCAGATCCTTTACCTTGAAAAAAGTGGGGAAATTCAATGGAGACATTGTTAGTATTGCAAAGTTGAGAAACAGAAACAAGATTTTGAGTAACTCCAGTGGGCATACAAAACATTTGATAAAATAAGAGGATGAGTGGATTGATTAAGGGATGTTGAACCAACATGTGTTATAGGAAGAGACATACCATTTGCAACATGTAATTGATCATTACCATGGTAGTCAGCCTTCAAGGAGAGATTATTGAGATCATTGGTAATATGATGCGAGGCACCGGAGTCAGGGAGAAACTCAGGGGTGGAACAGTAGTATGAGCAGCATAAGCAGCATGATCGGATAGTTTTCTATTATTGTTAAGCTTGCTGCAAGTCTGACCACCATGTCCCGTTTTGCGACAGAGTTCGCAAGTGATATTGGGATTGTAATTGGAATTACGTTTGCCTGAATCATGAAAGGAACCAGAGGAGGAATGGTGACTGCGACCTCGAGCATAATGCTGCGAATGACCTCAATTAGCAAAGTTTGCACTGATGTAAGATTTTAGAGCGAAATGCTCATCACGCTTGAGATACATTTCATAGTCCAACAGCTTGACAAACAACTCATCAAACAGAATAGGAGTGTCCCGGGTCCTGATGGAAGCAGTGAATTCCCTGAAAGAGGGATCAAGACCATTTAAAGCATGAATGACAAGGTCAATGTCATCGACAGGATGACCAATCAAGGATAACTCTTTAGCAATCAAACGAATTGATTGCAAATAAGCAGCAACAGTGGAAGAGCCTTTTGTAATGGAGTTTAGCCGTTCTTTGAGAGACATGATCCGAAAGCGAGAACGGGTGGCAAAGGCACGTTCCAAAGCTAACCAAGCGGCACAAGAGGTTGCTGCGATGGACATAACAGCACGTGCTTCAACATCACAAGATCCAAGCAAGGCAAGGTAGAGATATTTGTCCTGACGAATCCAGAAGGCATAGGCTGGATTTGGAGAAGAGCTAGATTCGGTTGTAATGGCTTTGGGAGGACATACGGTATCACCTGTCACATAGCCTTCAAGGTCGCGAGCTAAAAGGAGCGAGTGAATTTGTCTGTACCATGCATGATAATTTGAGGAATTAAGTTTGATAGGTAATTGGGTAATGGTGTTGAATTCCACCAAATCTTTCGGATCAATTGAGGAAGAGGAAACATCAGTAGAGGTAGAGGAATTGGAGGCCATTGGATCGTATGGGGGTTGCTGTTAAGCTTTTGGTAAAATTGATACCATATAGAAACTATGCAGGCTGTAATATGTTTTTCATTCAAATGATTTTGAATATAGTTTACAAATATATAGTGGTACAAAACTGTAATAGTCGCAGCTAATAAAAAAGGATCCTATTCAAAGCTAATTAAAACCTAATCAAAGCATTGATACAATTGTTCCTAAAATCAAGGAAGCCATATTGGTGCTTCTACAATAACAACTTAAAAGGAAATGTGAGAATCATGCTATGATAGATCTTTTAAAAATCTCATTCATATGTTTAGAGCATGATATCTTGTAGTGTTGAAAGGTTGAATCACTGATTGATTCTTAATGAGTTCTATACTCTATATGGAGTGGGTACTTAGCTATAGGAGTACTCTTGAAAGACTCGCCTATATGACTATGGAAGTGATGCCGCTTTCTATGGAATTTTGGGGCAAAATTCTTTAGAGCATTCA
The DNA here is from genome assembly GCA_039655645.1 of Ammopiptanthus mongolicus. Lineage (NCBI taxonomy): Eukaryota > Viridiplantae > Streptophyta > Magnoliopsida > Fabales > Fabaceae > Ammopiptanthus > Ammopiptanthus mongolicus. The sequence goes on along the minus strand of CM077346.1, from coordinate 76,719,385 downwards.
CTATACTGGGATATACGTGTATGACCGTAATGCACGGGCTTATAGACTATATCCTGAAAGGTTGAATGTGTAATGTTGTCAGAGATAGAGTTCAAGACTACGTATAACTTTAGTATAATATGAAACATCATCACTATGTAATGGTTCAAGTCTACGGACATCATTTGTTATGTTCAATCTTATTTTGTTATGCTTTAGTACACGATGGAATGTTTTTTAAATGAAACAGGTGGGGGATTGTTATATGTTTTATGAAAAAACCAAAGATATATTGATGTACATTTTTGTACACAGATGTATTTAATTCGTTTTTTAAATACATTGATGTATTTGCGCGTACATCAATGTAAAACCTCTTTTTAGCCAAAAATATTTTAATACACGGATGTCTATTTTATTACACAGATGTATATTTAAATACATAGATGTATTTGTCCCAGAACACATTTTTTATGAAATATTTAAATACATCGATGTACTATTTTACTACATCGATATACACTTGAAAAATGATGTTTTTCTGTTCATTTTTAGCTGTTTTTCAGTCATTAACATGGTTAATGACACTTGATCACATGTTTTAATCACTCTGGAATGTTTCTTCTTCATTTGGCTATAAAAAGTGAGTTTTGAATATGTTTTACTGATATTTTTAACATCTAATAGACACAGTGTTCTTCCAAAACTTCTTTCAATCCCTATTTCTGAGTTTTCAAGCAATATTGTGAGTGAGGGTGTTTGTTGGTGGTTCTCTTCTGTGCAAAGAGGACATATTCTTGTAAGAGGTTGTTTTATCTTGGGGACAACGAGGCTATACACTGCTCTACAAACCAGGCAAAGTCGCGAAATGTCTTAAAGAGAGTGAACTAGTCTGCGACTCAGCTTTTGTTCTTGATCATGTTCAACCTTCTACAGCAACAAAACTTTATTAACACTGTCACATCTACTATACATTGTTGTGTTTATTGTTTTCAAAAAAGGAAGACTGAGACATGAATTTGATTGTTGGAATACACCTTTAGAATTCTACTATTTACTGCTAATAAAATTCTGGTTATCAATTAATAAGTGGTGAAGACTTAATCTCATTTTTGCCAAAAAAAAAAAAACATTAGTATTATAAATGGTTGATGCCTGTAACAGCCCACCTTCGGGTGTCACTTTCGTAACTCCAAACACTATAAAGTAGGAAAAGGATTTGCTGGTTCGCTTTCGGAAAAAGATTTTCTTTACTTATATCTTACTTACTATGAAAATCGTGATAAAATTTTTTCTTCTTATAATATTAAAGAAAACATATACTCATGATAACATTAGCATAACTCACAAATATATATATGTATACTCATATATAGGTAAACATCATCCATTAAAATCCATCAGTCTACCCACGGCCATCAGGAGCCGATAACAGACTAATCCAAAAGTAACTACATCAAAATAAACCTAAGCTGGTCTGACAGAAGAAGCCTACAGATAACAAAGTGTACTACCCCGACATCAGTCGTACCAAAAGGACAAGGTCTCGTCGTCACCAATCCACACCTCTTCGTCGTCAAACTCCAGCACTCAAGCTATAGGGTTCCAGAACGATCCTGAGGACTGCTAACAAACATCTGTACGTGTATCCAAAAACACAACAGGGTGTCCAATACGTACAGGCAAGAGAGAGACGCCAATATATGAACTCAAAATACAACAATTGCATACTCAAGCACAAACAGCAGATGCATATAGGTATATCAAACACAGTTATTAAACATGATAGACATAGCACAGAATATCATGACAACATAGATAAATCCAGGGTCTCATACCCAACAGTCAGCGCCATTTTCAAAACATATGCATGACACTTCCAATATACCATCTAGCATTCGATTCTTAATTTCCGGAAATCCCATCACCAAATGAATGAGTTGATCAAACTCGATTGCCAATCAAAGCACACCATATTTACCATATCACACTGACCAACACAGGGTACAATGCTTCACCTTATATGGATTTCATTACCACACCATGTTGTCCAATCCAGCTATAACGCTTCACATTGTATGGATTTATTTAACATGTCACGTTGTCCAATCCAGGCGTAGCACTTCACATTACATAGATGTTATTACCATATCACACTGTACAAATGCTTCACATTATATAGATTTTATTCATTGCCCATCAAGGTACAATGACAAATAATGACTTACAGTCATCACGGGGTTTCCTATCATTAAGATCCCCCTTCCAGTGGCACGTCTGCCCAAAACAAAATGCATGAGAAAACCTTTTGTTTTCGTATGTTTTTCTGTGTCGTATAGTTATTTCCTTGTTGAAGCATCAACGTTATCAACCACGACAATGTTTTTGACTCTTTAAATCGTTATAACATTTTCTCAAAAGCTGGACACTCAGTCCAAAACTCAAAAGGACATGCAGTCCACACATCTCTAACCCAAAAATCCCTAACTGACGCACCAGTCTCGGATTTTGGATTCTCAAGCTCAAAAACGTCTGTAAGCCCCTAGGACCACAAGGAATGTCCTCCAGCTTACAGGACCAATATGCTAATACGGATCCTAGATCCCCGTGTTCTGTAGAACCCTAGAACCCCGACGTCTCGGTTTCTAGGTTCCAAGCCAAAAACCACATTTCCCTTTTGAAAACTCAAAACCAACACCCAAATCTCCGACACCTATACACAAAGCCTTCGGGATCGGTTTTCCAAAACAAAACGTCACATGGTTAAAACCACCTTTTTCCTTATAGAAGGATTTCGGTAAAACACAAAACTTTGCAATACGGTTCGTAAAGCCCTTTTTCTTGGATAAAACAACTTATTTTGAAACAACATTTCCAAAAAACACTTTTGCTCAAAAAGATTCCCTTTATTACTTCAAAAACTATTAAAGTCTCTAAAACACACTTTTCACCTCAAAACTTTATTTTTCTTCATTAAAGCCGATTTTTCCCCATTCTACACTTTTAGTCAACTTATCCTTAATAAAGTAAATATTTATTTTTATTTATTCCCAAAAGCCAATTTATTTATTTTTTTCACAAAGTTTCCTTCAAAACACTTTAATATTATTATTTTTCTTTATTTCACCTCCCGAGCTTTTTGAAGTTTTTATATTACACGATATCGGATCCTAACCGATGTTAGGTCCTTTAATGCAATAATTACCACGACAGGCATATAATACATCCATACATCAATTTCAATGCCATACCATACAATCGAATATAAGCAGGTAATTCAGGCATAATCAGATGTTTCAGGCATAGGCAATTATCAGCGGTAATTTAAAACATCCCACAACCAATCAAGCACAGATAAATAATTACACCCCAGATACACAAATATAGCATACAACTTTCGGAATTTGGAATTCCTTAGGTTATCACCCCTTACCTCTTGGAGTTCCCAAAGAGCGATAAATCGTCCGATCGATTCGCAAGTCGTTCGATTTCTCGTCTGATCACCCAACCACAACTACAATCATACAAATCAATCACACATCAACTTTAATCAACACAATCTCCTATTAACACCTATATAGGGTTCGGCCCTATGGCTAGAAAATTGTCTAGGAAGCTCCAATAACTCTCACCTCTTGGATTCAATACCTATTAGGTGTGATAAGACTAGATTTAAGCTGATTACACCAAAACTTCAACCAAAACCCTATTCTCCCAACTATGGTAGGTTCGGCCAAAAATACCCATATGGGTTAGAAAATTCTTTTGGTTTCAATCTCTTGGATTATGAAAGAAGACAATGAATCTAACTCAAAGAAAGTGGTTTGACATTAAAAGGATTTTCTACAATTTTTCATGGGTTTTTGAAGTTTATGGGTCAAACCCCCAACCTCCATGAATCATGAATTTTAAGAGATGAAAAGAGAGATTGAGAGAGCTAGAGGAGAGTTGTTACCTCCTTGATGAACTTCCTTAAGAGAAAAGCACTTGAATCACCAAAAATCTCTAAGTTTTAAGTCTCCAAGTTGATGAACTATGAAGAACACTTGAAGAAATGAAGAAAAAAGTGAGAAGAGAGGGAGAAAAGAGGATGGCCGAATGGCCTATGTGAGTGAGTGAGAGATTAGATATTTTCTCCAAACGGGCAAACTTGTAATTAAGTATAATGGCATTTTGGTAATTTTGTTAAAAGACCAAGGGCATTTTGATTATTTCGCATTCAGATAATTTGAAAATCATCATGACACTGGCACGAGTTCCTAGCTGACTTGACACTGATGTGACATCAAGATTATCCGTTCGCGGGTCCCGTTAAATCTTTCTACGGCTTCAATCGTCTCCTGGTTCGATTATTGGCCCGAATATAATATATTATTTTCACTTTTGAACGTCCGGACGAATTTTAACAAATATGTAGAGGATCGAATTCTAAGACTAATGGTTCTGACCGTTAGTCAAAATTAGGTCTTTATAGTAGTAAAACACTACTATCCGTGAAAAGTAGACCGAGCTCTGTTTGAGTTTTCGGCCCAAAATTTAACCGTAGGTTCCTACGATTGCATGGAGTATGAATATGATTTTAGTTTTCCCAAAATCATTTTCTAAAATACAAATAAAAATATAAACCCATTTATATAGTTTACTGATCTTAGAAAGCATGAAAATCGGGGTGTTACAATGTCACTGTTTTCATGTGGGGAAGGGGAAGAAAAAATGTTGTTTTGATTGATCTTGACCAAGGTTGAATGATGAGATTGTTTGGAATTTTTAGTTGGTTGATTAAATTGTTAATTATTGCAAATAATAGACTAACGTCATAAGTAATGTTTTTTTTAAAAATAGTTGTCAGAGCATGGAAATAAACATTTTTAATCTATTCAAACAACAGCTTTTAAATCAAGTAGTAATTTTCGATATGTAATGGCTAGAAGGTAAAGGTGTAGAAATTTTATTTGATGAAGTACAAAAAAAAATCAACTAGATGAATTTGAGAAGATAAAATTAAATGAACCTAATGATGATTTCAGTTTAATTCTATCCTTTAGAATCTAAAAATATAGTTTAGTAGAATAAGACAAATTAGCAAGAAATCACTAAAATAAACACTAACTATAATAAAAATTACTTGGTTGAAATCCAACTAATTAGTTGAAAATTTAGTTAGAATACGTACTACAAGGTTAGGAATCTAAATGTATAGTTAGCATCTAGTTAAGACTAGAATAATAATTCTTTTAAGAAAAAAAGATGAATGATGATTACATTTCTAAATGATGAATTCTTGCATCATATGTAATATTATCAACACTGTTGCATACATGTCACATCTGCATATTAAAATGGTTTTCTTTAAAGAGGATGTTACTCTGTATTGCAAGCGAGAATTAAGATAGTGGAGGTCTAACATACCAGGCCTTGGGAAAGTCTATGTGCGGAATTCCATAAGTGGCCACATGGTATCTCCCTTGCGTCGTAGTCCCGAAACCCAACATGGCTATCCCAACGAGTCACTAAATCTATTCATGATCAGTAGTAGAGTGTTCCGGTAAGCCGATTATTGTGCAAAAATTGTTGTACTCTTATTTTGGCCAATGGATATAGAGCATGTCCTCCCAATCGCACCTCGAATGAAAAAAAATCTTTCCATAGAGTAGAATTGTTTTTAGGTCCCATGCATAACATATACATTTCACTATTTTCATTTACTAATCAATAAGATGGTTCAATTAAATAAAAATGTTATATAATTTCATGATTTATCTTTATAGCTTGATTAAATTAGTTAGCTTGAATTCTTTAATTCAAATGAAAGTTTTAAGTGTCCGTTCATCTGCTAGTGCACGACTTTTGTATTGTAATATATGTGATGTTGCTACTATGGTATTTTATCATTATATCTGTCTTTTAGTTACTTTCATATTGCATTCAATATTTTTGATGAATGATGAATAACCAAATTAACCATAAAAAATGAATCAAGTTTTATTTATGAACATGGATATTTGAGGACGTCACAGTCGCTACACACAAAGATCTGGTGTGAGGAGAATGGACATCAACGCCGACCTTGCTGACGGAGCGCTCTCCCCCTTAGACTTCTGTCACTGTGCCAGCGTTATAATCTCTAATATCCCCTCCGGTGGGACCTAAGGATGCTTGACGCCACCAACACAGTTAGGGCGGCGCTGATGTCAGATAAGTGGTCCGATATATGGGAGAGGCAGGTCTTGGAGCCAAGCGTCAAGATTGTGAACTGGTTTTTGACAAAGTAAGTCTTCTAGCTATGGACCCGAATTCCCTAAAGTCAATTTTGGACGCATTCACACATTAATGTACCTTTGGATTAATTTTAAGTTTCCTCAATAGTGATTGATCCAACGGTACATAATGCGTGAATATGTGAATGCGTCAAAAATTGATTGCATCAAATCCATTTTCTTCGCTACTCCTCCAAGTCTAATTTTTTATTTTTATTTCTTTTGTTGCTTTCTCTTTATTTTCCAACAACAACAAAAACAAATGAAAATTGGGATATGGGGGAAAATGTACAAAAATGAATATGAAAGTTGCCATTTGGATCACTGATCTGAATGATTCAGTGCTCTGGAGAGAATGTATTGCAGGAATGGTCATGGGTTGCCAAATTTTGGGTTTTGGAGTAGCAATAAAAATTTGGCTCATGTGAGAGATCCCACAGTTTTTCTCAAGGTTGGTTTGGTAAGAAAAATGTAGAAAATGGGAAATAGTATAGACATGTTGAGAAAGTTTCAATAGCAAGAGTTTTTTTTAAAAATTATTTGAAGTTTTGGCGTTTTGCCAACCTGAAATTATGAATGTTGTTCTCCAACTTTGTCTCTCTCACATTCTCCTTCTTTCTCTCACTCACATATTGGGTGTGGGCGTTGATATGATGAACAAATCACATAGGAAAATTTCTAATAGCAACCAACACAAATATTTATATTAGAGTTCTGTTATTTGAACATCAAAATTTTGACACTGTTTCTGACACAGTATGTGTTTATTTCTATCTCTCACTTATTTTTTATCTTCTTTGTATACATGCATGTCAAATACATCATCAAAACAAAGGAGACACCATATGGTGTTCCTATATTGATGTTCAAAAATTGTTTCTCTTTATATTATATTATATTATATTATATATATATATATATATATATATATATATATATATATATATATATAATTACATAAGGAAGAATCTAACTGTAGAGCATATGCAATACCCAAATCGGACTCTCGTGAAGGCGAGGGGAGGTGGGAGGGCGACGGAGGCCACCAAGATGAGGGGGAGAATGGGAAGGGAGCTAGGGATTTCAGATGGGTGGTGTTAAAAAATGAACAGCAACAAAAAAAACGTTTATAGTATGAGATGTGTACAAGACATCAGGGCCGACCCAAGCTACCAAACCTAGGGCCTTAGGCCTCAAAAGAAAAATTTTAGTTAGGAGTTTTACTTTTCCCACCTCCCTCATTACTATTCTCACTCCCTATCTTTCATTTTTTTTTTAATTGTTTTGGAAATCCTAGAGAAGCAGCGTGCGAAGGTGTTATCTGCTCTGATACTGGTAAGTGGATAGTTGTCTATGGGTGTCATATAGGTACCTATATTGCTTATGTTGTGGAACTTTGGGGCATTCTTCGAGGCATGAAAGTGGAGTGGGATAGAGGGGAGGTGGGAGGGCGACGGAGGCAACCAAGATGAAGGGGAGAATGGGAGGGGAGCTAGGGATTTCAGATGGGTGGTGTTAGAAAATGAACAGCAACAAAAAAAACATTTATAGTATTAGACGTGTACAAGACATCAGGGCTGACCCAAGCTACCAAACATAGGGCCTTAGGCCTCAAAAGAAAAATTTTAGTTAGGAGTTTTACTTTCCCACCTCCCTCATTACTATTCTCACTCCCTATCTTTCATTTTTTTTAAATTGTTTCGGAAATCCTGGAGAAGCAGCGTGTGAAGGTGTTATCTGCTCAGATAATGGTAAGTGGATAGTTGGCTATGGGTGTCATATAGACCTATATTGCTTATGTTGTGGAACTTTGGGGCATTCTTCGAGGCATGAAAGTGGCGTGGGATAGAGGCATCCACAAACTAATTATAGAATCAAATTCAGCTTCTATTATTGCATTGCTAGGCCAAAATGCCTCCTATTAGGGTCCCAACAGATTGATCTCTCGAATTTGGGCTTGGAGGAAAAACGTTTGGCAAATTCATTTTATCCATGCTTACTGTGAAGGAAAGAGATGTGCGGACTGGTTAGCTAACTAGAGCTTCGACTAGGATCTAGGAACCTTTATTTTAGAAACTCCGCCTGTGAAGCATGCTAGAATCCTCTTTAGTGATTTAGCCGGGGCCTCCATATCTCGTGTTTTGTCTTTTTAGTTTCTTTTGTTGTTGGGCTTAGGTCTCTTTTTTCAACAAAAAGTATATATATATATATATATATATATATATATATATATATATATATATATATATTAGATTTATCCCATAAATTAAACATGGACAAGCACTCGACAATCTTAATATTTGCTATGCCATGAAAATATAAATCGCAATATTTACAAGTAAAACAAAAAAAATGTATTAAAATATTCACAAGTCAAATGAAAATAAAATAAAATTAAGGATAAAATTAGGAAAAATTAAATTTCGGCTTGACAAAAAATAATTTTTGATCCTATGTACTATTGGAACAATAGAAAATTTAAAGCCAAATAATTCTTTAGAAAATGGTTTTTGATTGGTTGATTTTAATTTTTCTAAAAAGGAATTTTATTGAATAAACAAATTCACTCATTATCAGAGTTCGAGATAGTAAAGCTATACGATAAACTCTTATAATTTGTATAATACTTATGGACCAACACCCACTCTATTGACTGACCATCTTATTAGCTAACCACGTCCTCTATGTTCCTATTTTTAAGGGAGTGTATCTTCATGCATATTCTGGACTTGGTCAACTCAGGAGCCTCCTTAATGTCTATCTAATCAACTTCCATATTTCTTTCCCACAACTACCTTCAACTTCATCCCATGATTTTAGGAAGTTGGTTACACGACTTGAAGGAACATGTTTGAAACACAAGAATGGGGGTTGAATTGTGTTTCTTAGGATTTTAAAAACTTTTCGCAAGCAGATAAATAGTTTTCGCAAGGTTGGACGATAACACGTTTAACGACAAAGAGAGCTCTTCCAAACACCTAGTTGGACGCTAACTTAGTTTGATAAAGATAAGCAAAGAGCGCAATGAAAAAGCATTTCAATCCCAAAAAAGTTAGTTAGATAATAAACTAAAGCAATGATAAGGGAGAGAAAGGAACACGGAGATATTATCCTGGTTCACTCTTCACCAAAGAGCTACGTCCAGTCCTCTCTACTTGAGAGCTTTATCCACTATAACAAAACACCTTTGTTACAAGTATTCAACACCTCTTCAGGCAAGTATTCTCAACCTCTTCCTGTTCTCTAAGTATTCTTTTACAGACAAGCTTCTTCGGGCTCAAGTATTCTTTCTAAGCAAGCCTCTTCAGGCTCAACCAACTAAGGTTTTGAAAAAGATTGTGTTCTACTAACTCACTAAGTGTGAGAATTCGAAACTAAAGCTTAGAACTCTTGAAACAATACTCTACGTAGAGAGTGATATAAAAGTTTAAGAACAAAGTAAGCTTGTAAGCAGAGTTTTCTCTTGATAGCTTGTGTTTTCTCGTATCACTACAAAAAAAAAAGGTATTTTAGCGACCGAATTTAGCGACCGAATATAATCGATCGCTAAATATGGAAATTCGGTCGCTAAATGGTTTAGCGACCGATTCAGCGACCACCAAACGGTTTAGCGACTAGGCATTCTGCGACCACCAAATTCGGTCGCTAAATATGAAAATTCGGTCGCTAAATTTAGCGACCGAATTGTCATATTTAGCGACCGAATTTGGTGGTCACTAAAAACAACTTTTTTGCTTGTATTTTTCTCAAGTTTGGTAACCTTGCATCTTCAAGGGGTGGAGGTATTTATAGCCTTTTGGCTTTGAGCAATCTTCAGTCTTCAACGGATGGAAAAAGATCCATTCTGATCATGCATTAAATGCCTTTGGTCCGTTGAGTCTGATAACCTCTTTGAAGCTTATGATCTGCAAAGTAGACTATCAGGCTTGATAGCTAAAAACGGGACTGGCATAATCTCTTTGTACTCGAAAGTTGCCTTAGGTCTTTCTCAAAGAAGAAGGTCAACTTCTTTATGTGTCAGGAACAGTCTGGCTATTGCTTTTATGTTAGAACGAGGATTACAAGGAATGTTTGACTGAAGGATACAAGTTTTTTACAGAGAATAATAAATTCAAATGCTCTACAAAGGTATTCGTGCTTAATAAATAAAGCACTATCGGAAGAGTTTTTGGACTCAAGATTCTATTGATTACACTTATTATCGTCCAGTCTGAGTAAGATGTAAATCACTTGAAGGTTGGATGAGTTAAAGTCTTTGGACTTAAATAGTCTTTGGACTTAGATGAATTTTATCCTGCACACTTAAGATAAAGCGTTTGTCCGCAAGAAATCTTTGTTCTTCTTAAATTAGTCCTTTGTTAACATCAAAACTTAAGGGATTACTTGGACCATAACCACTTTGGTTCCAACAATCTCCCCCTTTTTGATGATGGCAAAACATACTAATTTGATTAAACAAAGAGTCCTAGAGAGCTGAAAAACTCCCCCTAAGACAAATATTCTAAGCATTTAAAGCATGTAAGTTAGAGCAATCAATCAAGCATATATAACAAAACGTATAAAGAAATGCAATCAAGATATACTGTGATTTAATAAACATTCAATTCAATCAAACCCTTTTCTCCCCCTTTTGTCATTAGACAAAAGAAGGAAAACACATCATAGTCAGTATTAAAATAAAACAAAAGAGAGTTTTAAGAAGGAGGAGGTGGAGGTTTTGGAATAAAATTTTGAAACATAGCTGCAATCTGCTGAAGAAGCACTGCATTGTTGGCTTCTATGTACCGTTAGATGGACTCTTGAAACTCAGGAGGAACCACAGAGACAGAATTTTCGGCTGTGGCCCTAGTTGCGTCCATATCTCTTTGATCAGGAACTACACTGAGAGCCTGAGAAGGAGATGGATCAGCAGGATGGACCACTGAAAGAGGGATAGGTTGAGACTTAGACGGGGCTGAGTCTGCAACTTGTTCCATTTCCTCAGCAAGAATTTCAGGAGAAGGGTCCTTATAAATGATCTCGGTGTCCCCAGTTTCTTCAGGAATAACAGGTTTAGGAGGGGCAGGAGGAGGAGCTTGAGGATCAATGACAGGTTTGGGAGGAGGTGGAAGCACATCAAGTATGATCTCAGCATCATCATACTTGTTTTCTCTCCATCTGGGAGTAGGTGGTAGCAGCACATCTCTAGGATATAGAGGTACCCCAAAGATATCGTCTATAATCATAAAGTCAGCATCATAGATTCGATACTGTCTTAGGTAGATACGAATCTTTTCTTTCTCCTCAATAGACTTACCAGACGATGATGCTTCTTGAGAGCATCTCCAAACATGGTTTTCCCTGTAGACCTTTGCATTTGAGTCATATCTGAATCTGGGGTCCTTTTTCCAGATGTGAGCTAGAGCCACTGAGTCATCTCGTGGTCTCTTCCAAAATAGAGGATCAAAGATATTTCTGTAAGGCAGCGTCCATGTCGCAAGCTTTTTGCGAAGGTCCTTATTCTTGTTTGGATCCAGAATTGGAATCCTTGGACAAGCTCGAGGAGGAACAACTCCTACTCTTGTATCTGAAGTCCTTGACCAAAACTTCATGGGAAGGTTGTGATGAATTTTTGCTTCTTTGGACATATCACACTCTTTGCGCACATCATAGTAGGGAAGAAAGTCGCGAACATCAGAATACTCTTTCCAGGCTATTGGATAGCTTGGAATAAATTTAACGTCTGGATCAAGGATATAGTTGGTTAGACCATACGTCCTTGCTCTCTTTTCATATTCTGTTTTACAGTCTTTCTTCTTCTCATTGAGAAGGGTCACATGCCATTGAACGTTGTAGTGGCACCATTGGAACGCCTTATCCTTGATGAGATTAGGATAGACTTTCCTTGGAGGAAACTTCTTCTTCTCAAGGCAGACGACCAAAGGTCCAAGAGAGGTGTACAGATGAGTTGCCAAAGGTTCAGTAGAAGTGTGAGGGATGGGGTAGTAGCCATGTTCAGGGGGTGGACCAGAGGGATTTTGAGGTGGAGTGGAAGGTGTTTCATATTAGTAGTTTGGTGGTGGTATAGGGCTTTTGGGATGTGGAGATGTAGAAGGGGGTGAGTGTCTAAGGAAAAGGACAGGGAACCTTCGTTGGACGTCAGCCCACTTGGAGCTTTCGTTTCTGAAAGTAATTCTTGGAATGAGTCTATATTTTCTTTTTCGGTAGATCATTCTAGGGTAGGGTGCACCATAAGGTTGAAAGGGGTGATCTCCCCATGGTATGAACCAGTCTTAGGGTTTGGTTGGTGAGGGAAGGGTTTGTGTTTGAGATAAGGTGGAGGGCGAAAAGGGTGTGGACGGATGAGAGTCTAGGGTCAACTCTTCAAACTCAAAAGATTTATCAACATCAGAAGCAATAACTGAACTAGAGTGAGGTTCAGTATTACCTTTTGCGTTGGCTCTTGCAGTTCTTGCCCTTGTTGAGACAGGTTTGGGCAAAGGTGCTTCAGAGGAGGACTCCAACCTTGGACCTTTGATTGCCCTGGCGATGGGCAGATCATCCTCATCGTCCTCAACAATGGGAGCTAGAATCAGCTTCCTCTTTCTAGAGGGTTGGACGATGAGCTTTGGACGAGCAGGTGGAGTCCTAGCTGTTGGACGAGTAGGCTCGGTTGAGCGTCCAGCAGAGACAAGTTATTCAGACGCTTCAACTGATCCTTGCGTCTGAGCGCCTTTCAGCTTACCTTCTGGCTTGGATTTCTTGAGACAGTCCAATTGCATCATCACCAAGCTTTGCCTACTGAACTCAGCTTGATGCAAGCGTTCAATACCATGAATACTATAGTATTTAGTCTTTCGTTCTGGAGCCATATTTTTGAGGTCATCATAGACCATGTGCTTCTCAAAAATCTTTGAAAGAAGGGCAACATAGATGATCAATGTGTTCTTCCCATAACCTTCAATGGCATATTTGAAGAATGCGAAGAGAAAGTGTGGTAGATTTATCTGCCTCTCCAGAATCAGATGAAGAAGATAGATTTGATGAGCCTTCGAAACATTATCCTTCGACCCAACTTTGTGAAGGATGGCCTTGTTCAGAATCTGATGAAGAACCCTAGCCTTGTCAATCATCCTTGAGGCTATGAGTTTGTCAGATGAGTTCTTCAGAAGACAGTCTCTAATGGTGTTAGTACCACCGATTTCTTCTTCCCATTTATCTTCACAAGTGATCCCAGATTGAGCGCACCCAATCGTATTTGAGATAGTTGCTTCTGACACTATCACCTCGGTGTCAAGCACTTTGTTGCGTATTTCCCTTGCAGAAACAGTAGGGTTTGTCCAGAACTCCCTAACTAGAGCAGAGTAGATGACAGGAGAACCCTTGAAGAAACTAGACCATCCAGCAGCATGGATGCTTGGGAAGACATCTATCCCATTATCAGCCCAAAACTGTAGATTGAACTTGAACTCAACTAGAACATTAGCGGTCTGAGCATTAAAGGTCTTTCCTTTACCCTTAGTAGCAACAGCGGATGAAGTAGCCATTGTTTCAGAAAAGAGGTTTTTGAAAAGAGGTATTTTTGCAAAGAGGGGTTTTTTCAGAAAAGAAGATTGAAGATGCAAGGTGAAAGCTTTGTAAAGATTGAATCTTTAACAAGTTTTGGGTTTATAAAGAGAAGACGAAAACGTTTCGTATTTGCAAAGAGGAGAGGGTGGCGAAACGACGTGCATTAAATGATTGACACACGTTCCAGTCCTTGAAACCGTAAAAAGCAGTTTTTGAAATTAATTGAAAACAAAAAAAAACAGACTCAGTTAAGGGAATGAGACTTAATATTTCATTCGACGAAGATTTAGTTCAATTAATGAGGTCAGCTCAAATGGTCAGCACTTCATCATTGTTACTGGTCAGTTGAACATAAATGATTAGTTGGGCTTGGAACATATTACTTGGATTGAATGGGCCCGTATGATTAGTAAGGGTGTCTGAAGGCCTTCATCATATATTTGTGTTTCTTGTGATTAATGAGGTCCATTTGATACATTTGAAGCTTATATCAGCTAACGAGTTGTCTCGGCTATCTACCTTATCAGCTGACTTAATCAATCAGCTGTTTGTTTGCTAACTCCCCTCATCCGCTAATCGACCATAGGCAATTTTTGGTGTTAACACTTTGCCTCCTGCATTCTTTAACTGATTGAAAAGAAGCTGAAAATAGGTATTTAAATGTTCAACTCTCACTTACCGTAATCGTGTAAGCTAAGAGTGGTTGGCCACATCAATTTCTAAAATCATGTCAAATCAAATCAATCTTGAGCGCGAAAGGAGTTTCTCTATCTAACATTCAGCGACTCTCTCTCTCTATACGGGAATCGAAGAAAACAGAAGAGAGATGAAGGGAGATAAAAGAAGAGAGAGGGAGAAAGGAAGGGGAAGAAAACAGAAGAGAGAGAGAGGGGAAGAAAGAGAGGAAGATTCCGACGAAGTTTTCCGGTAGTATTTCCATATTCCGAAGAAATTTTCCAGTAGTATTTCCAAATTCCGGCGAAGTTTTCCAACGATAGAAAAACTTAATAGTGAAACTTAACGTAAAGGACTAAATTGCTTAACGTTCGACAAGTAAAGAACCAACTTGAACATTTTTAGAACAGATGGACCAAGTTGAATAAATTAAAACAAATGAGGGACATAGAACTGATGCAAATAACTCACCGTTTAGTCCCCAAATTTACATCCATGAGACAAGTTAGTCCCTCCGCCGGTCAACATTTGTTGATCTCTGTTAGATTGTTTACGTGGACCATTAAGATGCTCAGTTGTCCCGTTAAGATGCCTAGCTGTCTTCCAAATATTTAAAGTTACCCAAATTAGTCATTCAAAAAAATTTTAGTGAGTCAAATAAGTCCCCAATTTAACAACCGCGGGACACATAAGCACATCACTAGCATATCTGTTTAAAATAGGAGACTATGAAATCAAATTTTTTGCAGAGAATTGTTTATGTGCCTCCTTGAGTGCCCCAGACAGTTTCTTGTTATTCAGGTGAACCTGAAAGTCCTCCTTCTTTATGGAGGCTAGGCTTGCAGCTAAAGGTTCTGAGAAGGACCAATATGCAAGGTTATGGAACTACTTAAATGAACTTTTGAGAAGCAATTGTAGGTCAACATGCAAGATGGATGTTATTCCTCGTCCTGAGTCCCTGCCAATATTTGAGAGGGTCTATATATGCTTGGATGCTTGCAAAAAAGGATTCAAAAGTCGGTATAGGCCATTTATAGAGCTTGATGGTTGTTTCCTGAAAGGATACTACGATGGCCAGTTCTTGTCAGTTGTAGGACAAGATGCAAATGATCAGTTTTATGTGATCGTGTATGTAACGCTCCGATTTTTCAAGCTTTTGAGCTTTCCGTTTTATTTAAACAGTATTTATCTGTTTGTATTTTATTGGAGGGTTTAGAGAGTGAAATAAAATAATCCGAGACCATAGTCATGCTCTGCGCTATCGTAGGAAGCTATGGTTAAATTTTGGTCGAAAACCCAGACGGAGCCCGGTCTGTGTTTTACACTGATAGTATGATTTTACTGCCCAGACGACCTAATTTTGACTCGTGAACGAAACAGTTAGGTTTTATATTTTATTTCTAACGACATTGGATATTTTGAAAATTTTCAAAACAAATAAGTCGTTATACGTTATTTGGACGTAAAACCAAAATCGGGTGGACAACGGAGCTGAATACAGGATTTTCCGGGACCCGCTACGGATAAGGTTGACAACACCTTACCTTATCATCATCATCATTACATCAAAATAAATAACTAGATATTTATAGGATTTTGAGTGAAATTACCAAAATACCCTTGCACTTAATTACAAGATTGCCATTATGACCAAATATAAATACCTCACCTTCACTCACACTTGGCCTTTCGGCCAAGTCTTTCTTTCTTCCCCATCTCACTTTTCTCACCATTTCTTCTTCTCCTTCAAGCTTTTTCTTCACTTTTCTCCATAGATCTTCAAGCTTTTGAGTGACTTTTGTTGATTTCTTCACAAGCTTTGTCATCTAGGAGGTATTACCTTCAACTTTCATCTCTTAATCTCTCTTTAATCTCTACTTTCATGGGGGGTTTAGTTTTGAACTTAAAACTTCAAAAATCTATAAGAAATTATAGAAAAATCCTATGAACATGAAATCAACTTCTATGAACTCATCAAGATCTCTATATTCATTATTCAAGAGCATATAGCAAAATAACATTGCTGCCCTATTTTGCTCCATAGGGCCGAAACCCTAGGGGTGTGAGAAGATGAGATTTTGTTGCATTTCTTAGCAAATAACCATGGATTTCATCTTTCTTTTGCCTATATGTCTTGAATCCAAGAGCTTGAAACAAAATAAAATCCTTACCCTATATTTCTATGGATGGCCAAATTTATGCTCTAGGGGAGTTGGATGTGTTTGTTTCAATTTTCCACTTGTGACAATTTTCCTTAACACTAGACTACTCTATGATCATAAATCCAAGAGTATGTGAAATTTTGAGAATCCTAGCCATAGTTTCTTATACATGGCCGAAGCTAGGAGGGGGCAATTAGTAGAAAATTTGATGATTTAAAGTTGTTGTATTGATTGATTGATTATGTGTAGTTGGCGACGAATAATCGGACGAGAAACCGGGCGACTTCCGGACCGATTGGACAACTTTGCGCTTACCGGGAACTTCAAGAGGTAAGAGGGAAATGCCTGAGGGATTCTCCCGATGACTGCATGTCATCATATTTGATCTGTATATATGTAATTAAGTTGTGAGGTGATTAATTTATTTACTTTCGGCAATTATTTGATTTGTTGATAATTGTTGATTTATATGTGTTATAGTAGTTGAATATGTGTTTTAACTGTATTATCTGCTACAAACATATTATGATGTTGATTGTTGATTGGGAAGCCTGACAGTGGTCAGTGCTCAATTAATTAATGGGGATAAAAGCTTTAAAAAGCTTTGTATTAAATAATAAAGATTTATTTGGGAAGACGTTGGGTATTTTCAACAACGCTGTTTTTCTAAAGAAAAAGTGGATCCAAAAGTAATTTATGAAGTTAGTAGGAAAAGTTAGTTTTTATGAATAAATTAATCTTTATGAGAAAAAAATAACATTAAGAGGAAAAAGTCAAGATTTTCAACTGAGGACGTTTTTAAACGATGTTTTATTTCCGAAAAGATTTACAGAAAACGTTTTCAAAAACAGTAATGCTGTTCTGGGACGACGTTTTGGTCTCAGCTATTTCCTTTCAAAAAATTTCTTTTTGGGAAAGAGACTTTCGATAAAAGTTAAGTTTTACCATAATTCAATGGTTTCAAACAGAAAAGTTTTTCTGTAAAATGAGTTTTCTCAACGGTATAAAAACCGACAACTTGGATGAGTTGCGGAGTTTTCGTTTTGGATTTGTGTTTCACAGAACGAAAAACGGTGAAAAACGATGAAAACGTGAACCTAGCATACGAGACGTCGGGATGTTAGTGTGCTGTAAAAATAGCACGAGAGGCAGTGCAATGATGTTATGGACTGTGTGTCCTATGGACTATGTGTCCTCCTCTTGTTATGAGGAAACGGAATTAAAGGTGAACACTGTTTTCTATTACCACGGACCTTGGGCTGGTGCATCGGTCTAGGGCTCCGCGATTGAGCACTCGGACGTTTCGTCCTGTGTTAGAAGTTTTAAAACAGTGTAAATTATGAATAGTCGGGAGCTTTGAGCTATGACAACGAAAGAATGAACACAAAGAAAAGTGGCAAGACTTGAAACGCTTTTCTCATGCATTGTTTTTAGGCAGATGTGCCATCTGATTGGGGGACCTTGATGGCAGTGAACCCTGTGATGACTTTAAGTCATTGTGTAACATTGTGCCTTGATGGACAATGGTGTCATACAACTGACGAATATTGTGCCTTGAGTTGGACAATATCGTATGACCATTTATAGTTTATTAAGTACCGCTGAATGTAATTCCATGTAATCGCGTAATGTCATGGTGTTCATGTACTTCCGAATAAGCACTTAGGAGCTGGTCATTGTGCCTAGGGCCAATGTACCTTGAGTCTGATCAGCTTAGTTTTTACACAATGGTGTCCGGAGATTAAGTAAAGAATTAGATGATGAGCATTGAAGTGTCATGCATCTCTTTTGAAAATAACAATGGTTGTTGGGTATGAGACCCTATGATACACTACTTGGTTATCAGTAGGACTTTACACATGATAATTATTTATGCTTATGTGTTATTGATGTGATATACATGTTGTTATTGTGTGTGAATCCATATATTGGTATCTCACCCTTACATCTTCAAATGAATTCCAAGATGCCGCTGGAACATTCGAGGATCCATTCCCTGACGTTTGAGTATGCGGAGGAACGTGACGCACGAGAAGTCATAGTGTTTTAGTAGTAAGACCAGCTATAGGATATGTCCTATTCTATTTTGAACAACATTTAGTTAATTACTCTGGCTACTGACAGCCACGACTACTTTGGATGGCCGTATGTATAAGGCCTATGTATTCTATTGTGATATATTACTATGTATACTCTGCTGGATGTTTATTTCCGTATGTATTTACGTTACGTTGATATGTAGTAAGCTAAGTTAGAAAAAAAAATTTTATCACGAATTTTCACTATAAGTAAATACTTAGAAAATCTTATATTCCGAAAGTAACCAGCAAAATTGAATTAAGTTTTATTTTCCGCAATGGGTAACCATGTGGTGTCCCAAAAGGGGGTGTCACCATGTATGTCGTCGTGGACTCCGAGACAAAAGACAGCTGGAAGTGTAGTTTTAGTGTTTGTGATATGTTAATGTCATTTGCCAAACCCATTATTGTTTCATGTGTCATTTATGTTATAAAACTTGATACAAGATCATATCTATCCTCAGCAAAACTTGTTCTTTTCATGGTCTTTTTAAACAAATATGCTAATGATATGCTTATGTGTGTGTTACTTATTGTCACTGATGACTGATATGCTAAGATATGTTTATAGTATGGACTAGAACATTCCATGACTGTTAAATTGGAGACTTATTTGGCTTACTAAAATATTTTTGAAAGACTAATTTGGGTAACTTTAAATATTTGGAGGGGAGCTAGGCGTCTTAACAGGACACCTAGGCATCTTAAGGTCCACGTAAGCAACCTGACGGAGGTCAACGGACGTTGACCGACGAAGGGACTAACTTGTCTCACAAATATAAATTTGGAGAACTAAACACTAAGTTAACTTTTTTTAGAACTGGGTGTGTTTGGAAAAGCTGAAAAAAATAGATTGTGCTGATAATCGATTATAATCAGAATCTGTTTTTGTTTGGGTATATTTGTTGAAAAGCGATTTTAAGATAATTTATTTCGTTTGGGTGGTGCAAAAAAATCACTTTTACAAAGTAAATTACGAAAAAGGGTATAAAGTTATTTGTATAATTTTATAATATTTATTTGAAAGTTAGTTTTGTTGGGGTAAATAAGGAAAATAGTTTTGAGAATGAAAAATAATCAAATCACAATAATCTTAAGCTAAAACAAATTAGATTGCATAAAACAGTTTTTTTCTCCCAAAAAAAGTTTTTTTTATAAATTTAAGCAAGGTGCCAAACAAGAAAGATTATTTCAAAAATAACTTTTTTCATCGAAAACAGCTGAAAGCCAAATAATCCAGTTTTCCCAAACATGCTCTAAAAGTGAGTACTCAAAAAATTTCATGAACCAATTTGAGTCTTTATTCAAATATTTATTATAAGAGTAAGAGTTATGTTATTTAAATATCAAAATTGGGACATCGTATTTAACTCCGTATACATTTATATCTATCTCTTACTTATTTTTTATTTTATTTTTGTATACACACATATCAAAAAATATATCATAAAAACAAAGGGATACCGTGTCTGTATGATGACGTTGAAAAATTATTTCTCTTAGAGCATGTTTGGGAAAACTGGATTATTTGGCTTTTAGCTGTTTTCGATGAAAAAAGTTATTTTTGAAATAATCTTTCTTGTTTGGCACCTTGCTTAAATTTATAAAAAAACTTTTTTGGGAGAAAAAAGCTGTTTTATGCAATCTAATTTGTTTTAGCTTAAGATTATTGTGATTCGATTATTTTTCATTCTCAAAACTATTTTCCTTATTTACCCCAACAAAACTAACTTTCAAATAAATATTATAAAATTATACAAATAACTTTATACCCTTTTTCGTAATTTACTTTATAAAAGTGATTTTTTTGCACCACCCAAACGAAATAAATTATCTTAAAATCGCTTTTCAACAAATATACCCAAACAAAAACAGATTCTGATTATAATCGATTATCACAATAATCGATTTTTTTCAACTTTTCCAAACACACCCTTATTATAAGCACTGTATTTTACAGGTCTGAAATGTGGCCGAGACCCTAAGCACACTGTCTCTCAACCTCAGGTAACGACTCCAACGAAACCCTCTTTCAACTTCTCACTCCTCTCCCCTCACACACTCCTCACTGCCACTGTTCGATTACGAGTTTGAAAATTTCAGCTAATTTAGGTTTTAATTGAATTGTGACATTTTCGAAGAAGGAAGAGCAAAAGATCTAATCAGAAGAAACAATGGGAGGTGGAGCAGCTGATCATGGCAATGGAGATTTCAGGAACAAGGTTTGGAGTATGACAGGTGGACCTCACTGTCGACCTAAGCACTGGAAGCGTAACACCGCCATAGCAATGTTCGGCGTCGTCCTCATCTGCATCCCCATCGCCATCAAATCTGCTGAGCTCGAGGTCTCTCTTTCTCTCTCTAGTGTTTGATTCGTTCCTTCACAATCTCTTTCCCCAATAGAATTTAGGTTTTCTATGATCTTACGTTTTTTTTTTTTTGTTTTTTTACGAACATAAGAATATTTTTGGCGAACTTAAGTGTTAGTTGATGGTTTTTTGTTTGACTATCTGTTTGGTTAATGGGAAATATGGAACGTGTTGATGGAATCTCGGTTTTATTGGAATTTTCTATTTTTATATATTTTGTTGTGAAGAATTAAGAATGTTTTAGCGAGTTTTAATGATTCTCAAGCATTTGAGGATGGGGTTTCATATCCATTTTCTCTTTTCATGATTTCACAAGGGGGTTATTTGGGGTGGTGGTGGTGGTGGTTTGGGGAGGTGGTTGAGGATTACTCTATTGAACAGCTTCTTTTTTTGAGCCTGAAATCTGAAATTTGTTTACTTTTCAATATTGGTCAGAATGCTGGAGTGTTACTCTACATTATGTCTTGATGGCTGATTACATGATTCTTTTCTACCTTTTATCTCAAGGAAGAACTGCCTTCCATTCTGTTTTCCTTATTCTCACCTTGTTCAAGCATTTGTTTAGACTTTTGGTTCACTTCTCCAGTTGGTTTTTCCTGCTTTAGTGGGCACTAGTTTTGTGCTCTGTCATTGTAGCTTTAGCTTCATGTGAACTTTCTGCACAAAACTTCTATTCTAGCACATTGAATTTTTCGAGGAGGAATTTATATTATTCTTACAGGGTTTTGTGCCATCATATGAGGTTGGGTTCTTTACAGATAGTTTAATCACAACTCACAACTGTAAGCCCTGTGGTAAATAGTGGCTTTATTTAATTCAAATGGTGTAAACTGTTTTCTCCAGTGCCATTGTTTGCTTTTGTTGCTTCCATTACCACGTTGTCTCAAATTGAGAGCAAATGGTTATTACTTTAAATTTGGAAATGCTAATGAATGGGTTTGAGTCGTTTGACCACTTTTTTTTTTTATTGATAAAATGAGGATAGAGGAATCTAGCTTCCTCTTTTAGGAAGATTTTGGCAAGCCTTGAGTATGAAGGAGCAACCTTATTTTTACCAATAAAGTTGCCTAAATGGGACATAAATTTTTTTCCTTTCACTAAAAGGATAGGTCAAATGACATTATTTCAAAGTATATGTTTGTCCATGTTATCTATCTTGTATCCCTCTCCCGCTCCCCTTTTTCTGAAAGAAGGTGAAAAATAGGCTCTTATTCCTATATGATGTGTAACTGCAGAGTGTAAATCTATTCGAAATAGCTTAGGTTGTTTTGATAATATTTACTGATATTATTTCTTGATTCTTTCTGTAAATAGAATAGAAAAATTGTAATTAAGATGATTCTCTAGTCCCTACAATTGAGGGATTCAAGTCTTGTATGATACTATGATACCTATATAATCAAAGAGGCTGAGAGGGATCACTGTCAAGCAATTCCAGAAAGTAGTTTCAAGTTGGTACTAGAGCTGCATGATCACAGGGCAGCAAAACCCCTACCCGTCACACGCCCAGCCACAGACAGGGATGGATCTCTGGTTTGAGCACCCTCAATTTTCAAAGTGAGGATGTGAGTCTCCCCATTTGATTGTCTTTCCGAGCACCATCACGTGCATCCACACCTTTTGGCACTTGTAAGCACGTTTCACCTTCCCATCTCCAGATCGCATCGCGCCGGTCCCATCCAGTTTACTGGTGTCTTCCGATCCCATTTCTGTTGTCAGAAGTCCTACCTGCACTTGTCACTGATGGCACGTGAACGTGAGCGCTTCCCTCGCGGCCTTGCCACCACTCTCGTCCAGTTCACTAGCGTCTCTTGGTTCTTTTTTAGGGGTCAGAAGCCTTTTCTTACCCTATTCAAATAGTGGGTCTCAGCCTCCCTTGCTCACATATGTCTTAGGTTCTTTAAGCAACCTCTAATTAGATCTCATGGCTTCTTAATACTCCAAGTCTTTCTCGAAAAGGGCATGATTTCCTTTGCGTTCTCAGGCACTCCGATAATAACATTTGAGAAACTGAACAGTGAGAATTACTTAGATTGGTACGCTGTTGTTGATTTGTGGTTTTAGGTCAGGGACTCTGTCCATTTAAACAGGAAGGCTGAAGAGATTGATGCTAGTGTGCAGGAAGAAGGACAGAAAGCCAATTATAAGTTGGTGTCTTTATTATGGCAGTCCATTGACCCAAAGTTGTTGGCGCACTATTGCTCATACAAATCATGTTATGACATATGGTAGAAGGATAAAAGTGTCTATGCTAATGACTTACATTGCCTTTATGACTTGTTCCATAACCTGACAACCCTCCGAATGACAAATCATGACCTACCTTCCTTTCTCAACAAAGGACAAACCACCATTCAACAAACGAGTTGATTCTGACTAGTGATGATCTACAGAAGGTGTTGGACAAGCTTTATAACATGTAAATGGTTTTTGTTCTGCATGGTCTTCATAAGGATTTTGTGTTTGTTCGGAACCAAGTCCTGACGAATCCAATATCCCTTTTGTAGAGGATCTAATCTATTGATCGCTTGGTGAGTTCCCTATTGGAGGGATCAGCTAGGATTTGTTCTCAAACAGGTTTAGAACTTTGTAGTCAATAGCGGCGCTATCTCGCCGTCGCGGAGAGGAGCGACATTGGGGTGCGGCGGAATTGCGTGTAGTGGGGTATTCAAATAGTGTCCAAATCGCGGCTGTCGCGAATGCGACAATGAGGGCTTGGTGAAAACGCGGCCGTTCCCTGCAAAGAAGCTTCCTCTTGTGGCTGCTAACTTAGAATTAGGGTTTTTTTATGTTTCTGTTTTTCTTGCATCTGCTAACTTAGAATTAGGGTCTTTTTTTAGGTTTATGTTTCCTTCTCTTTTTTTCCTTACCATTTTACCCTCTCTTTAACTCGTCAAATATCTAATTTGCCCTCCTTTTATCTTTTCAAATGTCTTATTGAACCTCACTTAAATACAGTAAATTTTCATTTTACACTTATTTTTACTGCCCTCTTCCAACTAGATCTTCTTCCTCATGTTCCTCTTGGTCCAACTCGAAGCAGACCTTCTTATTTTACTGTCACGTTCTTCTTTGTGTCAGTTCATCTTCTTCCTGGCACAAACCCTCCTTCTCCCCCTCTTTTCCTTCTTCCCCCTCTCTTTTCCTTCTCCCCCCTCCTCTTTGCCTTCTTCTCCTCCTCTTTGCAGTAGCGGTTATCCCGCTACCCACTAATCCCGCTATAGCAATTCTATTTTTCAAAAATTTTGTATTGAAATTCACACTCAATCTAGGCACACTTCATATTTTATGTAGTGATAATGCAAAAGAGTATTTTTATGCCCCTTTTGATTCTTTTATGACCTCTCATGGCATGATTCATCAATGCAGTTGTTGTATACCCCAACAAAATGGTATAGCAAAAAAGAACCTTCACCATCGTATTGAAACTGCTCGCACTTCTTTACTACATAGTAATGCACCTTTATAGATTTGGGGGATGTTGTTCTTACTGTTGGTTACTTAGTAAATCAAATGTCATGTTTTGTTTCGAATAATCTAGCTCCTCATTCTCTCTTGTTTCCTAAGGAACCCTTTAACTAGGTTCCTCCTTGTGTCTTTGGTTCTACTTGTTGTGTGCATGATCTTTCTCGAAGTCTTGATAAGTTATTTGCCTGTGCTGTCAAATGTGTCTTTCTTGGGTATTCTCGAGTTCAAAAAGGGATATATGTGTTATTCTTGTCCTAACATCGCTTTTATATTTCTGTGGATGCCCCTTTTTTCAAGGATACATCTTACTTCACCACACCTCCATCTCTTAGGTCTTATCGGTTCCTTACTTGGGTACCCCTGTCTCAGTTCCAAGTTCTCAGGTGCCATAAACTCCTTCCCGACCATTACAGTCATCTCCAGGTCTGTTTATCACTTTTCAGCTTTGGCCTCATCCTATGCTTCCAAAGGTTGTCCTTGTTCCTGAATCTGGTGATTCATCTCTTACTTTAGCTTCCCCAGTTACTCTAGGTCTACCTGAATCTCCCGCTGATGCGCATTGGCACATTGCTCTTTGTAAAGGTTCATGTTCAACCTATAATCCTCATCCCATCTATAACTTTTTGACCTATAATCATGTCCTCATCGCTATTCCTTTATGTCGTGACTATTTTGATTCCTAAAACCATCTAGGAAGCACTTTCTTATCTAGGTTGGCGACGAGCTATGATTGAAGAGCAGCCTCAGATTCCAATTATACATGGAATATTGTTCCACATCCTCTTGGAACATCTACAGTTGTTGTCGATGGGTTTTAACTGTCAATGTGGATCCCACTGGTAAGGTGGATTGCTTGAAAGCTCAACTTGTGGCCTAAGGCTTTACTTAGATTTCCTGCCTTGATCATGACGATACCTTCTCCCTTGTTTCTAAGATGGCATGTTTTCAACTTTTCTTATCCATAGCTGCTATGCACCATTGGTTCCTATATGAACTGAACATTAAAATGCTTTTCTCCATGGTGACTTTGAAGAGATTTACATCCAGCAACCACTTGAGTTTGTTGCTTAAGGGTAGTCAGGTTTAGTTTGCCGAATGCCTAAGTCCTTGTATGACCTTAAACAGTGTTTTTGGCGCTGGTTTGGCGGATTCAGAAACGTTATACAACAGTTTGTATGGTCCTCTGTGAGGTAGACTACTTTGTGTTTTATAAACATTCATCCTCTGACTAGTGCATTTATCCTTGGTCTATGTGGATGATATTGTTATCAATGATCACGAAGGCATTCAAAACAACACTTGTTCTGACACTTAGAAACCAAGCGACTTAGGCCGATTAAGATATTTCCTTGGATTGAAACAGCCCAATTAAAGGCTGGCATTGCTATCTTCCAAAGGAGGTATGTTCTTGATATTTTGGAAGGAAATGGGATGGTAGACTGTAAACCTGTCGATACTAATATGGATCCGAACATTAAATTTTCTTATTAGATCAGGGAAAGCCCTACTCAAACCTAGGCAGGTATCGAAGAGTAGTAGGAAAATTAAATTATCTTACCATGACTAGGAGTAAGGATCCTCTCCATTTCTCATGAGAATGGAGATGTCCATTATTAAAGTTTTGGGATAATAAATGCATGGAGAGACTACATATATGTGTATATTACACATTTATTTGGAAAAAACTTTGGAAATGGACACAAATGGAGAGATAAAAAATGGAGAGGATCTTTTTCCTATGACTAGGGCACTAGGCCGGACATATTTTTCGTTGTTAGTGTTGTAAGTTTGTATATTAACTCCCTGGGATTTAGTGGTTCGGATCTTGAGATGCGTCAAGGGCTCTCTTGGAATGGGATGGTATATGAAAATATTGTTGCTTTCACATATGCTGATTGTGAACAATTCCCAGCGCTAGAAGGTTGGGCTGTGGGTATTGTGTTCTTATTGGGGGGAACCTCATCTCAGGGAAAAGCAAAAAACAGGACGTACTTTCCAAGTTAAGTGCTGAAACAGAATTGAGCATGACTCTTACTACGTGTGATCTGTTTCAAGAATTGAAGTTTTGTGAGATAGGGCTCATGGTGCTAATTTGTGATAATGGCGCATCATTGCAAATTGCCTTTTACCTTGTCTTTCATGAAAAGACTAACATATAGAGATTGACTGTTATTTCATATGTGAAAGGATTGTCTAAGGAGAAATCGCTACCACTTTGTGAACTCCAAAGATCAACTAACCGATCCCTTTACTATTGGGGGAGTGTTGATAATATTTGCTGATATTATTACTACATTCTTTCTGTAAATAGAATAGGTAAGTTGTGATTAGGATGATTCTGTAATCCCTACAATTGAGGGATTCGATTCTTGTGTGATACCTATATAATCAAAGAGGTTGAGAGGGAGCACTCTCAAGCAATTCCACAAAGTACTCTCAAGTTGTGGAAACAATTCAAATGGATCAGTGGAATATGGCCTTGTCCTGAGCTGGGACTGTGTGCATCAGTGTTGTGCTACAATCAGTGCATTCTTCCTAAAGAATTTCTTTGTAGCATAAATTTGGGGAGGACGGCCAATTGTGTTTCATCATTGCTGTTGAAAATCACAACAATATATTCTTCCTGCCCCCATACATTTCTATTTTTTCTTTAATTGTTTTTTCGAAAAAAGATCAAAATTGTTGAGTAAATTTTTTCTTTTGGTTCTTCTATGGGTATCTTTCAAAATCTGTTTTTTCAAGAAATACATGGGGATATTCTTTTCCAAAATGCTGCCTTGGTTGCTCATAGTTGCTGATACCCAAGAGTGGTGACAGTACTGCTTAGTATAATGTTAAACTTAAAAGCAATATCTATTTATATTTGTTACTGAACTTATTATTGATCATGTAATTAGTATTAGTCTAATTACTGCCATAATCAACATAGTGATAGAAATGTTGTATTTTTTACATAAACAACTTTGCCTCAATATCATTATTTTTTATATAATTTAATTAGGAAAGAAGTGTAAGTGTGGATTGGATTGACTAACTTTTATCTCTCTTATTCTTCAAGCTGGGTGATGGCTCTCAGTATTAAATTTTGGGAAGATATTTGGGTTGGTATTGTTCCTATTTCTGAGTCTGTCACAAGGATTTTTTGTCCATCTTCTTTGCATAATGCATCTGTTTGTCAATTCTACTCAAGATAATTTCTTTTGGAACCTTCATTTTTTGAAACTTGCATGGCAGAGGTTAATGAGTTAAGAGTCTCTATTGTTTTTAATTGGCTCTATTCATCTTTCTTCTATTCCCGATTCAAGAACTTTAGTCCTTGATTCCTTGGGAGTGTTGACTTGGAAATCTTATTTTTTGTCAAATCTTGACTCACTCTCACAATAGGTTTCATTTTTTGTCAAATCTTGACTCACTCTCACAATAGGTTTCTTTTGGATAAACCCATCTAGAAGTCCAAAGCTCCCTCAAAGTTAATGCTTTTATTTGGACGGATGTTCTTAACAAAATTAACACCGCTGACGTGCTATAGAAGTGCAGACCTCTTACTGTTTTGTCTCCTGATATGTGCATATTTGTGGATCCGATTGGGTAACTGTGCCGCATTTTTTCTTTTGCATTGCTCGGCGGCGTGCTTTCTGTGGAATAGGTTGTTTGGGATCTTTGTAAAGTCTTGGATCTCCCCTAGGGATTTGCATCATTTACTGCTTACTAATTTTAGAGGTTTCGGCTCTTGTAAAGAATCAAAGATTCCATGGCAGTGCTTTGGTGTATATGGCTGGAAAGGAATAGTGGATTGTTAATGACTCCTATTCGATCATAGACTTTGTTTGGGACAGGGTTACTCTTTTGGCATTCCTTTGCTGCCTCTTGGAAATCAGATACTTTATTTCCAGTAAAGCATTAGCCTTGTATATGTAATCTTTAACTTCCTTCAAATTACTTGGGGTTTAAATAATGCTTAATAGCTGCTTACCACGGAGTAGCTTTTTCTTCATTTAGATTTTATGCTCTATCTTAAATAGCATATTGGTTTGCTTTTGCATCAAGTTGATAAATTTCCCCTTGTTTTACTTTGAAGTTCTTGTATAGATGGATGGGTTGATTTTCATTTTTAAAAGTGGCTGTGGAAGATAGTTCAACTCTTTCAAGTTGCTTTTTTTTTAAAAATGTTTAGGATTCTTTGACTTACTAAGTTTTATTATGTTTACTATTTTTTTTACCGTGGCCTGGATATATTGGCTGACAAGATTTTTTTTTTTAATCTTTCAGCAACGACCACATCACCCTGTTCGCCCAATCCCTTCCCAACTGTGGTGCAAGAACTTCGGAACTAAGGACTATAAATAATCCAGGATCATCAATTGCATCACTGGTGTGGGTGTTCACAACCTGTCAAACAAAATCCCTGTTAAATGCATAGAATATGAACTACTTTAAAGATTGCTGCTGTTAATGTGATGTAAGATGTGGATCCTAGGATCATGTATTGGATTTTTTGGGGTACATTGAATGGACATCCATTCTAAAACTGATGAAACTACAATAAGTTGCTCATGTACGGAAGCTTTACTTGAGAGCATGTTCAAATTGGTATTAGTAGTGACTAGTAACGGTAATTGATGCTTTTATCAATTTGGTCTGTACCTTTTTTGGCTCACCATTTCCTTCTATACTTGGCAGTTTAGTTTCTCAAATTTTAGCATATGATTTCCCCATTTAAATGCTGGAAATAAAAATTAGACTTTTACGTTTAGATGAATGTATAAATTAAAATATTTCAACTAGGCAATATCGAAGATATAAAAATATAATGATTCATCTAAAACTATAAAATCAGCCTTAAGTTTAGATGCATGATATAATTTAATTTTTTTGAACTGTTAGTGTTTACAAGGTATGCAGGTTGTATGTTGACAAGGGAAAGAAATAGGCATGTGAGGGATATATAACATGCTGGTGATGTATGGAGATATGATCTGTAGTTACAATAATGAAATTTGAAGCTTGCATTCTAAATTGTGGATAACCACATCCGTCCATTGATTGATGCATTCATATTCACGGCATCAAATTCTTTGATTTCTAAACCTACTTTCCCCCGTGTTACAAAAACTTGCCTTAGTATTGAATTTTTTTACTTAGGGTGTGGGTATAAATTTCTCAAATCTTAAGAGAAATCTTTGCATATTTTGAAACTGAGAGGGATCTTAAGTACAGATTATTATAAATTTTATAATAAAATATAACTTCGTTAGAACTGTCCATAAGGCATAATGGCATGCAGTTATTATTATGCTATGGGGAAAAAGAAATACCTGGAAGCCCAGATATGTACGACATAAATTTTAAAGATTATAAAATTACTTTGAAGAGACATACAAAATTGAGAAATTCTTACATTGGCATAAACCTAACACATGATCATTAGGCACACTCAATCACAAAATTACAACAAATAAATTAATAATTGAAAAATGAGCTTCTAAAATGAGAAACAGAAAAGTCATGTGGTAATTTGGTTCTTCTTCTTCCCTCCCATTTTCTCAATATCTCTCCTCTATTTCGATGTCTAGAACCTACCCTCACCTTCCCTTCACATCCATTCCCCCCAAAAACGTTCCATTGGTTCCATTCTCAAACCAGAATTTCTCCCCACTTAAATAAAACCCACAAAGCGAAACAAAGTGCATTTGTCTCTTCAACATCATCGGCTCTTCAACTCCCGTCGTCGAAGCATCATTGTTGGGCGTTCTCTTCCTCACTCGCCGCAACGTCACCTAGTATCACTGTCGGTTGGTCTCTTCCTGGTTTATGTCTTCCGCTAGTGAAACACAGTGCATTTGGCCCTTGTTACCGCCACCTCAACCTTCCAGAAAGTTGTCTCTAGTGGGTGTCGCTACCACTAAGGCCAGTGTTGCTCTGAAAAGCTCGGCTCTCTCCAGGAAGTCTATTGCCTTAGCAAGTTATTTCTTCACATATGATTCTTGTTAATTTCGTCAAGTTAATTATGCATTCATTTTACACACATGTATTAATTTTAGATGGAGAGTTGTGAACATAGGCAAAAGTATGCTCACTGACTTAACCATGATTTTCTATGAACTAAGTTTTCATGGATACAAATATCCACTTGCTTTGACATATATAATTTATTTTTATTATTTGAGTCATATCAACTTCTTTGCTCTTTGAAAACCCATCTTTGAAGCATTTTGTCAAACAATTACTCTGCTCTTTGAAAACACCTCTCTGAAGCATTTAATCAAACACCTTCACTTCCATTTTCGTCCACCTATAAGGACACCCATGATCATCATCAGATTCAGCCTTCTGCTTATCTCCTTGTTATTCCACTCATCACCATCATATTCAGATTCAACCATGGACGATGAACAAAATCAGCCATGTTATTCTCTGCTAGCATATGACAACAATCTATAATAGAGAAAAAACTCAAATAATAATCTCGCAATTTTAAGTCGTTGTCTAGGAGGAAGAAGGAGATGCAGCGAGGTGGGCGCGGTGGTCATCGTTGTAGAAGGAAGAAGTAGAGGTGGCGCGATAGAGCGGTGGTCGTCATTGTAGGAGGAAGAAGGAGAGGCGATGGTCATCGTCATAGGAGGAAGAAGCAGAGGAGGTGCGATGGATAGCGGTGGTTGTCGTCGTAGGAGGAAGAAGGAGAGGCGGCGCGGTGGGGCGTGACAGCCATTGTTTTGGTGGGCGGTGAAGGAGGAGTAGTTTGGGAGAGAAAATTGTCCAACGAAGTAATAGGGACACAAATCTCATGTGATATTTTTTCTCATTTTAAAGTCTTTTTTATTTTAATTTTATTTGTTGTCATTTTTTGATTCGGTGTGCCTAAGGATGACATGTTAGGTTTGTGCCAACACAAGAATTTCTTCAACAATGTTCCATTGGTTCCATTCTCAAACAAAGCAGAAATAGAGTGCATTTGTCTCTATAATATCATTGGAGCGTCATTGTTGTGTTGTCTCTTCAACTCCCGTCATCGGAGCATCATTGTTGGGTGTTCTCTTCCTCGCTCGCCGCTAAGTCACCTAGTATCACTGTCGGCTGCTCTCTTCCTCGCTCGCACGTTCTCTTCCTAATTTACGTATTCCACTAGCAAAACAGAGTGCATTTGGTGTCGTCGCTTCAACCTTCCAGAAAGTTGTCTCTAGTGGGTGTCGCTACCTCTAAGGCCAGTGTTACTCTTAAACCCTAGGTTCTCTCTAGTAAGTCTATTATTTTCGTCAAGTTAATTATGCATTCATTTTATAAACATGTATTAGTTTTAGATGGAGAGTTGTGAACAGAGGCAAAAGTGCGTTCGCTAGCTTAATCAAGATTTTCCATGAACTAAGTTTCCATGGATACAAATATTCACTTACTTTGACATATATAATTTCTTTTTTATTATTTGAGTCATAATAGCTTCTCTGCTCTTTGAAAACCCTCTCTGAAACATTTAGTCAAACAACTTCTCTATTCTTTGAAAACACCTATCTGAAGCATTTAATCAAACAACTTCACTGCCATTTTCGTCCACCTATAAGGACACCCATGATACCATCAGATTCAACCTTCTGCTTATCTCCTTGTTATTCCACTCATCACCATCATATTCAAATTAAACCATGGACGATGAACAAAATCAGTCATGTTTATTCAGCCATGTTATTCTCTACTAGCATATGACAACAATCTACAACAGAGAAAAAACTCAAATAATAATCTCGCAATTTTAAGTCGTCGTCTAGGAGGAAGAAGGAGATGTTGCGAGGTGGGCGCAGTGGTCGTCGTCATAGCAGGAAGAACGAGAGGCGGCACAGTGGTCATCGTCGTAGGAGGAAGAAGAAGAGGCGGCGTGGTGGGGCGCGATGACCGTCGTTTTGGTGGCGATGAAGTAGGAATAGTTTGTGAGAGAAAATTGTCCAACGAATTAACAAGGACACAATGGAGTTCTCACGTGACATTTTTTCTCTCATTTTAGAGTTTTTTTTTAATTCTATATTGTCGTCATTTTTTGATTTGGTGTGCCTAAGGATAATGTGTTAGGTTTGTGCCTATACAAGAATTTCTTTACAAAAGTAATTTGAATACACAAGTCTTGCATATGTATTTATGGTATAAAAATAATGAGGATTTGTGTTCAAAATATATACGTCTCTGTTGGGGTAAGCCTCAGTGGCCAATCTATTTTGAATAGATAATCATTTGTATCATGACTTTGATAATATATTTGATATATGTATAAGGCATTTATTTATTATGTTATATTTGATGATCATATTTATAGCATAATAAAGTCCTTAGAATAGGTAGTTCATTTAATGGAACGTCAAGTATGACTTGACCGTGAGATGTCATTAAATTATAATATCTTAAATATCCATAGTCAAGTATTATTATTAATAAGGACAATAATAATACATTGAGACTATTATGTGAGTGTATTGATGACGATATCTCACGGGTCATGGATATAAGATATCAAGTCTTCACATGGGTATAAATATTAGTGGAATATTTATAATGGAGTGACCCGCTATGAGAACTGTAACGGTCTGGACTGCTTTCCGGATTGTCGACTTTCCCCACAAACAAACACGAGTCTTTTCAGCGTGCTTTGTCCTCACTCACATGCTTCCTAGGAAAACTTTTCAGGAGGTCACCCATCCCAGAATTGCTCCAAGTCAAGCACGCTTAACTTTGAAGTTCTTAAGTGATAGGCTACCAAAAAGAAGATGTATCTTGTTGGTATAGGTAGTACCAATCAATTCTTATACGCCTTCCTTCAACT
This sequence comes from Ammopiptanthus mongolicus, assembly GCA_039655645.1. NCBI lineage: Eukaryota > Viridiplantae > Streptophyta > Magnoliopsida > Fabales > Fabaceae > Ammopiptanthus > Ammopiptanthus mongolicus. Next base: position 76,686,046 of record CM077346.1, on the reverse strand, counting down.
GTACAGTCCTATACCTGTACAACCTCAAGATCCCTCTCTTTCCGATGTGAATCCGGTTCATTCATGTGTCCCTTTGCCTAGAAGCCTGTTAGAAGCTGCTCCTTGTCCGTGCCCCAAGCACCGGCGGTCACTCCCCGCCCTCGTCAGTCCCAGGCGTCACATGCCCACCAGCTTCCGCCTGGTTCGTCCCTGAACCACATGATACTGTGAGAGATCCGCTTTGATACTATTTGTCACTATTCGGACTGCTTTCAGGATTGCTGACTGTTCCCACAAACCAACACGGGTCTTTTCAGCGTGCTTTGTCCTCACTCACACGCTTCCTAGGAAAACTTCCCAAGAGGTCACCCATTCTAGAATTGCTCCAAGTCAAGCACGCTTAACTTTGGAGTTCTTAAGTGATAGGCTACCGAAAAGAAGATGCATCTTGTTGGTATAGATAATACCAATCAATTCTTATAAGCCTTCCTTCAACTGTACAGTCCCATACCTGCACAGCCTCAGGATCCCTCTCTTTCCGATGTGAATCGTGTTCATTCATGTGTCCCTTTCCCTAGAAGCCTGCCAGGAGCCGCTCCTTGTCCGTACCTCAAGCACCGGCGATCACTCCTCGCCCTCGTCACCCTCAAGCGTCACAAGAATGCTGCATAATAGTTATATAAGTGTCATAAGCGATTCTCATGGTAACCATAGTAAAGTAGTCCTTCGACTTGAAGTCACTACGATTCCTAACATATGTAGTTGTAGGCTTTGATACTATTAAACATTGTCTGTAACAGGACAACTATAAAAGATAGTTATTGGGCCTGCAATAAAACATGTTGAGGAATGCGAGTTATGTAGATAGGATCCGTCCCTCCTACATAACAGGAGTAATGTCTATAGGCCTTTTGATGGTATGCGACGTAGAAATGCATGGCCATCCTAATGTGAAACAATATAAGATATTGGGCCCACATGATCGTACGTCAATTACTAGATCAAGAAATAAATAATTGGACTTAACAAGGATGACACATTTATGCCTTGTGTTCAATTAAGACATTGAGACGAAAGGACGTTGATTTCACATTATATATGGTTACAATATGGTTTTCATTGTATCACCAATATTCTAATTAATTGGGTAGTAATGAAGTATTGCTAGATGCCGCTCATTGTTTATAATATTAATTGATTATTAATATGATTAATAATAATTAATATTATTGCCAAATAATTGAGAACCTATAGGGTCACGCGCATAGAGCAAATGTTCAGAGAATTAGTTTAATTGATTAATTAAATATAATTTAATTAATAATTGATTAATTAAATATGATTTAATTAATAATTAAACATTGGACCTGTAATGTACAGTGACCTAACTGGGTTAGGTTAAGTGAGTGACAGCTATTAGTAAGCTGTGCACGTCACTTAAGCAACACACAACGCAGAACACTCATAACGGCCGTTGTATACCCTTGATAGGCGCGCCCTGTTTTCTCTCTCTATGTGTCGTGCCTCTCTCAATCCTGATAGCTAGCACTACGCTATTTTGCTCGCATGGACTGAGTAGAGGTATTGCTACTTTGCAATACTGGTGATAGAGAAACATTTCCTTATGGTGGTTATGACTGGACAGTTATCGTAATCTTACGATCCGAGATTCGTTAACCATTGGATCGGGCTGAAATTTGGATAGCAGGTTTGTGACATGTAGTTCTACATCTTCACCGTTCAGTGTTTCGATATGAGGTTTGGAACAAAAGTTATGAGCATCGCAAGTAGCAGCGCTTTTGGCTAACCGGTGTGGTTGGCGTGCTCACAGTGTTCGCGGTAAAGCTGCGCTTCAAGAGGTAAACACAATATCCTTGTGATTCATGTGCAATGCGTGGTCCTTTTGTGAAGGGGTTTTTCCGCTCAAGAGGTTTTTGAAAATTGTTTTTGAAAATTATCCCTTTTGAAACCCCAATAGTGGTATCAGAGCATTGGTCGTAGTTTGCCATGTATCCTAGGATGTTTGCCTTGTTTGATAACATGTTTATTGCTTTTGAATGTGATTCAATAGAATGCATGTTTTTCCTATGCATGTGCCTTTTAAAATTGTTTTAAACTTGGTCACTATGCAATTCACCTTTTTCAAATTGAAGTTTAAAATTGTTTTAAACTTTCACTGTGCAATTCACGTTCCTTTTAAAATTGATGTTTAAAAATTTGTTGTAAATATCACTGTGCGCAATGATATAAATTGCGCAGCGTATATTTTGACAATAAATTGGTTTCAAATTTTTATTTATTTTTTAAATCAATTGGGGATCATGTGTATGATTTGATTTTAATTTTAAATTTATTTATTTATTTTTGAAATCAATTGGAGATCATGTGTATGATTTGATTTCAAATTTATTTATTTATTTTTTAAATCAATTGGAGATCATGTGTACGATTTTTCCTTTGAATAAATTGTTTATTAAATGTGAGGTGTATGATTATGACCTTAGATTGTGGTGTTATTTTATTTGATAAATACGGCATACATGTCGTGATTTATTGTATTTATTTTATAAATATGGCCTGCGTGTCGTGACATTTATTTTATTTTAAATTTTGTAAATTGCTAGGTTGACATGGAGGCAACACCAAATCATGACCAGTGGGAGGAACTTTGGAAGTTTGCTCGAGGGTCAAAAATTGTAATAATTAGTTTTAATTATTGCACATTAGGAGACCATAATCATAATACCTTATATATGTCTTATATATTTATGTATGTGATGCATAGTATGCCATGTATGCTATGAGAGACGTTTTTATGATAAACAAGCCAGTGAGATCATTTAATAATTAAATTCCCTCAATAAATTAAGTTATTAAATGCCTCTCCCGATGCGTGGCACTCGTCAAGGCCAGAATCATTTAAGTGTGGGTCATGCTCAGCTGAGCACCTTAATATATTCCGATGAGGCGCGAAAGGTGAAATAACGTACTGCCAACCATTAGGTTGAACTTAACTAAGTGTATTCAGTAGGATTGAAACGGTTTAGAGGCATGGGGTTTAGCATTAATCCATATGATGGATTAGAATAAGGAGTTATTCACTTAACTGGTCCAAGAATTACATTGGATGTAATTGGAAAGGAATTTCCTACCTAAATAACTGAGTTCTGGGCGATCAGCCACAGCTGATTTAGAACGAGATGAAATATGGATCTTGGTCCTACTAGAAAATCTTTCAACGGGATTTTCCGAGTCAATGATGAGGGTCATTAATTTGAGTAAAATCGTGTGAGCATACTTAATAAAAGTCCTATGAAATATGTTTTAATCATGATACTTATATTCTGTATGTTTCAGCATTAAATAACCATGGCTACAAACACAACTTTTATTTTATTGTTGCGATACATCCTTGAGAAGGATGAGTTATCTCGAATTAATTTTCTGGATTGGTACATATTTTAAGGATTGTTCTCAAGTACGAGAAAAGAACTGTATGTTCTCAAGCAATTAATTCTCAAGCAATTTGTTGCAACTGCCATAAGGATCGAAAAGGATGCTTAATAGAAGCATCAAGTCGGTGCTATTGGTGTACAACGCCTAATGCTTGCAATCATAGAGACGTGTGATATGATCATACACCTTACGATACTCTAACAAGAGCTAGCAAGGCATTAAAAGTACTAGAAAGAGTATAAAGACAAGAAAGGAAGTATGACTTCCTGTTCAGGCATATTTGTTATAAAAGTCAACATATCTACTCCAACATTATGGGTATTGGATACCGCATACAGATCTCACATTAATGTGAAGGATCAAAGGGAGTAGATCATTGACTAAAAGGTAAAGGTCTACCCTAGGAGTGGAAATAAACCAAAAGTTGCTACATTGATTATAGGAGTTTGAATTTACCATTAGGTAAAGTTCTACTCTATGAGTGGAAATGGAGCAAAAGTTGCTACATTAACTATAAGAGTTAGAATTTGCCTTATGGGCATTAATGAGAGTAAATAACTGTTATTTTATTCCTGTTGATAATCGGAACATCATTTCTATATCTTGTATAGACAAGAAAGAATTTCAAGTTGCAATAAATGGACAATTGTTGTTCCATTTATTCAACTGATGTCTTCTACGCTTGTATTCATATGAGATATGGACTTTGTGTCCTTGATCTCGATATGCCCATCTATAACATAAATACGAATAGGGTCAAACCAAGTGATTTGGACCCTCTACATCTTTAGCAATATCTTTAGACCGTAGTAAGAAACACATTTCCAACCTCCACTAATATGGACTCTTGGACTCATCCAATTATGAATTGTTTGAGGTCTGCGAATCTTACTTGTTTGGAAAGATCAATAAACTCCATTCACTAGTAAGTTGGAAGGGCTGGTAATCTTTTAGCATGATACATTATGATGTATGAGGGCCTCTAAACAAGTTTGCTAGAAGACAAGTTTCCGTACTTCGTCTCGTTTATTGATAGCTTCAGTAAAGATGGATTTGTGTATGACACAAGTTAGAAATCTTTGAAATGTTCAAAGAATTCAAGAACGAAGTGGAGAACTATTTTGGAAAAGTATTAAGATCATGCGATCAGATCGTGGTGGTAAGTACTTAAGCCAATTGTTTGATGACTATCTGAAGGAGTGTGAGATTATATCTCAACCCACTCCTCCTGGAACACTATAATGGAATGGTTTGTTCGAGAGCAGAAATCGCACCTTGTTGGACATGGTACGATCTATAATGAGTCAATCAGACTTCTTTAACTCTTTCAGGGGATATGCTATACATACAACAGCTTTCACATTTAACCGTGTTCCATCTAAAGACAGCTGAAAGACACCATATGGACTGGTATGCGACGAAGTATGTCTTTCATTAAGATTTGAGGTGGCAAGTTTAGTGAAGCGTTTAGTCTCAAATAAACTTTGACCCAAGTCTGACAAATGTAACTTTATGGGGTGTCCATAAGAAGAAAACGGACACTATTTCTACAACACTTCCGAGGACAAAATGTTTGTCACTAGAACTGGAGTGTTCCTTGAGAAGGAACACATCTCCAAGGGAGATAGTGGGAGGAATGTAGAACTTGGATAAATCCAAGCACCACAGAGTACTGACCCGCCTGTAATGGAACAAGAACCGGTTCCACAAGATGTTTAAGAAGGTGATGAACCGCTCATGAATCATGATGAGCCTGTGACTTACCAGGAGGTTGTCATTGGCCTAGATTCTGAAAAGTGGCTAGGAGCCATGGGACTTGAAGCAGAATCCATGTACACCAACAAGAAGACTAACATGGATGAAAAGGTGAATACCTTCAAGGCACGACTGATTGCGAAAGGTTTCAAGCAAATTCATAGTATGACTATGATGAGACCCTTTGTCCAATTGCATTGATTCAGATCCCACTTGCTATTGCTTCATAGTATGACTATGAGATCTGACAAATGAATGTTAAAACAACATTCCTTGACAGGAATCTTCTCGAGGATGTGTACATGACATAACCTGAGAGTTTTGTCTATTCAGAGAATGATGGAAAGGTTTTGGAAGTTGCAAACATTCATTTATGGATTAAAGCAAACTTTCAGAAGTTGGAATCTTCGTTTTGATGTAAACTGTAAGACAATTTGGATTCATCAAGAATGAGGATGGACCTTGTGTGTACAAGAAGGTTAGTGGGAGCATAATTATTTTTCTCGTATTGTATGTGTATGACATACTACTTATAGAAACAATATTCCTACATCACAAAATGTGAAAACATGGTTAAGGAATTATTTTTCAATGAAGGACTTAGGCGAAACGTCCTATATATTAGGAATCAAGATCTATGGATATAGATCGCTGAAATTGTTAGGCTTTAATCAAAGGTACATAAATTGACAAAGTGCTTGAGCGCTTTAAATGTGCATGATTCCAAAGAGGGTATCTTGCCTATGACACGTGGCGTATACTTGTCCAAGGGATAGTCCCTGTTATATCAGATGTAGAGGGAACGCATGAATAAGATTCTATATGCTTCGGCAATTGAATCTGTTATGCATGCCATGATATGTACTCGAATAGATGTCTCGTATGCTTCGAGCATGATGAGAAGGTACCAATCCAATCCCAGTGAAGGTCACTGGACGAAACTCAAGAATATCCTTAAGTACTTGAGAAGAACTAAGGATTCATTCTTGATCTGAAATGGTGAGGAAGAGTTCATTGTAATAGGTTACACTGATGCTAGCTTCCAAACCGATAAGGATAACTTTAGATCACAGTCTGGTTTTGTGTTTTGCCTTAATGGCGGCACTGTGAGCTTGAAAAGGTTCCAAGCGTGAGATAGTTGCTAATTTTATAATAGAGGTTGTGTATATAGTTGCCTTGGATCAGAAAGTTCATTTATGAATCGAAGTTCCTAACTTTGCGAACTCCATTGATTTCGTTGCAATAGAGGAGAAGTGAAGATGTGCAGAATGACAACACTAAACAATCCACTATTGGAGTCTCTTGCTCAGTGGTAGCATGACACTCGCACTAGACTGATGGGTGTTATATTGATGCTCGATTGGTTCTAGTGCTAGTGGGAGATTGTTGGGGTAATCCCTAGTGGCCAATCTATTTTGAATAGATAATCATTTGTATTATGACTTTGATTATATATTTGATATATGTATAAGGCATTTATTTATTATGTTATATTTGATGATCATATTTATAGCATAATAAAGTCCGTAGAATAGGTAGTTCATTTAATGGAATGTCAAGTATGACTTGATCGTGAGATGCCATTAAATTATAATACACTATTCTTAAATATCTATAGTCAAGTATTATTATTAATAAAGACAACAATAATACATTGAGACTATTATGTGAGTGTACTGATGACCACATCTCACGGGTCATAGATATTAGATATCAAGTCTTCATATTGGTATAAATATTAGTGGAATATTTATACTGGAGTGACCTGCTATTAGAACTCTGCATAATAGTTATGTAAGTGTCATAATCGATTCTCACGGTAACAATAGTGAAGTAGTCATTCGACTTGAAGTCACTACGATTCCTAACATATGTAGTTGTAGGCTTTGATACTATTAAACGTTGTCTATAACAGGACAACTATAAGGGTAGTTATTGGACCTGCAATGAAACATGTTGAGGAATGTGAGTTATGTAGATAGGATTCGTCCCTCCTACATAACATGAGTAATGTCAATAGGCCTCTTGATGGTATGCGACGTAGAAATGCATGACCATGCTAAGGTGGGACAATATAAGATATTGGCCCGCATGATCGTACGTCAATTACTAGATCAAGAAATAAATAATTGGACTTAACAAGGATGACACATTTATGCCTTGTGTTCAATTAAGACATTGAGACGAAAGGACGTTGACTTCACATTATATATGGTTACAATATGATTTTAATTGTATCACCAATATTCTAATTAATTGGGTAGCAACGATGTATTGTTAGATGCCGCTCATTGTTTATAATATTAATTGATTATTAATATGATTAATAATAATTAATATTATTCCCAATTAATTAAGAACCTATAGGGTCACACGCATAGAGCAAATGTTTAGAGAATTAGTTTAATTGATTAATTAAATATGATTTAATTAATAATTAAACATTGGGCCTATAGCGTATAGTGACCCAAGTGGGTTAGGTTAAGTGAGTGACGGCTATTATTAAGCTGTACACGTGACTTAAGCAACACACAACACAAAGCACTCATAACGGCCGCTGTATACACTTGACAGGCGCTCCCTCTTTTATCTCTGTGTGCCGTGCATCTCCCAATCCTGATAGCTAGCACTACGCTATCTCTGACGTTGGTTTGCTCGCGTGGATTGAGTAAATGTATTGCTATTTTGCAATACTGGTGATAGAGAAACCTTTCCTTATGGTTGTTATGGCTGGACATTTATCGTAATTTTGCGATCCGAGATTCGTTAACCGTTGGATCGGGTTGAAATTTAGATAGCAGGTTCGTGACATGTAGTTCTACATATTCAACGTTCAGTTTTTCAATATGAGGTCTGAAGCAAATGTTATGAGCATCGTAAGTAGCAGCGTTTTTGGCTAACCGGTGTGGTTGGCGGCTCATAGAGTTCACGGTAAAGCTGCGCTTCAAGAGATAAACACAATATCTTTGTGATTCATGTGCAATGTGTGATCCTTTTGTAAAGGGGTTTTTCCGCTCAAGAGATTTTTGAAAATTGTTTTTGAAAATTATTCCTCTTGAAACCCCAACAATTACTACATTTGGATATACAATAATCATTGCCTAAGTATAATGAGTAAAAAAAAAAGGTTAAATTAGTCTGTAGGTCCCTGAATTATTTGAGAATTTTCAAATAGATTTTATACTTTGAAAGTTTATAATTTAGTCTCTGGAAACAGAAAATTTGTAATTGGGTCCCTCATACACTTTTTCATTAGATTTCGTTAAGTATCTGTTAGGGTTCTGTTAAGTGATCCATTCACTCATCATTTGTGGGTACCTAAACTTTTTGGAAAAATTCGAATAGATTCCTATACTGTTTTGAAAAATTCAAATAGGTCTTTGTATTTGTTGATACTCTAATGAAACCCTAATGAAAAAGTGTATGAGAGACTCAATCACAAATTTTCTACGTGTTAAAGGATCCAATTACAAACTTTTAAAATTCAAAGATCTATTTAAAAAATTTCAAATAGTTCAGAAACATACATATTAATTAAACAAAAAAATAATAGTAAAAACTGTATTCTGGAGATTAGGATGGGAGGATGATAGGTGTACCTCATATCACATGATATATGTATCAGTGACTCGATATAGCAATTTGGAAGTGTCTTAGCTTCCTTGAAATATTATACGATACGATGTTTAAACCGTGTGATGCCTTGAAATATTATGCGATGTTTAAACCGTGTGATACTTAAACTGGTAGTATTGCCCAATCGCCCACTGATCGAATGAGCTGAAAGTAATGGAATGTGCAGATTTGGTTCCAAATTTTTTTAAGGACAAACTATCTCCATCCATTCCACTAATGGAATCTAATTCTTGAATTTAAGCCAAAAACGTCCCATTGCGTGTCTTTTGTCATTCTCTTGCAAACTATGAGAACAGAAAAAACTAAAAAGGGTTTTATTCTATGAGAAAATTGACCCCTTGAAGTCGAATATGTGGAATAAATTCCAGTAACACGCATTTGTGTTGTCTGTGGTTTTAAGCGATCCCGGTTGTATTTCATCCTACAGTAAAGATGCAAATAGATCATCCACAAAAAAATCAGGGTAATATCTTAGTCTATAATAAATAAAAAATATCAATTTAATTCTTCAAAAATATAAATTATGAGTCAAAATAATATCTATTAGGGATCAAAATATCCCTAAAAATTATCGTAAAAATAACTAATTTAACATATATTTTACGTTCTTAATTATTAAATTAATATTTTTATTTCTCAAATATCAAAATATCACCGTACTTTTTTTATTAATAATCAATTTAAATCTTTACTCTTATTTTCACGTGACTGACTCGAGAATAAGGTTTGTTTATTGGCCATCTGTAGTGGACATAGCATATTCAAACTTCATTGCTTTGTTCTAACTTCATTGCTTCGAAGTTAGAACAATGCACAGACTGCACAGTCTTTCGTCCGTCAGTAGTAAATATGGAGGAAAGACAAAAGGTAAAAAGTGGAGAACAAATTTGTCTTCCACGAACAAGAGAGTTTATATAGCAGGAACCTGAATGTCACACTATTTAGATAATTAATTATTAATTATAAATTGTAAAGGAAAAAAGGGGCTGCTCCACTTGTTGCTTGGTTAATAAAAATACACAGAGAATGTTTAACACAATACTTTTGGGAAATAAAACATATATTTTCCACGGAACAATGGTTGATCAAATGGTAAGTATCTTGACATCATAAAGAGTAGAACATAAGTTCGAATCCTGATGACAGGCACTCTAATTGGAAGGTTGTAAAAATTAAGAGTTAATTATTTGCTCTAAATAGCTAACCGAGGATTAGTCCCAAGGCCGATCCATAGAGTTGAAGCTTGTGAGAATATCCCGAAATGTCATTCGGGAGCCAAAGACTCTAATTACGGTAATTCATAAAAAAAAATATATTGGACGATATTGAAGAACTGACATCTCTTAACTAGGTTTTTATCAGCACATAAAAGTCAGGCATTGAACCCCTAACTACTTTACTCTTCTAGACTCAATTATAAGCAAAAAAAAGTACTTATATTTTGTGAACTCAAATATAAACAAAATTCAACAAAGTCAACTCTATGTAATCTCAGTGTTCCAAAATAGCCTTGGTTAATTCTCCTTTTATTTTTTTAAGACAATTAATGTCAGGATAATTTAACAATTGTAACTCATTTTTACATAAATCGAGATAATTAACTTATTTTTTTAATAAGTGTGAAGTTAGTTAATTTTACCTATAATTAAGTATAAAATAAATACTTAAGAGGCTCAAATCCATTATTACTCAAATTAATCACATCTTGATAATGTAAAATTTTTATATTTACATTGGATCAAAATTAAAGGATAAAAAAATCCAAATCATATTTTATTCGTTGGGGTTAGTTGGAACCAAATGTTAGGAACGCAGCTCGTGCCACAAGGTCCCACTGTCTATTTCCAACACTGTCCTCTCTCCTCAATCCCTGCCCAGATCTGTTTCGGGCAGCTTCCCTCTTCATTGGTCCTCTTTTGGCTGACCCGTCGCTTTCGCCACACTCAATCTACTCTGCCCCAATCTATCTTGGGCAGCACTTGCAATCGCAACTGTACCCAGTGAAGTGACTCGCTGCATCAACAGCATCAACTGTTTTAATAAAATTAATTATAAATTAAGAAACACATAAGACAAGATATCAAGTTATTATAAATTATTGAGTCAAAAAAAAAGTTATTATAAATTAATAAATTAAAGAAGCCATCTCACTTGGATTGGAGTAAAATAAATTAAAGGGTAGAGATTTGCCTTAACTTTTTTAAAATTACATTTTGAGTGGATGAATCTTCACTCATATATAAGATATATATAAATGTTAATTAGGTGGCAAATTTACCACTATATCACTATTTCATTTTTTATTTTCCAAACTACCACCGTTTCCAAATTATATACCAAACTATCACTATTTGAGAATTACATTTAGAAGTCTTTTTTGCCATCCACGATTTCTCAACCTCATTTTACAAAATTTTGTTGGTTTTGCCTTGGGAAGTCGGGTTTGCTAACCACGACTTCTCAAGGTGAAACAACTGATACAAGTGAAACAATACAAGTGAAACGGTGTAACGATACAAGTGAAACAACTGATCACCTTTCTGATGTTTCACTCGTCTGCTTAGACAAGTGAAACATCAGACAAGTGATCAGCAGATGTTTCACTCGTCTGCTTATCACTTGTCTGCTTAGACGAGTGAAACATCAGACAAGTGATAGGTAGACGAGTGAAATAGCTGCTGATCACTTGTCTGATGTTTCACTCGTCTAAGCAGACAAGTGAAACATCTGCTGATCACTTGTCAGATGTTTCACTCGTCTAAGCAGACGAGTGAAACATCAGACAAGTGATAGGCAGACGAGTGAAATAGCTGCTGATCACTTGTCAGATGTTTCACTCGTCTAAGCATACAAGTGAAACAGTAAATAAGTGATCAGCAGATGTTTCACTTGTCTTCTTAGACGAGTGAAACAATAGACAAGTGATAGACAGACGAGTGAAACATCTGCTGATCACTTGTCTAAGCAGCCAAGTGAAACAGCTGATCACTTGTCAGATGTACGAGTGAAACATTAGACAAGTGATAGGCAGACGAGTGAAACATCTGCTGATCAGTTCTGATCAGCAGATGTTTCACTCGTCTGCCTATCACTTGTCTGATGTTTCACTCGTCTAAGCATACAAGTGAAACAGTAGACAAGTGATCAGCAGATGCTTCACTCGTCTGCCTATCACTTGACGGCTTAGACGAGTGAAACAACAGACAAGTGATAGGCAGATGAGTGAAACGTTTGCTTATCACTTGTCTGATGTTGATGTTTCACTCGTATAAGCAGACAAGTGAAGCAACTGATCACTTGTCTGTTTCACTTGTCTGCTTAGACGAGTGAAACAGCTGATCACTTGTCTGCTTAGACGAGTGAAACATCAGACAAGTGATAGGCAGACGAGTGAAACATCTGCTGATCACTTGTCTGATGTTTCACTGTCTGCTTAGACGAGTGAAACATCAAGTGATCAGCAGTTTCACTTGTCTAAGTAGACAAGTGATAAAATAATAATTTAAATTAATTTAAATATAGAACTTTCAAAAAAAAAAAATATAAATCCCCTTGAGAAGTCGTGGTTAGCAAACACGACTTCTCAAGGGAATAAAAATAAATTTCAGAAATATCATGTTGGGAAGTCGTTAATGCTAAAAACGATTTCTCAATTACTTTCAAAACCGTGGTAATTTGGTACATAATTTGAAAAGGGTGGTAGTTTGGAAAATAAATATTAAAACAGTGATATATTGAAAAATTTGCCTAATTAGGTTGGGGAAATAAAAAAAATGATAAATTTTTATATCAATGATAAAATATCATATTATTAAAAATATTTAAATCTTATTTTGTTATAAAAAAAATTGAATCTTATTTAAATATGTCAAGAATTTAATTTTGATGCATCTTTTAATACTTTTAATCAATCACAAATAATCTTCGACAATCAACAGGAGTTGACACATCTGATCAAGCCTTCCAGTCATATAAATAGTACATATAGTAATTAAATTCTTATTTTAAAAGTCAAATATATAATCATTGTGATTGATTTATAGTGTAAAAAATGAGAAATGTTTCTTGGATATCAAAATATGGACAACATTATGGTGTCTTTTTTTTGATGTATTTTTAAAATGCGTGTATACAAAGAAGATAAAAAAATAAGTGAGAGATAAAAATAAATAAATACGGTATTTTGGCCCCATATTGTAGGGTGGATCTCGAAAGATATGAAAGATCTCCCTCCAAGCCGTACATACGACTTTCATCGAGTACGGTTTTCCACATAATTCTATATGTATTTATAAAAAGTTTAAATTAAAGGAGGACGGATTCATGTAAGGTCAAAAGGAAAATTACCAACCTCAATAAGATTATAGTGGAATTTACATATCGCCTACTAATAGAAAAAATATGATAATCGAAACCCTCTAAGCCATAGCGAGTGTGAGTGGAAGACTTGATCGAATGTGTCAATTCTTCTAGGCATAATTTTTTAGGATTTGACTACTCTAAAGTGAGTGAAGTTCAAAAATAAGAAAGTAAATGATTATCCATCATTGATTTGATTAACAACATAGAGATCTCAATTCACTAGATAATATAAGGGTAAATAATCTTCTATTTTTTCATTTTAGAGTTTTACTTAATAGAGAGGATCCAAATTCCTTTTTTTATTATTAGGTTCGTGGGATTAGTGTCGGAAAGAATGTGTTATTATATATAATAAATATTATATTATATACTCCTCAGTCCTCACCGTATAAATACCAGTAAGAGCAGATCAATCTCGTCACACTCTACCACCTCATTCATTTTTCCTAGAAAATTATGACATTTTCCCGGGAAAATGTGCTTCGCAGAACGCAGAAAACAACATTAGCTACATTTATTTATTTTATGTAATTTAATTTGTCTTTAGCTTCTTAGCTTAGCTACGTAGGTGGAGTTGATTTTGGTACGGTTTTGAAGAATGTGGAAGCTTGCGCGATTCACCCGATCGCGACGGTTCTCGACGGGTCCTTGCATGGTTCCTAAGCGCGGTGCTGATATCCTCCATGATCCCTGGTTCAATAAGGTTAACCAACTTCACTTGCAATCTAATACTCGTTTTCAGTTAGCCTACTCTGTTTTATTGTTATTATTACTATTTCAATTTTGAGATTGCAATTATTTTTGTTAGCATTTAAGATCACACCCAATTTACGGCTGCGTAATTTACGGCTGCGTAAATTGATTTGTATAATAAATTTGAGAGTTAGTGTGATATCCAAAAAGTTTAGCCAATTTGGATTCAAGCTCCCAACTTATATACATTTCAATTGTTTTTATTTTGTCCTAGGTGAGACTTTATTCTCCAAGGTTCCTCTCAAGTCCAATTAGATGCCCAATTGTGACTTGCTCAAATTGATTTTTGATTTTTTTTGTTTATGGGCTTGTACCCATTTTTTTAGCCTCAATGGCCTTAGGTCCATTGATTTGATTTTTTGGTTGCCCAGGCTTGTGCCATTTTTTTGAGTTAGAAACGTCAGTTTGTTTGTTTGTTCTTTTTAATGGGCTCCGATACCATATTAACATTTAAAATTGGGCTCAATTGAGGGGTGGATTGATTTGTATGATAAGTTTGGAATTACTTTGTTATGCAAAAGGTCTAGACAATTTGGACTCAAGCTTCCCAACTTATATACATTTCAATTGTCTTTATTTTGCCCTATGTGAGACTTTATTCTCCAATAATTTTAATTAATATTATATATATATATATATATATATATATATATATTGTTTTTTCGATCTTTTACCTAGTATCTCATAGACATTGCTATGAGGATAACTCTCAGGTCGAGCGTGGTGGTTAACTAAAGCCTTCCCCAGGGTGGCGGCCAACCCCTAACATTGCAGGTGAAGTTTGCCGGGGTCGTAGTCTATTTTAACTGTGACCAACCACCCACGGTTGGGTATATATATATATATATATATATATATATATATTGTTTGTTTGTTTGTTTAGATGAGTCTGCATTTATTGAAGGATTAAAGGTTGCCATCATATGATATAATTTTTATAATATTTTTCATATATATTTTAAATTTTTTAAGGGATGTCAAATTAATTCAGACACTTTTTATTATTATTTAAATCTCATAACAAATGATTTTTTTTCATGTAATTGTTCATATAATCATGTCCTGAATTTCTGACCTCATTTTAAAGGAAAGAGCAAATTGAGCCTGAAGGGAAACTTAACTGAGGTGAAGAAAGCAGTGGTCATGTCATTCTGAGTGTTTTTGGTGTTCACTTGAAATACAGAATTCTGACTTTGTAATTTGGTTTATTTGATGAGAAGAACAGATTTTAAACACACTTATCAATTTGGGAGTGTTGATTACTGCTAATTTTTTTTTTTGATAAAAACAAACTTATGACATTTCATTCATAATATGATCCGTAATACAAGTGGGAACAGAATAATAAGAACAACGACTAGCACTAACAATATATGCCCTAGCTAAGGTATGAGCAACTAAATTTGTTTGTCTCCTAATAAACTTCACCAAAAAGTTTGGAAAAAGAGAAGGTTTCTGCAATAAGTTACAATGGAACCAAATTCTGTTAAGTTGACTGATTGCTTGTTAAGCTCATCTACAACTCATTTGCAATCCAGCTCAAAGATCACACTCCTAGCACCAAGCTCAATAATCCATAGCTTTCAGTAAGCCAAGAGCTTCTCCTTCATGAGGAATAAGATAGGGGCTGGACCTTTATATACTAATGCATAAAAATTAATGGGTTTTGCTAACTTTTTCCTAACAAAAAGTATTGGAAGCCTACATGAAAAGTAAAACGTTTTTGAGTTTCTAATGTATTAAATCTTTTTTATTCATTTAATTCTTTGTATTTTTTGTTCCTTAACTGTTGCTATGCAGAATCTAAAGCTAATTAAATGCAGCAAAATTCTTTAATGTCACCTATTTTTTGTTATTGATATTTTACATGGCATGAGTTTATGTTGGGATAAATGCTGAATGTGGATTCATTACAAAGTGCTGCTTAGAGAGAGAAATGTATCTGCAATCTGACATAGAAAACCTAAGCTTCTCATGGTTCTGTTGGCTCTTTGTTTTTGGATCCAAACACTTAATTTTTTTTTTTTTTTTTGTAATTCTCTAAATGTAGGATACTGGGTTTCCTTTGACTGAAAGGGATCGACTGGGGCTTCGTGGACTCCTTCCTCCTCGTGTCATATCATTTGAGAACCAATACGATCGTTTTAGTAAGTTTGAGAGATAATCTTTCGATATTATATGCATCCATGTTGTTCAGTCTCAGTAATTTTTGCCTATCTTAAAACTAATTATGTACATTGCTTCTGTGTTTGCCTTCATGTTTGCACCCATCTATAAGTTCTTCTTAAGTAATATTTGATATCCATATATTCTTTCAGTGAATTCATATAGGTCTTTGGAGAAGAATACCCAGGGCCAGTCAGATAAGTTTATTTCCTTATCCAAATGGAGGATCCTAAATAGACTGCATGACAGGAATGAAACTCTATACTACAGAGTGAGTTTGGTGATGAAGTTAGCTTGATAGTGTGAGAGTATATAATAAATTTATTATTAGCTGATTCTTATGTGGTTACCCTTCACTCTCTTCAGGCTCTTATTGATAATATTAAAGAGTTTGCTCCAATAATCTATACTCCTACAGTTGGATTAGTGTGTCAAAATTACTCGGGGTTATATAGACGCCCACGTGGAATGTATTTTAGTGCCAAAGATAGAGGAGAGATGATGTCGATGATCTATAACTGGCCAGCTAATCAGGTATTGAATTAATCTTGGTAAATGCTGTATGCCTTTTCTTTTTGTTCATGATTGAAATTGGAAGTGATTTTTTTCCATTCATTTTCCTGTCTAATATCCACACAGTATTGTTCGAGTCTTAGAACTATTGAATTTAAAACTTAACGAATTCCGCACTTCCTTGAATTCTATAATATTGTTGCTGACTTTATTAAATTTTGCACTCCTTGAGGGATAAACAGGAATTCAACTGACCTGGATATCATATTTTCTTATAAATTATTTTATAGAAACGATCTCTTACTAAGTAATATGCAAACATTTGTAATACTTTCGATAAAAATAATTGTAATACTTTTAAAGGAACCAAAAAAGAACCTAGATTGCAATATATTTTTCTTTGTTCCAGATTAATATGGATCCCTTTAGTTTCAACACGCACCTTTCATTTTATTATTGTCATTGAGGAATTTCCTTGGACATGAATGTTGCTATTGTTAAAGGGAGGTTTATGTACGTTGTAAGTTTATAAAGTAGAGGGAAGGTAAGTGAAAAAATATGAAAATCTTGGGGAGGTTGGAGTATTTTCATGTTTGTTTTTTATTAAGGAGAGATTCTTTTGTACTATGAAATTATCTCCCATGCATAAAATTGATAATCATTTTTAAGTTTTTATAGAACTTTTTCAATGATTTAAGTATGTAGCTCTGATTGTGGTTATTTCATTCCTTTTCCCTTTCCCTAACTACAATGACAAATGTCCTGGTATTTGGGTACAGTTCAATTATTATGTGGCAGTGTATGCCTTGGCATAAATGAGGAGATTTTAGGTTCATTATTTATCAAACTTGTTCCTGGTCCTGGCTTTCTTTATTCATTTATTATTTGTTTTAATAATCATCTTATTTCCCTGTTTCAGGTGGACATGATTGTCTTGACAGATGGTAGTCGTATTCTTGGCTTAGGTGACCTTGGAGTTCAGGGCATTGGAATACCTATAGGAAAACTTGATATGTATGTGGCTGCTGCTGGTATCAACCCGCATAGGGTATGTGGTTTTTCCCTCTCTCTCTTTATCTCTCTAATTTCTTCTCTGCTTGTTTATTCTGCATGTTTGCTGGCATGTTTGGTTGAACTTTATAGCTGTAATATTGGAAATATTAGCATACATCTGGTGGCAGCTAACTTAAGAATTGGTGGCCTAGCATTTGGATAGATGCATTCTCTTTTCTTTTTCTTTTTTGGCTAAAGGGATATTGATGCATTCTTAACATCTATTTGATACTTGAGAATATTGATAGACTGTGAGAAAAGGTTGTGTGTAAATGCTTAAATGGGTTTGTCACTTGGCAGATTGACATATTTATATACACCTGGAATTGAATGCACGCCATTTACAGGAAATAAATTTAGATAATTCTTAAGCCACAATGAGCTGATTCTTAAGTAGCATTAACTCACTAACTACTTCCTAGAATAAGAGTTTCAATGCAACTTTGATATTTCCAACACTCCCCCTCCAGATGGAGCATAAAGATCAAATGCTTCAAGGTTGTCACAGATATATTGGCTCTGAGAACCTCAAAGAGACTTGGTGAAGATATCTGCAAGTTGGCCATTGGACTTAACAAAAGAAGGGGGAATTTCTCCTGAAACAATCTTTTCACGAATGAGGTGACAATCAATCTCTGCATGTTTGGTACATTCATGAAAAACTGAATCAGAAGCAATGTGCAACGCAACTTGATTATCACATATTATCGTCATTGACCTATTTTGCAAAACTTTAACTCTTGAAGGAGTTGTTTTAACCAAATCAATTCACATGTAGTGAGAGTCATGGCTCGATATTATGCTTATATACTTGATCTGGCCGCAACATTCTACTTCTTGCTTTTCCATGAGACAAGATTCCTTCCAATAAGAGCACAAAATCCAGATGTCGATCTTCTATCACTAGGAGATCTAGCCCTATCAGCATCAATATAAGCAACAATGTTTGTATAGCCCTTATTTTCATATATCAACCTTTTTCCCGAACCTTTAACATATCTCAAGATTCGAACCACTACCTAATGACTATCACATGTGGAATTAAGAAGCTGATTGACCACACTAACAATAAATGATATATCCTGCCTCGTGATAGTGAGATGATTTAATTTTTCCACTAGTCTCCGGTGTATGGTTGGATCTTATTAGGGATCACCCTGATCTGATAATAGTTTTACATTTGGATCCATAGGATTATTGACTTGTTTAAAGTCTAGCATCCCAATTTCTTCCAAAATGTCAACAACATACTTTCTTTGGGAGATAGTTATACCATTCTTTGGTTGTGCCACTTCAATCCCAAGAAAATATCGCAGCTTGCCTAAGTCCTTAGACTCAAAGTGCCTGAAAAAATGTTGTTTCAGACCCTGAATACCTTCATGACCATCGCTAGTGATAGCTATGTCATCCACGTAGACAGCAAGGTAGATACAATGATTAGAAGATGAATTTTTAATACAAAATACTGAGTGATTTGCCTCACTGCAAACCATACCAAATTGTTGTACAACTTTATTGAATCTACCAAATTAACATCAAGGAAATTATTTAAGATCATACAAGGAATTGTGTAATCTGCAAACTAAGCTTGACTCCCCATGAGCAACAAACCTAGATGGTTGCTCTATGTAAACTTCCTCGCTCAATTCATCATGAAGAAAAGAATTCTTGATATCTAGCTGATATAAAGGCCAGTGATTCATAGCACCCATAGAGATGAAAAGACGAATAGAAGCCATTTAGCAACAGGAGAGAATGTGTCACCATAATCAAGGCCAAAAATTTGGGTGAAGCAGTTAGCTACTAGGCGAGCTTTCAAGCAATCCACCCTTCCATTGGGACCCACTTTGATAGTGAAAATCCATCGACAACCAACTATAGATTTCCCAGGAAGATGTATGGTTAGATTCTAAGGCTTTCATCTCATCAGTTATAACATTTCACCAACCTAAATGAGAAAGTTCAATCTGGACAACTTTAGGAATGGATATAAACAACAATGAAGAAATAAAAGGATAGTGGGGTGACGATAAATGATGGTTACTTAAAAAAGTATAAATAGGACGTGAATCACTAGTAGAATGGATTCTTTTGCGAAGAGCATCGGAGGACTTAGGTAGGTCTAATGTAAGTAAAGATGCTGGAGCAGGAGATGAATCATCGGATTCTAGAATTTGTTCAGAGCATGGGATGAGGCTGATGCTGTTAGGTGCGAAATGGTTGTGGAGAGGCCTATTGCGAAAGGATTGTAACCTGAGTATGTGGAAGTGGAGGAATATAGACGAGTATTTGGCTAAGAAATTGATAAGACCTGAGAGATAGAAGCTAGTTCAACTATTCAAAAACAAGGTGCATCCTCGATAAAAGTAACATCATTAGGGATATAAAAACAATGATTAGATGGAGAATAACACTTGTACCTTATGAACATGAAAATACCCAAGAAAGACACATTTGATAGCTCAGGCAGACAACTTTTCCAATCCTGGAGAAAGATCATGTACAAAACATGTAGAACCAAAGAGATGAAGAGGAACCTTATAAAGTGGTTCTTCAGGAAACAAAAGAGAATGAAAAACTTATTATTTAAAATAGAAGATGACATTCGATTTACCAAATAACTAATAGTAAGGACATCCCCCAAAATTTTTAATGGTGCATTGGCATGTATCATGAGTGCGAGGGCAGTTCCAACAAGATGTTTGATGTTTTCTTTTTGCAATGCCAATTTGTTGTGGATTACGAGGGCAACTAGATTGATGGGTCATGTGATGAGATGCCATAAAAGAATTAAAAGGTGCAAAAAAATACTTTTTTTTTTGCATTATCACTACATAAAATACGAATAGTATGCCCAAATTGAATACGAATTTCAATACAAAAATTCTTCAAAATATGAAGCAAATTGAGAACAATCTTTCATTAGATAAATCCAAGTGCATGTTCAGAAATCATCAATGAAAATTGTTCAACATTACAAGATTTAAAGCATGAAAATGAAAATTACACTCTAACAGTGTCAATTTCATTATGTGATTGATTATGTGATTCACAGGTTCAGCTTCGTAGTGTGGTTGGGTAGAAAAGAACAAAGAAAAAGCCCTAAAATCCCAACCCAGAATGACGTAATTTTGGAATGAGCCACACTTGAGATGTGCCCAGCCGTACTCAATCTGCGTACCAAAATAAAAATAAAATAAGTTAGTATGTATCTGAAAAGTACCCATGCGTACCCAATAAGTATCGGTACTTGGTAAGGGTACGTCACCATTTGTGGAGTACCCATGTGATAAGCACCTAAGCACTTGGGGAACCCTCCCTTAAAAGCTAGCTGTCAAGTGGGGAGAACCAAACCAATTAAGTACTCCACCGAGCATCCCATACTACTCGATGTGGGACTTAGACACCCCATAATACCCACCATGCTTCAGAGCCACCACTATGACCTCTACCTCCACGATCACCTGAATTAGAGACAAACGCGGAAGATTTTGGACCTGTTGAGGAACCAATCCCAGCAGTCCCTTCAGATGAAGGAACTCTTTACAGACAATCAATGAGTTCATATGGTTAGGATTTGGATCTAAGCATTTTCAAAATCTTTGTATAGACCATGAAGAACAAAGACCATGTACATGTTATCAAGCTTCTCCAACACCTTTTGAATATTATCATTGGTCAAAAGAAGCTTGATTTGTTGAATGGTAGTTTGGGCTTTGTTGACATAAGATGGTAAGTCATGATGTGTTATTTGAAGGGTCACTAGGTTATGGACTGAGTCATAGAGGCACTGGATATAATTAGCACAAACACTGTGAGCCTTTTTCCAAATTTCATAGCATGACTTCTTTAGAGCGATAATGCACCAAGAGCTTTGGGTCAATAAATTGCGACAACAAGGACACTAATTGATAATGTGCCTTTTGCTATTTATCTCGAATTTTTGCATCAATATCCTCAATCTTGGTCAAATGATTAGAAGAGAGACTTTGTCCTAGAAACCAAACATCAACTGCAGCATACAAATCTAAATAGTTTAGCCATTTAATTTCTGAGACGTTATTGTGGGATTTCCTGAGAATTTAAAGGAGATATGATTTTTTTGTGTGGATTGAGAGGAGACATTTGAAGAATCAGAAGCCACACGACTACTGAAATCGTAGAAACAGCAGTCAGAAAATGGGAAAGACTAGCAGGCTAGCCAAACAGCAGAGGACCAAGTATCTGACCACTCGGACATGTCAAGGAGAGACCAATGAGTTGTTCTGGACCAGCGGCAAGACATTTAGAAGACGAAAACGGGAGGGCGGCGCCTGGCTTACACGTGTGTTTGGGAAGGACCATATTTTGGATTTATGGTTTTTGGGTTCTGCCGGACCTGATGGCAGAACCTTGAGAAGGATTAGGAGCAGAAGCAGGACCAAGCCCGTTCTGATACAAATTTGAGAAGATTGATAGAGTGAGAGAAAAGGTTTTGTGGATTCATCACTTTGCAGATTGATATATTTATATACAGTAGGATTGAATGCACACTATTGACAAGAAATAAATTTAGATAATTCTTAAGCTACAATGAGCTGATTCTTAAGTAGTATTAACTCACTAATTACTTCCTAGAATAAGAGCTTCAATACAAGTTTGATATTTCTAACAATGATTGTTAACTGTTTTAGGATGCTGGACAAATCTAGTTTAATTTATGTTCTTCATTTGTAAGTTATTCATGTGCAGTTACATGTGTAATCAATAAATGAGCTGACAACGTGTTCATGAAATTTCTACTTTTTTAAAATTATTGGCTTTGAATAACTTTAGTTACGTTTTTGTTTTGTTTAACTGCGACTTAGTAAAGCCAGTAACTGGTTTGTTTAACTTATAATGCAAGCTGATTTTCCAACTGTGGCAGATACTTCCAGTTATGCTAGATGTTGGCACAAACAATCCAAACCTACTTGAAGATCGCCTTTGTGAGTAAAACTCATTCCGTTAGGTCTTCTGTTTGCTTATTCTACAATTGTCCTTTGTTTCATTTCTTCATTAACAGGGGACATGTTTGCTTTGTTAACTGAGGAAGATCTCATGTTTTGAGCATCCTAGATTATGTAAAGCATTTGAGTTATACAACCATTTAGATAATGGCTCTTCCACTCCTTAGGGTCGAGTTTATCTGACTAATTTCTGCTCCAAGGTTTTATGTGTTGGAGGGGGATTCTTCAATTACTTTGACGTGCTTGATCTCTTGAGCAAGCAGAAAGCTAACATTCTAATTTCTCCTAGTTGTTATCATTAAATTTACTGTATTCTGATATGTTTTCATGTGACAGATTTAGAAGTTAGACAACTTAAAGCTAAAATTCTAATTCCTCCTAGTTGTAATCATGAAAGTTACCGTATTCTGACATGTTTTCATGTGACAGATTTAGGAGTTAGACAACATAGGTTGGAAGGTGAAGAGTATCTATCTATTGTGGATGAATTCATGGAAGCTGCTCATACTCGATGGCCTAAGGCTATCATTCAGGTTTGAATTTATTAGAACATATTGCTCGGAATGTTCAGTTTAGATTTTATTTTAATGTAGTAACTGCATGGTTTTATTTTAATGTAGTAACTGCATGGTTTACTATTTATGTCAGTTTGAGGATTTCCAAATGAAGTGGGCTTTTGAAACCCTGGAACGATATCGCAAAAGGTTTTGCATGTTTAATGATGATATACAGGTGAGAAAGTGATCTTAAAATTCGTCAAGGTGCCAAGTAATATGCTGTGTTCTTGAAGTAACTGTTGAAACTAATTTTTCTCCATGTCCGTTGCCCAATAGGGCACAGCCGGTGTTGCACTTGCTGGATTATTGGGAACTGTAAGAGCCCAAGGTCGACCGCTGTCTGATTTTGTGAACCAAAAGATAGTTGTGGTTGGAGCTGGGAGGTACATGCAAAACTAATTGTGATGTAATCCTTATCGGGTGTCTAGTTATATAGTTCTATCATGCTCCTCATTATTTCTACTTTTTGCCTTAACATGGCTGCCACTGTCCAGTTTGTTCTGCCTTGCATGATATTTTCTTGCCTGGTTTGCAGTGCAGGGCTTGGTGTTCTTAATATGGCCGTCCAGGCAATTTCAAGGATGCCTGGGTGCAGTGAAATAGCTGCCAAAAGTCAATTTTTTTTAATTGATAAAAATGTATGCCTCCACTGCCTTACTCGCATAGTTAGTTCTTTTTGTCGCATCACTCAGACCATAATTTTGTCTGATAATATGTAATTCAGTTCCCTCATGATTTTGGCTCAACTTTTTGCAATCCAAATACTTTTTTGTATCATCAAATTCTGTCTTAATTTGTCTTCATTTGCATGATTGATGACGGCATGATACATGTTCTTTGAACTCCTTTTTGGATTCTGTTGTTTCGTCTTATCTATGTGATTCAATTGTTGATTACATTGTTTAAGTTTGTTACTAATGACATGATGTCTGAATGCAGGGCCTTGTCACGACAGAGAGGAGCAATCTAGATCCAGCTGCAGTTCCATTTGCTAAAAATCCTAGAGACCTAGAAGGGCTTACAGAGGGTGCTAGTATAATTGAAGTGGTAAATGATAATGAATTCATTGAGGAAAACACCGATGGCTCTAGTCTATTATTTATGTGTGTGATATTGAAAACAATTATTTTCCTATAAGAGGACTAAACCACCAAAGTGATGCTAATTTTCAAGATTATGCTTACTTATTGATGTCCACACTGTAATTGTTGAACCTGATGATCTTTAGGTTAAGAAGATTAAGCCGCATGTGCTCCTTGGGTTGTCTGGGGTTGGTGGTGTTTTCAATGAGGAGGTAATTATGTTTTATAATACCACTTTTTTTTGTCTCATTCCTCAGCGAAGTATATTCCATAGTTAAATGCAATAGATATGTTTGAAATATGTCGGTTCTGCATCCGCACTTTACTGTAATTGAGTTTCTTATTTTAATGGTTGAGATTCAACTCAGGTGCTTAAAGCAATGAGAGAATCTGTTTCAACAAAACCTGCTATCTTTGCCATGTCTAATCCCACCATGAATGGTTTGTTTGTACAAGGCTCATTAAGCACTCACAATTGATTAATAATGTCCATAATTTTCGATTTGATATTTAACTTCAAACATTGGGACAGCTGAGTGCACTGCTATTGATGCTTTTAATCACGCTGGAGAAAATATAGTGTTTGCAAGTGGAAGCCCTTTTGACAATGTAGATCTGGGTAATTACCTCTTCTTAATATGATTCATTGCTTTTGAAGTATCTTGTCTAGTTCAGATTTTTCTCAGCTATGGAGGCTTTATAGGATGATCTTGTTGGTATATAGTTTGGTTGATCTGTTCAGTATTACGATTACCATGACCTCCAAATGAATTTGCATACAGGTAATGGAAAAGTTGGCCATGTAAATCAAGCCAACAACATGTACCTGTTCCCAGGGTAGGGTGTGCCTTCGTGCCTCATTTTCTTGTGAATCGCTCCTCTCAATGGAAACATTGGTGTAATTTCTATTGTAACCTTTCATTTCAGTATTGGTTTAGGAGCACTTCTGTCTGGTGCCCGTCATATAACAGATGGAATGTTGCAGGCCGCAGCTGAATGGTATATTCATGCTAATTTGGACACTTGCTTCTTTTGTTCTACCAAAAGCTATATTAGAACTGTCATCAATGGAAGTTTAGCATATTATCTTCCTTGATATTTGTAGGGCTGCTCTGGATTTAGGCATAAAAGTAGAGAGCAGTTTGACCTTGTTGTGTTGTCTAATTATTTTATCTGTTTTCTATATCATTTTTGTGAATTATTTTCTTTATTAAGTCTTATTTTGGGCGATTCATTTTCTAGCCCAGTAATACATTGATAGAACTGGGCCATACTGAATAGAAAATATAGTGTTTATTGAATGAATTCTAGACTGCAAACTCTCTTTCTCTCCACTCAGGTAATCTAGAGACCAGGAACTCCCCCTTACTTCCTTTTCCTTTCCAATACAATCGATGTCTCTCACTCTTTCCCTATGACATTTATAACCTACCCCTCCCAACTAACTAACAATTACCTAATCATAGTAGTTAGTTACTGTTTTGTCTTATTTTGTTATTTCTATTACTCCAGTATCTAACGGTGCATAATATGTTGAGAGTTTTGTTTGATGTTAAAGATGTAAATAGTGAATACCATGATGACTCCATAAATGATAGTCCCATGCGCTTGTCATAGGTTCTAAGTACTTTTTATCTTCAGAACATTTCTTCAAGTTATATGGTGAAAAGCTTATTACTGTGGATCACATTGTATCTTCCTTCATAACTTTCACTGATGAGATATCACTCAATTCCTATTACTAACATGCTGTCATCCTCGCAGCCTTGCTTCATACATGACAGAGGAAGATATCCAAAACGGAATATTGTATCCATCCATTGATAGGTAATATTTCTGTTTTTTTTTTCCTTGTTATCATTTTATTTTCATTTTCTCATGGCTCTTCTTCCTTGGCACCTTTTGAACTACTAGGAGAAATAAAATTCAATTTGTTTATAGACACATTAAAACTGGTTCTCTGAATGTATCAAGGATTTGGATGCCGAGTAGTATCTAACAACATAGCTACTCATCCCTTATCAAAGATGTTCAGCCATTTCCCGAATATAATGTTTTTATAATATTGTTAAGAACTTAAGATGACGTGTACCCAAAATTTTAAAAGAAACAATTGTCTGCATCTTTGGTTGTATTTTGGAAGCTAATAAATAGTTCTCTGTAGTTGATATTACTGCCTTCTCTGATTAACACTACTTTGCATGCTGCAGTATACGAAATGTTACAGCGGAGGTTGGGGCTGCTGTCATACGAGCAGCTCTTGCGGAAGAGCTGGCTGAAGGACATGGTGATGTCGGGTCCAAAGAGCTTGCCCACATGTCAAAAGTATGGAAAATTTCAGACTCCTCACTGATGATTATTACAAATTCTGGTTGAGTAGACTGCTATAGTTTGCATGCTGTCAGGGTAGAGGGAACTGTCCAAGATTAACACAGTTGTCTCTACCCTACAGCTAGAATAAATTTTTTTTTTTCCTTCCCACTTCGGGCATAGTTCTTAACATGTCAATGCTACCTTGGTTACACTTCTATCCTGCCACTGCAAAGTCATGGTTGTTGCACTGTTTGCAGGAGGATACTGTGAAGTATGTCAGAGGCAATATGTGGTACCCTGAGTATACCGCCCTTGTTCATGAAAGATAAACTTCTGTGAAGGCCTTGCACTGTTCACATCTCAAAGTGCTGCAGCCAAGCCTTTTCCTATTTTTGCTTTCTAATCATAGCCATTCATAACTAGCAAGGTTGTTTGTATGGAAGGGCAAATAATAAGAAGGGGAAAGAAGAAATGTCTCCATTTGTTACAGCCGTGATCTGTCAGCTTAATGAGTTAATTTCGATTTTTCATTTTTTGGCTCGTTCTTTTAGAAGTTCCATGAGTATCGTAGACAATCATTGGGGTGGATAATTTCCTTATTAACACCTACCAGTGTTTACAACTGTGCAATTCACGGGTTGTTCCATTATTATTTATATTAAAAATAAATACTTCTTTCCAAACATGAATAATTTTTAGTATATATTTATTGGGGGCGACTCAAGTGAGTGAAGTGTTATTGTGAGAAATGAGAGGAGTAAATCTAGATTTTTGGATCATACATAAATTGTCAAACAACAAATAACAATAATGCAAAATGATTTAATTTAGATTTTATGAATAAAGTTTATCACTATGTTGTGGATGAAATTGTTCAAACAACAAATAACAATCAGTGATAATAGCATATAGTTAATATAAAACAACGGTGAGTTCTACTAGGGTTGTGGAGGTTTCTTCTACTGCAAGTTAGAAAACTACTGAGGAAGCTGATCTTCAATGTAGTAAACATAAGGTTAGTTCGAAGAAGGATTTGGTAGGTGCTGGGATCATTGCTTATGATCAAGAGAAGCCTAATGCAGAGTCGTCTTCCTCCTACAAGGATAAGTTGCTAAATCTTTTTGGAGAAGATGTGCATAAAAATCTGCATAAGAGTATTTTGGAAGAATCTTCATCATCCCAGAAGGTTGCTCCTCAAGTTGTTGGTGCAGGTGTTGAGATTCCCTTTTTCAGATGAATAGTGGGAAAAATGGTCTATTCCTTGGAGAAAGATGTTGGTGGTTAAGATTTTTGGCAATAAAGTTATCTTTAAGGTTCTTGAGAACTTTTTGAATCGTAAGTGGTCATAAAAGGGTAATATCACGCTGGTTGATATGGCTTATGGGTTTTTCTTGATTCATTTCACTCCTAATGAGGATTATAATCATGCTCTTTTTGAGGGTCCATGGTTAATAGCAGACCATTATCTGATTGTGCAAAGGTGGAGGTCGATGTTTCTGTAGAATGCATAACTTTCCAAGAACGTTGGAGTGTGGATTAGAATCCCTCGCCTTCCGCTTGAATTGTATAATTCTATTTTCTTGTGGTGCATTGGTTCGAGTTTAGGGACTATATTAAAAGTGAATAACCTTACTTCTATTCATTCTCGCGGTCAATTCGCTAGAATTTATGTTGAAATGGATTTGGAGAAGCCGTTATCTTCTTTTATTGTTATTCGTGGGCATAAATTGTTTCTTGAATATGAAGGGTTGCATTCTATCTGTCTTAAGTGTGGTAGATATGGTCACAAATTGGATCAGTGTGGTTGCAAAGAGTAATCATTCAGTAGACCAAGTAATGAGTGGTTCAGATTCTGATGGAAAGCTAGTTGATGATAATGGTGCAATTTTTTCTGAGAAGACTTCCTCTGCAAAGGATGAGTATCAATTTGTTGAGGATGGTTATGGTGCTTGGATGGTAGTTAAAAGAGTCCACAAGAAAAAAGTGCAAGGAAAGCCAAGTAATGATGTTAAGAGGTCTTCCAAAGAGAACAACAACGCTGCAAAGGAGGTTAAGAGGTCTAGTAATGAAGGTAGAACTTCTGGTAAGAAGGAGGATATGGTAAAGGTTAAGTTGAGTCAAGAGCTAGGTTCAAGTAGATGCAAATTCCAGAATTTTTCCTCAGATATTCCTATTGTAGCAGTGCAAGTTCATGTGCCTGAAAAGTCTGTTATTGACATGACTATAAATAATTCTACTCAAAATTATCATGTCCAAAGCGATCCAACTCAAAGGTTTTATGATCCAATAGATATTTCTGAAGGGATTTCTCTCCCTTCTAAATCTGTTAGTAAGAATGGAATTTCTAAAGATGAGGGTTCTGCTTAGATTGATGATAATCTTTTTTGTTCTATTTCTTTATCTCAGGGTCAATGTGTTAGAAATCAGTTTGGTGGAAAAAATGCTCACAAAGGTAACAAAGGGAAAGGAATAAAAGTTATTCAAAGTTCTCCTTGTTAAAGTTGATCCTGTGAATAAGGCTACTATTTTTGCTTCTACTTCTTTTTAGGATGAGCCAATTTCTCTTCAGAAATCTTTTTCTTTGTCTAATAGATTGGATTCTTGTCAAATCCAAATTGAAGAAGTTAAGAAGGATTGTGCTAGTTGGAGCATCAATCAGGAGAAAGATTGTGTTCCTATTGATCAAGATCCTTCTGCTGATGTCCTTATCAACTTGATTATTGATTGCAGCCAGTCAAACGGGAAAAAGGAGGTGCGATCCATTTCTATAGAGCAAGAGGGCATTCTCTTAGGTTTCATAGGAGCTGGGACTCCAAACATTCCTACCATTTCCAATGAATACTATTGTTTGGAATTGTAGAATGGCTGGGGGGAAGGATTTCCCTTATCTTATACGTGATGTGATGAGAGTTTATCAGCTGGATTTTGTTGCAATTATGGAAACTCGTGTGAGTGGCAGTCATGCTGATGATATTATCAGGAAAATCAGGTTAGATGAGGGCTTCAAGGTGGAGGCTCAACATTTTTCTGGTGGCATCTGGTGTATGTGGAGACATTCTTGTCCTCAAAATTCTGTTATTGCTAATTCTAGATACTGCATCCATTTGAAGATTAATGCTAATTCTCCCTCCTTTTGGTATTATTCTATTGTGTGTGCTAATCCTCAACCTAGTGGAAGACTTGTGTTGTGGAATGAATTGAGAGATTTTAATTCTAATTACTCGGGGCCATGTTGGTTAGCAGGTGATTTTAACACTGTTTTATTTGATAAGGATAAGGTTGGAGGTGCTCCTATAAATCAAGCTTCATGTTCTACTTTCTTTGATTGTATTAATGAGTGTCATATTTTAGATCTAGGGTTTGATGGTCCTATGTTTACTTGGAGGCATGGTAAATTGTTTGAGAGATTGGATAAGGTTCTTAGTAATGCAGCTTGGCAATCTATGTTTGTTGAAGTTTCTATTACTCATTTGCCTATTTAATCTTGCGATATTCTTGGTCTTTGGTTAAGGCCTGTCAGGTCAAAAAGAAGTGATGACAACCAAATGGATAGGTTGCCTTTTTGATGATCTTAGGTTGAATTATCAAGAACTCTTTGTTAAGTTCAAACACAATTAGATTACAAGAAGTGTTCTATTTAAGAAAGAAAGGAAAGAAACTAAAAGATGGATGAAGGTAAGAGATGGGAGGGTGGCGCCACAAACCAAGGTGGTTTGATAAGCCAAGTGAAGTTCGCCACAAGAATCTTGGATTCTTGATAAGAACAAGGATGGCTCAACCAAGAACCAAAGAGAAATAATTTTCACAAATGGATTCAATCCAAAATTCAACATCCAAGTTATCTTATTCATGTTACTAGGCGCATACATATAGCATTGGGGCTGCCAAGAGTTGGCTTACACAAGTCATCATAAGATTCCATAACCCCCTAATAACTAGTATGACTATGCCACTAATTGGTGAAATGATTACAACAATAAGTGGCTTCCTACAAACATAACCCTTCTAATTAAAACAAAATAATAAAAAGGACTCATAACTGCAATGAGTTACTTTAGGCGTGTAAGCCAAAGATTCCCTCCCAAAGAAACTATGCAACTCATGCAAACCAAGAGGCATACTTGAGTAGTACACACAACCCCCTTGATATTATTCTCTCTCCCTATCATTATGTAGCAGCCACACTTATTCCTCATATTAAGAAGTGTAACTCCCACACAATTAACACGACACATAAAAGTCTAATAATTCAAATTGGAGTTACTTTTGGTATGCAAACCAAAAAGATTCCTCCACTAAGCCTAAGAACTCGTGTACATCATGAAATGAAGTGGTATTGACCCAAAAATAACACTTAGTAGTTGGATTCACTCACTTAACCCATTGTAGTTATTAAATTTAAAGGAAAGTAACTAATTGGGCCTTCTTTTCATGGTGCACGCCCCACTCTTCATGGATCCTCTAATTGGATGAGGTAAGTCACCAACTTGGGCTCCATGTCTTCATGACTTGCACTTGGGCTTGCTTCCATTAAAAACACCACCATTTGATTTAGAGCTTGTTGGGCCTTTTTGGTTCCAGCTCTTGTCATGGGCTCACCAAGTCTTTGAATAGCTTCTTGATCCATGATGATCTCCATTGCGCTCATATCACCCCCTCCTTCTTTAAATGAATTCGACCTCGAATTCACCTCCTTAATAACCTATATGAAGAAAAATGTTAACCCTTCCATCGGGGTCAAATGGAAATTGAGAGAAATCACCAAATGTAGCAAGTAGATGACACACATGTTCATCTTGTACAATCAACATCCCAACACATTCATAGCAAAGGTAAGGAATTTTAAAGGTAAGCACAAAGTTATACCTCCTTGAGTTGACATATATGACCAAATATACCTTGCTTGGCTTGAACTTGGTGACAAAAGAGAAGGTACTTTGTCTTTGCAAAGACTCCAAGGCAAATTGAACCTCATTGATATTCTCCTCATCACAAACAAAGGACGACTCTTTTTAAGACAAAACAAGCCCCTCAAACACATTAGGAGCATCATATGGAAGCTTAAAAGAATTCACAAGAGTAGGTAGAGTAAGAAGGGGTGTAGTAGTGAGCCCATCAATTAATGCCACATGCAAACCTTTAGTGCTCATAACAAACCTCAAAATGCTAACTTTATTTTGAACAAAAGAGTAAGTGGCCAAATTAGCAAACAAGCTTTCTCTTAGAAATCCAACACAACCTTCAAAATTGTTGTCATGAACCAAGTGAACAGTAGAAAGCACAACAACACACTCCTCAAGGAATTCATTCTAGTCTTGGCTTATAATCCTCAAATTAAGTTTTAGAACAATAGTTTGTATTAAACACATCATGCCTTACGGTTTCAACACTTAAACTAGATTTAGGGAGATAACACAAACTAAACATTTTAACATGCAAATTTGTAAACCTAGCAAGCATAGGAGGAAGACACTTCCTAAACAATTTAACAAGAAAGATGTCAATTAAAGAAGTGGTAGGCTCAAATATGCAAAAGGTTAAAACGAGAAGTGTTTCACTTGATTCAACTTCTTCAAGACCCAAAATAGCCTTGCAAGCATCC
The DNA here is from genome assembly GCA_039655645.1 of Ammopiptanthus mongolicus. NCBI lineage: Eukaryota > Viridiplantae > Streptophyta > Magnoliopsida > Fabales > Fabaceae > Ammopiptanthus > Ammopiptanthus mongolicus. The sequence continues at coordinate 76,653,831 of CM077346.1, read as the reverse complement.
TTTTGAGGAACCTTTGGCCAAACACCTTCAAACACCTTCAAAAAGAAGTCAACATAACTAGGGAAAATGTTATCATTAGTGCTCAAACAATCATATTTATACAAAAATTTTGGCAACGATGGCCTCACCAAAAATGCATCATTCACCTCACTTTCAATTTTACTCTCATTTTTTCTTTCCCCTTTTTCTTTTCCTTACTTTCATCTTTCTCTCCAAATGTACTCTCAACTTTTTTTTCACTCTCTCTTTCTTTTCTCTCTTGCTCTCTCTTTTCTCTCATTTTAATTTGATCCTCACTAACTTCTTTTGGGGACAAATGAGTAAGAATGACCTTTCGATCTTGGTACATGAAAGAGAATTTATTTGAAAACCCATCATGGGTGGCATTCCCATCATATTGCCATGGCCTTCCAAGCAACATATGGCTTGCCTCCATAGGCACCACATCACAAAGTACACTATCATGGTATTTCCCAATGGAGAAAGGAATCTCAACTTGCTTATTCACAACCATTTCTCCAACCACACTTAGCCATTGAAGCCTATATGGTCTTGGATGTGCCTTAGTCACAAGATTTAATTTTAAGACCAATCTAGAACTAGCAACATTTGCACAACTACCACCATCAATGATTAAAGAGCATACCTTCCCTTGAATGAAACATCTAGTATGGAAGAAATTCTCCCTTTGGCTTTCATCTTGCTCTTTGGCTTGGCTCCCTAAAAGTCTCCTTACCATGAACAAGTCTCTTTCCAGAATTGTTTTTTCTTCTTCACTCTCCTCTTCACTTGAGGCCTCAGATTGTGAGACCACTTCTCCACTCCTTGACACCATTGTCCTCTTTGTTGGACATTGAGATGCAATATGTCCATGGCCCAAGCATTTGAAGCACTTCACATCACGGCTTCTAGGAGTTGTTTCCAATGGCTTATTTCCTTGAGATGTAGATACAGCTTCCTTGGAGAATGATGTGCCCTCCTTCTTTGGTTTGTCCTTCCAATTTGAAGATGAAAATTTGGAAGAAGAAGAAGAAAATTTGGACTTCTTTCTCTTGAGTTGTTGCTCCACCTTTATGGCTTGTTGGACCAAGTCTTCAAGCTCCACATAGTGTTGAAGTTCCACTATGTTTTGAATGTTTTGATTCAGCCCATGTAAGAACCGAGCCATTGTAGCCTCCCTATCTTCATTGTAGTTAGGCCTAAGTAAGACCAACTCCATCTCCTTGTGGTACTCATCAACACTTTTGAATCCTTGGATCAATCTTTGCAATTTGCTGTGAAGGTCCCTATGGTAGTGATTTAGGATAAACCTCTTTCTCATGACATGCTTCATTTCTTCCCAAGTCTCAATAGGCTCCTCCTCATATCTTCTTCTTTTTTTTTGCATTTGATCCCACCAAACAAGTGCATAGTCCTTGAATTCAAGAGCCACCTTCACTTTATTTCTTTCATTGTAAGAGTTACAATCAAAGACTTGCTCCATCTTATCTCCCATTCCAAGTAGGCTTCGGGATCATTTTTCCCATGAAAGGTAGGAACTTTGATCTTGACCCCTTCAATTCTATTCTCTCTATCACGCCTTCTTCCTCTGCGTCCGCCTCCTCTAGGTCTTACTCTTTCACTATCATAGCCACTTGACTCATAACGGTTTTGAAGGTTGGCAAGTTGTCTATCATAATTTGCTTGCATCTCCTCCATTTGCCTTGTAAGGGTTTGGATTTGATTAGTAATCCTAGCTTGAAGAACCGCGGACCTTAGAGAGAGAGGTGGGCTATCATCTGCCATCACTTGAACACACAATATCAAAAGATAACAAGAACTTATAAAATTCCTCACTACACTCCTTCACTTGTGCACACAAATGTATTTCACTCAATTGGCTTTTTCCACACAAGATGTAATTTTCACTCTTGCTTTTTTCCACTCAATTGTTCTCTTTTAGGCCTTAGAGGAGTCAAACATAATCCACACAAAATCCAAAATCAAATAACACAATTCACAAAACTTATCAAAACAAAGGGAAAACAAAAAGAAAGGCTAAAAAAGGGAAAGTTTTGAGAATAATGAAAAGAGAAAGAAGGAAAAATCTTTAGGAACACAAATTGCCCATATAAGATTTTTGTTTAAAAAATAATCGATTATTGTAATCGATTTTGGGTTTTCTGACTTGGCAATAATCGATTATTGTAATCGATTATGGGTTTTTTTAATACTTAATGAAGAGAAACACACTTGCAAACTTGTTTTGGGGCAGAAACATAAAAACAACGAAAATTCCCTTCAAACAGAATCAAAGAGTAGGTTGAATTATCAAGAACTCTTTGTTAAGTTCAAACACAATTAGATTATAAGAAGTGTTCTATTCAAGAAAGAAAGGAAAGAAACTAAAAGATGGATGAAGGTAAGAGATGAGAGGGTGGCACCACAAACCAAGGTGGTTTGATAAGCCAAGTGAAGTTCGCCACAAGAATTTTGGATTCTTGATAAGAACAAGGTTGGCTCAACCAAGAACCAAAGAAAAATAATTCTCACAAATGGATTCAATCCAAAATTCAAGATCCAAGTTATCTTATTCATGTTTCTAGGCGCATACATATAGCATTAGGGCTGCCAAGAGTTGGCTTACAAAAGTCATCATAAGATTCCATAACCCCCTAATAACTAGTATGACTATGCCACTAATTGGTGAAGTGATTACAGCAATAAGTGGCTTCCTACAAACATAACCCTCCTAATTAAAACAAAATAATAAAAAGGACTCATAACTACAAGGAGTTACTTTAGGCATGCAAGCCAAAGATTCCCTCCCAAAGAAACTATGCAACTCATGCAAACCAAGAGGCATACTCGAGTAGTACACACAACCCCCTTGATATTATTCTCTCTCCCTATCATTATGTAGCAGCCACACTTATTCCTCATATTAAAAAATGTAACTCCCACACAATTAACAAGACACATAAAAGTCTAATAATTCAAATTGGTGTTACTTTTGGTATGCAAACCAAAAAGATTCCTCCACTAAGCCTAAGAACTCGTGTACATCATGGAATGAAGTGGTCTTGATCCAAAAACAACACTTAGTAGTTGGACTCACACACTTAACCCATTATACGTATTGAATTTAAAGGAAAACAACTAATTGAGCCTTCTCTTCATGGTGCACACCCCACTCTTCATGGATTCTCTAATTGGATGAGGTAAGTCACCAACTTGGGCTCCATGTCTTCATGATTTGCACTTGGGCTTGCTTCCATTAAAAACACCACCATTTGATTTAGAGCTTATTGGGCCTTTTTGGTTCCAACTTTTGTCATGGGCCCACCTAGTCCTTGAATAGTTTTTTGATCCATGATGATCTCCATTGTGCTCATATCAAGAAGACATGGTTATTTCATGTTTCTTGGGCCTTGGCTGGATCATCCTGATTTTAAACCACAAGTGGTTAATTCATGGCATTCCTCTGGTTCCTAGAGTGATAATATCAATAAAACTTCTCATAATCTTAGTGTTTGAAATAAGGAAGTTTATGGAAATATCTTTAGAAGAAAGCACAGAATCCTAAAGAAAGTAGAAGGGATTAATAGAGTTTTAATGACTAGTTTTGCTGTCATATTGTTAAAACTGGTGGATCAACCATGGCAGGATTATAATTCCATCATTAGATATGAAGAAGTCTATTGATTCCAGCATGCATAGAGTAAATGGATCGTTCTTGGGGACTGGAATACAAGGTTTTTTCATGCTTCTACTATTCAAAGAAGAAGGGAAAATAAGATATTTGCTCTTCAAATTTCTGAGACAGAATGGATATATGAAGAATCGGCCCTTAAGGATCTTGTGTTGAATTTTTATAAAGAGCTCTATTCTTCCTCCAACCCTGCTGATACTGAGTATCTTACTATAAATTCGTTTTCTGCTATTAAGGAGGATGATATGTTATTTTTTGCCAGTGATATGTCTTTAGAGGAAACAAAAAGTGCTCTTTTTAGTATGAGGAATTATAAGTCCCCCGGGCCAGATGGTTTTCATACTCTTTTCTTTAAGTCTCAATGGGATATTGTTGGTCCTTCTCTTCATAATTTTGTTGTTGAGTGTTTTGTTGATCCTGCTAAAATTAATGAGGTAAATCAAACTTTGCTAACTCTTCTCCCGAAAATTGATGGTCCTATTAGTGTTACTCAGTTTAGAGCAGTATCTCTATGTAATGTTGTTTATAAGGTTGTAACTAAAGCAATCACTCAAAGACTGAGAAATATTTTGCCTTATACTATTTCTACTAACCAAAGTAGCTTTATGCCTGGGAGGTCTACCTGTGATAACATTCTTGTGTTACAAGAGGTCATCCATTCCTTGAATCATCTGCATGGTAAGAAAGGTTATATGATCATTAAATTGGATCTTGAAAAAGTATATGACAGATTGGAATGGAAATCCATTTTGGAAACTTTGGTTCCTATGGGTTTGCCTTCTTATTTGATAGATTTGCTAAGTTTCTGTTTAAAATTTGCATCTTTGAGTATTAATTGGAATGAGGGAAGAACTAATTCTTTCAACTATTCTAGAGAATTAAGGCAAAGGGATCCTATATCCGTGTATCTCTTTGTCCTTGCTTTAGACAGATTAGGCCACAAAATTCAAGATCTTGTTGATGCAAGTCTGTGGAAGCCATGAAGTTTGGGAGAGGTAATGGTCCAAAGAATCCTCATATAAATTTTACTGATGATTTAGTTATGATAGCTGAAGCTTCTATGGATCAAGCTAATCTGATTGAGGAGTTGTTGGCTGAGTTCTATGCTAAGTCGGGTCAAAAGATTAACTTGCAGAAGTCCAAGGTTTTTTTCTCTAGCAATTTAAGGGAAAACTTGACTGATGAGTTGAGTTCTACTCTCGATATTGATAAAACTCAGGACTTGGGAACTTCTCTTGATGCTCCTTTGTAGCACTAGAAAATTTCTAAGACTACTTTTTCTTTTATGCTTGATAAAATAAAGAAGAAATTATCTGGTTGGAAGGCATCTTCTCTCTCTTTTGCTGGAAGAGTCACCTTAGCTCAAGCCTTTTTAGCCAATATCCCTGGTTATGTTATGCAAACAAATGCTATTCCTATATTTGTTGGTGAGGAAGCTAAAAAAACTGTGTACGAATTTTATCTAGGAAAGTACTGTTGATCAAAGAAAGTGTCATTTGATCTCTTGGAGTAAAATCTGTTTACCTAAGGAACAAGGAGGGCTTGGTTACAAAAGTCTAAGAGTTCTTGATAAAGCTTACATTATGGAACTTGCTTGGAACCTAATTGCTGATCATGATAAGTTGTGTGTCAGAATTTTGAAAGCCAAGTATAATTGTGGTTCTCACTCTATTCCTTCTATTACTTGTAAAAGTTCTTGTTCTAATGTATGGAGGGCTATTGCTAGATTTTGGCAAGATGTGGTAAAAAATATTACTTGTTGCTTAAGAAATGGAAAGTCTGTTCGGTTTTGGATGGATAGGTGGATACCTAGGGTCTGCTAGCTTAGAAGATTGTTGTCTTGGAAATATTCCTCATGATCAAGCAGACTTTCTTGTTTCTTTATATGTTCAGAATAATTGTTAAAACTAGAATAACTTTTGTAGTTTTGTTCCAAGCTCTCTGTGCTCTAATATTGCAGTTGTTTCTCCTCCCGTAAGTACTGTTACGGCTGATATTCCTGCTTGGAATCTATCTTCTGATGGTATGTTTTCTTTAAAATCTGTTTATCATTTTCTTTCTCTAATAGTGATTCTCAGCAGGAAATTGAACCTTTTTTTTCAAGAAGGTTTGGCAGTGGAGAGGGCCTAATCGATAAAAATCTTTCCTTTGGAAACTCATTCATGGTAAATTGTTAACTAATGTATAAAGAAATAGAAGGGGTATGACAACTGATGTGATGTGTCCTAGATCCAGCTCTTGTCCTAAGTCTATTATGCATATCCTAAAGGACTGTGAGGAAGCTTTGGCTATATGGAATAGAGTTCTAAGTCCTGATTCATAGAGTATGTTCTATAGTTCGGGATTCTTTCCCTAGTTAGAATGGAACCTTAACATTGAGGGGATTGACTGTATTCCTTAGAGCTGGTTCAATTTTTTCAGTGTCACAGTGGCTGCTCTTTGGAGAGACCGAAATAGCTTGGTTTTTTCTTAAGAGTCTAAAATGGGGAATGAATTGTGGCTTCTGATCTTAGTTCAAGCTAGTGATATTGAGAAGGAAATGGCTAATCCATCTATGTTCCTTGATGATAGAAGGGTGATGGTGCAACTTGGTTGGAAACCTCCTCCTCCCAATTTTTTCAAGGTGAATGTGGATGGTGCTCATAACAGTCATTCCAAATTGTGTGCTTGTGGAGGGATTATTAGAAATTCCAATCTATGTTTTATTAAAGGCTTTTGCTGTAACTTAGGATCTTGTAATGCTCATGTGGCTGGAATTAGGGCAATGCTTTTTGGCATCAAAGTGGCTTGTGATCTTTCCCTTGATAGAGTGATTTTTGAGACTGATTCTTCAGTGATTGTGAATCTTATTAATAGAGGCTCTACCTCAAACCTTCATTTAAAAACTCTTTTGGAAGAGATTCTTTCTTTTCTTCGCAGCAGTGATTGGAATGTGCAAGTCCAACATACCTTTAGCGAGTCTAATAAGAGTGCTGATTATTTGGCTAAAAGTGGTTTTGGAGCTCCTATGGCTTTGGAGATTATTAATACTGTTAGTCCCTTGTTAGGCTTGCATGTCAATTATGATTGTAGAGGGTTGTCTACCCTAAGACTTGTTCTTTAGTTAATTCAGTTTCTCCTTGCTTATATAAAAAAAAAAAAAAAACAATCGGCAATGTTAACTTGATATTAACTATCAAACCTTAAGCAGTGCAAAGGTATTTTATTGCTAAAAGTAATGATTCATTCAATCACTTACATGATATGCAATAGAATGTACGCTGGTTCTACGGTGAGAGACTTACGTGGACAAGTCTCTCACGTGAGCAAGGTCCTTTCAACAAAAATAATATTAATTTTCAGTCCCCCTCTCCGACATCACTTTCTCTCCTCCTCCGCCACCCTCCTACTCCATCGTGCCCATCTCTTCTGTTTCCTTCTCTTTGCTGTTTCGTGCACTGCCACCCTACTCTCTCCCAAATGTTACACCCATCCTACAAATTGGCATGTGTTTGCATCGTTTCAGATTTGCATTATGGATTTCAGGTTCCGCTTATTGGTTAATAGCCAATAAAACCCTAATCGTGAATTGGAATTTTAAGAAACAGAGCAACAACGGAAACTAAGACGCAAGACAAGATTTAGAGCAGAGAAATGGAGAGACACTCTTCAGCGAGCGACACCCCTCATTTCTCTCTCCCTTCTCCACTTCCAGCTCTCCACTCTTCGGTTTCCTCTCACTCTTACAGAGCCTCACTCTAGTGAGCCACCCACGCACCCTCTCACTGCGGTTGATTTTTTTCATCCTTTGCTTCGTTGTTGTTGTGTGCCTTCTTCTCGTACTGCGGGGTTGGGGCTTTTCTATTAGAAGCCAGATCTAGTGCATACACGATGGTGGTGTGCAGTGGGTAAACGCTGGGGCTGAGAAGGAAGGGTCTGAGAGAAGGAGGAGACATGACATTGAAAAGTTTTGGGACTTGAAAGTAAATAAAAAATTGTAAAAGAGGGCCTGCTCATGGTGGGCGACATGAGATGCTCTCCCACCCTAGCATTCGCCATAGAATGTATTGTTGATTGCTTGTAGGATCTAATAGTGAATGGATTAATACGTTGAAAAATGAATTGAAATATGCAAGCAGACCTTATTAAAAGTATTTTCATTATTGCTTTTTATTTTTTTGGTAAACCGAGGGGCCAAAGCCCAAGTATTTTCATTATTGTTACTTCAATTAATTCTCAAATTAGTTTTATTCAAACTTCCTTTAAGAATATTAACTCTCAAAAGAGGGATGTTATTTATTTAGTTTGAAAGATTAATATGATCGAAAACACAGAAAATCAATAAAACAAAAAAAAAATTTGGAAATAGCGGTGAATAAGAGAAAAGATTGACTAAAATTGCTTCAAGAATACTGTTCATTCAAAATGTACAATTTGACTTTGGTATCAAGTATCATTTTCCTTCTTAAAAAATTGGTATCAATTTTTCTTCCTAAACAAGTGTACTGAAATAAATTCAGTTTTAATTATAACGTAATATGCTTTGCAGATGTTAAAGTTCTAGTACAACGAGAATGAAACCTGAAATTTAAGGAATTAAAAGTCTAGATAATAACTATGTTGTTTGGCTTTCCTATAATAATCTTTGCAACTTATAAAGTAGACCCAATTACATGAAAAGTCTAAGACATATGCCACTAGGGACGGTAACGGGGCGGGGTGGGGAGTACCCTCCCGTTCCCTATCATTGTCCCCTATTTTCCTCCCCGTCCCCAATTCCCGCCAGGATGAGTATTTCTCCCCCATCCTCATTTCCTGCCTTCCCACCGACCCCCACGCGGACTACAAAAGTGCAACTAGTACAAATTCAAACTTCGACTTCATCGCCGTCAATACCATCCTTCCCTCGAATAGAAATCTATTGACTTATTTCATGTCTCGTTTCCTGTCTCCCTCCACTCACATTTTGACATGTCAATTAAAATCTCATATCTCACTCAACGCAACCCCTCTTTAGATTGCATTAAATCTGTCACGACCCAATAACCCAAGTCGTGTGATCGGCTCACAGGGTCATACTTCTGGCTTGGCAATCCTATTAAACCTTACAACATGCATGGCAAAAATAAATCATACTATCATAATTTAATGAAATTTTGACAGAGTCTCCTCTATAATTTCAACATCCCAAAAATATAAACACCGGCTAAAATATTCATATTATTATTCTTGAGTACCCAGACACATAATATGTCAACCTCAGTATTCCAAAGCATTAACACAACTCAAAATGAATTTAATACTAGTTTCCTATAGTTGCAGAATGAGTTTCAAAATACATCAAAATGGGCCTCCAAAACAAAAGGGGCATACCCAAAAGAAATGAAACTTCCAAAGCAAATCTTGAGCGGTCAACAGCCTACTTCTCAGCTGCCAGGGAATCTGAAAAAAATAAAATAACCAAGGGGATGAGTCACATAAACTCAGTGAGGGCATAACAACCACCATGAACAAGAAGGGAAACACGCTAACGCACGAATAGTTATCCTTTCAAACTTACTGGCAAGTATACTTGAGTATTGAACACAATAAATCCAAATAGTTTTGATAAGTAGGTGCATAACAATCTTAAAATTTGAAATTTTAAACATATCACAAACAATTACATTCCCACACTTAATCTGGTTAAAGAGGTAAAAATAGAAATAAATGCGTACAGAGGCAAAACCCAAGAAGTTCGAAATAATTTAATTGCAGTGGAGTCACATATGAAAGAATCAAAATCTGAGGATAGCCCTCTCCTCCTAAGGGTGGCCTCTCCTTTATGGGCGGCTCCATCTCGCGGATAGCCCTCTCCTGGCCTCTCTCTTAAGGGCGGCTCCATCTAACGAATAGCTCTCTCCTCTTTCAAGTCATATCTGAAGGATTGCATGGTGATCATATCAGCAGCGGAATGAGCAATCCAAAAAAAAATAAAATCTTTTGAGTTCAAAGTATATTTCTGCAATAAGATCTTAATCAAAATACCTGGTAAGAGATTTCTAGCACTTTTAAAATTTATTTTCGATTATACGAAAACTTTATGCGTATCCATACCGAATCCAAAGCCTTGCTATCAAACTCTTACTGAAGAAAAAGAAGACAGAGCTTATACAGCCACATTTTCTGTCCTGATATATGTATATATCAGACAAAGTTTCCCTTGCTGCACGTTTTAAATTCTCTAACGCTGCCCACTTGAATAGTTAACTATTCAATTCATTCATTTTACATGAATAGCAATTGACGACGTGGACACTTCAATGGCTATAAAGGCTATTTGCTTTATCTTTTAATAACCACATATTATTCAAGTTTTACTTGAAAAATGAACAGTCACCGAAATAGTATATTAGCACATCTTAATATGCATAATGGTCATTCAATCATCTTTATTCCAAAATGAACAGCAATAAAACCGTCATATAGAATTGTAAACGTGAGGCAGCATTCAAATCCTATCTTAATAGGATATTAGAAACTTTTTTATTTTTATAATCCAAATAGAATTTCTTCAAATAATGTATCAAGTATTAACTGTATTTTAAGTGCTAGAAAAGAATATAATAATATTCCATTTGGATTAAAAATTTATTCATTTGATTAAATTAAATTCACTAATTTAATTTATCAAATAATAAATTAAATAATCCCTTAGCAAAGACTGGAACATTCGTTAGTGTATGACTCTATAGGTTCAATAATAAGCCGGTAGTAATTTAGTCGAACCAAATTACTAATCAAGGTTGGCGTCTAGCAACACTCCTTAACGACTGGATAGAATGAAGTAATATCTTCAAGAACCTTTAGAAGAATAATGTATTATTTCCTTTCATCCTTCCAGCTCTGAGTTAACCTTAGAGTATGGTATAATTGTCAAAATCTAAATGGTAAACTCTTTTATATGTTATAACCAACTAGTGAATGATTTAAGAAACTCATTACTTCATTCATTCAATTGCCTTGGTCAAGGTCTTTTAACTTTGTTGTTACAGTCATAGAGCTCAAACTCATTACCGAGAGTTGATGGATTCCTTCTTGACATATCATTAATCCTACAAGTACTCAGTCATACCCAATATCCTTTCAACTAGCGCCCTGATGCATTAGGGGTCCAGAATCAAAGTATAACAAGTAGTTTGTTAATTGCTATGATAGTCTCAAGTCAAAGGAAATATTTGCATCATGTTCTTCATGAGAATATCCTATTGACAATTTAACGGTAATATAAACCATTAGGATTTCTCATTTGAGTCAGTTCAATGATCATATCTCCATATACATCATCTATATATGTGAATTAATAAATGAGATCTATTAATCTCTATCCAATAGAGATCATCACATATATATTGATCTATCTAGATTATTGATGTCTCATTCTCAATAATCCTACGATCAAGAACACTTTAGATTAAATCATCAAAGACTTGTCGTTCATTATCATGATCTCTATCATGATGACAAATATCTAATTTAATCAAGGATTTTGTCATATCATTTAAATAATTAAATAATAAATATGACAAATAAAACCAATTAATGGAATGCAAAATTATTTTATCAAAGTAAAATAATTCTAATGCATTACCCAATGGATTGGATCTAGGGCATACTAATTATTCCCTAACAATCTCCCACTTGCACTAGAGACAATCTCTCACATGTTTCATTCTCAATTCCCACTTGCGCTTGTCAAACACTTTAGACAACATGCAATGCATAAGCAACGCCGGGATGCATATGAGTCATGTCATACATGATAGCTCCCAATGCACTTGCATATGTGGTTCTATTCATTCGCTCTCTCTCTTCAAGGGTTCTAGGACTATCCTCCTTGTTGAGAGAGATATCAGTGCCTATTGGCAGATAGCTTCTTTTGTAGTCTCCCATGTTATACCTCTTTAAGATGGTATCAATATACATAGATTGTGAGAGACCAATCAACATTTTAGATTTATCTCTATAAATCTTTATTCCCAGAATATAAGTTGATTCTCCCAAATCTTACATGGAAGATTATATTCAGAAAGCCAAATCTTCATACTTCGTGATGTTGGCACGTCCTTTCCTATAGGAACTATTCATCGACATACAACACCAAGAAAATAATTGTGCTCCCACTAAATTTTTTTATAAACTCAAGGTTCCTCTTCATCGGTTCTAGGGTCATCGTCATTATGATCAACCTTATTCGACGCATCATCTTGCACAAATAAGTTTAATCTATTTGGTGCTTGATGCGCACGACTAGACCTTATAAGAGGTTCATTTACAACTAATTCACATTGTATTGGATCTGGTGGTTGTTGAATCGATTCTATAATCAGCTCATTAACCTGTTCTAGAAATCTCAACGATCGAAGGTGATAATGACCTTCGGGTTAACATCGGAACATCCAGCAATGATTCATCAGCTTGTATTTCTGGCTCTCGAGTCTGCGGTATTTCATTGGTTTCTCGAACTTCGTCAAGTTCTATTTCTACACCAAGACTTCTTTCTAAAAGAAATTCCTCTTTCTAAAAAGATTGTTCCTCCTGCCACAAACATCCTTGTGTCTCTTTGGGATACCCAACGAACCTACACTTATCAAACCTTGCATCATGTTAATTTACAATCTCTTGACATAGGCTGAACATCACCAAACTCTAATCTGCTTGAGGCTTAGTTAATTTACAATCTCTTGACATAGGCTGAACATCGCCAAACTCTAATCTGCTTAAGGCTTAGCTTTCGACCTTTCCACATCTCATATGGTGTCGTAGAGATTGACTTTGTGGGAAATTTATTTAACAAATCTACTGTAATCTGCTTGAGGCTTAGCTTTCGACCTTTCCACATCTCATATGGTGTTGTAGAGATTGACTTTGTGGGACATTTATTTAACAAATCTGTTGCAGTTTCTAAAGCATATCCCTATGAATACTTTGGAAGGTCAGTGAACCTCATCATGAATCTTACCATATCTTATAAAGTTCGAGTCCTTCTTTTGGATACACCATTGAATTGTGGTGTTCCTGGAGGTGTCCACTGTGACTGAATTCCATTTTCATTTAGATAATCAAGAAAATTTTCACTAAGATATTCTCCTCCTCTATCAGATCTGGGTGCCTTGATACTCTTACCAAGTTGTTTCTCAACTTCACTACGGAATCTTTTGAACATTTCAAATGACTCGGATTTGTGTTTCATAACACAAAACCATATCTTGACATATCATCAGTGAAAGTGATGAAATAAGAATATCCCCCTTTGGCTTGAATTTTCATAGGTCCATAAACATCTGTATAGATTATACCCAATAATTTGGAAGCTCTCTCTCCATTTCCGGTAAATGGAGATTTGGTCATTTTTCCTTTGAGACAAGATTCACAAGTTGTATATGATTCATAATCATACTGGTCAAGGTAACATTCCTTGTGTAACTTGTTAATTCTTTTCTTGCCTATATGACCAAGTCTATCATGCCAAAGGTATCTACAATTTACTTGATCGTAACTTTCTCTTTTAAGACTAGAAACATGCATAATCGGTTTTAAATTCACATCAAGTAAGACATAGATACCATGTTGGAGATAAACATTCACATATAAATCATCTTTATGATAAATTGAGCAAATGTTATTAATACAAAAACCACGCTTATCAAACGTAGAAATTGAAATAACTTTCGAAATAAATTTCGGAACATAATAACAATTTTCCAACGCCAAAGTTTTGCTAATAGGTATTGTAACACCCTGATTTTCTTAATCGTTTTAATTAATCAGTAATTAAGTAATTATATTTTATTGAAGGGTCTAGAAAATTAAATCAATTATTCCAAGGCCATAGTCACACTCTACGCCAACGTAGGAGGCTATGGTTAAGTTCTGGGCCGAAAACTCAAACAGGGCCCGATCTATGTTTTTCGGATGATAGTGTTTTTCTACTATCATGACCTATTTTGACTAACGGTCAGAACCATTAGTCTTAGAATTCAACCCTTTACCTTTTTGCTAAAATGTGTCCTGACGTCCAAAAATATAAATAATATTTTATATTCGGGCTGAAAATCGATCTTGTAGACGATTCGAGCTGTCTTAGGGTTTTTCGAGAACCTTAAGCCAGTGATTTTTATACTAAGGCTATATTAAATCATTTGGGGACTCCTACCAGTGTCATGGGGTTTCTCAAAATGTCGGGATGTGAATTAACCAAATTGCCCTTGGTTAGTTTTTACTAATTACCTTTTATTACTTTTACCTATTTCTTAAGTTTTAAGTTAATTCTTTAAATACCCTATTCTTAACTCACTCACTCCCTCATTTCTCTCGGCCAGCAAACCAGTCCCTCCCCCTCATCTTCTTCTTCTTCTAATTCTTCTTCTTCTTCTTCCTTTTCTTCCTTTCTCCATTTTCTCTTTTCTCCATTTCTTCAACTCCATTTTTCTCAAGCTTCCTCAAGCTTTTTCAAGAAAGTTTGTGAAGCAAAGTTGCTCCTCTCATCCTCCTCTACCACCTAGGAGGTATAGATTTTATCTTTGAGCTCTCAATCTTCATTTTTCTCCGTTGATTTTTATGAATTTCAATTTCTAGATCTAAACTTCAAAAATCTCTAGAAAATTGTAGAAAAATCATTTTGACACCAAACCAGTTTCTATGGCCTAGGTTCATGACATACTTGTATGGTCCAAGAGCTTAGAGCCAAGAAATCTCTATAGGGTATTTAACCATAGAGGGGCCGAAACCCCCTATTGAGTAGGGTAGGGTTTTGGGTTGGTTTTTTATGTTTTGACTTGATATCTAGGGTTATCACATTTAGTTAGGACACTATCCAAGAAATTAGAATTTTTGGAGCTCCCTAGCAATTTTTCATTCAATAGGGCCGAACCCTAGGGGTAGTGCAATAGGGGAAATCTTTACTTTTTGAGATAATGCCTTCATTGATTATGTTTAGGGATACCTAAGGATCATTGATCCAAAAGTTAGGAATTTTTAGACATCCCTAGCCTAATTAATTAAATAGGGGCAGTAGCTAATCCTAAGGAATTAAGGAGTTTTTGATTTAACTGTACTGATTTCTGATTTTATTCTGTTGTACAGAATCGGACAGGACTCGAACATCCGACAGCGCACCCGACTGACAGCTGCGGAGTCGTAGCCGGAGCTGCACGAGGAAATCACTAAGGTGGGGAGAAAGAACTAATATCGTCGGGAAGGCAAGCTTAGTATATATATATATATATATATATATATATATATATATATATATATATATATATATATATATATATATATATATATATATATATATATATATATCTGTTTAAGGGAACCCTTAAACCCTACTAGAGGTTGAGCCCTGGATAAAGTGCCTGGACCCTAGGTGTAGGTATTTTTGGGCTATCACCACTAAGTTGATATTATAAATGATGTGATTGATCGAAGTTGATATGTTGATTTATGTAATTAACTATTTGTTTACCTGTGGTTTTAAACTGTTGTGTGATTTACTATTATCTGGCTTTATAATGATATCTGCACTGGAATGAATTACTGTTGCAATGTTATTGTGATTTGACTGGTGATTGGGTATTGATGAGAGTATGGTGAGTGATGATGTTGTTCGGGTTGATCGTTGTGGTCCCGACCGTGGAGCTGTGGCTCGTAGACGCAAGGCGTCGTGATTCTAATGCTGATGTGATGTTGATGTGATGCGATGTGTCATGGTTGTGGACGAGTGTTTAGGCGTGAGGTTCCGATGTCAACCTGCGATGGATGTTTGTTGCATTTTCATATCGTTTCATACCACAACATTTGGTCCCAAAGGGGGATGTCCAATTGGGGACGTTACTTAAAATCCTGAGGCGGGATTTGATGTGATGTGATGTAATCCCGACGGGGATGTCCAATTGGGGACGTGATGTACCGACCGACATGTATATAGGGAAGACAACATATGCATAAGGACTAGTATCACTCTTGTAGGCTTATTTGAGAGAATGATGTTTGAGATGATTGTGATGGGTGACTTAAGAGATGGGTGTTGTTGTGTTGGATATGTTATCTGTGTTGTGTGATATATATTTATATATATATATATTGATGCCCCTCTCCCATATTGATGAATTATGTTTCTTATCTCCCGCATTTTTCTGTATATGTTATTTCTATTTAATGGGAAGATCCCGAAAAGGAACCAGCTGCTGAGGAACTGGACGACATTCCGTACGAGCCTGACGCCGGAGGACGGGCCACGGACCCTAGCCTCGAGAGGTTGGGCAGTGATCGTGATTAGCCGGAGAGCTATCTCTCGGCCTACTTTTCATGCTTTTATTTTGGTCTGTATTAAAATACACGTATGCTTTACTTTATACTGTAGCCCTACTGATGGGGCAATGATGTATGTGATATATTTATTTATATTTTAAAGCTGTGTACTCTGAAGCGTTGCGTGCCGTATATTTGTTTGCTTCCGAACTCAATTTTTTCTGCGTCGCTTCGTATTAATAAGGCGCGCTAACGTTTATTATGCGATTAAGATTAGTTAATATTTTATGTTCTACTGATGGGACAGCAAGTCGTCTCATTTATTGGTATCAGCGCAGTTCGATTCTAATATCGGACTGTGAGGTTTAGGAAGTGTACTGTCTTGATGAGTTGGATCCACATTGGATGTCAACCGTGTTAGAAAAAGGGTAGAGCGTCTGATGCACAAGTTATCGAGTGTGATAATTGTTTCGTTCGTGAGGCATACGATATATATATATATATATATATATATATATATATATATATATATATATATATATATATAATATCGGTTGATTAATATTGTATGCTTCTCCTTCTCCTCAGACAAGTCTTCCGGCTCACGGGGCGAGACGTGGTTTCGCGAGGCGAGGCCGAAGGGCTGTTCTTTACTAATCAGTCTGGCGTTCTGGCTCGCGTGGCGAGCATAGTTTTCGCTGGGTGATGCCAAAGGGCTGTTCTTTACTGATCATTCTGGCGTTCTGGCTCGCGTAGCGAACATACCCTTCCCGTCGCGAGGCCGAAGGGCAGAATCATTTTCGCATCGCGAGGCCGTAAGGCTGTTTTCTGTTAATCAGTCTGGCTTTCTGGCTCGCGGGCGAGCATAGCTAACAAATTAGATATGTCTTTTGAATTTAAACTAACGCTTCCTTTACCAGGAAAGAATGGCCAGAAGGCGCGGTAGAGGAAGGGGAGCACTAGTTGGAACCGGGAGCCCCGACAGTAGTGGGGATACCTCGGGAATTGGAAGTAACGGAGATCAGAACGAAGCGATGAGGGCCATGAGGGATTTGGCTGCTGCAATGCTGCAACAAACACAGCAAAATGCTCAGTTCATGCAGCGAGAGGAAGAAAGGGATGCTAGACAACAACAGCAACCGGCAGGAGGAGGTGAAGTGGTAAACACTGGGCTGAATGCTTTCATGAAGGGAAATCCTCCCCAATTCCATGGAGAATACAATCCAGAAGCTGCCGAGCTATGGCTGCAAGAGATCGAGAAAGTCTTCGTGGCTATCCAGTGCAGAGAGGATAGGAAGGTTACTTACGCTACTTTCATGCTAGTCGGAGCAGCTGAAGCATGGTGGAGGAACAAGCAGAGACTGCTAGAGGCTGAAGGAAGACTGCTGACCTGGGAAGCGTTCGGTGAGAGCTTCTTGGAGAAATAACTTCCAAGGAGTGTCCGCTAAGAGAAAGAGAAAGAATTTCTAAACTTGAAGCAAGGCCAGAAGTCGGTGGGGGAATATGCCATAAGGTTCGAGGCACTGCTAAAATTCTCCCAGTTTTATCAAGTATACACGGATGGAGACTGGGTGTGCAGAAGGTTCGAAGACGGGCTAAGGCCCGAACTGAAGAGGGCTTTGCTGCCATTAAGCATCCTATCATTCCCTGAGCTAGTAGAAAAGTGCACCGTACTGGAAGGACACGATCAAGAGAGAGTTACACAAACTCCAGCATGGTCAGAAAGGCCGAGGGGGAAAGTCGCAACCGAGGGCGAAGCCTTACAGTCGCCCGAATCAGCAACCAGCAAGCTATGGAAAAGGAAATGCCAATCAAGGGCAACCAGGATTCTCCAAGTGCTTTCGATGCGGTGGGCCACATCAAGTGAAAGATTGTACCCAGGCACCGAACGTCACTTGTTTCCGTTGTGGCACGTGGGGCCACTATGCCAACGAGTGCCGAACAGGGGATGCTGGTAAGAGTCAAATTCAATAGCAAGCCGGAAGGGCTCAGAATGCTGGGACTGGACAACAAGTGGTGGGCCAGCAGAACAGGCCGCAGACGACGGGAAGAGTGTTCGCCGTGAGAGGGTCTGAAGCCTCTCAATGTCCTGATCTGATACAAGGTTAGTGCCTAGTTGCGGGGGGACTCTTATCTGTTTTATTTGATTCGGGGGCTACACATTACTTTATTTCTTTAGCGTGTGTCAATCATTTGAATTTACCTATTTCATCCTTACCATATAATTTGACTGTTTCTACACCTACGAGTGATTCCCTGACAACTCTATTTGTCTGTTTAAAATGCTCGATTATGTTAGAAAACCGATCTTTTCTTGTGGACCTAGTCTGTCTGCCTATGTAGCAGATTGATATTATCTTAGGCATGGATTGGCGTTCGGCCAACCATGTAGTACTGGACTGTTCAAATAAAACCCTCTGCTTTTCCAAACAATCTGGATCATTGCCTGCCAGTGATAGTATATCGGGACGTGTACAATCAGGAGAGTACATGGTGCTATTTTCTTTGGAAGCCGAGGAGACTCCAAGTCTGGATGCTTTGCCGGTGGTGCGTGAGTTTCCAAATATTTTCCAGGATGATGTGCCAGGATTACCACCCAAGAGAGAAATAGAGTTCGCAATCGATCTTGCACCTGGAGCCGAACCGATTTCAATAGCACCCTATCGAATGTCATTAACAGAGTTGACAGAACTGAAGAAGCAGCTGGACGACATGCTACAGAAGCAGTTTATCAGACCGAGTGTTTCACTATAGGGAGCACCTGTGTTGTTCGTCAAGAAGAAGAACGGCAGTTCAAGGTTGTGTGTGGACTACAGACAACTCAACAAGGTGACAATAAAAAATAAATAAACGTTGCCAAGGATTGACGATCTTATGGACCAATTAAGGGGAGCAACGGTATTTTCTAAGATTGATCTGAGATCCGGTTATCATCAAATAAGGGTGAAAGAAGATGATATACCGAAGATGGCTTTCAGGAGTCGGTATGGACACTACGAGTACCTAGTTATGCCTTTTGGTGTGACTAATGCTCCTGTAGTATTCATGGATTACATGAACAGAATCTTCAGACCGTACCTCAATAAGTTTGTCGTTGTTTTTATCGATGACATCCTTATCTACTCCTTAGACAAGGAAGAACATCAAGAGCATTTGAGGACTGTACTTCAAGTTCTTAAGGACAGACAACTCTATGCCAAGTTGCCGAAGTGCGAGTTCTGGCTGGAGGAGGTACAATTCCTTGGACATGTGATCAACAAGGATGGTATCGCAGTATATCCTGCAAAAGTAGAAGCTGTGGTTAAATGAGAAAGTCCTAAAACGGTAACCAAGATCAGAAGCTTTCTCGGACTAGCAGGATACTACAGGAGGTTCATCGAGGAATTCTCGAAGATTGCGTTACCTCTGATGCAATTAACGAGGAAAGGAAAAGCATACGAATAGACAGAAGAGTGTGAGGCTAGTTTTCAAGAGCTAAAAGGGAGGCTAACTACATCTCCGGTACTAGTCTTGCCAAATCCATCAATGTCGTTCGATGTGTACTGTGATGCATCGTATCAAGGTTTGGGTTGTGTGCTTATGCAAGAAAGGAAAGTGGTAGCCTATGCTTCGAGACAGTTAAAAGTGCATGAACGGAATTACCCGACCCATGACCTAGAGTTGGCCGCAATAGTGTTTTCATTGAAGATATGGAGACACTATCTTTATGGTGCTAAATTCAGCGTGTTTAGCGACCATAAAAGTTTGAAGTATCTGTTCGACCAAAAGGAGCTGAACATGCAGCAGAGGAGATGGATGAAATTCATAAAGGATTATGAATTTGATCTACAGTACCACCCTGGAAAGGCCAACGTGGTGGCAGATGCATTGAGTCGGAAATCTCTGCATATGTCCGCTATGATGGTGAAGGAACTGGAACTGTTCAGGAATCTGAACCTGGACGTAGAGTTATCCAGAGATAAGATAAGTTTAGGAATGGTCACTAACACTAGTGATTTTCTGAACTTGATCTGGAAGAAGCAAAGAGAAGATCAGTACTTGCAGGAAAAGAACCAGATGGTGGAAGGAGGAAAGACTTCGGAATTCAGGAAAGGTATTGATGGAATCCTGAAATTTGGAGACAGGATATGTGTGCCTAAGGATAGTGAAGTTAGGAACATGATCTTGGAAGAAGCACACAAGAGCAAGCTGAGTTTTCATCCCGAATCTACAAAGATGTACCAAGACCTAAAGGGAATGTTTTGGTGGCCTGGGATGAAGAAGGAAGTAGCACAATATGTCCAATCTTGTCTGGTCTGTCAAAGGGCAAAGATTGAAGACCAGAAACCAGCAGGGTTATTGCAATCACTGGACGTCCCAGAGTGGAAATGGGATAGCATTGCAATGGATTTTGTTTCCGGATTACCGAGGACGCAAAAGAGGTGCGATGCAATTTGGGTAATCGTTGACAGGCTTACGAAATGTGCTCATTTCTTGCCGATCAACTAAAGATATTCTTTGGAAAGATTAACCCAGATTTACATCAAGGAGGTGGTGAGATTACATGGAGTACCTTCGAGTATAATTTCGAACAGGGATCCGAGATTTACTTCCAGATTTTGGCAGAGTCTAAATGGTGCATTGGGAACTAAGCTAAGAATGAGTTCAGCTTATCATCTGCAGACGGATGATCAGTTTGAGAGGACTAGTCAATCGTTGGAAGATCTTTTAAGAGCATGTGTTTTGGAAAACACAGGAAGTTGGGACGAATTCCTTTCATTGATTGAGTTCACATACAATAATAGTTTCCACTCGAGTATCGGCATGGCGCCATCCGAGGCACTGTATGGACGAAAGTACAGAACACCACTCTGTTGGTATGAAACCGGGGAGAATCAGTTAATAGGCCCAGAGATGGTGCAGCGAACGACGGAGCAAGTTAAGAAAATTCGTGAAAAGCTGAAAGTCTTGCGGGATCGACAAAAGAGCTACAGTGACAAGAGGAGGAGACCTTTGGAGTTCCAAGAAGGCGATCATGTCTTTATGAGAGTCACTCCAAGAACTAGAATCGGCAGGGCAATCAAATCCAGAAAGCTTACCCCTACATTCATTGGACCATTTCAAATTCTTCGTCGAATTGATCCAGTTGCCTACCAAATTGCCTTACCTCCTAGTCTATCCTATATTCATAATGTATTCCATGTATCCCAACTCAGAAAATATCATCCTGATCCATCACACGTGATTGAGCCAGAATCAATCCAGGTAAGGGAGAACTTAGAATACGAAGCATTACCTGTACGGATTGAAGACACGAGGGTGAAAGAACTCCGCGGAAAGTAGATTCTCTTAGTCAAGGTCATATGGGATGCTATAACAGGAGATGCTACCTGGAAACGCGAAAAGGATATGCAGCAAGGATATCCACATCTATTCTAAGGTACGTCGAATTTCGAGGACGAAATTCTTTTTTAGGGGGTAGTAGTGTAACACCCTGATTTTTTTAATCTTTTTAATTAATCAGTAATTAAATAATTATATTTTATTGGAAGGTCTAGAAAATTAAATCAATTGTTCCGAGGCCATAGTCACACTCTACGTCATCGTAGGAGGCTATGGTTAAGTTTTGGGCCGAAAACTCAAACGGAGCCCGATCTATGTTTTTCGGATGATAGTGTTTTTCTACTATCATGACCTCATTTTGATTAACGGTCAGAATCATTAGTCTTAGAATTCAACCCTCTATCTTTTTGCTGAAGTGTGTCCTGACGTCCAAAAATATAAATAATATTTTATATTCGGGCTAAAAATCGATTGGGGTAGACGATTCGGGCTGTCTTAGGGTTTTTTGAGAACCTTGAGCCAATGATTTTCATACCAAGGCTATGTTAAATCATTTGGGGACTCCTACCAGTGTCATGGGGGTTTCTCAAAATGTCGGGATGTGAATTAACCAAATTGCCCTTGATTAGTTTTTACTAATTACCTTTTATTACTTTTACCTATTCTTAAGTTTTAAGTTAATTCTTTAAATACCCTATTCTTCACTCACTCACTCCCTCATTTCTCTCGGCCAGCAAACCAGCCCCTCCCCCTCATCTTCTTTGAAACGCACCGTTTCAATATATATATATATATATATATATATATATATATATATATTATATATATATATATATATATATATATATATATATATATATATATATATATTTAAAATAAAATAAAAACATTTAAATTTTTTTTTAGCTTTACTAGAAACTCTATAATACCCCACCCCCTCTGTCTTTCCAATCCCCCACCTGACGCCTCATCTCTCTTTTTTTCTTCTTCTTTCATTTTTTTTCTTCTCTTCTTCTTCCTCTATTTCTTCCCCAATCTCAAGCATCATTATGAGTTCATGGATGTCCTTCTGGATTGTATTGTTTGCACTTTCGTTTCAGTCTTGGGTTTTGGCCTAGTCCCCCCAAGCAACTTTTGTTACTATTTTTTTCTCTTTATTAATAAAAACAGGGAGGAGTACTCTTTTTCCTTCTAGATGTTTTTTTCCTAAGGAGGATTTTGCATCAGAAGGTTTTAACGAGGCTCCTTTCCTTCATTTATAAAAAAAAATCAAGCATCATTGTGAGTTTATAGTACAAATCTTGAAGCTCTACCTCTTTTTTTTTTTTTTTGGGCATCTGAGTCTTAGAGATTTTTGGGTTATAGGTGGAGCTCTTAAACAGGGGAAATGTACCCACTTTGTGAAGCCTCATTTAGGCTCTTTGAGAGCTGGCAGCCAGTACCTGACTACTTCCCTTGGAGTTGCTGGGGAGCAGTTTAATTGGTTTTTCACATTAGTGAGTGGATAATGATCACTGTGACATATTTTAAATATTTATACTTAATGTTTCCAATTATCTTGTTATATTAATATTATTTATGCAAGTATATTTGGGGAAACATACCTTTTGTGATTATTAGAGTCATTCACGAATATTTTAAAGTCATGGATTTTATTAAATGATTGTGATTATATTTGACATTTGTGAAGATCAACTACTAGTAGAGGTGAAACTCGAAAATATGAGAATGATGACTTTATTCTTGAAAAAACTTGACATAAATGTAAAATGACTTAAGTTTTGTGATTTGGGGAATCCATGTTAGAATCCCGTAGCTGTTAGCGGCGGTAACGGTCTAGGTGCACCTAGTTAGATTATTCCGGACGGAGAGGGCTATCTGTTAGATGGAGCTACCAGTGCACGGAAAGGGCTATCAACGAGATGGAGCCGCCCCCGATGAGTTTTGATATGACTTGAAAGAGGAAAGGGCTATCCGTTAGATGGAGCCGCCCCTAGGGGAGAGGCCACCCTTAGGAGGAAAGGGCTATCAGCGAGATGGAGCCGCCTCAGAGTTTGGTTCTCTCATGTGTAACCCCACTGTATTTGACTTTCAAACCTCTTGTATTTTGCCACTTTGTTCATTTAATTCTATTCTTTTAACTAGACTGAGTGTTAGAAATATTATTTTTGGTGATATGTTTAAATTTGCATATTTAATGATTTTATGCACCTACATATCAAAACTATTTGAATTTATCGTATTCAATACTCTATCATACTTGCCTCTAAATTTGGAAGACATATTATTCGGGCGTTAGTGTGTTTCCCTTCTAGTTCATGGTGGTTGTTATGCCCTCATTGAGTCTATGTGACTCACCCCCTTGTTTATTTCTTTTCCAGATTCTCAGGCAGCTGAGCAGTAGGCTGCTAACTGCTCCAGCTTTGCTTTGGAAGTTTCATTTCTTTTGGGTAGGCCCCTTTTGTTTCGGAGGCCCTGTTGATGTATTTTGAATCTTTTTACATTCTGCAGTTATAGGAAACTAGTATAAGATCCATTTTTTTGAGTTGTATTAGTGCTTTGAATGATGTGACTGGATACACTAAAATGATAATATGAATGTTTAAGCAGGTGTTTATATTTTAGGATGTTGAAATTATAGAGGAAACTCTGTCAAAGTTTCAGTAAATTATGAGAGTATGATTTATTTTGTCATGTATGTGGTAATGTTTAATAGGCTTGCCAGGCCAGCAATATGAGCTTGTGCGCCGGTCACGGCTTGAGTTTTCGGGTCGTGACAAAGTTGGTATCAGAGCCTTAGATTGTAGGTCCTAATAGCTCCAGACATGGGGAGGTAACAGAGTCTTGCTATTAATTTGTGTACCCGGGCACAACGTACTTGTAAGAAGCTATTAACACCCTATGATGGTCCAAACATCTTTTTCCGAAATATGGTTTAAATTCTTAGTTTCTTTTATTCCTTTGTCTTGTATTAGGTGAGGATGCCACCCAGGAAAAGGATTCCTACTAGAAGGGAAATTTATGATGTGTCTGCTGCCCAACCTCAAGAACCTCCTCAAAGGGGTCGTGGGCGAGGCCACAATAGGGGTAGACGTGGGGCAGCTACTGGTGGACGTGGATTGGCTGCTGGAGGGGCCAACATTGAGGTGCCTAGAGCAAGGCGAGGTAATCCAACAATAGCAGACGTTGCAGCTGGCTTACAGGGGTTACAGCAGGCTATGCAACAACTTGTTGGGGTTGTTGCTGGGCAACAACAACATAGAAATCAACATCAAGAAAATCTCGACCATCAACAAGAAGGCGAACAGGTAGAGCAACCACCAGTAGCAACAACCATAGGGATTGATTTACATTGGCATAATTTTTGAAGCTCAAACCCCCTACCTTCTCCAGATCCAGTGTAGGTGAAGATCCGCAAAGATTTATCGATGGTTTGGATAGGCTTTGGAGGGCTTTAGGTTGCTCAGAGACTAGAGCGGTGGAGATGGCATCATTTCAGCTGGAGGGTGTGGCATATGATTGGTTTGATACGGTTTCACGTGGGAGACTAGTGGGTTCACCTCCATTGGCATGGGGTGAATTTTGTCGGTTGTTCATGGCTCGTTTCCTTCCTGAGAGTGTCAGAGATGGATTAGCTTATGAGTTTGAACGATTAGAGCAGACTGAGGGCATGTCAGTCTCAGAATATAGTGCTCGATTTACGCAGCTCTCTAGGCATGCTCGCTACCCTATTATAGAGGAGGTGCGTGTTAAGAGGTTTACCCGAGGTTTGAGGGAGTACTTATTTAGATCCGTGGTTGGATCTAATTGTTCCACCTTCGCTGAAGTTTTGATCTTGGCACTTCAGATTGAGCAGCGGCAGAAAGAGAAAGGAAGCATTGGACGAGACTCTAGCAAGAAACAGCGACTTGGAGGATCACAGAATAGTCATCCTGGAGATAGTAGTGGATTTGCACCCGATCATTAGGGGCAATAGAGAACAGGGACACAAAGGAGTGGTTCTAGTGTGCAGTCTTCGGGTTCAGTGCAGAGTCGTAGATCAGATCACGCTTTGGGATCATCACGGTATGGTACTGCTCTAATGCGTTGCCATACTTGTGGGAGATTTCACTCGGGGGCTTGTTTTGGAGATAGAGTTTCCTATCATTGTGGTCAGGCAGGCCATTAAGAAGGATTGTCCCATGGCTATGACTCAGCCATCATCCAGTCACGGATTTGCACCAGCAGGAGCAGCTGTAGCATCTTCTCACACCTCTACAGCATCTGCAAGACAGTTTAGGAGTTCTTTTGGTATAGGTTCTGGAGTAGCTCAGCAGGGCGGTAGAGGATCAGGTGGCAGATGTCAGGGACAAGCAGGGAGAGGACATGCCCATGTTTTTGCTTTGACACACCAGGATGCTCAGGCATCCAATGCAGTGGTCACAGGTATACTTTCTGTATGTTTCTAAGATGCCCATGTTTTGTTTGATCCCGGAGCTACACACTCTTTTGTATCCTTGTTGTTTGCTTCTCGGCTGGGTAAATGTCCTTCAGATTTAAAGAAGACCTTAGTTGTAGCTACACCCGTTGGAGACATTATGTTAGCTGATTCTGTATACCGTTCTTGTGAGGTATCTATTGGGGACAAGGAATTTATGGCGGACCTAATTGTTTTAAATATGATGGATTTTGATGTGATTTTAGGCATGGATTGGTTGGCGGCACACTATGCTACCTTGGACTGTTATAACAAAGTGGTAACATTCGAACTACCAGGAGAATTAGCAATTTCATTTCAGGGAGAGCGGGGTTGGGCACTACATAATCTAATCTCAACCTTGGGAGCTGGTAGATTACTAAGAAAAGGTTGTCAAGGGTACTTGGCTTTCATAAGGGATACACAAAAAGGTGAAGTAAAAGTAGAAGAAATCCCCATAGTGAGTGATTTTCCAAATGTTTTTCTTGATGAACTTCCGGGTTTACCACCTGATAGGGAGATAGAGTTTTCTATAGACTTAGTTCCTGGCACTCAACTAATCTCTATACCCCCTTATTGAATGGCTCCAGCAGAACTTAAGGAGTTGAGGGAGCAGTTGCAAGACCTTCTTGATAAGGGTTTTATTCGCCCGAGTTCTTCTCCTTGGGGAGCACTTGTTTTGTTTGTAAAGAAGAAAGATGGATCTATGCGATTATGTGTAGACTACAGACAGTTGAATAAGGTGACAATAAAGAATAAATATCCCTTGCCTCGCATAGATGAATTATTTGATTAACTTTAGGGAGCTCAATGTTTTTCAAAAATTGACTTGCGATCTGGCTATCACCAGCTGAAGATTAAGAAAGAAGACATTTCAAAGACAGCTTTCCGCACTCGTCATGGGCATTACGAATTCTTGGTTATGTCTTTTGGACTCACTAATGCCCCAGCAGCTTTTATGGATTTGATGAATCGAGTTTTTAAAGCATTCTTAGATCATTTTGCAATTGTGTTTATTGATGATATTCTAGTCTATTCCAAGAGTAAAGAGAAGCATGAGGAACACTTAAGGTTGTTATTGCAAACTTTAAGGGAATAGCAATTGTATGCCAAACTCTCTAAATATGAGTTTTGGCAAGATAGTGTGGCCTTCCTAGGGCATATTGTGTCCAAGGATGGGATAAGTGTTGATCCAGGAAAGGTAGAAGCGGTGCAAAATTGGCCTAGGCCAACCACAGTAAAAGAAATTCAGAGTTTCCTTGGTTTGGCTGGGTATTATCGTCGTTTTGTGAAAGATTTCTCTAAACTTGCATCCCCGTTGACTCGGTTGACTCAGAAGAACGTAGAGTTTCAGTGGACTAGTGCATGTGAGGAGAGCTTTCAGAAATTGAAGGATTGCTTGACTTCGGCACCAGTTTTAGCCTTACCTTCGAGTGGTGGAGGTTATGCAGTTTATTGTGATGCTTCTCGAGTGGGTCTCGGTTGTGTGCTTATGCAGCACGACAAAGTAATTGCCTATGCATCTAGACAACTCAAGAGGCATGAGCAAAATTAACCCACACACGATTTAGAAATGGCAGCAGTAATTTTTGCTTTGAAGTTTTGGAGGCATTATCTTTATGGTGAGACTTGTGAGATTTATACCGACCATAAAAGCCTTAAATATATTTTTCAGCAGCTGGGATTTGAATTTAAGACAACGGAGGTGGATGGAGCTTCTCAAAGACTATAATTGTACAATCTTATATCATCCTGGCAAGGCGAATGTGGTCGCTAATGCCTTAAGTAGAAAATCCATGAGTAGTCTTGCTCATATAGCAAAGGTGAAAAGGCCTATTGTTAAAGAGTTCCAAGAAATGGTTGGAAACGGGATACAATTTGAAGTTCACTGTTGGCTCATGTGCAAGTTCGTTCCATCTTGATTGATGATATCAAGAAGTTTCAAGGCCAGGACCCACTTTTGGTGAAGATGGTAGAGGGTGTTCGAAATGGTATAGTTTCAGAGTTCTCAGTTGATTTTGATGGTGTTTTGCGGCTTGGAGCTCGATTATGTGTTCCTAATGTAGGTGACTTAAGAAGAAAAATCTTAGAGGAAGCTCATCACTCTTCTTATACTATCCACCCTGGCTCTAATAAAATGTACCAAGATTTGCGAAAGTTTTATTGATGGGAAGGAATGAAGAAAGATGTGGCGGAATTTGTTTCTAAGTGCTAAGTGTGTCAACAAGTGAAGGCTGAGCATCAAATGCTAGCGGGATTGCTGCAATCTACTGAGATACCTGAATGGAAATGGGAAGGTATTGCTATGGATTTCGTGACAGGTTTGCCTCGAACCTTAAAAGGTTATGACTCCATATGGGTGATTATAGATCGGTTAACCAAATCAACTCATTTCTTGCCTGTTAAAACCACTTATTCTGTAGATCAGTATGCCAAGCTTTACTTAAATAAGATTGTCTCCTTGCATGGCGTACCTGTGTCTATTATTTCAGATCGAGGGGCTCAATTTACGGCTCAATTTTGGAAGTCTTTTCAAGCTGCTTTAGGAACTCGTTTGAATCTCAGTACAGCCTTCCATCCTCAAACTGACGGCCAATCTGAAAGGACTATACAAATATTAGAAGATATGCTTCGTGCTTGTGTACTAGATCTTAGTGGGAGTTGGGATCAATATTTGTCTTTGATAGAGTTCACATATAATAACAGTTATCAGTCTAGTATTTAGATGGCACCATTTGAGGCGTTGTATGGTAGACGATGTAGGTCTCCCATAGGTTGGTTTGAAGTTGGAGAAGCTAAGCTTGTTGGCCCAGAGCTAATTCAGGATGCAATTGAGAAGGCCAAGTTGCTTCGAGATCATTTGGTACAGCTCAAAGCAGACAAAAGTCTTATTCCGATCATAGGCGACGCCTTTTAGAGTTTGTAGTCGGAGATCATGTGTTCTTATGTGTTTCTCCAATGAAAGGAGTGTTGAGGTTCGGCAAAAAGGGAAAGTTAAGTCCTAGATTCATTGGTCCATTTGAGATTTTGAAGAGAGTTGGACCTGAAGCTTATCGCTTGGCTCTTCCTCCAAATCTCTCAGGAGTTCACTCAGTTTTTCATGTATCTATGCTTCGGAACTATATATATGATCCTTCTCATATAATCCATCATGAAGATGTACAATTAGATGAGCAGCTGTCTTACGCAGAGCAACCTGTGTCCATCATAGATAAACGGGTGAAACGTTTACGTTCTAAGGATATTGTATCAGTGAAGGTTGTTTGGCGAGGGTCATCTGGTGAAGAAATGACTTGGGAACCCGAAACAATAATGCGTGAAAAGTACCCTCACTTGTTTGAAAACCAAGGTTAGTAATGACTTAAAATTCGAGAATGAAATTTTTTAAGGGGGGTAGAATGAAACACACCGTTTCAATATATATATATATATATATATATATATATATATATATATATATATAACATTTAAATTTTTTTTTTAGCTTCACTAGAAACCTTTATAATATCCCACTCCCTCTTTGTTTCCAATCCCCCACCTGACGCATCATCTCTCTTTCTTTCTTCTTCTTTCATTTTTTTCTTCTCTTCTTCTTCCTCTATTTCTTCCCCAATCTCAAGCATCATTGTGAGTTTATAGTACAAAGCTTGAAGCTCTACCTCTTTCTTTTTTTTTTTTTTAGGTAGCTGAGTCTTAGAGATTTTTGGGTTATAGGTGGAGCTCTTAAACAGGGGAAAGGTACCCACTTTGTGAAGCCTCACATTTAGGCTCTTTAAGAGCTGGCAGCCAATACCTGACTACTTCCCTTGGAGTTGCTGGGGAGCAGTTTAGTTGGTTCTTTACATTAGTGAGTGGATAATGATCACTGTGACATATTTTAAATATTTATACTTAATGTTTCCAATTATCTTGTTATATTAATATTATTTATGCAAGTAAATTTGGGGAAACATACCTTTTGTGATTATTAGAGACATTCATGAATATTTTAAAGTCATGGATTTTATTAAATGATTGTGATTATATTTGACATTTGTGAAGATCAACTACTAGTAGAGGTGAAACTCAGAAATATGAGAATGATGACTTTATTCTTGAAAAAACTTGACATAAATGTAAAATGAATTAAGTTTTGTGATTTGGGGAATCCATGTTAGAATCCCGTAGCTGTTAGCGGTGGTAACGGTCTAGGTGCACCTAGTTAGATTATTCCGGGCGGAGAGAGCTATCCGTTAGATGGAGCCGTCAGTGCACGGAAAGGGCTATCAACGAGATGGTGCCGCACCCGATGAGTTTTGATATGACTTGAAAGAGGTGAGGGCTATCCGTTAGATGGAGCCGCCCCTAGGGGAGAGGCCACCTTTAGGAGGAAAAGGCTATCAGCGAGATGGAGCCGCCTCAGAGTTTGGTTCTCTCATGTGTAACCCCACTGTATTTGATTTTCAAACCTCTCATATTTAATGATTTTATGCACCTGCATATCAAAACTATTTGAATTTATTGTATTCAATACTCTATCATACTTGCCTCTAAATTTGGAAGACATATTATTCGTGCGTTAGTGTGTTTCCCTTCTAGTTCATGGTGGTTGTTATGCCCTCACTGAGTCTATGTGACTCACCCCCTTGTTTATTTCTTTTCCAGATTCTCAGGTAGCTGAGCAGTAGGCTGCTAACCGCTCCAGCTTTACTTTAGAAGTTTCATTTCTTTTTGGTAGGCCCCTTTTGTTTCGGAGGCCCTTTTGATGTATTTTGAATCTTTTTACATTCTGCAATTATAGGAAACTAGTATAAGATCCATTTTTCTGAATTGTATTAGTGCTTTGTATGATGTGGCTGGATACACTGAAATGATAATATGAATGTCTAAGCAGGTGTTTATATTTTAGGATGTTGAAATTATAGAGGAAACTCTGTCAAAGTTTCAGTAAATTATGAGAATATGATTTATTATGTCATGTATGTGTTAATGTTTAATAAGCTTGCCAGGCCAGCAGTATGAGCCTGTGCGCCGGTCACGGCTTGAGTTTTCGGGTCGTGACATTCTTCTTCTTCTTCTTATTCCTTTTCTTCCTTTCTCCATTTTCTCAAGCTTCCTCAAGCTTTTTCAAGAAAGTTTGTGAAGCAAAGTTGCTCCTCTCATCCTCCTCTATCACCTAGGAGGTATAGATTTCATCTTTGAGCTCTCAATCTTTATTTTTCTCCATTGATTTTCATGAATTTCAATTTCTAGATCTAAACTTCAAAAATCTCTAGAAAATTGTAGAAAAATCATTTTGATACCAAACCAGTTTCTATGGCCTAGGTTCATGACATACTTGTTGTTGGAACCAAAGTGGTCATGGTCCAGATAATCCCTTAAGTTTTGATGTTAACAAAGAGCTAATTTAAGATGAACAAAGATTTGTTATGGACTAATGTTTTATATTAAGTGTGCAGGACAAATCTAAATTGAGTCTAAAGACTTTGTCTCGTCCAACATAGTCCAAAGACGTTATCTCGTCTGACATAGTCCAAAGACGTTATCTCGTCCAACATAGTCTAAAGACTTTATCTCGTCCAACGCCTATTCTTGGTTTACGACTGGACGATAACTTATAGAACCATTGAGTCCAAAGACTCTTTTGGTTACCTTCTGTAATAGCTAGTCCAATAAATGTGTTTTAAATTTCAAGCGCGAATATCTTTGTAAAAGCATTTGAAATTATTATTCCATGTAAAAGGCTTATACCAGTGGGACAAAACATTCTCTGTAATATTCGTACAAAAGTAAACCATAAAGCCAGAATGTCTCTGTCACCTAAAGAAGTTGACCTTCTTGTTTTGGATAAACAAAAGGCAACTTTCGTTCTACTCAGAGGATATGTCAGCACCACTTTTAGCTATCTCCCTGATAGTCTATTCTGCTGATCAGAAACTTCAGAAGCTATCAGACTCAACGGATCAAATGCATTCAATGCTCATCAGAACGGATCCTTTTCCATCCGTTGAAGACTGAAGACTGCTCAAAGAAAAGAGGCTATATATACCTTCATCTTTTGAAAGTGCAAAAAAAAAAAGAAAGAAGAAACGTTGAACGAAACTGAACTTGAGCAAAAAGAAGTGAAGCAACACAAAGTAATTCAAAATCCTTCAAGAGATAAAAGAGAAAATCTCAAGCTTGCAAAGCTAGAAAATCTACTCTGATTCTAACCTTCATATTACTCTCTGTGTAGAGCTATTTTCAAGAGTCTAAGCTTTAGTTTCGAATTCTCACATTTAGTGAGTTAGTAGAACAATCTTTTTCAAAACCATAGTTTGGTTGAGCCTGAAGAGGCTTGTCTGTAAAAGAATACTTAGAGAACCTGAAGAGGTTGAGAATACTGCCTGAAGAGGTGTTGAATACTTTGTAACAAAAGGTTTTTGTTATAGTGGATAAAGCTCTCAAGTAGAGAGGACTGGAAGTAGCTCTTTGGTGAAGAGTGAACCAGGATAATATCGTTGTGTTCTTTTCTCTCCCTTATCTTACTTTAGTTTTTGTCTAACAAACTAACTGGGATTGAATTGCCTTTCATTATGCTGTCTTCTTATCTTAGTCAAAACTAAGTGAGCGTCCAACTTGGAGTTTGGAAGAGCTCTCTTTGCTTTTAATCGTTTTAAGCGTCCAATCTTGCGAAAATCATTATCTGCTTACGAAAAGAATTTAAAATCGCCTAAAACACAATTCAACCCCCCTTCTTGTGTTTCAAACAGGTTCCTTCACTTTTATGGTCCAAGAGCTTAGAGCCAGGAAATCTCTCTATGGTATTTAACCATAGAGGGGCCGAAACCCCCTATTGAGTAGGGTAGGGTTTTTGGTTGGTTTTTGATGTTTTGACTTGATATCTAGGGTTATCACATTTAGTTAGGGTACTATCCAAGAAATGAGAATTTTTGGAGCTCCCTAGCTATTTTTCATATTTTTCATTCAATAGGGCCGAACCCTAGGGGTAGTGCAGTAAGAGAAATCTTTACTTTTTGAGCTAATGCCTTCATTAATTATGTTTAGGGATACCTAAGGATCATTGATCCAAAAGTTAGGAATTTTTAGACATCCCTAGCCTAATTAATTAAATAGGGGCAGTAGATCCTAAGGAATTAGAGAGTTTTTGATTTAACTGTATTGATTTCTGATTTTATTCTGTTGTATAGAATCGGACAGGACTCGAACATCCGATAACGCACCCGACTGACAGCTGCGGAGTCGTAGCCGGAACTGCACGAGGAAATCAATAAGGTGGGGAGTAAGAATATATATCTGTGTAGGGGAACCCTTAAACCCTACTAGAAATTGAGCCCTGGATAAAGTGCCTGGACCCTAGGTGTAGGTATTTTTGGGATATCACCACTAAGTTGATATTATAAATGATGTGATTGATCGAGCTTGATATATTGATTTATATAATTGACTATTTGTTTACCTGTGGTGTTAAACTGTTGTGTGATTTACTATTATCTGGCTTTATAATGATATCTGCACTGGAATGAATTACTATTGTAATGTTACTGTGATTTGACTGGTGATTGGGTATTGATAAGAGTATGGTGAGTAATGATGTTGTTCGGGTTGATATCGTTGTGGTCCCGACCGTAAAGCTGTGGCTCGTAAATGCAAGGCGTCGTGATGCTAATGCCGATGTGATATTGATGATGATGTGATGTTGATGTTGATGTTGATGTGATGCAATGTGTCTTGGTCGTGGATGTGGACGAGTGTTTAGGCGTGAGGTTCCGATATCAACTTGCGATGGATGTTTGGTGCATTTTCATATCATTTCATACCACAACATTTGGTCCCAAAGGGGGATGTCCAATTGGGGACGTTACTTAAAATCCCGAGGCGGGATGTGATGTGATGCGATGTAATCCCGATGGGGATGTCCAATTGGGGACGTGATGTATCGGCCGACATGCATATAGGGAAGACAACATATACATAGGGACTATTATCCCTCTTATAGGTTTATTTGAGAGAATGATGTTTGAGATGATTGTGATGGGTGACTTAAGAGATGGGAGATGTTGTGTTGTATATGTTATCTGTGTTGTGTTGTGTGATATATATATATATATATATATATATATATATATATATATGCTGTACTGATGCCCCTCTCCCACATTGATGAATTATGTTTCTTATCTCCCGCATTTTTCTATATATGTTATTTCTATTTAATGGGAATATCCCGAAGAGGAACCAGCTGCTGAGGAACTGGACGGCATTCCGTACGAGCCTGACGCCGGAGAACGGGCCACGGACCCTAGCCTCGAGAGGTTTGGCAGTGATCGTGATTAGCCGGAGAGCTATCTCTCGGCCTACTTTTCATGCTTTTATTTTGGTATGTATTAAAATACTTGTATGCTTTACTTTATACTGTAGCCCTACTGATAGGGCAATGATGTATGTGATATATTTATTTATATTTTAAAGCTGTGTACTCTGAAGCGTTGCGTGCCGTATATTTGTTTGCTTCCGCGCTCAATTTTTTTCGCTTCGCTTCGTATTAATAAGGCGCGCTAACGTTTATTATGCGATTAAGATTAGTTAATATCTTATGTTCTACTGATGGGACGGCGGGTCATCTCAGGCATTACTAAAGAAATCAATCCAACAGCTAGGGCCGCAACATTTGCTCCATTCCCAACTTGAAGATTTATTTCTACTTTCCTTAAGCTTTACTTATCTATAGTCCCTGCAACATATTGCATACTAAAGTCTCACCTTGTTTCTTTTCTTTTAGAGAAGCAAGAAACTTCTTACAGTTTCTTTTCCAATGACCTTTCTCCTTACAGAAGAAACA
Organism: Ammopiptanthus mongolicus; assembly: GCA_039655645.1. Taxonomy (NCBI): domain Eukaryota; kingdom Viridiplantae; phylum Streptophyta; class Magnoliopsida; order Fabales; family Fabaceae; genus Ammopiptanthus; species Ammopiptanthus mongolicus. The sequence goes on along the minus strand of CM077346.1, from coordinate 76,619,271 downwards.
TTCAGCATCATACTTGTCAGGCTTACCCTCTTGAACCTCAGGTTTGGTCACACCACTTTTAGGTCCAAAGGGTTTCCTTTTTGGCTTATACTTGCCTTTTCCCTTCTTCTTGAAGGACTTTCCAACCACCATAGCAGTTCCTTCCTTCTTCTCAAATGCAACCTGTTTCTCATAATCAATTAATAGTTTAAGCATCTCATGAAGTTTACAACTCATTTTATTCATACTGAAGTTAACTATGAATTGTGAAAATGAATCAGGAAGCGTCTGCAAGATCAAATCTTGAGAAAGCTCTTTACCAAGTTTGCAGCCCAACTTCTCAAGTTGTTCAATAAGATCAATCATCTTTAGAACATGGGGCCCAACTGGAGAACCTGCAATCAATGAGGACCTAAACAAATTTCTAGACAACTGAAACCTAGCTATCCTGTTTTGTCCACCATACATCTTCTTAAGATGTTCAATGATAGCAGGTGGATCCATATCCTCATGTTGCCTTTGAAGTTCAGAACTCATAGATGCTAGAATGATGCATTTAGCACTAAGACACTCTTCCAAGTATTTTTCATAAGCCTTGGTTGCTTCCGTATTTTCTGGGTGTCAGAAGGGGCAGTTATGGCAGGCTTATCGATCAGATCGATAAATTTTCCATGCATAAGAACAATTCTTAAATTACGGTACCAATCATCATGGTTAGCTCCAACCATCTTGCTGGTATCAAAAATGGAGCGCAATGATAGAGAAGACATGTGGAGAAATCTAAGAACAAGAAAATACAAGAACATAAGTTCGTATTTTCATTTATCATAGATATACACTTTTATTTAGATAAAATTCCCACAAACTACGATAGTTTCAGAAATATCTATTTCTTGTAGTGGAATTACGAAATCCCTTAAAAACGTAAATATGAATGAGCCCCTTGGTTGTCAAGTCGTTTCTCATACATATATAAATTTTAGATAGATACTTTTGTATCACATACAACATCAAAACAAAATTTTATACCATATAGTTGCCTGGTTGTCAGGTCATTCCTATTGGGACAAAAAAATGAATTAACCTTTATACTATCCCGGGTAGTCCAGGCGTTTAGTATAAAATAATTCCTTTTGATGTATTTGCATCACATGCAATAATAATTTTCTTTTTCACAAAACCATAAGTCCCTTGATTGTCAGGTCGCTCCTTACAAATGAGAATTATAGAAAATTAGTTAATTGACACATCACATTTATCATATAAAATTTTAAATGTCAAATCGAAGTAAATTACAATTATCTCATAATTGCATTTATAAATCCAATATAAAAAAACATGCTCGTAGGCCACTGTAAAACAAATATCAAATACCATGTCTGTAGGACATTGTAAAGCAAAAACGCATAGATCTTGACACATTGCTAATGAAAGCATTATATTTTAAATATGCACGGCATTGTCAAAGATAAGCACAAAGAATGTTGGGTGTAAACTTGCGCAAGAAAAATATGCATCTCTTTGTGCAAATTTATTCATTGCAGTGAGATATTACATATTAAAAAGATATTGCACAAAGACATATCACCGGGGAATACATTATTCACTACCATGTAATATCGCCAAAGATAAACAGTTAGCATGTGATAATCAAACATTACACATACTGATATAATTAGCATCTTATACTCATAATACCAATTGAAAAACAAAACGTGAATGTTATCACAGTAACAAAAATAATAATTCATCTAATTATTTTATCATGCATCTTTTATGTAAAAACAGTAATACAATTTAAACACATACAACATTGTCTTTGATACCATTGAAAGATTGTATGGTGATCATATCAGCATGAACAATCCAAAAAACAATAAAATCTTTTGAGTTCAAGGTGTATTTCTGCAATAAGATGTTAATTGAAATACCTGATAAGAGATTCCTAGAACTTTGAGAATTTATTTTCGATTGTACGAAGATTCTATGCATATTCACATCGAGACCAAGCCTTGCTATCAACCTTTTTGATACGTGAAACTTATACAAACTGCAGAAAAAGAAGACAGAGCTTATACAGCCACATTTTATGTCCTGATATATGTATATATCAGACAAAGTTTCCCTTGTTGCACGTTTTAAATTCTCTAATGCTGCCCACTTGAATAGTTAATTATTCAATTCATTCATTTTACATGAATAGCAATTGAGGCTGTGCACACTTCAATGGCTATAAAGGCTATTTGCTTTATCTTTTAATAGCCACATATTATTCTAGTTTTAATAGCTATCAAAGCTATTCAAATTCATTCAAAAATGAACAGTTACCGGAATAGTATGTTAGCACATTTTAATATGCATAATGGTCATTCAATCATCTTTATTCCAAAATGAACAGCAATAAAACCGTCATATAGAATTGTAAACGTGATGCCACATTCAAATCCTATCTTAATACGATATTAGAAACTTTTTGATTTTTCTATTCCAAATAGAAATTCTTCGAATAATGTATCAAGTATTAACTATATTCTAAGTGCAAGCAAAAAATATAATAATATTCCATTTGGATTAAAAATTTATTTATTTGATTAAATTAAAATCACTAATTTAGTTTATCAAATAATAAATTAAATAATCCCTTAGCAAAGTCTGGAACATTCGTTAGTATGTGACCCCATAGGTTCAAAACTAAGCCGATAATAATTTAGTCGAACCAAATTACTAATCAAGGTTGATGTCTAGCAACATTCCTTAACGACCGGATAGCATGAAGTAATATCTTCAAGAACCTTTATAAGAATAGTGCATTATTTCCTTCTATCCTTCCAGCTCTGAGTTAACCTTAGAGTATGGTATAATTGTCAAACTCTAAAAGGTAAACTTTTTTATATGTTATAACCAACTAGTGAATGATTTAAGAAACTCATTTCTTCGTTCATTCAATTGCCTTGGCCTTTTAACTTTGTTATTATAGTCATAGAGCTCAAACTCATTACCGAGAGTTGATGGATTCCTTATTGACATATCATTAATCCTACAAGTACTCAGTTATTGAGGTACAAACAAGTCCCACAATATTGTTCAAACAAGGGAAGGTACTTGGGTTTATAAACACGGGAAATGTCTCCATTGGAATGAGGCCTTTTGGATAGTGTCCAAAAGCAAATCCATGAGAGTGTAAGCCCAAAGTGGACAATATCATATCATGGTGTGGAGACATGTGCGGTATAAACGGGATTCCCGGTGCTCCAACAAGTGGTATTAGAGCCGTTGGTATAAACGGCTTGGGCGAGTATGGGAATAGCTGTTGGTATAAAACACTCGAAGGCTTCCGCGCTGGATGGGGGATGAACCATGGTTCCTTTGTTTGAGGGGAGGATTGTTGAGGTACAAACAAGTCCCACATTGTTCAAACAAGGGAAGGTACTTGAGTTTATAAGCACGGAAAATGTCTCCATTGGAATGAGGCCCTTTGGGTGGTGTCCAAAAGCAAATCCATGAGGGTGTAAGCCTAAAGTGGACAATATCATACCATGGTGTAGAGACATGTGCCGTATAAACGGGATCCCCGGGGCTCCAACATCAGTCATACCCAATATCCTTTCAACTAGCGCCCTGAGGCATTAGGTGTCCAGAATCAAAGTATAACAAGTAGTTTGTTAATTGCTATGATAGTCTCAAGTCAAAGGAAATATTTGCATCATGTTCTTCATGAGAATATCCTATTGACAATTTAACGGTAATATAAACCATTAGGATTTCTCATTTGAGTCAGTTCAATGATCATATCTCCATATACATCATCTATATATGTGACTTAATAAATGAGATCTATTAATCTCTATCCAATAGAGACTATCACATATATATTGATCTATCTGGATTATTGATTTTCCATTCTCAATTATCCTACGATCAAGAATACTTTAGATTAAATCATCAAAGACTTGTATCTCATTATCATGATCTCTATCATGATGATAAATATCTAATTTGATCAAGGACTTTGTCATATCATTTAAATAATTAAATAATAAATATGACAAATAAAACCATTTAATAGAATGCAAAATTATTTTATCAAAATAAAATAATTCTAATGCATTACCCCATGGATTGGATCTAGGGCATACTAATTATTCCCTAATAATATCAAATCTCATCGGGGACGGCCCCATCTCGTTGATAGCCTTCTCCGTGCACTGGCGGCTCCATCTAACGGATAGCCCTCTCCTCCCGGAATAATATAACTAGATGCACCTATACCATTAACCCCGCTAACGACTACGAGATTCTAACATGGATCCCGAAATCACAACACTCAAATCATTTTCAATTTGTATCAAGTTCTTCAAGAATAAATCCTCCATCTCATATTTCAAGTTCAGCTTGTATAAAATCGTTGCTCCTTACATATCTCGAATATATTCAAAATCATTTAATAAAAATTCACCACCTTAAAGTATTCAAGGATGTCTAAAATAAATACTAAAGGCATGTTTCCCCAAAAATAATTGCAAAAATAAATTTTAACATAACAAGATAAATGAAAACAATAATTATAAATTATTTAAAACATGTCATAGTGATTATCATCCACTCCCCAATGTGAAGAACCGAAAAATCTGCTTCTAACGACTCCAAGGGAAGTAGACAGTACTACCTGACAGATCTCAAAAAGCTTAAATGTGAGGCTTCACAGAGTGGGTACCTTTCTCCCTTTTAAGAGCTCCACCCCTAACCCAAAAATCCCTAAAACTCAACTGCCCAAAAGAAAGAGGTAGAGCTTCAAGATTTTCACTATAATCTCACGTTGTGTTTGGAAGAAAATGGAGCAAAAAGGAGAAGAAAATGGAGCAAGAAGAGGGTGGGAGACAAAGGAAACTTCGGTGGGGGTGGGGTATTTTTTTTTAAGATGATAAGGGTCAGGGAAGCTTATCGTAAGAAGCTAAAAATCTGGTACTATATATATATATATATATATATATATATATATATATATATCTTTTAAGTATTAGTGAAACAGTGCGTTTCAAAATCTCCTTAACCCTATCCTCTTGTTTCTCAAATAAACAAAGTGAACAATAGAAGGGGTTTAAATTGTGTTTACCTATTTTGGTAAAACAGAAATTCTTTTCACAAACACGAAGGAGCATAAACTTAAAACAGCTTACAGGCATTTGAGATGCATATGAAGATTTTTCACAACTTGAACAAGATAAGTGTTTAAGACAATTAGATTGAAAACAACTTTAATAAAAAGACTGTTTAGAAAAAAATATTTTAACTCTGGTTAGTTAACAATTAAGCAAATATAACAATATTAAAAGCTTAGGAAAGAGATAATCACACACAACAATTATATTGATTCACCCTCAACCTTGGGCTACGTCCAGTCCTTGGCTTAACCAAGATTTTCACTCTAACTGATTGGGTTACAGACACAAGTATTATTTACACACCTAGCCTCTCTAAGCTCAACACTCACTACCAAGTATTGCTTGCACACCTAGCCTTTCCAGGTTCAACGAGTATTCTTTTCTCACGTAGCCTCTCTTGGTTCTAACACCCAACAAGAGTAGTGTATAAAAAAGGTTTGTTTTATAGCTTGCAAGTCAACCAGATAAGCACTCAAGGAGTGAATAAATATGAAGAATTGTATGATTGCGTAATAACTTTGCTTCATTTAAATCATCCTATAAATGTTTGAGTTCATCAAATCTTAGGGTAATAAGCTATTCCAGATACCTGGAGATTCAGCAGTTTCCAGCGTCGTGGAAGGCGTTCGATACTCTTTTCTATACTCACTTTTAAATTATGGAACCCTCCACGGCAAGCCCCACAAGAACATTGTGAGGATGCTCAAAGGGAAGCCCTTTTGCAAAGTTGACACTCAGTCATTGTTTAGGAGGTTCTAAAGAAGGCAAAAAATGAGGGAATAAATGAGTTTGTGGTGGATGTGAGTGGTACGGCAAGCTTCACTACCGTGACAATTGGGTTCCGAGTTGTGGCATTTGAGCCTGTTTTCAAGAATTTGCAGAAGATCTGTGAATGAAATTACTTTAATACAGTGGTGGATTTGGTCATTGTGTTTGAGGCTGCTACTCGGAATTTACTTTAAGTTTCTTTTATTAATTATATATATCTCGGGATGGGGATCCCACAAGGGGGAGTATGGTCCCCGTCTCCAAATTTCCTTTGGGGGGATTTTCTCCCCCCGACTCCGCAAGGAAAAAGTCCCCGTCTGTGGGGCCCCAAAAGGGGCAGTCCCCACGGGAATCCCCATACACAGGTGAAAATTGTCATTCCTATATGCCACAATGTATGGAATATTATTTTAATTTATTTATTTACAATAAAAACAACAAACAAAAAATATTTTTTGATTCCAAAATCCACACTATTTGGAAAAATTAATTTTATTTTATTTTGAATGAAAATAAATATTAAAAATAATACTTTTGGTAAATGAAGAAAATTTATTATTTCTTTGTGAATGAAAATCTCTTTCACATATTTTTTTTTCATTTTTTCATATACATTATTCAAAGCCCATTTGTTTTAGATTATTTTGTGAGAAAATCAATTTTTGTAAAAAAAATAATCACTTTTTCATAGAAACTATCTCTTTGTTTCAGTTCTTGAAAAGAATGAGGATTTGAAAAAAAAATATGAAACTATTTTTTGATTAGTTTCTCATAGAAATCCATTTTTAGTAGCTTCCAATCCAAAAGACGAAGCCTTTTTTGGACAAAAATAACCTTATAGAATTTTAAAAATCATGCTCAGTCCATTGCTCTACTATCTCGGCCCATCCTCTCCACTCGTCCATCTTTCTTTTTTCGTCATCTTGTTGAAGGTCTCTTTTAGCAGATATTATATGACCATGACTCTATTAGCTCTATACTCCAACTTCAAGGTTTCGTGATGAATGTGCATGATATGGGATTGTCTCAGTTAGGGATGTTTAGATCCAAACCAATAAAAATAAGTACAAATCGATCCAAAAAATCGAAACCAAATAAAATCGTTTTTTTTTAGATTTTTTGGACTTTTTTTTTTTCGTGAAAACTGATCGGTTCGGTTGTCAGCTTCTTCTTTTTGAAGACGAATCGAACCATATATATAAAATTTAATAGTTATTTATTCTATTATTAGTATGTGATTTCATATTATAATATTATTTGTTGCTTTTTGGTTTTTTAATAATACTCATTAGTTTGATGTAATGTAATTTCTATTTTTTTATTGTTCCAAACATAAAATTGATACTTGTTACTTTGCAATGTTTTAATTTTTTTTGTATGTTATAGGTTATATCTATAATATTATTTAGACTTACTTTTAAATTATTGTGTTGATAAAAATCAAATCATCCAATTCAATCCAAACCGCTTTTAAATCGGATTGAATTGATTCGAATTTGATTGAGGAATCAATCCAATCTAAATCGAATCAGATGACTTTTTGACTCAAAATTAATTCAAATCGATCCACCAACACCACTAGTCTCAATGACCCGAGTTGAAGAGACCATGCAAAAGAAAAATATAATAAAAAATAAATGGGCCTGTATAGTAATATATATCGTGGGCTAGACTGGCCCATACGAACTCCTGCCTTTTTCCCCAAGCCAACACTCTGAAAAAACACTTTCTTTTTCTAACCTCTTTTTTTTCTCATCATTACTTCCAAACACAACGAGTGAAACCCCAAGATCTCACATTGCAACACGAATCGGTGCGCTATATTCATCATCTATGCTCATCTTAACTTTTGCATCGTTTTTTATTTTTATTTTGGCTCACAATTTTCTTTTCTTCCTAAAATTTCTTTGTTCTCGTTTAGGTCTGAAATCTGCAATGAACATGAAGCTTGATACCAGTGGTCTCGAATCGTTTCCTACGCTGATTGGACCTACAAACGGCGTCGTTAGCGATTTCTCTGACACCCCATCATTCGAACTTCCCAATTCCAATGATGTGAGTTCTTATTTGTTCACCTCAAGTTTGGAATTTTATCATTCGTACTGCGGAAAAAAAGGGGTTGAAAATTGTTGAATAAAGGTTGAAGCTTTAGGGTTTAATCTGAAGTGTTGTTGTGTTTTGTGTGTGTGTGTTAGTTTGATGGTTTCGTGAAAGAAGCTATTCAGATGGTGAAGCCCGCAAAGGGTACTACGACTCTTGCTTTTATATTTAAGGAAGGTGTTATGGTAGCTGCTGATTCTCGTGCTAGCATGGGAGGGTATATATGTGAGTCTTCAACCCTAATTTCATCTTTACTACCTTTTGTTCCTTTGGCGAAGTGTTTTATGTTCCCGCTAAATTAAGTGCATTTTTGGTTCCACGGTGAGGAATACCAGAATGGGAGGGCAAACGGCAAACGTGATTTTAGTAAAAATAGAGATGGTCACTATCAGGCAAAATTGATTTTGTCTTCAAACGTGATTCTATTATAAGCTGTGTCTTCAAACGTACTTCTACAGGAAGTAGCTGTTGTGTTGGGTTAAAAAATTTACACTAAGTTTTACATCTAAATCCAAACATAATCACTTCACTTCAAACTCAATTGTAACCAAATCAATTTTACAAAATCAATTTCATTCAAAATCACGTTTATCAAATGCTCATCCAAACACACAATAAGAGTTTAATTTTGATAGTGAGTATAAAGTTTTTTATACCAACAAGCAATCATATATCATAATTTGTTTTATGTATTTAGTTACTGTTTGCCTTTGTTCTTGACTAATGGGTAATTAATACTAATTCCAGCATCACAGTCTGTAAAGAAAATTATTGAAATTAATCCATATATGCTTGGAACGATGGCTGGAGGAGCCGCTGATTGCCAATTTTGGCACAGGAATCTCGGAATCAAGGTGATTTGTGCAAACTTGTATCTTGCGTAAATGATTTTGTTGCTTAAGTGCCTGCTGCACCTTAGTTTTCTCCACAGCTGATCATTCCTTGGTTATTTCATTGCAATTATTATTTTTGCAAAATTTTGACTCCATTTTGAAGTACATTATAGTTATTGCCTGAGAATTATTTGTCCATGGGCTGCAGCCTGCTGCAGATTAGGCTGTGTTTGTGAATAAAGTAAAGAGTGAAAGAAAGTCAATAGAATATAACGGAAATGGGACTATGTATGGATGGGGTAGAAACTAATTTTGTGCTCTCTTGTTGGGAATTCCATGTAAATAGTGGAAATGAAAATGATGAGAAAAATAGTTATATATTGTTTGAGAAATGGAAACAATGAAAATGGATGGGAATAAAATTCTGATTAAAGTTCATACATAAGCTTTTTCATTTAGGATGATATTTTGGAAGGATAGTTTTGCATTGTAGAGATACTCTAAACTGTTGCTCTAGTTTTCTCCTAACTTCCTCTCATGTATGAAATAAGGAGAGATTAACTTAAAGGAGGTAACTGAGCAAGGTCAAAGCATTTTTCAACTTGTAATCGTTTCATCCTGTTCTTGGTTGTCTAATTGTGGTGTAATGTAACACCTTCCCCATATAATTTTCATTTACCCCAAAACAATTTGTATTCCTCCAACTTGGGCGTAGCCAATTATGACTAGAGGGAAGGAAGGACACAAACAGTCATAGATAATTATGAAATTATATCCTTTCGAATGGGATAAGAGAATTCTTGCTATTCCATTTTCTTCTATCAATTGAAGAAATAATTTGAAAATAAAACAGCAAGCACAAAAATGAGTAATAACCCCCTGCAGAGACCGGTACGATCAATTCAACATTTTGTTCGTTTTGTTTTGATTGTGTTGTAGCTCTACAATTTGAGATTAGGTTTATTGTTGGATGAACTACATTGCTGATATTGATCCTATGGGCTGGTTCCTTCCTTTTTGGCGCTCACATTTTCTTTATATGTTGGGGCAAGGCAAGCCCCAAGAAAGTATAAGTAGGCTCCTAGCTCCATCTCGACCGACATCCTACTCTCGAGGGGGTATACAGACCTAGTTTGACCCCCTTCACTCGTACTCTATTTTTTATCTCGTTTTTTTTTTTAAAGAAAGTCATTTTTTTATGATTAATTCCATATGAATATAATCAATCTAAATCAATTCGTTAGACCAAATCGTTGCATAAAAATATCAGAGTTTGAGTAATCGAAATGTTTTTTTTTTTAAATTCTCTTTTGGTTAGTCGTTGATTTGAAATTGAATGAATGTGGAATGTTTAGCACCTCGATGGCGGCTCTTCGCCACTTGGGGCTGTAGTATGTTCCAAGGGTTGGTCTATTTGCCCATTAAAGCGGTATATGAGCAAAGGACAAAGTCTCCCATTGAATGGCTGGTTTACAAACCTAGGCTCAGATGGAACTCAGGAGAGGATTTAGCCTCTTGGTGGACTACAAGTTGAACTTATTCATAAGCAAGTCTCCGAGAGGGCTTAGTTGATCCATAATTTATGTTTCGTCTTTTGTTTCCTTTTCGTTTATTTCGAGAGATATATCAAATCCCGGGTTTTCGAATTGAGAGAGATTAACAATTCTCGGTATTTCTTATATTTTTGCTCCTTAGCACTTCCTCCATCTTTTGAATTGAAGTTCCTTTTCTCAGTGCCCTTTTCCTATTAGAGGGGGTCCTTCCACTTCTATACTCCAGTTTAGTACGGGCTAATGGCTGGCTTCTTTGTCTAGTCACAACTTTCAAACTTAGCCTAGCCAATTGGTTTTGTGTTCCCCGGGAAGGTTACAATTCTGAAGATGCCTTACTCATTAGTGAGCATCTGCCGGGAGACATGGAAATAAAGGTATCTTTTTAAAAAAATTGTCTAGACAGGATCTGCATTATTTGCAAGATGGAAGACCCATTGATATGGTCTTCAATAGGTCTTCCCGTTTGAAGTATGATACTAGTTTCTAATTTTCTACACGAATCAACATAAAAAAAAAAAAGAAGGAAATTTCGAATCATTGACTCAAACTCATAAATAAAAGCAATTTTTTATTCACTATTATTTCATAACATAATTTTTTATTTCCTATTTGTTATGTCCAAACACATTGTACGGTCCGATCTCCTCCAGTCCTCCTTGGTACTTGTCTGCTAACTTGTGCTTGGTGGTTGAGACGGTTGGGATGGGGGGAAGTACCTGCAAAAACACTTTCAATGCTTAAGTTAACATGGGTAGAGTGTATGCATGTATAGTAAATGAAGAGAGTAGCGAGTAATTGCTAGATGGGTGTACTTCCTGATGCCTTGGTATTTATATAGGCAATGGGTGAAGAGGATCCAGCCAATGGTGGTCGTGATGATGACACATCAATCACTTACCCAGCCACTTGCATTGGAAGGGGATGTTCTGCTGTTCTAGTCACTTCTTCAGTCTGCTTTTGCCCGAGTAGGGTGGCAACCCTATGAGGCCTTGCAGTGGTAGGGTGACAACCCTATGAGACCTAAGTTCCCGGTTGGCATTGGATTGGGTCACTGCCCGGTCCAGTACTTGTGGTCGGCCCATTGGGCTGTTGGTCCAGGAACATGGCCCAGGACACTATTATTTCAAAAATTTATTTCCACTCGGGACATCAACCATGGTATTCCAACCTAGGCCTTACAATTATGACTGAATACCATTTAGCCACTATAAACTACAGTTTTTCTGCCATGACCATCTATTTATGACCCATGAATATATGGAAAAGCCTATGTTATCAATCCCGGATAGCGGAGCGTAGCCGCCGACCCCCAAAAACGCTGCGGGATAGCGGGAGCGGTACGGCCGCTATTTGAATGTACAGACATATAAGATAAAAAATTTAAATATACACATGTAAATGCTAAAACATAACAAATTAACCAATAGTGCAGAAATACTCATAAAGTCATAATATATAATCATAATTCATAAGTTATAGACTAAAACTAGTGCAGCAACCCAAACATATCTAATGCTGCAAAGTGCAAACTGCAAAAACTGAGATGAAGGAGAGAACAGAGACGAGAAAAAAAAGAAATAAAGAAGAAGAAAAGAAGGAAGAACAAAAACACAAAGAAGGGGAAAGAAGAAAAGAAGAACAAAAAAAAAAACAGAGAAGGGAAAAGAAGAAACAAACCTGTGTTGAAGAAAGAGGGTGGTCGGAACTATGGGTTGGCCGGAAAAGATGACTCCGGTGAGTGGAAGAGCGGAGGGCGGCGGCGGTGAGTGAACGCGGTTCTCACGTTTGAAGAGAGAAGACAGGGTTCGAAGAGAAGACAGTGTCGTGGGTTCAAACTTGAAATTGGGAGAAATTGTCGAGTAATATAAAGGAAGAGGGGACCCTAATTCTGAAAACCCAAAAACACCCTTACTTATTACCATTACGTGCGCAGTAGTAGGGGAGGGTAAAGTTGGGTTTTAACCCTCTCAACCAATAGCGGCCGCTAATGGCGCTTTTCACCGCGAAAACCAGCGATTTTGACCAATTTTGCGTCCACGATCGCCGCTGGCTGAAACTGCTACGCTATGCAGTAACAGTAGCGTACTCGTCCGTGACGTGAACCCGCTATAGCGGCGCGATCGCACGCTATTTACTACTCTGGGACAAACATCTCTGATTTTTTTCTTTCTTGTTTTATCTCTTAACTTTTTTCTTTCTCACCTTGTCTTTTTTCTCTTTACACTCTCAAGTCATCTTGAAAGAGGGGAGGGGAGAAAGACAGAGATATTTGTGATAATCATTTTTTTAAAAGAAGAAAAAAATGAGAGATAATACTTATACCATGTTGAAGTCCCAGCCGCCAAGCACACCGGTGCCTTCTGGTCTTGCTCTCATCACCAACGTCGCTCGTGAGTCATTATGAGATTTCAAACACTTTGTCACCGTCCTTCTTGATTTGGCAACATAACTTCTGCCCATTGTTCTTTAACAACTGGATTTAGTACTTTGGAAAAGGAACTAGTATTATGGTTTCAAACTTTAACTTTGTGTATCAATGATTCCTAGTGACTTGGCCTTCTGCTTCTGATAATCAGTTTTGTCCTATGGAAATTGGTATTTCGATGGGCCAAAGTGGATTAATAGTTCGAACCCTAAAGTATCTACACGTAAAAAAAAATAGTTAATTTGGAGTCAAAACTTTTAATTTTATGGATCTGAGTGTTCTGCAGAAAGTCAGTTTCCTTTTTAATTTATTCAACCAATCAAATCTTGGTAATTTTGGATATGTTTGAGGTAACATCTTGATATAATAGTCTCTAAATTTCCGTGATTTGAGTATATGATCAGTCAAATAAATTTAATAGGAAACTGACTTTTTTTTATAAAAAGAAAGGGGAAAGTGACGTTTTCTTTGGGTTGCTTGCTGTCCTTTTTCCACATATGTATGTTTTATTCATTGTCTTTCATTTTGATGCATATCTAATGTGATGAACTTCTTGATCAATTAGCTGACTTACTAGACTTTCCTGTGTACATGATTCCATATGGTTTTAGATCCTTGAATTTTAAAACCATATAGATGGTAATAAAACAATTATATAACTTATTTCACTTGAACTAAATGGATTATATCTTAGTAAGCTGTATGATTGTCTCATTTAAGCGTTTAAGCTTTACTCCCTCCGGATCTATATATAATAAAATTAAAAAAAAAAACTAACTTCTCATGTATTAAAAAAGTTAATTATATTAGTTTAATTGTCTTGATTTGTGTAAAAAATAAGTTATAGTTACTAAACTATCCTTTCTTTGGAGTGTATAATGCTCTTGAAAGTGTTTCTTGGGAATTTATAATGCTCTTGGAAAAATTAAAAAACAATTAACTAAAGGATATTTTTGAAACACTGACATTAAATAGAGTTGATTTTGGTTGACTTTTGCTTATATTTGAGTCCAAAAAATTTAAATATTTTTTTTACTTATATATAAATTCAGAGGAGTACTTTCCAAGAATATGATTTGACATTTGTGTCCTTTCATGTTTATGAGGTCACAAATGGTTTCTCTGATCTTGTCCATATTTTTTTGTAGTGTCGGTTGCATGAGTTGGCAAACAAAAGGAGAATTTCAGTAACAGGAGCCTCAAAGCTACTTGCCAATATTTTATACTCTTATCGTGGAATGGGGTTATCTGTTGGTACCATGATTGCTGGATGGGATGAGACGGTAATTCACACGTCCAATTACCAAATGGCTTACCAAATGGCTGTCGCTTGGCTAGCCCTATTGTGGCTTACAATGGATAATCTCTTTTTCAGGGACCTGGTCTATATTATGTTGATAGTGAAGGAGGAAGACTGAAAGGCACTCGATTCTCTGTTGGATCTGGTTCACCATATGCTTATGGTGTATTGGACAGCGGGTTAGCTAAACTTTCTATTTAACTATATATCACCTAGAACTCTTCTGAAAATCATGTGAATGATTTCCTTGTTGGACTAGGTATCGTTATGACATGTCAATTGAGGAAGCTTCTGAACTGGCTCGACGAGCAATTTATCATGCAACATTTCGTGATGGAGCTAGTGGTGGAGTTGCTAGTGGTAATCTTTGGTTCTCCCCTGTTGACCCAGCTACATCTACATACAAACTTCTGTATATATTTTTATGATATTTTGTGGCTTCCCTCTCACCAACTGTATAATAGTAGTTACATATATATGCACGGAAACTTAATTGATGTCTCATATGAGGACCACATGAATGTGTCTCAAGCACAAATTGTGCATGCACACATAAGTAATTGAAAATAGTCCATGGTTTCTTACTAGGTAGGATGAAATAATATAAACCACAAGCTGAGCATTTTCGTACACTTTATATAGGAATATTAATATTATTGTGGTTACACTGACTAGGTCAACATTTTCCACTAGCTCTCTTATGCATAGTTTATAGCTAGAAATCTGTAAGACATGAAATCTGCGTGTCTCACTAACTCGGGGATTGTTTTTGTTCACAGTTTACTATGTGGGACCAAATGGATGGAAGAAATTGTCTGGTGATGATGTTGGGGAACTTCATTACCATTACTACCCAGTTATTCCAAGCACTGTGGAACAAGAAATGGTTGAGGCAAGTGGAGCTTGATGGAAGTGACTCAGGAATATCTTTATAAGTTTTCTTGATTGCCTGTTGCCTGCTTATTTTGAATCAGTTATATGAAACTAGTTATTTTATATTCGAAAATTGACATTAGTTTGATATATGCAAGTGCTGTCCCATCCTAATGTTGTCTTGAGACTTGAGATTAAATCAAATTTACCATCGAAAACGAAAGATCAAGCCATATGCGGATTAGTTTAAATGGGAAAGCACGTTGGACATGTATTGCTAGCTATTTACTGAAGTAGCCCATCTTGTGAGATATGGCTTTCATGGCAACTTTTGAAAGTTAAAGGGAGAAGTATGGTATCAAGGTTTTTGATTGGTTAAAGTAGTTTATATGTGTTTTTGGTGTATGATTAGTTAAAGTAGTTTATGTTCGCAGGATTGAGATCTCAATAATTATTTAACTTTGTAACAAAATCGGTCAAGTAAATTACATTCACATTGGCAGATGAGAAATGTGAATTGTGCTAATGGAAGTCTAAGTTGTACAAGCGGATAGTTTGAGGAAAATCTCAACATAAATTGCATTTCAAATGATATTATGCAGAATTTTGCCTATATATGGCTTAGCATTTCAAATAAAAATTGTTCATTTTTCACGCTTTACAGTAACTTGATAGTTGATATTAAGAGTTTTCCCCGTCATGAATACACAAGTTCTGAAAAATGAAAATAGTACTAATTTATATTTTTCTGAGTAAATAAAGATATGTTAGATAAATATTTTTTTCTTAACAATAATAAATAAATTTATTAGATGATATATAAAAGTTACACATTGCATGTGTTTTAATATAAATTTAATATAGACAAAATAGGTTATTTTCATCGTTTTATTTAATTTTTCAAATTTGTTCTACAACTTTTTTTGTGTTGAAGTTAGAACAATATTAACATCACCTTTCCCTCTCTAAGAATATCTTTAATTATGTAATTTATTGGAGTTGTTTAATTCCTCTTTTTATAGGTAATATTATATCACATTATTACTTTATACTTTATATTACTTTAAGTAACTCTACACTCTAATGGTACGGGTATTGAATATGAGTAATGGGTACTTGTTGATGATGATTCTCCAAAGCGCTTTAAATGCTATGCTTAATCAAAGGTGTTTTGATAATAGACACAACAACAACTCCTACATTGAAGATTTGTGAAGACTTAGGATTTGAATGTAAGATCTTCTTATTGTAATGTTAAGTAAGTTGGCTGAAGTGAAATAATGACTTAATAAGATCTTAAACAATTGCAAAAATGGTTTTAAGACAATAGAGAAGTAACTAGAAATAATTTGGGTTGATTTCCAAATGCTTTGGACTTCATTTGTGTATTTTAGTAAAAGTAATTACTTTTCTTAGAATTCATATTGAAGACAAAGTAATCGATTACTTGAGAAGTAATCGACTATTTCAAGAATGGTAATGAAAAGTAATTGATTACCAACAAAAATTATTGATGACTACCTTAAAACTTTTAAAGTATGTTGAACCTCTTAAAACTAATTTCTTCTCTATTTAAAGGATGATTTCCAAATTGTTTAAACACGAAATTATATTTTGAAAAAGTGTTGTTATTCTGTTAAAATCAATCTGAACCTTCTTACATTCTCAAAGTGAGAGTTTCTCTTGTTTGATAGTTAATGCACTAATTAGAATGCTACATCTTCTACTTCTTTGTATTGTATTTCTCCAATTGATATTGCTAGTCATTGATTAAGTGAGGTATCCTAGTCATATTCTAAGGTGGGGTATCCTTAGAGAAAAAAGGTCAATTGAGTGACGTATCTCAATGGTAAGGTAAAGGTGGGGAATCCTTTATAGTGTATGCTTGTAAAAATGTTTTTCCAGTATAGTGATAAAAACTCAAGTGCTGTTTGGGAATTGCATATAGATCACATGCAAGTGATGGTAATCGAATCAGGATAAATTTCTCATGTGATTTTCCTTATCCTATTCTATTTAATTATTGCAATTAATATCATAAATTGTTAATATTGCGTGTTGTGAATTTGATTGTTATAGCTATTGTTTTTTATTAATTGAATTTGTTATATTCATTGTTTCTTCTTCTACTTCTTCTATTTTTGTTTACTAAGTCTTTCTTTTCAAGAAAGATTTATTATCCAAGTCTTCTATTTATAATCTAGTAAACTTAACCCTCAACATCAGCCAAAGACACATCAGCCTTTTTCTTCCCACCTATTGCAATTTCTTCACATATGCTATTAACCTTACGTGGCCTTCTCCTTGCAATTTCTTACACTTCCCTATTGAAAGAGCCACAACACCGAAAGAAACCAAACCCACTCCATACAATATACCACTCAATCCTTCGCCGGATACAACAATCCCATTTCGGAGGAGATGATTGCTCGAAGATTGAAGACTGCAAACGTCTGCGGAGAGAATATGACGCCAAATAAAGATTGGGGCGTCACAAATCCTGTGAGCCGGTAGCAGGAACGACGAAGCCTAAAGGGTTGGCACCATTTGCGACGGTTGAGGTTGTTCGTTCGACCAAGAATGGATCTGGAAGGCAAGGGTGTTTGACGCCATCAGGACGGGCGAATGGTTGTTGGTGTCATTGTGGGAGACACTGTTGTGCACGACATACATACGGTTGGGCGACATCTTATCAGGATGCAATGTCTTCCACATCTTTCCTCCGCGACATCTTATCAATAGCTCACATTGAAACTCGATGTCTTCATGGAATTGTTTACTTTGAAGATTATGATAACATCAAATCATTGGAGATCTTTCAGCAACTGAGTGAAATAAGGTATTTCCAGTTTTGAGGATATTAATTTTGTTTGTTCTACATATTTCTCTGTTGATTTCACTATAGCTATTCTGATGCAAGTTTTAGTCAAATACTCAAATATGTCTGATATGTAGTGTATTGAGGCAATGTGGATAAGAGAGTAGCGATTGTACCTGATTACCTGTGTTTTAATTATTATGAATTTCTTATATTTGGTTAAATCTGAGTGAGATTTATCTGATATTGAAATAATTCCTTTGACAAGCATCTAGGATTTGAAAAGTCCTTTTTGTTACAATTTTGTTGATTAAATAATACCTGCAACCAGGTCATTTGATATGAATGAAAAGGGCATCTTACTTACTATATATTACTATCCCTGGAAGGTATTATCTATCACGGACCTAAACTCAAATAGCCGATTCAGAAACACACGAGTACAATGGCATTTGTGCATGAAACTCTGCATCTTCTTATGTTACTAGCCTTCTGAACGTGTAGTTTCTCATCAATTAGCACCACTTCTACAATCACCACTTCCCTAACTAGCTGACCAGCTACTTCAACTGCTAAACCTCAAAGAGTGGTCTCCAAACTCATTCACCATCGTTCTGTTCTTCATCCACACTACAACCCAAATGAAACAACCAAAGATCAAATGACACGTGATATCCAACACTCAGTTGCACGGTTAGCTTACTTACAAGCAAGGATAGAAGGATCTTTGGTCTTTGACGACCACCGGACTAATTGGTTTCCAGCGTTAACCGGTTGAACCATACTGTCAAATCTCTCGGTAGTTATGTATGTGGAATAAAAATGTGGCTCTCACCTATTGATTGCCAAATTCTTCTTGATCCACATTCAATTCTTTGCTTTGCATTTTGTAAGTTTTTTATTTTTTTAAACTTTAAATCATAATAACCAGTTATCATGAAGCTTGCTATTTTGCTATAGGATCAACATTGTTCCTTTCGCTTCTCAATCATGAAAAGGAATTTCATTTGACAGAGTTTTAGTGTTTCTCCATGTTGAACCTCCTGAGAGAGGATAAAAATAAGGGTCTTGCTACGGTGCCATGATAAATCTGAGTGCATTGGTGCAGTTGGACTAGGTATTATCATTGTCATAATTAGTTTCTCCCCCTCCATTTAATGTATTAATGTCATTAAATTTATTTTTTAGTAGTGAAACTTAAGACATATTGCAATTTAATCCTTGACAGTAAAATATTTTTTTACCCCTGATAAATTTAAAGGTGAATTCTCTGGTATCCCAAGTGTAACTTTACCCTACTTAGGTGATCCAACCAAATGATGGGAATTATTTCACTTGGCCCATTAACATTACCCATTTAATTGAGGTGACGTATTCTGATTGGACACGGTAACTTTTACCCCAAAATTATTGGGGTACAAGAGAAAACACCAAATTTAAATAACCATTATTAAATTAGAAAATATATGATTTAATTTGAAATTTTTTAACCATCAGATTTAAAAAACCTATAGACTTATCTCCTTTCTCCCTAGAACACTATAGAGAGGGTAATTAGGGTTGGTAAAACAGATTAAACAATAAAACCCAAAATGAAAAAAGTTAAGCATATTTTTAAATTTTTAAATAATCATTATTAATAATTTAAAAGTGAAAAAAGAATTTACCTATCTAGGGACTAAACTGCAAAAAAATGAAACTTTCCCTACTAATTGGTCAAAGTATGATATGACTACATTAAATGATACATCTTCAACTATTGGTCAATTATCCAACTGCACCAATGCAGTTAAATTTGTTAAGACACCATAGAAATTCTCTAAAAATAAAGGATATCAAGACATCAATATAACAATAGACAAAGTACTCACCTGCTAAATTGTTCTATATTCCACAGTAATTCACTAATAAGCTTATATAGTAGGAGTTATTAGAAGATAAAAAAAAAAAAATGCCTTCAAGGTATCAGGTTATGCAAAAACTATAGTTAATTAATCCTTTCCAACTTTTTCAAGCTGGAGTTAGATTGACCATTTTTCTGTTTAGTTATTTGTGAAGGAAAAAGTACGTGAAGCAAGTAAAGCTAATAAAGAGGTACTTTTGATTTTGGTTCTGCACATCATGTTTGGCTGCTTTATGCGTTTTCACCTATTTCACCCAATATGTTTTTGTATGATTCTGTTCCTTCCTTCTTCAAAGTTATGAGGTAACTCCTGAACACCTTTTTTAATGAATATATAAAGAGATAGAAACATGGTTTGAGGTAGCATAATAAATACTTCGTAAAACCAGTTCAATACTTTGTAAGATATGGCTTCCACCACTGAATTATTTGCTGCTGTTGTTAAGTTCTATTACAAACTGTATGATATTTAAATTTTTATTATTTGCTTAAATATTTTACTAAATATTTTATTAAGAGAAAGTTTCATTTTTATAGTATACTCTTGAGTCCAATTGTAATTTATCTTCCACGATTGAGCCACTAAATCATAATCTCCACATTATTGCAGTACTATTCACAGTGGTTTATAGCAACTACAATGATCTCTGTACATAAGAAATTAGATATGAAGTAGGAATGATAATGACACATTTGTGGCTGAGAGTAATTAACAATAATCTTGATTGATAAAGATATTATTTGAAATCATCATCAAGTTATATACTTGGTTCAATAGTTGAATCGGTAGAGCAAGAGCTTAAAAGATTGAAAATTAGAAGGGAACACTAAAGCTGCATTGCATTACCGGTTATATATATATATATATATATATATATATATATATATATATATATATATATATATATATATATATTTTGAAACCTTTAATTATGCTTTACAAAGTAGGCGATAAGTTGGCCTAGCAAGCAGGTGCTGACTTCTAGGCATTGAGAGGCCAAATTTACCCATCATAAGCAATGCACTAATTGAGCTACAACAATCCTAACTGTTATTAGACCCAATTGAATTCGGGACACCCTCTACGACCTGAACCAAATGGTATAAGTCGAAAGTCACGTCCCCGAATGTCTATGTTGTTATCTTCAAATCTCTCTGGATAAAATATGTCAACATTATCGTATAATAAATCAAAATACAACCGCGCAACGCGGGGATGACAATCTAGTTCATTGTTTAAAACGGAGGTAATTTTCAAAAAAAAATCCAAAGACTCAATTCACCCTCCTCTTGAGTGTGACCTTTTATTCCAATAGTATTTAGGTACCTAACGGGTAAGGGCACGATTATTAAAACTGCTGCCCCCACAAATATGAGTCCGAGTACGAGTTTTTTCTTGTTAAACATGAGTACGAGGATAACGACTATAATATCCTACCTATTGTCATCCTTATTCTATTAACATAAATCTGATTCTAATATAATTGATTATAACAACATATAATTGATTATTGAAATAATCAAATTTTTCGAGCGGATTCAAATACACTTAAAATCTAACATTGCACTAAAAACTAAAAAAAATCTAACGCATAAATTTGATTATATTTGGCAATATATTTTCAGAACACCTGTACTTTATATCCATTCCTCTCCTTCAAAGTTTCACTCAATATTCTTGCTTCAGCATCTATGGCAGAGGCAAAAGTAAGGTATTACTACAGCCCTTTAGACTGTGCTTTCTTCTTTTCTTTTTTCCTGGGGCCACACTATTCCTACGCACCATAGTCCCACATGTAAGGTTCCCTTTCTTCTTTACTGTTTATGTTTGCATAGTTTTTTAGCATTTGCTGGAATTATTTGTACTTTGTGCTTTCAGGTATGCTGTTGTTACCGGGGCAATCAAAGGGATAGGATTAGAGACTGTGAAAGAGTTGACTTCAAATGGAATCAAGGTAGTGCTCACAGCCAGAGATGAGAAGAGGGGCCAGGAAGCCATTGGGACATTGAAAGAATGTGGTCTTTCTGACCTTGTGGTTTTTCACCAGCTTGATGTGACTGAGCATGCTAGTATTGCATCATTAGTAGAGTTTGTTAAGACCCGGTTTGGGAGACTTGATATCTTGGTAAGAAGACAAACTGATAGTACTTAATAATTTGAACTTTATGATTCCTTTTCAATTTCTTACCCTTTTTTTTCTCAGCAAAAGTAAGTCTGATGTGTTAAACTTATGCACCGGTTAGTTTGTGCACTGCACTAATAGGAAGAGGCAGTTATTATGAAAAATACTCTTATGATTCTCAATAATAATTTATCTGGTGCATACCTCTAGTTGTACACTTTGTGTATCCAAGACTTAACCCCCCTATAACTGTACTTAAGGCCCTGTTTGCGAGTTAGGAGGGAAAGGAAGGGAAGGAGGTCAAAGGGGAAGGAAGGGGAAGGGAGGGAGGGAAGGAGAAGGAAAGCATTATCCTTCTCCTTGTTTGGGAGTGCATATTGTATGAGGGGAAGGAAATGGAGGGTATAAGACATACTTTTACAATTTTACCCTTCCTTTAAAAAATTAACATAATTAATATTCTATAAATAATATTGATGCCTCAAAATAAAAGGGATAAATTTTAAAAATGTATAAGGGTAAGTTAGTAGTTTTAATTAGTTTTCCTCCAAAATGAGTTGAGATCCTCTCCATTTTCTCTCTGCATTTCTTCTCTCCATTACTATAGTTTTAGGTGTATAAATATGATAATATGATATTAGGTGGGGTCCAAATATCATTTATACACTCAAAATCATAATAATGGAACTCTCCATTTATCATAAAAAATGGAGAGGATCTTAACCCCTCCAAAATACCGCAAATCAGGGGAACCGAAAAAAGTGGGCAGAGGAGGAGTTTGGAGGGTTTATTAAGATCCTCAAAACCTTCTCCTCCAATTTTCTAAACTCACAAATAAGGGTGACCCTCCAATAAATCTTCTTTTTCCCTTCCTTTCCCTCCAAAAATCAACTCACAAACAAGGCCTAAATGTCTTCTTAATTATTCAATTCTCTATCTGTCTCCCCAACAATTTCTCCTATGGCTGATCAACATTTATAATAATTAGTCACGACTCTTAAGAAAAAAGAGTACTTGGAATGATTTCCTCACATGCATATAAGAATATCTAGCGCACTGTGACTCTGCCCTTAAGTTGTGGAGGGGAGTTCTCAGTTTCAGCACTAACCTACATTCTGAAATTAAATTACATTAAGATTTTGCATAAACATTGTTCTGTTCCAATCCAAGCATCATGCCATTTGATATGCAAAATCCATGAGCTCAACCTAGTTTTTCCTGACACCATCCATATTCAGACTAGTGGTTCTAATATGATAAATTTACTACTGCTTATGCTGGTGTTATTTAAGAAATCTCAAGGAATTCACTGTTTACCATAGTAATAGCCTGTCATTTTGTTAGTGAATTGACAGTGCACCCTATAAACAAATGAAGTGATCAAAAGAAAATAATATAAGAACATGTGTTTTAGTATACCGGTTATAATACATGGCAAAAACAATAAGCTGTGTAGGATACATCCCAAAGAGCAAAGGGTGTTGCTTATAAGTCACCTTCTTTGTTAACTTTAAATGAATGGATCAAATTTTTTATTTACAAGTTTCAAATTCTTGTGCAGGTGAACAATGCAGGAATCAGCGGCGTCAATCCGGCTGAAAAGGTGACCTTTTTGTCTACTATGTGGGAGTATTGGTCTATTTGAAGTTCCAAAAATGCTTGAGTTTCTTATACATGAATGCAGGTGGGATCAACCGATCAACAATTAACTGGGAGGAACTAACTCAAACATATGAGATGGCTGAAGAGTGTCTAAAAACAAACCACTATGGGGCTAAGGAAACAACTGAGGAATTTCTTCCCCTTCTCCAGGTATCCAAATCACCTAGGATTGTTAATGTTTCCTCCCAATCAGGGCTATTAAAGGTACAAGAGTACCAAAGAATTTCTTTGAAATTAAATTATTGAGAAATATGAATGTACACTACCTTCTCAACATTGGCAAAACTGTGTCATGGTGGCGTTTCAGAACATATCAAACGAATGGGCTAAAGCGGTGCTTGATGATGCTGAAAATCTTACAGTTTCTATTTACCATGTTTTTATGGACATTCATGTTTTAGGAGATGAGATGAACCCTTCCTCAGGTATTATATTGTATAAATCAATTCCAATCTCATCTATTACTTGGGTGGATTCAAGTCTTCTGAAGAGGTACGTTGTCCTTTTTGTTCCCAAAAGGTGGTGATAGAAATGCGGAAGTGAACCCTTTTCCCTCTTTGTGTGATTATAGGGAAGGAAAAAAAAAAATAAAAATATCAAGATAACGACACAGGAACTTTATATGGAAATGTAAAATCTCTTAAAAACGAAGGGAAAAAAAAACCATCGGAGGTTTAAATCTTCCACTATAATGATAACAGGATTACATCAATAATTTCTTCTCCTCTACACGTAATCCAAACGTTAAGGATTACAATGACAACCCTCTTTCTCACCTAAAGGTGGATCACCCTCACCAATTTGGTGGAACATTCACAAATTTGAGAAGTTGATGCAAACTTCTCCACACAATGACGGCTCTCTCTATCTCTTCTCTCTCTCTCTCTCTCTTGGAGGATCAAAAGCATATCAATTTACTATGCATTGGAACCACCAAATATTGATGGACTCCCTACAAATCTCCACCTTCATAACTTAATTGAGGGGCACTACCACACCGGCACCTTGGCAACAATATTTGAATTTATTGGTTGGTATCACCTAGGTTATTGCACTTTGATTGTCACATTGCACCACGTATTTCTCTTGTTCATGGCCTAACTCAGGAAAATTTTCATCCACAACATCTCTTTGCATGCTTCAATAACTGCAACTTATTCCGTCTCATTAATTAGTAGATAGTGCCACACTTCTGAAGTTTGAATTGCCATGACATAGCTTCCCACAAAAGTAGTCAAATATCCTAACGTCCATTTTCTAGAATTGACATCTTGGACGACCATGTGTGCATTTGTGTATCCCTCTAACGCATGCTTTCCTTTAACAAAGCACAAACACCTCTTAGGTTTTACCATAAAGATATCGAAATACTCCCTCCGGACTTATATATAAGCAAAAAAGATTAACTTCACACATATTAAGAAAATTAGTTATATTAGTTTAATTGTCTTGTTTTTGTAAAAAATAAGTTATACTTACTAAACTACCCTTTCTTGGAGTGTATAATGTTCTTGGAAGTTGTTTCTTGGGAGTGTATAATGCTCTTGGAAAAATAAAAAGACAATTAACCAAAGGGTATTTTTGAAACACTTATATTAAATAGAGTTGATTTTGTTGACTTTTGCTTATATTTGAGTCCAAAAAATTTAGGTACTTTTTTGCTTATATATATAGATCGGGTGGGAGTATCAAATTTCATAACTGTCTCGTGTTCTTTCCCGGGGTCAAACAAGAACAGATGAATGTGACATCCCAAAAAATTTACCCTGTATAATTAAATTGCTTGGGAATAATTTAATAGATAACTATAAATTAGAAAAATGTTTAATGGATTAATGAGAATTTAAATAGCACGTCCATTCACCCGCAAAGTTTTTATTTTTTTGGTAAATATGAAATCCATTATAAAAAAAATGATACGTAACTCTAAACAAATAAAAACTACTTTTGTTCCCAAAGTAGAGTATTGATAATATAAAGAAGGAAAGGAACAATAATTTTAAGGCTTAATTGCACTTTTGGTCTCCCAGGTATCACGATTGTGCAATTTTGGTCCCCCGGATTTTAATTGCGCCAATTGGGCCTCCAAATATCACGATTGTGCAATTTTGGTCCCCCAAATTTCAATTTCGTCAATTGGGTCCCCCACGTATCATGATTGTGCCATTTTGGTCCCCCAATTATCATGATTGTGCAATTTTTAACGTCAGTAGCCTACATAGGACACGTGAGACTGATTTGACATTTAGTGAAGTCAACTTGACAGTTTACAAGACATTCTTATAAGACATCTGTAGAAGGGTGGCTTGAACCCCTGCACCCTTGCACTTTCTGTTAGTAGTTAGTTTTCTGTTTTTACTGTTTGTATAAATAGGAGGATATAGTGTGCAGATAAGAAATACGGTTTTCGAGCTTTTCTTATACTCTTTGTAATTCCTTGTAACCTCTCTCCTTTTTCTTAGTGAATTTTCTTGCACCACCCGTGGATGTAGCCAAGACCTTTGGTGAACCACGTATATTGCTGTGTTCTCCTCTCTTCCTTTTACTTTTTACATTTCATATACTTTTACTATCAGACACAACAAATTGGTATCAAGAGCATTCGTGTTCTTCTGGGATCTGTTCCGAAAGATTGGGTCTTAAAGAATCAAGATTGAAATCGCGTTGAAGCTGTGTGCAGAAAATGTCAAACCCCATCAACATTGAGAAATTCAATGGCAAGAACAGTTTTAATCTATGGCGCATCAAGATGCGAGCTCTGCTGAAGGCACAACGGATCTGGGCACCTCTATCAGAAAAAGACAAGAACTCAAACAATGAGAATCTCGTAGAGCAAGAAGAGAAGGCACATTCTATGATTATGCTATCCCTATCAGATGAGGTTCTCTATGAGGTTGCTGAAGAACAAACGGCTGCTGGCTTGTGGTTGAAATTAGAAAAACCCTACATGACGAAGTCAGTCTGCAACAAGCTACATCTGAAACGTCGTTTGTTTGGTCTACGGATGAAAGAAGGTACGCCCCTAAAAGATCATTTAGACGAATTTAATTCAATCTTGATGGAACTTCGTGATGTTGATGTGAAATTTGAAGATGAGGATGCTGCTATGATTTTACTGGCTTCTCTGGCTCCCTCATTTGAAAATTTTGTTAACTCTCTTAGTGTTGGAAAGGAGTGTATTACCTTAGAAGAGGTTAAATCGAGCTTGCATTCTAGAGAACTTCGGTTAAGGGCTTCAGGAAATGATGAAGACAATAATGGAGCAGGACTGGTTATATCCAATTCTGGGAAATCTCAAAAGAAGAAGAAAGACAAATGGAAGAAAAGGTCCAAGATTAATCCAAAGGAAATCTGTAACTATTGCAAAGAACCGGGGCATTGGAAGAAAGATTGTCCCAAGAAGAATAAGAAGAAGATGTTTGCTGCAGCTGTTAAAGAAGATTCCTCATCTGAAAATGATCTAGTACTGTCAGTTGTTGATCATCATCAACATTCAGAAGATCAGTGGGTACTTGATTCGGGTTGTTCCTATCATATGTGTCCAAATAGAAGTTGGTTTATGACATATGAAAGGAAGTCGGGAGGAAATGTTTTAATGGGCAATGACATGCCTTGCAAAACAATAGGAATTGGCACAATACAAATCAAGATGTTTGATGGAGTGATTAGAACACTCACTGAAGTTCGACATGTGCCAGATCTAAAGAAAAATCTGATATCGATTGGAGCCTTAGATTCCAAAGGTTTCAAGTGCAGTACTGAAGGTGGGGTGATGGAGATTAGAAAGGGGATTTCTGTTGTGATAAAAGGGATAAAGAAAAGCAATTTGTATTTCCTTCAAGGATCAACTATTTCAGGTTCTGTTTCATTATTTTCTCATGCTGAAAAACGTGGGCCAGATTACACAAAAATGTGGCATATGAGACTTGGGCACATGAGTGAGAAAGGAATGATGATTCTCAGCAAACAAGGTCTCCTTGGAGACCATAATATGGTGCAACTACAGTTTTGTGAGCATTGTGTTTTTGGGAAGCAGCACAGAGTAAAATTCCCAAAGGCAGTGCACACTACAAAAGCTACAGTGGATTATATCCACTCAGATTGTTGGGGTCCCTCCCGTGTTCCATCTCTTGGAGGTGCTAGATTCTTTCTCTCCATAATTGATGATTATTCAAGGATGACTTGGGTTTTCATGATGAAGCACAAAAATGAAGCCTTCAAGTTCTTCAAGCAGTGGAAGATTTTGGTTGAGAATCAGACTGGGAAGAAAGTAAAACGTCTTAGAACTGACAACGGTTTGGAATTCTGCTCTGCTGAATTCAATGATTTCTGCAAGGAAGAAGGCATTGCAAGGCAACTCACTGTTAGACACACTCCCCAGCAAAATGGTGTTGCTGAACGAATGAATAGAACTCTTTTAGAAAGGGCTCGCTGTATGCTGTCAAATGCTGGGCTGAATAGAAGTTTCTGGGCAGAGGCAATAAGCACTGCATGTCATTTGGTAAATCGTTCTCCCTCTACTGCTATTAACTGCAAAACTCCCATTGAGGTATGGTCTAATAAACCTGCTGATTACTCAATTCTTAGAGTTTTTGGTTGTCCTGCATATTACCATGTAAATGAAGGAAAGTTAGAACCTAGATCTAAGAAAGGATTGTTTATGGGCTATGGGAATGGGGTGAAAGGATATAGAATTTGGTCTCCATCTGAAAAGAAAATCATAGTTAGCAGAGATGTTATTTTTGATGAAACTTATATGCTTCACCCGAGATTGGAGTCTAATGTTTCAGGGAAGAATGATGACACCTCAAATCAGGTACAGATCGACATAATTTCCAGCACCAAACAGCAAGATAATAGACCCCAAATGGAACAAGTTGATCAAGTAACTGATCTTCATCAAGCAGGAGAGGATCAAGTTGATGAAGAACCTTTAGAGGTTGCTGCACCTTTAGAGGTTGCTGCAATACCCCATCAGCAATCTGAAAATTCAGCTAAACATCGATCTCACAGGCAAATCAAACCTCCTCAGAGATATGGTTTTGAAGATATGGTTGCATATGCTCTGCAAGTGGCCGAAGATTGTGACACTCCAGAACCAAACACTTATAAAGAAGCTATTAATGACAAAGACTCAGCTCATTGGATTGCAGCAATGAGTGAGGAAATGGAATCACTTCACAAGAATCAAACATGGAAGTTGATCAAGCTACCTAAAGGAAGACATGTTGTAGGTTGTAAATGGATCTTCAAAAGAAAAGCTGGAATCTCAGGTGCTGAAACCATAAGGTTCAAGGCACGCCTAGTTGCAAAGGGTTACAGTCAAAAGGAAGGTGTGGATTACAATGAGATTTTTTCACCTGTTGTAAGGCACACTTCCATTCGAGTTCTACTAGCTCTAGTAGCACATCAGAATCTGGAACTTGAGCAATTAGATGTGAAAACGGCTTTTCTTCATGGAGATCTTGAGGAAGATATCTTGATGAAACAACCAGAGGGATTTGTGGTTCAAGGAAAGGAAGATCAGGTTTGCAAACTACAAAGGTCTTTGTATGGATTGAAGCAATCTCCTAGGCAATGGTACAAACGATTTGACAACTTTATGATCAGTCAAGGATTCAGTAGAAGCCTTTATGATTGCTGTGTATATCATAGTAAGGTGGAGGATGGTTCTATGGTCTATCTACTTTTGTATGTAGATGACATGCTCATCGCGGCTAGAGACAAGTCTGTTATTCAGAAGTTGAAAGTTCTTCTAAGTGGAGAATTTGATATGAAGGACATGGGTGCTGCCAAGAAAATTCTGGGAATGGAGATTGTCAGGGACCGCTCTCAGAAGAAATTATTCCTATCACAAAAGGAATATATCCAGAAGATACTATTACGTTTTGGAATGGACAAAGCCAAGTCTTTGTCAACTCCCTTAGCAGCTAATACTCGTCTGTCAATGGTTTTCTCTCCTCAGTCACAATCAGAATTAGAGTATATGTCACAAGTCCCATATGCTAGTGCTGTTGGAAGTCTTATGTATGCAATGGTGTGTACAAGGCCGGATCTAGCATATGCAGTAAGCATGGTGAGCAGGTTTCTAAGCCAACCAGGAAAAGAACATTGGCAAGCCACAAAGAGAATTTTCAGGTATTTGAGAGGGACATCAGATGTGGGCTTGATATATGGGGCTGATACTGGATGGAATCTTGCAGGGTATTCAGACTCTGACTATGCAGCTGATTTGGATAATAGAAGATCTATTACAGGATATGCTTTCACTCTTGGTAATTCTCTGGTGAGTTGGAAAGCTACTCTCCAACCTTCAGTTGCTTTGTCCACAACAGAGGCAGAGTATATGGCTTTGACTGCAGCAGCAAAGGAAGGAATATGGTTGAAGGGATTAATTACTGATCTCGGTTTTCCACAGGAATATGCTTTAATTTTCTGTGACAGTCTAAGCGCTATCTGTTTAGCAAAAGATCAAGTGCATCATGAAAGAACCAAACATATTGATGTAAGGTATCATTTCATTCGCACTGAAAAGCGCATCAAAGTTCAGAAAATAGATACAAAACATAATCCAGCTGATATGTTTACAAAACCTGTGCCCAAAAGTAAGTTCATGCATTGTATGGACTTGCTCAATGTTGATTGTTGGAAGTAGAAAGGTGTGTCTGGTGGTGGCAGTTTTTCTAAGTCTCAAAGTGTTGCAGAGGTGTCAATCCAAGGTGGAGATTTGTAGAAGGGTGGCTTGAACCCCTGCACCCCTGCACTTTCTGTTAGTAGTTAGTTTTCTATTTTTACTGTTTGTATAAATAGGAGGATATAGTGTGAAGATAAGAAATACGGTTTTCGAGCTTTTCTTATACTCTTTGTAATTCCTTGTAACCTCTCTCCTTTTTCTTATTGAATTTTCTTGCACCACCCGTGGATGTAGCCAAGACCTTTGGTGAACCACGTATATTGCTGTGTTCTCCTCTCTTCCTTTTACTTTTTACATTTCATATACTTTTACTATCAAACACAACAACATCATTGACATCTGACACAATTTAATGATCAAATGCACATCATTAAGTGTCACATAAAAGTTATTTTTTCTTTAGTTCTGCTGTCAGGTGATAAAGAAGGCTATCATATAACATTGTCTATACTCTAATATATGTATTGTTTCTCCATCCATTGTAATGTATCTGCCTTTGCTGCTGATGTAGAAATAACCAAATAGATGGGCTAAAGGAGTCCTGGGTGATGTTGAAAGCCTAACAGAAGAACAGTTAGATGAGGTTTTGAATCAGTTTCTAAAAGATTTTAAAGTGGGTTTTTTTAGAAGCCAGTCTGGCCTCCTGTATCATCTGCTTATATAGTCTCAAAAGCTGCTTTGAATGCCGACACAAAGATTCTTGCGAAGAAGTACCCGTGTTTCTGCATTAATGCTGTTTGCCCTGGTTATGTGAAAACAGATTTCAACTACAATACTGGTCATATTAGTGTTGATGAAGGTGCTGAAAGTGTTGTAAGGTTGGCCTCCGCTTATCTCGAAGTGAACTGGCACCATTTTGATAAAAAATCTGTAGTATCAGCAAACTTGTCTGCCAAAGCATTAATTTCGATCAATGTTGATCAATAATCTGTAGATGACAGTGTTACAGAGAAATTAATTTTAGATAAATTTCTTTTATGTATTCAAGAGAATGAATAATAAGGTATGTTCATGTTAAAAAAGAAGTTTGAACCTTGTACAAAAGAAAATAAGGCACCTGTCTGCCCAACATTTGTAGGAACAACCTTACAGTGAATTGCAGTTACTACAAAACTTTCCATATGTTACTAGTTGTGCTGAACTACACAATTGATGTCACTATTAATTTGAGAAATCTTATGCTGAGCATGTAACTGATACAAGCACACTTTTTTTTTTTTAATCAGTTATGATGTTAACTGTGTAAAAATTAGAAAATTGATTGGGATGGAGGAGTGGGTGAAGTGTTGAATCAGTTTATGAAGAGGCTTTGGAAGCCAATCAATATGCGTACAAATATCTAAAGCTGGTTTGTTAGTACTCTTTCTTTACCAAGTTGGTATACCCTGGCTATTTATGACACTGGCCGGTGGCCTGTAACGATTGATGAAGGAACTGAACATCTTATAGTAGGATGAAAATTGTCCCATTTTTCTGTCACATTCTCTGTCCCTTACCAATGACAATTTACCACTTAATAAAATAAAATCATAACTTATTAACATCTATGCACATCCTCCACCTTTGATTGATGGTGGTACACCGAGACATCATTTTTTAGGACAGTATCATTAAATAACCTAATGGTACAAGATTATGGAGTTTTTGTTTCTACACGATTCATGACCAATATGAATCCCCATTAGGTCATTATTGTAATGAAAATGGACCAAAGGAAGGCCTATTGTGAACCAAGCCAGTGAAGTGAGGTTGCCAAGAAATTGCCTTCCTACTTAAAGCCAAAAGCCTTGTTAAGGTGCAAGTGTAACTGCTCTTTACTCGCCTGATGCTGCCAAATTACCTCGGCAGTGGCCCTTCGGCCTAATGCACATAACATTTGACGTCTGAATATCTATACAGATGGTACAAAAAAACCTTCCTTCACTTTAATTATTTGCCAAATAGATTGAGGAAAAAAGAAATAAAACTAATTAAATTATCTGTGGTAGGTCCTCTAGCGGGAAGTGCAAGCTCTTTCCCCTTCTGTTTTTATTGCATATAGGCAAATTTTGGTTTCCTCTTAGGCTAATCATTCGGCCTAAGTATTTCTGTTAAAGAAAAGAAAAAATTACAGATACTTTTTGAAATTTTGGTTTAATCATAGTCGAGACTTATTTTTTTTTAAAATTACGTTGACTTCACTTGAAAATTATGTAATTATTCTTGTACGTACCTCTTAAGCAGCTGTTAACATTAACTTATCTTGAAACGGATCTTCCTTACAACATAAGAGAGCTATGGCTCCCCCAATTAATACTTCTAATTGCTCATTTACACTCACTGTTAATTAACTAAAATTTTAGTTTTTTTTTTTTTTTTTTTAAAATGAGTCCTCAATAAGGAATATGAAGACAAATAACACCTATGTGTTGTTCCTTTGAAACCAGTGTATTGGAAAGAGAGATACATAGGGTGCGTTTGGGTATACAGCTTATTTAAACGCTTATACAATAAGCTCTTTTTTAAATAAGCTAAAAACAGCTTATTTTCATAAGCTTCTCTGACAAGCTTATGGAAATAAGCTAAAAAGAGCTTATGAAAAGATTATAGACTATTTTAATAAAGCTTAGGTTTATTATCATAAGTTATTTTTAGAAGCTCTCTATAAGCTCTTTCAAACACACCCATAGTCACATCCCGTTTGGGAAAATATAGCATACCAATTGCTTTATGAAAAAATATAGGTATGCACTAAATGAATTTTTTTTTTTTTAATTTGACTTTGCAATAATTGAGTGAAAATAAGTTGAAAAATGAAATCTAAATAGCAGTTACATCTATGTTTAATGTTGGGATGGTGACTTGTTTCCAGGTTTCACTCAAGCCTTTGTTTCTTTTTTCTTTTTGGTAAACATGATATATGTACGATGTATCCACCCAGTGGTGACCCTAAGCACGGTTGGGATGGGTGATTGTCCAGGGTCCCATTTTTTTAGGGGCACTAATTCTTTTTAGTAATATATATACATATTAAAATAATTTTTTTATATATTTAAAATTATATAAAAAATTATTATAAATATTAAACAAAAGTAGTAATTAAACAAGTTGTTTCCTGAAACCAAGTCAACTAACGAGTGACTAACCAACACGCGATGTTTCATTTCTCTTTGTATCAACAAGAATACACCCGCGATCTTGGGTACTGAAACGGTGATAGTCATTTAGGCGCTCTCAACAAGGAAAAAAAACGAGGGTCTGGTTTGTATAAATGTCCGGTGATGGTCCATTTCTCTCAATTACTCTGTATCGCGCTTGTCCCCTGATTCTATTTTTCTCTAATATCTGATTCTGTTGATATCTTTGATACTCTATATCTCAACTCTCTCTCTCTTATCTCTTTGTGCCACTAAAAACGCGGGTTCTCCTTCATCTTCCCTTTCTCGTTGCACACTCGTCACCGTCACTTGACATGCGTATTGATGTAGCTATAGAACTAGTAAAATGTTTGATTAAGTACTTGAAAAAATATAGAGAATCGGGATTTGCAAATGCTATTGCTATGCTGAAAAAATTGTGAATGAAATGGAGATTGAACGTGTGTTTGTTCAAAAAGGTCAAATTCATAAGAAAAATACACTATGATGAAAATCCCTCTGAATGCACACAACCAAACCTTGAGTCTGCTGAGGAGTATTTTAGGACCCATTATTTTTTATATATTGTAGATCAAGCAATTGGCTCACTTAACAGAAGATTTGAGCAGTATAGCACATATGAGTGAATTTTTGGATTTTTGTTTAGTATTGAAAAACTTAGGTCATTCTCTGATAAGGATTTGAAATTATGTTGCAAACATCTTGAAACTTATCTAAAACATGATAATTCTTATGATCTTAATGGTGAAATTTTATTTGAAGAATTAAAAGTCATTAGAGAGGTTTTAACAGTTGAATCAAAATCAAGCTTTATGATATTGAGTTCTTTGAAAACATTAATTGGTTTCCTAATGCATACATAACTTATAGAATAATATTAACTATCCCAGCCCTCTTACTGTTACATCTGCTGATAGAAGTTTTTCTGAATTTAAATTATTAAAATCTTATTTGCGATCTACTATGTCACAAGGTAGATTAAATAGTTTTGCTTTAATTTCTATCGAAAATGATTTTTTAAACAACTTTGATTATGATCGGTTTATTAATGATTTTTTAGCAAAAAATGCAAGGATGACAATGTTTAAATGATTATGAGGGCATCAATTTCTGAGTTCGCCTACAGTATCCAAAATATCAGGACCGGCCCTATATCCACCACCGTTAGCAGTGACTAATCTTCGTCGAGGAACCTGTTCGGCACACAAGGTGGATTCTCCCCTCCCAACTAGGTTTTCTCCATACGCAAGAGCCAGAATTTGAATCCCGGATCACTTGCTTAAGGTGTCGAGTCCCTTACCACTCGGACCAACCATATGTTGGTACTCAAGCTTTGTTTGAATTCAAAATCTTTTCTCTCGGGCCTTGATTAAAATTTTCTAATTTTTTAATGAATAAAAAAATATCTTCAAGACTTAAATATAACAATATTTATGACCTTAATTTACCCTTTGCGCTTTGGCTCCCTCGGTATTTTTCTTTAAGCTCCGCCACTACACTTATTCCTCTTATTTTGACTTTTGAGTGATATCTAGCATATAATATTATAAAGTTGGAGGAGAGGTTCATGAAACTCATAACAAAACTCAACCATCATCATCAACTCACCACCAAGAACCACCATGGCACTAACGTCACTAACCATTAACCACATATTAAATTTATAAAGAAATCATTAAACTTTAATGTAAATATTTTATATAACCAACATGTGGTTGGTGTGAGTGGTAACAAGTTCAAACCTCTTAAGCAAGTGGTCAAAGGTTCGATCACTGACTTTTGCGTACGGAAAAAAATCTAGATGAGAGAAGTCAACCCTTCAATGTCGTCTAGTACGCGTGGGATTAGTCTTCGCAGTTGTGCGCGGCGATACCCTGAGAAACCAAAAAGATATAAATATTTTATATATGGATATAGTTTTTTTACAACTAAACATTATGCACTTAACAATTATTATTATTTTTTTTTTGGTGTATAACCAGGCGTAGAAATAACACTAGGAGGAGTAGAAACTCCCATTACATCACAAAGCAACCATTACTTCACTTGCATCGGAGGAATCTTATATCTAACAAACAAAGTTTGAGGGGGAACAAGCAAGGTTTGCTAGAACGTCTGCACTGTACACGTGAGAAACTCCAACCTCCCAATCTCTTGCCATCAAAGACTGTATCTCCTGCAGCAGACTTCTTCCTTTGTAGCTACCTATTTGACCACCAAGAATACTCTTTACCACTATTACAAAATCCATGTGCAACTCAACACAACAATAAACCTTCTCCTAACTCCCAAGCCAATTTTAGACCTTCCACGGCTCCCCAAAGCTCAGCCACAAAGCATAAGCTGAACCCAAAAACTTGGAGAAGCAGCCCAACCAATACTCTCCACAAAGAAGACCCCCCCACATCCTGCAGGACAGTTAGCTCCTTCACAAGCTCCATCCATGTTGAGGCTAACCCAAGCATTAGAATAAGAGAGTCGCTTAATCATGGTCTGCGCTAAGTTAACTCGACACTGTGTTGTCCGAGTTGCACCAACAGTTTCACAATAGAACGTCAATTGCTGCACAACCTTGGTCCAAGGACAAACAGGTCTCACGTAATATTCCCCATCATACAATGTTGAATTCCTTTGTTTCAATAACAGATGGCATGCTTGTCCCCAAACCTAAAAGTAATTCCATATCTAAAGTCATTATTCAGATTTGCCACCACCCAGTGTTTCAACTCTCCACCAAAGAACCAACTCCTCACTTCTAACTTCACTAAATGACACTACACCGCAGTAGTTAGAGGACAATTCCTCATCACATGAATCACACTTTCTACAACATTCTGACAATGATGAGTGACAATAACATGACCCCAAACCCAAATTATTCTTCCTTTGGATAGTCAACAAACACCCATGACCAACCTACCATGAAAACATTTCACACGTTCGGTACCCTTTATTTTTCAAATTCTTTGCCAAAGGTTCTCCATATCCATTAAGTGAAAGTCATTCAAAAGTGCATAAGCGCTAGTAATAAAAAAATTTACCCCTTTTATCTCCGGACCATACCCAAACATCCGAACCTCTATGAGTAGAATGAGGCAATACAACAAGCATTTTCGAGATAATATTTTAAGGGAGCACTTCATGAAGTACCTACCAATTCCTTGGCCATCAGCAACCAAATCACAAACACGTTAATCCTCCAAGCAGTGAGATAGCTCTCCAGTATAGTATTCTAATTTAATATTCACATCCAGCTATCTCTCGAAGCATGAGTTTGAAGACCATCCCTAATGGGCAAAGTCTCAAAGGGAGCAAAAGTTGGACGAAGCCCACCCACGCTTTTCCAAGTAAAAGAATCACCGTTAGGGAGTTGTTACCTACACCACCAAATTTGCACATCTACCGCCCCATAGTATTGAATTATTTTTTTATTACAAAAATACCCCTACAGTTAAATTTCCACAACTTTACTCCGCTACTTTACTCCTCTCACCCCTCTTCTCCCTCATCTCCTCTCAACTGATAAACAATACTGCAAAGTTCACAGCCTAGAACAAAAAGCACACCATTCCTCTAGTAACAGATTTATTGCTGCACCTCCTTACATGATCAAAGCTGATGTAAAAATGTTGGCCAAATACCACAGGTTCATTGTGCTGAGACCCACTAAGCACTATGATATAAAGTTTCCCGAAATCTGAAGCAAACTACAACACAAATTTTTTTGTGTTTACAATGATATATAGTTTCCCAAAACTAAAACCTGAAGCAACTTTCTTCACCTTGCTCTTCTTCTCCCCCACCCCCTCATCTCTTTTTACCTCACAATTTTTTTTTTTGTTTTCTAGATCTACTGGCAATTAATTGCCGGTGGGGTAGTTGCAGCATAGAAAAAGAGGTGCATGGGGTGTTTACTCATGATAGGTACCCCAAAATATTTTCCCAAGGTCGCTGTTTTTCTGAATCTGACATACCGCTAATATTTCTAGTGCTAACATCAACATTTTTAGAGAGAAAAAATGTTTGTCTTCTCGAAACTAAGATATTCGCGCTTGAAATTTAAAAGACATTTATTGGACTAGCTATTACAGAAGGTAACCAAAAGAGTCTTTGGACTCAATGGTTCTATAAGTTATCGTCCAGTCGTAAACCAAGAATAGGTGTTGGACGAGATAAAGTCTTTGGACTATGTTGGATGAGATAACGTCTTTGGACTATGTCAGACGAGATAACGTCTTTGGACTATGTTGGACGAGACAAAGTCTTTAGACTCAATTTAGATTTGTCCTGCACACTTAATATAAAACATTAGTCCATAACAAATCTTTGTTCATCTTAAATTAGCTCTTTGTTAACATCAAAACTTAAGGGATTATCTGGACCATGACCACTTTGGTTCCAACAATCTCCCCCTTTTTGATGATGACAAAACATGCTAATTTTGATTGAACAAAGAGTCCTAGAGAGCTGAAGGGCTCCCCCTAAGATAGACATTCTAATCATTTAAAGCATTTAATCATTTAAAGCATACAAAACAGATATGAGCACATGTATCATTTAAAGATTCAATCAACCCATTTAACTTTAAATAATCAAATAATCAATCAATTTAAATAATCAATCAAATAATCAATCAAATTTTCTCCCCCTTTTTGTCATCAGACAAAAGAGTGAGAAACACATCATAGTCAGTTGATTTGAAAACAAAGAAAAAAATTTTAAGAAGAGGGAGGAGGTTTGGGAATGAAATCTGTGAACATGGCCGCAATCTGCTGAAGGAGCACCGCATTGTTAGCTTCTATAGTCCGTTGAACGAACTCTTGAAACTCAGGAGGAATAACCGAGGCAGAGCTCTCAGCAGTGGCCCGGGTTGCGTCCACACCTCTTTGATCAGGAACTACACTCAGAGCCTGAGAAGGAGATGGAGCATCAGGATGGACCATTGAGAGAGGGACCGGTTGAGACTTGGACTGAGCTGAGTCTGCAACTTGTTCCACTTCATTATCATGAGTTTCAGAGGAGGGTTCCGCATAGATAATTTCGGTGTCCCCAGTCTCTTCAGGAATGACTGGCTTAGGAGGAAGAGTAGGAGGAGCAAGAGGAACAACAATAGGTTCGGGTGGACGCAGCACTTCAAGTATGTTATCAGCATCATCATACTTATTTTCCCGCCATCTGATAGGAGGCATAGGCAGAACATCTCTAGGATAAAGAGGTATCCCAAAGATATCGTCTATGATCATGAAGGTTGCTTCACGGATTCGATATTGTCTCGGGTAGACGCGAATCTCAGCTTTCTCCTCAACTGATAAACCAGATGATGACATTTCTTGGGAGCGTCTCCAGATGTGATTTTCCCAATATATCCTAGCATCTGGGTCAAATCTGAAGCGAGGATCTTTCTTCCAAATACTTTCGAGAGCCCCAGAGTCATCTCGATGTTTTGTCCAAAACAGGGGATCAAAAGCATGTTGGTAAGGCAGCGTCCATGACTCAAGCTTTTTGCGAAGGTCCTTATCCTTGTTGGGATCTAGGATAGGGAGCCTTAGGCAAGCTCGAGGAGGAACAACTCCTACGCTAGTGCGAGAAGACTTTGACCAAAATCTCTTTGGAAGGTTGTGATGGATCTTAGCTTCTCGAGGCATGTCACACTCCTTCCGCACAGTATAGTAAGGAAGAAAGTCCCGGACATCAGAATACTCCTTCCAAGATGATGGATAGCTTGGAATGAAAGAAAGGTCGGGATAAAGGATGAAGTTACTTAAGCCAAACGTCCTTGCCCTTCTTTCATACTCCGTCTTGCAACCTCTCTTGGCTTCATGGCGAAGAACAACATGCCTCTTTATATTGTAGTGGCACCATTTGAATGCCTTGTCCTTGATGAGGTTGGGAAAGATTTTCCTTGGAGGAAAAGTCTTCTTCTCAAGGTAGGTAACCAATGGTCCATGGGCATTGTATGTTTCAGAGGGCAGAGGTTTAGGTGAAGTGTATGGGATGGGTTGGTAGGCAAGTTTAGGGGGTGAGGTGGATGATGTGGAGGGTTGTTCAAAATCATACTCGGGTAATGGAAAGGGGCTTTTGGGGTGAGGTTCAGTAGTGGGGGGTGAGTGTTTAAGGAATAGAACAGGAAATTTGCGTTTGACTTCAGCCCAAATTGAGCATTTGTTGTTGTAGTCTACTCCAGGGAGGCGTCTATATTTGCTTAAGGGAAAGATCCGTCTGGGGTAGGGGGCACCATAGGGTTGGAAGGGATGATCTCCCCAGGGTGTGAACCAGTCTTCGGGTTCATTTGGGGAAGCTAAAGTTTGGGTTTGTGGTAGGTTAGTGGGTGAGAGTGGTAGGGAAGGTTCAAAGGTTAAGTCTTCTATCTCGGACGATTGGACGACAGGAGAAACAATAACTGAACTGGAGATAGGTTCAGTATTACCTTTCGTCTTTGCTCGAGATGACCTTGCCCTTGTTGACAAAGGTTTGGGCAGAGGTGCAGCAGACGAAGTTTCCAATCTTGGTCCTTTAACTACCCTGGAGATGGGTAGATTGTCCTCTTCATCTTCATCAATGGGAGCTAGAACCAGCTTCCTTTTTCTTGAAGGTTGGACGATGAGCTTTGGACGAGACGAAGAAGTCTTAGCTATTGGACGAGCTCGTTCAGCAGAGCGTCCAGCAGAGACACATTGTTCAGACGCTTCTTCTGAGCCTTGCGTCTCAGCTCCTTTTTGCTTTTCCTCAAGTTTGGACTTTTTAAAGCAGTCCAACTGCATCATTACCAAACTTTGCCTGCTAAACTCAGGCTGATGCACCCGTTCAATCCCATGAACTCCGTAGTATTTGAACTTTCTTTCTGGAGCCAAGTTCTTTAGGTCGTCGTAGACCATGTGCTTCTCAAATATTTTGGAGAGAAGAGCGCCATAGATGAGTGCAGTGTTCTTCCCAGAGTCTTCAATGGCATATTTGAAGAAGGAAAAGAGGAGGTGGGGAAGGTTTATTTGCCTTTCAAGAATCAGATGAACTAGGCAAAATTGATGAGCCTTTGAAACATTATCCTTTGACCCAACTTTATGAAGGATAGCCTTGTTCAAGATTTGGTGAAGAACCCTAGCCTTGTCAGTCATTTTTGAGGCTATGAGCTTGTCACCAGAGTTTTTCAACAAACAATCTCTGATGGTGGAAGCATCACCAATCTCTTCTTCCCAGTCATCTTCAACAGTTATGCCTGATTGAGCGCACCCAGTTGCATTAGAGATAGTTGCTTCAGATACTATTACTTCAGTATCAAGCACCTTGTTGCGAATCTCTCTTGCAGAGACAATGGGGTTTGTCCAGAACTCCCTAACTAGAGCAGGGTAGATTACCGGAGAACCTTCAAAGTAGCTTGACCATCCAGCGGCATGGATGTTAGAGAAGATATCAATCCCATTATCAGCCAGGAATTGTAGGTTAAACTTGTACTCGACCATAACATCAGCAGTCTGAGCATTGAAGGTTTTTCCTTTACCTTTAGAGCCAGCAGCAGAAGAGGTTGCCATAGTTTCAGAGAGGATGTTTAAAGAAGAAGGTTTTTCAGAAAGGGTTTTCCTTTTCGAAGATGCAAGAAGAAAGGTTAAAGCTTTTTGTAAAGGTTGGATTTTTATCAAAGAGCAAAACTTAGGTTTTAAAAGGAAGAAGAAGAGAGAGCGAAAACCTTTCGTATTTTTAAAGAGAGAGAGAGAGAGCGAAACGACGTGCATTAAATGTCTGACACACGTTCAGACTTTGAAACCGTAAAAAGCATTTTTTTGGCAAATAAAGAAAACAAAGAACTGACTCAGTTAAGGGAATGAAGAATAATATTTCATTCGACAAAGATTGAGTTTCATTAATGCATTAGACGAGCATTCAGAAATTACACTGGACGAGCATATATTGGACGTAATGCAAATATTGGACGCATGCATTGGACTCTCAGTTAATCAATGAAATGCATGTTCGGATATTTTCTTATGAATTTAACCTATCTACGGCTAAAGGTTTAGTGAAGATATCTGCCCATTGATGGTCAGTATCAACAAATTGAATATCTATTGTTCCTTTTTGCACATAGTCCCTAATAAAATGATGTTTTATTTCTATATGCTTTGCTCTAGAATGCAGTATGGGGTTCTTTGACAAATTAATAGCAGCAGTATTATCACACATGATAGGGATGTTGCTTACAAACACGTTGTAGTCTTCCAACTGATGTTTGATCCATAGCAGTTGTGAGCAGCAGCTGGCTGCAGCAATGTACTCAGCTTCAGCAGTTGATAGAGCAATTGTGCTTTGCCTTTTGCTTGACCATGAGACGAGGTTAGCACCAATGAAGTGACACCCTCCACTTGTGCTTTTCCTTTCTATTCTGTCTCCAGCATAGTCAGCATCACAGAATCCAACTAATCTGTATTCATCAATTTTCTTATACAAAAGACCCAGATTAGTAGAACCTTTTAAGTATCTAAAGATTCTTTTTACTGTTGGGAGATGAGACTCTCTTGGATCAGATTGAAAACGAGCACATAAGCAAACGCTAAACATGATATCAGGTCTGGACGCAGTTAGATATAAGAGAGAACCAATCATACCTCTATATACCTTTTGGTCTATCTTTTTATCTTTATCATCTTTGTTTAGCATGGACGTTGGATGCATTGGTGTATTCATAGGTTTACAATCGTCCAACTTGAAGCGTTTTAGAAGCTCCTTTGTGTACTTCGTCTGATGAATGTACACTCCGTCTGAAGTTTGCTTTACTTGAAGTCCGAGGAAGAATTTTAGTTCTCCCATCATGCTCATTTCAAACTCCCTTTGCATTAATTCAGAGAATTCTTGGCAAAGAGATTCATCAGTTGCACCAAATATTATATCATCAACGTAAATTTGAGCAACAATAAATTCCTTTTTATTCACTTTTCTAAAAAGAGTTGTGTCCACTTTTCCTCTCGAGAAGCCATTCTCCATTAGGAAAGAGCTGAGTCTCTCATACCAAGCTCTAGGAGCTTGCTTGAGTCCATATAAAGCTTTCTTAAGCTTATATACATGCTCAGGACCGTTCTGATCTTCAAAACCGGGTGGTTGGAGAACATATACTTCTTCATTAATTACACCATTTAGAAATGCACTTTTTACATCCATTTGGTAAAGCATGATGTTATGATGTGCAGCATATGAAAGTAAGATGCGTATAGCTTCTAATCTAGCTACTGGAGCAAAGGTTTCAGTATAATCAATACCTTCCTCTTGTGAGTAGCCTTGGGCAACTAGCCTTGCTTTATTCCTTACCACCTTGCCATCCTCGTCCAGCTTGTTGCGATAGACCCACTTGGTTCCAATTACAGACTTATCCTTAGGCAGGGAGACCAGCGTCCAAACGTCACTACGTTGAAACTGGTTGAGCTCTTCTTGCATAGCGAGGATCCAGCACTCGTCCAATAAGGCTTCGTCCACAGACTTTGGTTCCATCTCAGAGATGAAGGCTGAGTCAGCTTGCTCTCTGAAAGTTGACCTTGTCCGGACGCTATCATTAGGTTTGCCAATGATTTGATCCTCGGGATGATAAGTTCTGAATTGCCATGAACGAGGGGTATTTACAGCTTGCTGAGACGATGATGCGTCCATCGTAGCGTCTGATGCCTCGTCTTTGTTGGTTGTTGGACGAGCAACTGAATCATTCAGATTCATATCTGCAAAAGAATCATCTAGCTCTGATAATCTCTTATTAGGCTGTTTGTCATCAAATTTAACATGAATGGATTCTTCAACAATCAACGTTCTAGAGTTACAAACTCTAAAAGCTTTAGACGTTTCAGAGAATCCTAACAATATTCCATTATCTACTTTGGCATCAAACTTTCCTAGTTGATCCTTAGTATTTAAAATAAAACATTGACATCCAAAGGGGTGGAAATAAGAGATGTTGGGTTTGCGTCCTTTCCACAATTCATAAGGAGTCTTATTCAAGATTGGTCTTATGTATATTCTGTTTTGAATATAGCAGGCAGTATTTACAGCTTCAGCCCAGAAGTGCTTAGGGA
This sequence comes from Ammopiptanthus mongolicus, assembly GCA_039655645.1. Taxonomy (NCBI): domain Eukaryota; kingdom Viridiplantae; phylum Streptophyta; class Magnoliopsida; order Fabales; family Fabaceae; genus Ammopiptanthus; species Ammopiptanthus mongolicus. The sequence goes on along the minus strand of CM077346.1, from coordinate 76,575,895 downwards.
CAGAATTATCACTGAGCATTGCCCTAGCCATCTCTTGAAGAGATCGGTTCTTCCTCTCAACAACACCGTTTTGTTGTGGAGTTCTAGGAGCAGAGAAATTGTGATGAATACCACTTTCATCACAAAACCTTTGAAAGAGCTCATTTTCAAATTCGCCACCATGATCACTTCTGATCGAGCTGATGAATACGCCTTTTTCATTCTGAACTCGCTTACAGAATATAGAAAAGACCTTGATAGACTCATCCTTGTGAGCAAGGAACTTAACCCATGTCCATCTAGTATAGTCATCTACTATGACAAGTCCATATTTCTTACCACTGACAGAGGCCGTCCTTGTTGGACCAAACAAATCAATATGCAACAATTCCAGTGGTCTAGAAGTACTAACAATGTTTTTGGACTCAAACGAGTTCTTAACTTGTTTTCCTTTTTGACAAGCGTCACAGAGAGCATCTGATCTAAACACAATCTTTGGTAAGCCTCTTACAAAGTTATGCTTGTTTAGTTTAGAGATTAATCTCATACTAGCATGACCAAGTCTTTTGTGCCAGATCCATCGCTCATCTTCAACAGACACCAGACATGATACACTTTGAGTTGAAAGTTCCCCCAAATTAATCTTGTACAGATTATTTTGCCTTTTGGCAGTGAATAAGATGGACCCATCAGGGTTCTTGACCATACATTCACCTTTATTGAAGGAAACAACAGACCCACTGTCACATAATTGACTTATGCTAAACAAGTTGTGTTTTAATCCTTCAACCAGAAGAACATTATCAATAGAGGGAAGAGGATGCTTACCAATCTTACCTATTCCTACTATCTTACCCTTCTGGTTGCCTCCAAAGGTGACCCATCCACTAGACTTCTCACGGATTTCTTGGAACATACACCTTTCTCCCGTCATGTGACGTGAGCAACCACTGTCCAAGTACCAGGACTGGGGTCTTTTTTGTGTTGCTAAGCAGATCTGCAACAGGTATTATCATATTCTTAGGTACCCAGATAGACTTGGGTCCTTTTGGGTTAGTTGGTGGTCTTCGTCCATGCATTTTGTTTTTATTTTTGTAAATGCATTTTGAAGAAGTCTGACCACTCTTTCCACAAATCTTACAGTAAGTTCTGGATGCATGCAATTTATTTTCTTTTTGCTTTCCATAGGAATGAAAAGCCTTGTGATTTTTGTTGGACCCTGATATTTTCTGAGACGCAGTTTGTTTCTCAGAGTCATAGCCTAGGCCAGACTTATCATGAGGTGATCTAGTGTACCTCAATATCAGGTCTAGCTTCTCTGATCCTCCAACAAGCTTAGTTACGCTTTTGGTGAGATCAGATACCTCTTGTTTTAGTCTAGTTACCTCATGAGGTTTACTGGACTCAGAGGTGAGTTTGTCAGTTAGACTGACATTCTCAGCTTTAAGCTTATTATTCTCTTCAACAAGCTGCTTATTTAGTTTGTTGGACTCTTCCAACTCCTTATTTACTTTTGACCATTTTTTCTTAAGCACGATGTATTGATGATGCAATATAGAAGAATCATTTAGCAGTTCATCATATGCTTCTTGAAGAGAGTTAGAAACGGATACCTCGTCATCTTCTGATTCAGCGTCCGAAGAGCTTTTGGCCATTAGGCAGAGATTTGAGGTAGACGAGCTCCTTGGTCTGAACAGATGTTCCAGAGCGTCCAGCTTCTCCTTAGCTGTTTGGAGTTGCGAGACCATGTCCAATCTTGGATGATCAAGGGCGTTGACAAGACACCAGTTGGCATAGGCATTCTGAGAACATCGTCTGATATCATCACTCGTCCAGTCTGTTTCATGTTTGGACGATGTTGAACCGTCCTCATGGGTAATCGTTGGACGATAATCTCCGTTTGTGAAGATGTCCCACAGCTCATAATTTTGAGCTTGGACGTATAATTGGAACATTGATTTCCAATAAGTATAGTCTGTTCCCTTGAAGATGGGTGGAACATTCACATTCCTTCCTCTTCCAGAGGTAGACTCCTGACTTCTTTCTCCGGGAACAACAAATTGTTCATCGTCCAAAGAGTCTTCATCTTGCTTGTTGGACCATAGGCATAGATTAGCCTCTTCATTTGTTTCTTCTTCTTCTTCTTCAGAAGAGTTCAAGTCCTCCCAAGTTGCCATGAAGTTCTTTTTCTTCTTTATGAAGAACTTCTTTTTGTCCTTTAGCGTAGGACAATCAGCTTTGAAGTGTCCTGGTTTGTTACATTCAAAACAGACCAGCTGACTTTTATCCTTGGGTTCAGCATGATCCTTGAAGCTTTTCTTTTGGAATGGCCTTCTCTTCATTCCATTTTTCTTTCTCCACATATTCTGAATCTTTCTGGAGATAAAGGATAGCTCGTCATTGTCTGATACATCATCATCAGACTGATCAGCTTCATCACTGGACTCATCAGCTTTTAAGGCTTTTGAGTTGTTGGACCTATGAGCTTTCAGGGCAATCCCTTTGTTCTTCTTTCCTGGATTGTCAAGATCAAGCTCCTGCTCGTGAACTTGAAGCGTCCCGACAAGATCATCCAGAGTCAAAGTGGAGAGATCTTTGGCCTGGGTGATTGCAGTGACAAGAGGTCTCCATTTCTTAGGCAAACTCCTAAGAATCTTGGTGACATTCTCCTTGGTAGTGTAGACCTTTCCAAGGGATTTCATATTGTTGATGATCATCTGAAAGCGACCCATCATGTCAAGGATGGACTCTCCTTCAGCCATGGTGAACATTTCATACTGGCCAACCAGCATGATGATTTTAGAGTCCTTCACCTTGGTTGTCCCTTCATGGAGATTAGACAAGGTGTCCCATATTTGTTTGGCTGATTCACATGCGTGAATCTTCTGAAATTCGTCAGGACTGAGAGCACACATTAAAGCATATCTTGCTTTATGATTCTGTTCCATTCTAGCCCGTTCAGCATCTGTCCAGTCGTCCTCTGCTTTGTCTGTCCCGTCAGAGTTGAGACAAACGTTAGGACCGTTTGTGATTCTGGCCCAGAGAGCTGAGTTTGTACTGAGGATGAAACCTTTGAATCTCTCCTTCCAGTACAGGTAATGAGTACCGTTGAAGAACGACGGTCTGGTCATGGAAGTGCCTTCCATAACTGGTTGACTCCTGCTTGGCATACCTGGTCCAGACATATCTGCAGTAGGATCTTTTCCTCTACACGGCAAAGTGCTCAACCCAGAGGCTGAGCTCTGATACCAATTGAAGGAACCTATTTGAAACACAAGAAGGGGGGTTGAATTGTGTTTTAGAGAATTTTAAATTCTTTTCGTAAGCAGATAATGTTTTTCTCAAGATTGGACGCTAAAACGATTGAAAGCAAAGAGAGCTCTTCCAAACACCACGTTGGACGCTAACTTAGTTTGACAGCGTAAAGAAAGGCAATTCAATCCCAGTTAGTTAATTAGATAATAATCTAAAATAAGAGTAAGGGAGAGAAAAGAACACAAAGATGTTATCCTGGTTCACTCTTCACCAAAGAGCTACGTCCAGTCCTCTCTACTTGAGAGCTTTATCCACTATAACAAAACCTTTTGTTACAAAGTATTCAACACCTCTTCAGGCAGTATTCTCAACCTCTTCAGGTTCTCTAAGTATTCTTTTACAGACAAGCCTCTTCAGGCTCAACCAAACTATGGTTTTGAAAAAGATTGTTCTACTAACTCACTAAATGTGAGAATTCGAAACTAAAGCTTAGACTCTTGAAAATAGCTCTACACAGAGAGTAATATGAAGGTTAGAATCAGAGTAGCTTTTCTAGCTTTGCAAGCTTGAGATTTTCTCTTTTATCTCTTGAAGGATTTTGAAATGCTATGTGTTGCTTCACTTGTATTTTTGCTCAAGTTCAGTTTCGTTCAACGTTTCTTGATTATGCACTTTCAAAAGATGAAGGTATATATAGCCTCTTTTCTTTGAGCAGTCTTCAGTCTTTAACGAATGGAAAAGGATCCGTTCTGATGAGCATTGAATGCATTTGATCCGTTTAGTCTGATAGCTTCTGAAGTTTCTGATTAGCAGAATAGACTATCAGGGAGATAGCTAAAAGTGGTGCTGACATATCCTCTGAGTAGAACGAAAGTTGCCTTTTGTTTATCCAAAACAAGAAGGTCAACTTCTTTAGGTGATAGAGACATTCTGGCTTATGCTTTTCTTTTGTACGAATCTTACAGCGAATGTTTTGTCCCACTGGTATAAGCCTTTTACATGGAATAATAATTTCAAATGCTTTTACAAAGATATTCGCACTTGAAATTTAAAAGACATTTATTGGACTAGCTATTACAGAAGGTAACCAAAAGAGTCTTTGGACTCAATGGTTCTATAAGTTATCGTCCAGTCGTAAACCAAGAATAGGTGTTGGACGAGATAAAGTCTTTGGACTATGTTGGACGAGATAACGTCTTTGGACTATGTCAGATGAGATAACGTCTTTGGACTATGTTGGACGAGACAAAGTCTTTAGACTCAATTTAGATTTGTCCTGCACACTTAATATAAAACATTAGTCCATAACAAATCTTTGTTCATCTTAAATTAGCTCTTTGTTAACATCAAAACTTAGGGGATTATCTGGACCATGACCACTTTGGTTCCAACATTGAACTGACGTGGCATGATATTAGTGCGACACGTGGCTCTTTATTTGATGGCGTTAGGTCGAAATTGACGGAAAAGACTAACGTGAAAACGAAACATAGCGTGTGGAACCAATTTGAAAAAAAAGAACTTATGGGACCGATGTGAAAAATTAAATAAACATATAGGACCAATCAACCTATTTTGCCTTAAATTTATAAAGAAATCATGAAACTTTTTTTTTATATAACCAACACGTGTTGGTCCAAGTGGTAATAGGTTCGGGCCCCTTAAGCATGTGGTTAGGGATTCAATCACTAATTCTTGTGTATGGAGAAAATCTGGTTGGGAGAGGTCAACCCTTCAATGTTGTCCAGTACTTCGTGAGATTAATATCCACAATTGCGCGCGGAGGATATACTGAAAAACCAAAAAAATATAAATATTTTATATACTGATATAGTTTTTTTACAACTAAAAATTATGCACTTAAAAATTTATTTTTTTGGTGAATAACGGGACCCAAGCCTAAAGAAAATTACGTAGAAATAACACTAGGAGGAGTAGAAACTCCCATTACATTAAAAAGCAACAATTACTTCACTTGCATAGGAGGAATCTCATATCTAACAAACAAAGTTTGAGGGGGAACAAGCAAGGTTTGATAGAACATCTGCACTGTATACGTGAGAAACACCAACCTCCCAATCTCTTGCCATCAAAGACCGTATCTCCTGCAGCAGACTTCTTCCTTTGTAGCTACCTATTTGACCACCAAGAATAGTCTTTACCACTATTACAAAATCCATGTGCAACTCAACGCAACAATAAACCTTCTCCTAACTCCCCAAGCCAATTTTAGACCTTCCATGGCTCCCCAAAGCTCAGCCACAAATCATAAGCTGAACCCAAAAACTTGGAGAAGCAGCCCAACCAATACTCCCCACAAAGAAGACCCCCATCCTGCAGGACCGTTAGCTCCATCCATGTTGAGGCTAACCCAAGCATTAGAACAAGAGAGTTGCTGAATCATGGTCTGCGCTAAGTTAACTCGACAATGATGAGTGACAATAAGGTGACCCCAAACCCAAATTATTCTTCCTTTGGACAGTCAACAAACACCCATGACCAATCTGCCATGTAAAACACTTCGCACGTTCGGTACCCTTTATTTTCCAAATTCTTTGCCAAAGGTTCTCCATATCCATTAAGTGAAAGTCATTCAAAAGTGCATAAGGACTAGTAATAAAAAAATGTACCCCTTTTTATCTCCGGACCATACACAAACATCCGAACCTCTATGAATAGCATGAGGCAATACAACAAGCATTTTCTAGATAATATTTTAAGGAAGCACTTAATGAAGAACCTGCCAATTCCTTAGCCACCATCAACAACCAAATCACAAACACGTCAATCCTCCAAGTAGTGAGATAGCTCTCAAGTATAGTATTCTAATTTAATATTCACATCCAGCTATCTCTCGAAGCATGAGTTTGAAGACCATCCCTAATGGGCCAACTCTCAAAGAGAGCAAAAGTTGGCCAAAGCCCAGCCACGCTTTTCCAAGTAAAAGAATCACCATTATTCACTATCACCTCCCTTCGAAGATTGGCCTACATCTCGTATTTATCTTTAATCACACTAATCCATGGAGAAGTTTCACATGTTCTAATTTTCCAGCCAAGCTTCATCAAACACGCCTTATTCATCTTAGCCAAATTTCTAATAGCTAAACCACCAAGACTTTTAGGCTTCATAATGGTTGCAAAATTTACCAAGTGACACCGGCGATGAGTTTCATCTTCACCCCAAATGAATTTTCTCTGTAACTTTTGAATATCATAAATACAACCAAGAGGTATTGGCACAATCATCATTGGATAAATGGGGACAACATCAAGCACCAACTTAGCCAAGATCACTCTGCCTCCAAAGGAAGGTTGCTTGGGTTTCCACCTAGAGAGCTTGGCTTGAATCTTCTCTACCAAATAATGAAAATCACCTTTATGATGAGATTTACTCATGATTGGAACAGTGGCGGAGCTAGGACCCGGAGGCAGTGGGGGCAAACTATTTTCAAAAAATTAATAATTAATTACTATCATACATATGAAGATAAAAACATAAATGTTAAAGGCATAAATTTTAATGTATCTAATAAAATAAATTACATATCTCATAATTGTCCTCAACGTGATTTCATATTTTGAAATCGTTGCATGATTCGCTCATTGTCAATATTATTGAACACATCTCTCTCAATATAAGTCACCAGACAATCATCCATCCATGCATCTCCCATTCGATTACGCAACCTATTTTTCACAATCTTCATAGCAAAAAAGACCCATTCAAAATCATTGCTAACTTCAAAAGTAGATAAACTAATGAATAAACAATATGTCTTCCAGTTTCAACCAACTTCTCTGAAAGATTACTGATTCCTTTCAAATATGCAAATTCAACACTGCTACGCATATCAATGATATAAGTCTCAAGTTGATTATCAAGTATCACTAAATCAGTAGAAGAAAATTCAAGTGGATAAAACTTCGCAAATTCAACCAGTCTTGTCTTATCAAAAGTAGAGAACAAATTGGTTGGATTCAAACAAACCATACAAAGAAGCAGCTGAGTATTTGTCTCAGTGAAATGATCATCAAGTTCCCGAAGCTGCATGTCCACAACAGTATAAAATAATTCAATACGATAGTGACGCTCTACTGTGATAGCTTGAGCATTGCCTACACGTCTTGATCTCCCTATAGAACAAAATATATCTTCCATATTAGAAATATTAATATCATGCATATTGCAAAATACAATTATCTCCTGCAATAAAGACTCCCATTCATTATCCCTCATAGTTCGTAACCGCTGCTTTGTGATGTTAACCAAATTCATAGCATTGATGATGTCTTGATCTTTCCTTTGCAATGCCTATGACAATTCATTTGAAATACCCAAGACATTTTTCATCAAATGCAATGTGAATGCAAAATCAAATTCCCTTAACAAATGTAAAAGACCATTGGCTTCAGCTCTTTGATCTGCATTTGATCCATCTTCTTTTATAATTTCAACAACATCAACTATAGTAGAATACAACAATATCAAATTGATCAAAGTTGCATAATGTGAACCCCAACGAGTATCAACAGGTCGTTTGAGGCTAGTTTCTTGATTCAAACCTTTCCCACTAGGAATTTCTCCTTTTCCCAATGCTTCTCTAACATTGACTATTTGTTTTTCACGAAGCATGTCATGTCGCTTGCAAGATCCCCCCACAACATTCAATAAAGTGGACATTAAATTAAAAAGAGAAGCAACTTGAATGTGATTTTTGGCAACAACAACTAATGTCAATTGTAATTGAATGTTGAGTAGGTTGACATGGTCCTCTTTGTAAATATACTCTTCGTATCTTATGTCGATCATTAGGATGATATGCTGAAATTTTAATTCGCTTTCCTGGATCAGATGGTAACTCTTCTAAATCAATTTCAATCCTTTGTTGTTGGAGACTTGATTCACAAGTTTTTTGCTCATTTGATGGTAATTTTCTCTTCAAAATTTTTTCCATTATTTCTTGCAATTAAAGACACAAAGTTAATACATTTAATTTGATGACTAACCAATCAATTTGATGAAATAATATTGTTATTACAAAATTCCCAATTTTGAACCCTAATCCCAATTTTTACCCTAACCTAACAACATTTGAACCATAATCCCAAAAATCTTAGAAATTTGATTCTGATTTAAACCATAATCCCAAAATTTCCAAATCCCATCTGGAACAGACGAACAAAGGCAAAGCTTGGAGTATGGATGGAAGCAGGGGGCGCGACGCACGTGGTTTCGCAGCAGAGGGATGGTGCTTTGTGCTGGGAGCTATGGATGGAGCTGTAAGTCGCGCTGTGGTGGTGGGCGAGTGGCGTCGACGGCGGTGGGCGTTGTTGTGCAGTTCGCAGAGGGACGGTGCTTTGCGGTGGGAGATATGGATGGGAGCTGTGTGGCACGCTGCGGCGGTGGGCGAGCGGCATCGACGGCGGTGCTGGGCAGTTCGCACAGACCAGAGTAGGTGATTCAGTGAAGATGGAGGTGGTTTCGTGAGAGAGGCGAATTGGGTTTCGCTCGCATAAGACAGAGGGATGAGGTCTGGTGATTGTTGCTGTTGTAAGTCCCCAGTGGCATGGGTGCAAATTTTCCTACTACTGGGGGCAAAAAAAAAATCAAATATATGATAATTATAAAAAAAAATTTAAAAAGCACACCCTGAGGAACACGTGCGTCCGCCCCTGATTGGAACCCCAAAATATTTTCTCAAGGTCGCCGTCTCTGAATCCTAACATACCAACTAGCATATTTCTAGTGCTAACATCAACATTTTTAAAGAGAAAAAATGTTTGTCTTCTCGAAACTAACCGTTTGGCCAGAAATACTACAAAATTTATCGAACACGTCAAGAACACACCTCATCTGAGAAACATCACTTTTCTCAAAGAGAAGAAGACCATCAGCAAGCATCAAGTACGATAGTTTAGGCCCATCGCTATAGCACGCAGAGGCACCTATAACCATAGCTTTAATCTGGACTTTGTTCTCAAACCACTCTCCACTCGAGCTCTTATTAATGGTCTTAAGATAATACTAATGTGTACTTCTATCACCACCCTTAAGTCATTTAGTTTGGGAATTTTTATACCAAAGTAACTCTTATTCATACAAATTCAAACCATTATGAAGTTGTTTATCCAAAGAGACTAGAAAAGAATTTATACTACTGAGTTGTCTAGCACTTAACAGTTTAGGTGGTAAAGTGTGCTCGCACAAGTCAAGGAATCATAATATAATTTGTTATTTCATTTCAGTAAAAAAATTTATGATTTCATTAAATATTTTCCAAACTTTTGTTGCAGTATCTTATTATGATAGTTATAACTTGTAAAATTTAATTATAGAAAAAAATTAGTAGCTCATGTCATTGTCTACATATTAAAAGAATAAAAATATTAAAAATAAATATTTAATCTTAAAATTGCAAGAAAAATATTTAATAAAAAAATAATTATATTTTGATTCCTTAATACGTGTACGTTAACGCAACCTAAAAAATTAAATATACATATACAACACTATAGAAAGTGTTTGTATTTAAAAGTAGAGGTGGACAGCGGTCGGTCTCGGGGTTGGTTTTGGGTCAAAAATTGTCGATTTGACGAAAATCAAAGTGTCTAAATATAGGTCCATTTTCGTCCGTTTGGACCTTTGGTTTTGCCGGATAACCGATTTAACCGGTGCCGGTTTGGATGGGTGGGTTGAAACGGTTTTTAACCACACAAAACTCAGAACTTTCCATGAAGAAAAATGTTGGAAAAATCCATAAACACCACCAAGAAAAAATTGAACAAACGGAGATTCAAAGCACAATCCTTTTCATATTTTGGTTTACATAAGGACAAAATGTTAAGATAGAAGAGAAATAATATATATTAAAAAGAAAACAAAACTTTATGATGAGAAGAAGAATAACAACACCGCGCAGCGCCTCCCTTGCCTCCTTCTCGTATGTTCTATAAGATGAAGGCATTCAGATATGGTGCAAAGGAATACTGATCTGGTGTATAGCTGCTTGATTGGAGGCGCATATAGTTTTACAAAGCGATGCCATGGGAGATGTGTGCCGCCACTACTCACGACGGGACTCGTGGGAGACGCCACTGCTCACGACCACTAACCGAGACGCTAGATGAGGGAGGGTGACGAGAGATAAAGAGAGAAGGGATCGGTTTGAAAGATTTATGCAAGAGAGGTGATTATGCTAGGTTTGCACACAAAAGGAAAGGATTTAGAATTCAAAGAGTTATTTTTTTTATTTTATTGAATCAGATAGTAAAGTTGATTAATAATGAAAGCCGTTGATATCGTTGCTTTTTTATAAGTCCCAGGACTAGTGGGTTACAGCTATTATATAGCTACTTTGATAATGTTGAAAATTTGAAACGACGCCTACTCTGTGTCTTTCTAACCTACACTATGCAAAGTTGGAAAGTTTTTTTATTTTTTGCACAGTTTCGGTCGAGTACGGGTACCAACGAATTTTTTTATTCATACTCGAACCTGTCCGTAGCAAACCATCTGTAACTGAGTCTTTAAACCCGATGACCCGTGAACCCATTTAAACCCGCCCACGCGTTGCAAACTACTCCGGATTGTTTGTTTTCGAGTCGGACCAATATCCTTGTCCACCCCTATTTAAAAGTTCAATAAGTTTATTACAAATTTATTATGTAGCCTTCAATATTGATTTATAATTGTTCTCAGTGTTAAGTTGATGATGATTGTTGCAACGTATTGGCGACTGAAATGACACAAAAATAATATTTTTTTTAAAAAAAAAGTAGATTAGAATCGCCACCATTTTATTTAATTAACCTTAATTTGAAAAAGATATGTTCTTTACCCAATAATTGTACGGCTTATTTGGTTGCGCAAACTGAGCTTGTGGCGGAGGACCTCGATTCAAACCCCACAAAACACATGTTTGGGGAGGGGCGAAGAACCTTAACTATGACTAAACACTCAAGCGGAGATTAGTCACATATAGCGAATCTAAATGATCTAAGTTTGTGGGAAAACTTCTTGGATCTACTAGGGAGCCAAATGCCCTAATTACGGTGGGTTCCCGAAAAAAAGATATGGTCTTTGAGACTAAGACAGATTCTAGAGTCTGTTATGCATAGGAAAGGATGAAGACCTAATTCTACACCACCCCTAATACATTCGTTAAGAAACTAGTACCCAAATTAGTTGTTCAAACAAATAAATTGTATTCAAGTTTTATTGTAGGTTTCCTTGAAACAAAAGTTATTGAATCACATTTTAAAACAAAGCACTAAATTGTAAAAAAAATTCTTTAATTATATCGAAAAAAAATTAATAATATAGGAAAATAAGAGTTTAATATTAATACAATGCCCGGTTGTAGTGTTTTACAATGTTAATCAATTACAAATTATCTTATGTGTGACTTTTAAGGCAATTGTGATAGAAGTCAAACATTTTTAATAATGTGACAATTTATGATTGGTTGACAATGTAAAAAATTTGTACACTAATTTTTTACATTAATTTGTTACATTTAATTAATAATGTATAATTGTCGATCGAGCCCTTAAAAAAGCTCATCACATCAAAGTCTCCCGGTCTTGTCTTTTTGATGGATACAAGAAGAAAAGAGTCAGAAATGAATAAATGGCGAAACATAAGTAGCTTATCAAATATCGTGGCTGTGAGTTGTGCAGCGGATGGCAGAGAAAGAGTAGGAGGTCTGGCCTGCCTATGGAAGAATTCTGTTTAGGTTGATGTCATTGGAATGGCACTGAACTTTATAGACATGAAAATCACTTCAGAATATGACCAAGAAAGTTGGAGGGGGACGAGTTTCTATGGCTTTCCAGAGCAACACAGGAAATCCCTCTCATGTGAGATGATGAAAAATTTCCAACAAGGATGGCAGGATCCAAGATGGATATTGTTCAGGGACTTCAATATGCTCTTAAGAGGCGAAGAAAAACAAGGTAGTAATCCATCCAACATCAACTGTATGAACATGTTCCGAGAGACTCTTCACAATTGCAATCTCTCATACTTAGGTTTTGAGGGAGACAAATTCACTTGGAGTAATAATCAAGAGGATGTTGACCATATTAGGCTATGTTTGGGAGTTTTGAAGAAGATGAAGTGGAGTGGTAAGTAATGGAGTGGTTAGTGATAGAGTGGAGTAGAGTGGTAGAAGTATATCACTCTATTGCTTGGAAGTTTAATAAGGGAATCTCAAACCCCCCAATTTGGAGGGTATAAAAATTGGGGGTTTGGGTTACCATCCTAAACCATCCCACTCCATTACTTACTAAACTCCCAAACAATGAGTTAAGTCATTTTAACCACCCCATTCATCCTCCCAAACATAGCCTTAAGGCAAGGCTTGATATATTAGTTGCAACGACAAAATGGAAAATTTGTTTCCCTAAAGTTGTTGTGTACGATCCCCTTAGGTATGCCTCAGACCATATGCCTATTCTAATCTATTTAGTTCCTAACACATTTTGTAGGAAACATTGAACAAAAATTAACAGGTTTGAGCAAGTATGACTGTGGGACGAACATTGTGAACAAGTTGTGAAAGACTCTTGGTCGAACCTCACAGCTCCAACACATTTGAAAATATCAGGTTCCCTACACAAGTTAGTATCCTGGGTGATAAGATATTTGGTGATGTTCAAAGGAGAGTTAAAAAGACAGAAGAGGACCCAAATGATCTAATTACAACGAGTCATGAGCCTGATTCTAAAGGAAAAATAAAGGCTATGGAAAAAATTCTAGATGACTCATTGGAAAATGAAGAAATTTGGTGGAGCCAAAGATCCTGCGCCCAATGGCTTCAACATGGTGATAAAAACACTCGGTTCTTCCATTAAAAGGCCTCCCAAAGACATGAAAGGAATTAGGTAGATTCCATCCAAGATGATTGTGGAAGGACATTCACGAAGGAAAATGAGATTGGAAAAATAAAGGCTATGGAAAAAACTCTAGATGACTTATTGGAAAGTGAAGAAATTTGGTGGAGCCAAAGATCCCGCGCCCAATGGCTTCAACATGGTGATAAAAATACTCGGTTCTTCCATCAAAAGACCTCCCAAAGACATGAAAGGAACTAGGTAGATTTCATCCAAGATGAATGTGGAAGGACATTCACTAAGGAAAATGATATTGGGAAGGTCTTTACTGAGTATTTTCAAAATTTGTTTTCCACTTCTGATCCCATGGAGATGGAAGAAACTGAGGATATGAGAACTACCTTAGGGGGAAGCTTTACAAAAGAAGAAATCTATACGGCACTTAAGTCTTAAACGGATGAGGGCTACAATAACCTTGGTCCTAATGGCATGTCAATTCTCTTTTATCAAAGATTCTGGTATACGTTGGGAGATGAGATTTCGACAATGGCTCTTGAGATCCTAAATGGGAATGTTGACCCAGGGAATATCAATCAAACTCTCATTTGCCTCATTCTAAAAGTAAAAAAGCCAAGACGTCCAGGTGAATTCAGACCAATTTTCTTATGCAATGTTACCTTTAAGTTATTTACCAAAACTATTGCAAATAGATTAAAACTCATTCTCCTTGAATTGTAGGGCAGTTCCAAAGTGCCTTTGTTTTTTGGTAGATTAAAAATAGACAATGCTCTAATAGATTTTGATACATTTCATTTTATGATGAAGAAAACAAAATGTAAAAAAGGTCTTGTTGGTCTTAAACTAGACATGTATAAGGCTTATGCTCGCATTGAATGGTCCTTTTTGAAACAGGTATTGCTATATATCCATGGGATTCCTTGATAACTGAATTAATCTTATTTTGAAATGTGTATCCATTGTTTCTTTCTCTTTTTTGCTAAACGAGAGGTTCTTTCCTTACTTTTCATCGGGAAGATGGCTTAGACAAGGAGATCCCCTATCTCCGTACTTATTCATCCTATGCGGTGGGGTTTTTTCAAGTTTAATACTACGATCTCAGGAGAGGATATCTATTCATGGAATCAGGGTTGCAAGAAATGCCCCAAAAATATCTCATATTTTTTTTGCTAATGATAGTATTGTTTTTTATCCAGGGCTAATCAAGAAGCCATGGAAATATCAAACATTCTCATCCTATACCAACTAGCATCTGGACATAGGGATGGATCCAGAAATTTTGACTAGTGGGAGCAAAATTATATACTATAAATATTTTTATAAAAATATATATAAATGCATAAGCGATAAAATAATGACATCATTATGATTAAGTCAAAAATTGAATATTACAAAAACTATATCATTGTATATCCAAAAAATTGAAGATACCTCAACTTCTACAAATTATAACTACTCTCTACATGTCTTCATATTTGGAAATTTGTGTATGATTTTTCATTTTCAACACTATGAAATCTCTCTCTCTCTCTCTCTCTCTATGTATTATGTATGTGACCAAACAATCATTCAAGAATTAATCTCCCATATGATTGTGCACTTGATTCTTTACAAAAAAATGAAAATGTATTGTTAGGGTAGGGTTGTAAGGCAATGAGAGGAACATTTATCTTTCAGTGGGGGCAACATTTAATTTTTAGTGGGGGCAAAGTTTAAATTATTGAACATTTAGTAATTATTTTTTTTAGTTAGTGGGGGCAGGTGCCCCCATTCTCATATACTTAGATCCGTCCCTGTCTGGACAACTCATTAATATGGACAAATCAGAACTCTCTTTCAACCGAAATGTAATAGAAGATAGAAAAAACAATATCCAAGGATGAATACAAATTAAGGCAGTGGAGAGTCAATCCAAGTACCCAGGACTACCAACCTTTGTGGGAAGATCCAAGGAACAAGTATTTGATTTTGTTCAAGACCGAGTTTGGAAGAAGCTAAAAGGATGGAAAGAGAAGCTTTTATCTACAGCTGGAAGGGAAATTCTTATAAAGGCAGTGGCTCAAGCTATTCCTACTTATATAATAGGTTGTTTCCAACTCCCTAACAACCTATGTGAACACTTGGAAAGTATGATTAGCAGATTTTGGTGGGGAAGTTAAAAAAGGGAAAGGAAAATTCATTGGGTTAACTGGAAGAGTCTATGCAAGAAGAAAGGAGATGACGTATGGGATTTAGAAGTTTAAAGGCCTTCAATGAAGCCTTATTGGCAAAACAGGGATGGCAAATTCTGTCTCAAACTGATTCCCTTCTTTCTTAATGACTTAAAGCTAAGTATTTTCGAAAACTGATTGCCTTCATGAAACATAAGGCTATTGCCCAAGTTATACTTGGAGAAGCATTCATCCTTCTTCTTGGATTCTCAAAAAAAAGAGGGCTTTGAAAAGTGAGAAATGGAACTAACATCAACATTTTGGAGGACAACTGGCTCCCTCCTCAACATGGCCATAGAATTTGGAGTCCTAAACCAAATGATTGTGAACTATCTAGGGTTTCCTAGCTTCTAAATGGAGATCTAAACATTCGGAATGTGTCCCTATTAAATGCTACTTTCTTGCCTTTTGAAGCAGCCAAATATCTCAAATCCCTCTTCCTTATTAGGTTCAAGTAGATCAATACATATGTGGAGGAAACAAAAACGAAGACTATACTATAGAATTCAAATTAAACTTTGGGGGTCTCTATCTGAATCTAACAATTCCAATATTACAGGTAATACGAATCAATGG
Organism: Ammopiptanthus mongolicus; assembly: GCA_039655645.1. NCBI lineage: Eukaryota > Viridiplantae > Streptophyta > Magnoliopsida > Fabales > Fabaceae > Ammopiptanthus > Ammopiptanthus mongolicus. Next base: position 76,560,021 of record CM077346.1, on the reverse strand, counting down.
AAAAAGTTGTGGAGGCTAAGAACTTTACCAAAACAAGCTCATCTTCGTTGGAGGATTCTCAACAATGTTGTTCCAATGAGAGCCAAACTCCGTTCTAGAGGTGTCTTATGCCCCTTCATCTGTCGTTGTTGTGAACGAAGTGTGGAAACAATTGACCATACCTTCAAAGATTGTGTTTGGGCTACCCAAATCTGGTTTTGCTCTCCCCTAGGCATCCGATTTGACCATCAAAATGAAGAACCCTTTGCTCAGTGGTTAACCTCCTTCTTTCAGCAAGCACCAGTAGACCTAATTGAAATAGGAGCTCATATTATATATGGGATCTGGTGGGCAAGGAATAAATGTTGCTTTTAGGATAAACAAATACCAGTAACAAAATCTATAACCAAAGCTTGCTCTATACATTATGAATACAAACAAAATAGCCTAGGAGATCTTACCAGAGAAGTGATATAAGAGGGGAAGCGAGAAGCTAAATGGTCTCCCTTTATAACAAACACCTACAAGCTCAACATTAACGCTGTCCTAGCTGAGTCTGGAGAATGGGGAATTGGGGCCGTTATCATAAATGAAGATGGGAGCGTGATGGCATCTGCTACTTGGAAGGTAATGTGCCTAAATGATTCAAGCATCGATGAAGTCATGTGTGAGATCGGGGATGCTTTTTGCCCTAGAAATGCTTTTCCTTAACATTGTCATCGAGTTAGACGCCCAAAACGTCATCACAACACTGCAAGCGCTATAGCCTCTGAGCTCATACCTGGGCACGATTGTTACAAATTGCAAAGTCTTGGAAGACCTTTTCTCCACTATCTCTTACTCACATATTGGTATATTGGATAATCAGGCAGTCCACTTATTAGCAAAATCCTGCTAATTGTATTCTTTTGGACTTATGTCCAATATTTGAATAAAAGTTTTTATTTTCCATAAAAAAAATTAATAACATATAAATAAGTAATTAATCACATCTGTAATAATAATGTAATGGACTAATTGTTAAAAACAGACTAGTATTACGAAATTAGCATTGAGAGATTAACTTGACTAACAAAATTAATATTGAAGGATTTTTTCATAATTTAATTATTTTCAGGGACCGAACTGACGGCGCCTCATGACGAACGGTAATGGTTTACTCATAAAAAATTAGGGTGAAATTCGTAATTTTTTATTTGAAAGTTTACCCTAGCAGTATTACGAATGACTTGACTTGCCCCATGAAAACGGCAGCGACATCATTGTCATTGATCATTTTAATTCATCACTTCACTTCAGTTTCACTTCACTTTTCCTTTGTCTACGTTGTACGGGACAGGCACATGTTTCTAAGGTGATTTGTTGTCTTCTACTGTTTTGGGTCCCACTTCAAACCTTCCTCTGTCCCATTCCCTCACAGATCTCAACCATTTTATTTTATATAACTCCCTCCCTCTCTTCCACCATTGAAGATCTGCCCCCTCCTCCTTCCACTTCCACTTGCAAACTAAACTCTCTTCCCAGGCAAGTTTCAGTTTTCCAATTTTTCTTTCAGCTTTCAATTTTATTTCTGCATTAGTATCAGCTTTCAATTAGAAAAGCTTCATTTAAAACAAGTTGGATTACATAGAAGTTCCACATTTTGTTATACTGCTCATAAATTTGAAACTCTTTAACCATTTTATCTCTTGTTTGACTTATGGATGATTTTTTTTTCCATATTTGCTTAAAGCTTGATGAAAAGGTTCGAAGTTTTGCAGGTTTGAGTGCATATGGCTGCCAGGAAACCTGGTTTAATTGCTTTATTTGATGTTGATGGGACTCTTACAGCTCCCAGGAAGGTATCTTTTTCTTCTGGATCTAAAGAGACACTGATGCTTTCTTTGGTTTGAGAAAGAAATTGGAGAGAGAGAGAAGATGGAAAGAAAGAATGTGGGTAGAAAGAAAGTGGTGAAAAAAGAATGAATTTTAAGGGTTTTGGTATGAGAGAAATTGGAAAAAATTGGAATGAAAGAAGATGACTTTTTTTTAATAGACAATTATGCCCCCTAAGATAAGGGGCTGCTAGCCTACAAGTAAATGAGGGCTAAATTTGACATTTCCTTCTTTCTTTCTCCCCTCAACCAAATGAGAGAAATTTGGAAAATACCTCTAGTTTCTCTCGTTTCATTTTCTTTCCTCCTTTGTTCTCCCCAACCAAGCAAAGGCTCGACGTGTATAATTATTTTGGTACAATCATAACTGCAAAATATATCAATGTAGCAATTTGATATGGTTCTAGGAGAGATATATTGTCTGCAAGTCATATCTGAGGTTACTCATGATAAAATAATATGATTCCCCCTGGCTGAACAAAACTTGAAAATCTGGATTAATTCTATTTGATTGTTTAATCTTCGGATCACCTGTATTTAATTTTTCCTGCTCAAAATGCAAGGTGGCTACTCTGGAGATGTTGGAATTCATGAAAGAACTAAGGAAGGTACACAGTTTTGAATTTTTTTTGTATTAATGTATATCTTTTCTTAGTTTATGTTTCTAAAAATTAGTAACCTTTCTTTGGTGTTTTACTTTTGAATGTTGTGTCATCTGGGTATAGGTTGTAACGGTTGGAGTTGTTGGGGGTTCTGACCTTACAAAGATATCCGAGCAACTTGGCAACACAGGTAGCTCTTTGGTTTCCAATGCTATAATGTCAAGCATCTAGGAAGCCACTTGAGAAAACTGATTTTAGTGTTTCTTTTCATTCCTTAATTAATTCCATCATATATTTTCTTTTCTTGCTCTTGTTTGTTATATTCTGACATCTAATATTGGCTGAAGGTGAATTATGTTTGATTATAAGCTATTAATCATTGTTACACAGTTTTCCCTTCCATTCCCTTCTTCCATTATCCTATTTTTGAAAAAAAAGTATTTACTTCTTCCATAAGCTATTACATAAAAGAAGGAAATAAATAAAGACATAGAAGGATCTATTTTTTGAATATTCCTATTTGTCTGTTGCAGTTACCAATGACTATGATTATGTATTTTCTGAGAATGGTCTTGTGGCTCATAAGCAAGGAAAGCTCATTGGAACCCAGGTACACCACATAAACCTCAATCCATGATTGAAACAACTTGCCATGACTAGGGATGTATCTCAATGGATTTGTGTTGATCCTTTGTGGAACTGAAAAGAACACATGCAACAAAAGTATTTTCAACTAGGTGGTGCTATGTTGTGATTTGGAAGCAAATTAGCCATTATAAAAAGGGAATCTTATAATGACATTTTTTTAAAGCATATAATGGAAATTATAGTCATTTACACCTACAGAAAGTTGATCTGGTCATCTATGCCTGAAATAAAAAACAGCAACAACCCAAATTTGAATAGCTTTGGTTGAAGAAGGAAAAATGATTTTTGGATCTAGCCATTTGTGATTCTGATTCAGAATTTGGCTTTCTCAGCCTCTCATCAACACACACTATCCCTCCTGTTTAGCAGTGTATACTTTTTCTCTAATACACCATGATGGATTGTGTATTGTCCTCTTTTCAGAGCTTGAAGTCATTCCTTGGTGAAGAAAAGCTCAAGGTAAGGCCTACATATCCATTCCTATTGAAGCTATCTTACTAATGGGAGGCTGAAGCTGCTATGCTGACATTCTAAGATGTGTTTTGGGTTGTTACATACTCTAATTCCTGTGAGATTCTAAGCGTACTATACAACCTTGAACAAAACTAGAAAAATCAAGTTGATATATGAATTCGTTATGGCTTATCTTAGAAGACAAGTAACAAATGAGATTATACCTTAGTGTACTAATTGTAAAAATTCAATAAACTTGTTGTGAGCTATATGCAAAGAAGACATTTTATATTAATAAACTGCCTGTTATAATGATAGAATGGGGGGTTATTTTGCAGGAATTTATTAATTTTACACTACATTACATTGCTGACTTGGATATCCCCATTAAGAGGTTAGTGGAATTCCGAGGCTAATCATATATTTTTCATGTTTGTTAGAGGAAACTGTTGAATCCTATTTGACATAAGAATATTATTAGGGGAACATTTATAGAGTTCCGTAGTGGGATGTTGAATGTGTCACCAATTGGGAGAAACTGTAGCCAAGAAGAAAGAGATGAATTTGAGAAGTATGACAAGGTGATGTATTTTAGTTCATATCATATTCACTAGATTGTTCACTTTCCATAATTTGAAATTCTAGAGGGATAATTTTATCCTAAAAATTTGCAATTTAAATTCTCAGGTTCACAACGTACGCCCAAAAATGGTTTCTGTACTTCGTGAGAAGTTTGCTCACCTTAACATAACATTTTCCATAGGTGGACAGATAAGTTTTGATGTAAGTAATGGACTTCAATCTTCATGATGATATGGTGACTTTTTATTACTGGTCAAATGATAGGCCAGCAGATTTTAATTTGAATCTTCTCTCCAGGTTTTCCCTCAAGGTTGGGATAAAACATACTGCTTGAGATACCTTGACGATTTTAATGAAATACACTTCTTTGGAGACAAAACTTATAAGGTTAGTCCAAAAGCTTATTATGCACTAAATATTTGAAGTGTCAAACCAACATCTATGCCATTGTGCTTTTTATGCCCTCCTGCATAGTGCATGCTTATGCTAGCTCATTTTGTGTTCTATTTAGTCTGCATTTTTTTCATCAACTCCTTTTAGTGGGCAAAGGTTATCTTTGAACAAGCAGCCATTTGAAAATTTCAGTTCTGGACACGGACATGATTACATGAATAATTTTTCTCCCTTCTGAATCTTCCTTCAATTTATTTAGCAGAAACAAAATGCTTTTAGATATAGCTCATTTTAGATTTAATGTTTCTGGGAAGGACATCTCTAATTATAATAATCAACCGGTGCAATCTTACCTGCAAAACCTATGCTATTTACCCATGTTAGGTTGGTCCTTCTCCTTGCAATGACTTCGTTTCATGTGTTTATGTTGTTTTCACCTGTCTGCCAGATTTCTACCTTCCATACTTCCATAGTCATGTTATAGGGCTATAGGCTGAAGCATTGATTAATTTCCTATGAATTCATTTTATTTATTTTTTCTTTCTTTGAGCAGGGTGGAAATGATCATGAAATCTATGAATCAGAAAGGACTGTTGGGCACATCGGTATGTTGCTTTCTTAACTTATCATCATATGTGGAAATGACTGAATTTTGATTTCAATGCCATGGGGAAACAATTCCATTTCCTTATAAAGTATATTAAAAATCAAGTTAATGCAAGGTAAAACATTCTTGTAATCCTTATACCATTTGTACTGATTCATTTTTCAGTTACAAGCCCTGAAGATACTATGAAGCAGTGTAAAGCTCTCTTCCTAGAAAATTAAGATTATTGCAGCAACATGTTATTGAGAACAATTACCGAGGAACTCTCCTCAAATACATGGTTTACAGAGGATCAAAAGCTGCAAATATAATCTCTATTTGTAATTTTATTAGCACTTTACATTTTGGATTTAATAATAAGCTTATCATTCAGGTCAATTTGATCTCAAATAAATAATTTGTGAGACTGATGTGGCTGTTCGACGTACGAAGCAACAACTCAAAGTAGACTAGGCAATGATCCTGCTACTAACAAGCATTCCAATGGAATGGCATAAGTAGGAAGTAGGTATGCATCAGATTTGAAAATCATAAGTTATAACTTTCCAAAAGGTTGATTGAAAGGGAGAAAATACCTCAATCAATGAACCAATAAAAGCTAAAAGCAAAATCAGATTCAAATGTAAGCCAAAGAACAATGTGGGGTTGTCATTCAAGAGATGGCTAGGTTCATGTCCTGATGATCAGTAACAAAAGTACAACCATTAGCATGGCATGCTGCCCTGCTTCACACTCAAAAACCTTTTGTTTCCTCATCTGTTGAATATAACTCAGCATGCTTATGTATCTTTCCAAAACCCTCCAAAATGGAACCCAGAGCAATAAGTTGCCGTTACCTTTTACTATTTAGGATTCCTTTGGCTGAACATCATATACATACGTAGTTCTAAGCTTCATGTATATATTATCTAAACACTGTTTAAGAAGTTTAGACCCGAAAAAATAACGTTGCACAGGATTTCACACAAATCCCTCAAATGATTGAGCACATACATAGCCCAAGAGCAGGGAGAAAAAATAGTTTCTATACTTGGACATATTTTCAAACTGAAACACATTACAAACCAAACCAAGAATCATGACTTATAATTTTTCATTAAATTAAACTTGATAATAAACTACCATAACCTTTCCTTGCACCTGCTTTGCACCAACATTTTCACTTTGGTACTCTATAAGTATGCCTAAAGATCGGATTTGGATCACCTCCTTTTATTCTCTCCTTTTTTTCCCTCTCATGTTATGAGAGATAAAGACCCAAAAACAAATTTGTTTGTATGTGTGGGATCCATTAAAACTTGATTTTGTATTTTTCTCTCTCATAACATAAGGAAAAATGAAAGAATAAAAGGAGAGGATCCAAATCCCTAAAAATCAGTACATTGGATCTCCCGCTTAGTTTTTCTTATTTAGACATCAATCTGCTAGGAAATATTTGCATCACATGATGAAACTACATAGAAGGATGTGTTTGATACTATGATACTATGGAATTCTTTCTCTCTTTTTTTGCTGGCAGATAAACTAAGGGGGAAATAGAGAAGAAACTCCCCTCCCTCGCCTTCTTTTTCAATTTAGAACATAACCATGAAGGTATGGCATCCAAGACTCCCCTAAACAAATATTGATGGCCCAAAATGATATACATGCTTTCTCCAGGTTAGTCAAAATTGTGCATCTTCTTTGCAGAGCTGGGCGTATTTTGGAGAAGCATTGCTATGGTCATTGGACCAAATGCAACTTTTACGGCTTAAAAATTTTAAATATATATATATATATATATATATATATATATATATATATATATATATATATAGATATAGATATTTTTAATATATTAAATTTATAGAAAAAACTAGTATACACATTAGGGAATTGTAATTATAAAGATGAAAATTCCACTCTCCAAATTATCGTATTATTAGTAAGACAATTTAGTTAATTTCATTTGTATTATACTTGCTGAAAAAACTATAATTAATTTTATTCTTTATTAAATTCAGCAATAAATTGTAAGATTTTAAACATTCAAAAATTATTGTAAAACTTATATTGGTAAAACATTTGTTTTAATTTGGAAATATTAATTCATTGATATTTTTAATGTACTGTATATCAGAAAAATAATAATAAAAATTTAAAATTAACTAATAAGCACATTACGAATTTTAAGTATAAATTATTTAATAAATAATAATTATATAGAAAAAAATAAAATATTTAACAAATAAATATTATAATTTTAGTGAATCTTTAATAAAATTATTGGATTAAATCAAAATCAACTGTTAGAATTTGTTCTATGTCAAAAAACTGTTAGAATTTGTTTCTAGATATTTATTATTTATCAAATACTTTATATTTTAGGTGAATGCTAAGGTGAAGCATCTTATGGGTGATATATATATGCAGAAGTAAAAATATCTGTTATAGCAGGTTACATTGATTGGTTAGCTAGAAATATAATACTATTAGTGTAGTAACTCATGCAACGCACGAGACGACATTTGTTGCTCATGAACAAATTTAAAATCTAAGAAGATTTCATTACATAAAAATATAACCAAATGAAAATATTAGATAAAATTTCTTCTTCTCCCTCCTCATCTCAGAGACATTTTATAGGTTGAATGACTCTATAAAATGTTATGTCCTGTATGTTACTAATGTAAAATATTATTGTATTATTATTAAATATATTGTTAATGTTTTTTACCTCCTATTTCTCACTTGAGTACCTTCACATAAACTTTTATTAATTAGCATTGATTTTGATTAAGGATAGTAGTTAAAGGTGTCACAATTGTTAAAGATCTAAGAAAGAAAATTTGTTCTTTTAAAACAAAGCATGTGACATTCAGATTACGATAGTAAAACCACAAATTAACTTCACTTTCAAAGAATAAAATAGAATTACAGAAAAAAGTGATATTCAAATATCGAAAGCATATCATATCATATTGTTACTGCATCTTTATGTTTGTCATTAACTTCTGTATGGACTCATGCCACACACGGGGAATATGTTACTTTTTTAGAATTTCATAAAAAAAGTATGTAATTAATGATTTCACCTTTTGTGAGGAATTATATATCAAAAATTATTAAAAATTTATTTCTTCTTAGCCGTCGATCACAAAATGTAAGAGATATTAACTTAATAACTATTATTGATATTATAATACATATTTTTTTTTATTATAGTAAGTACATATTATCTTATAAATATGCACTCTAGCCTCTTACCCGTGCGACGCACATGACATATCACAATATTTATGCAATACAAAAAGATAGATATAAAAAATGTTTGCATGTTAAGAAAAAATAAAGGAAAAATATTGTTATTTTAAAAAAGATGTTTATTTGAAAAGAAAATTTAATGACAATACCAAAGGATAATGTATATTGGCTTAATAAAAATGTTTGTATTTAAATGTTGGCATAATCAACTTTTTAGTCCCTATAGTCACTTTTGGTTTTTGTTCCTATCTTTTTTTCCTTAGGTTTTGATATTTTTAACTTTTAAAATTTTGGAATTAATCCCTGCAATCAAGATGCACCGTTAAGTGCTGACATGGCTAACAAATTACCACGTCAGCACTGTCAAGTGGTATTAAATATAATTTTATAATACCACATGGCATTTAAATATATATATATATATAATATATATATATATATATATATATATATATTTGGTTTCGGTCCCTATATTTTTTTCTCTTTAGGTTTTGATTCCTGGAAGTTCAAAAACGTTGGAATTGATCCTTGCCTTTAGTTTCCATCTATTCAGTGCTAATGTGGCTAATGGTCCCCACATCAGGACAGTGACGTAGAATAAATTAAATTTTTTATGTCACGTTAGATTAAAAAAAAATACTATTTATATATTTTAATAATTTATATTATTATAAATAAACAATTTTGTATGCTCTGATGTATTATTAGTTGAGTGGAACTATTTCGAAACTTAGCAATAAATAGATTTGATAGGCTAAAGTTAAACATTGAACTTTTGTGATAGCAACCACTAAGGATTAAAACTCGAGCATGTGACATATGGAGCAATCCCGTGAAACGCCACGCCATGCCGTATAAAAAACAAATAATAATATTATAATATAATAAAAATATTTTAATCATTATATATAATAAATAATAATATTAATAATTATAAAATTTTAAAAATATAAATAATCCTCAATCGTTATTTTCCATTTCCATCCTCAATAGTAATATAATATACAAATTGATCTCAATGTTATTTAAGTTTTTTCCAATTTTGAGCTAAAATATATTTTGAATGTATTTATGTATAATGACTTTTTAATCCAATGTGGCATACAAAATTATTAATTTATTCCATGTGACAGTGCTGATTTACACTAACGACAAGGATCAATTCTAAAGTTTTTTAACTTGCAAGAACCAAAACCTAAGTAGAAAAAATTATAGGGACCAAAACCAAAATTTTTTAAATATCCTTTTAAAATGCCACGTGGCATTAAAAAATATATATTTAATGCCACGTGGCAGTGCTGATGTGACAATCCATTAGCCACATTAACACTTAACAGGGCATCTTGACGGCAGAGACCAATTTCAAAATTTTAAAAGTCAAAAACACCACAACTTAAGGAAAGAAAAGATAGGGACCAAAATCAAAAGTATATATATTTGTAGGGCCTAAAAAGTTCATTAAGCCTTAAATGTTTTATGTTTGAACAGATCAATCAAACTCAGGTGTATCTTATATTAAATTGTAACTCGAGGTATAAGGTGCAAATGAGGATAGTATCACACCTTGCATGCGAGTTTATTTTTCAACAAAAAAATCAAAACTTTCAATTTGAAGGAAATAAAAAAAATGAACAGGAGGAGGGTTGGAAGGCTTTTAAAATTTATTTATATAATTCTTTCTTTTAAAAAGCTCTCAAAGTGTTCTTCCCTACCCTCTCTTCCCCTCTCAACTCCCAAATAGATCCTAAATCATTTTCTTGTACCATATATGTAAACCATTATGCCCAAATTTTACGTTCTTTTGAAACATGCGATATTACTTATGGTAATCTTCTATAGAAGGTTGGGTCTCAACAGCTAAAACGTTTTATTACCACACTTCTATGATCATCTCAATTATCAAGTCTGTTCAAGAGCTTACACTGAACGACTGAAAATCATTTCTTTTGGATAAAACAAAAGGACTATCGATGTCATTAAATTAAGAGTTCAACATATTTTGCTTTCATTAAATTATGGTTTACCAAAAAATTAGGTCAACAAGCAAGTCCCATAGCCAACTAAAAAGCAGTATCCTACAGCTAATGAACTAAAGTAATCCTTAGACCATCTCGATTGCAAGTTCTTACAAGAGTTCTTATTTGTAAGAACTGGTTCTTAAAAATTCTTGCATTGGAGATGGGTGTCATGGAAGTTCTTCTTTGCCAAAAAAATTGTTTGCCAACACAGAAACCAATGTGAAAAAGCAACCGGAAAATGCTAATGAAAAATGGAAGAATGCAAATGCATTAATCAGAATCAGAATCAATTGAAAAATCAGATCTAGAACTAGAAAATACAAATCACATCAATAATGGCAGAGATGATGGGGAGGCGAAGAGCGTGATCGACGATGGCGAAGCTGGTGGAGAAAGAATCGACGCCTGGCAAGGAATCCAAGCCACGGTGTAGAAGGAGAGCCACCCCTGATAATTCGTCGTCGATGGTGATTCGGACGACCGTGAGTGAGACACGACGGCTGCGAGCGAAAGGGAACAGGGGCCAATCGCATGGAACATGGCAGCGGTGCAACGAAGCCTAAATGGTTGAGCAAGAGAAGAATAAAAGCCAATCCGGTGCAACAGGGGCAAGGAATAGAGGTTTGAAGAAAGATATAAGATTGGCTTGACGGTTGGAATAAGAGAGTTAAAGAGTTGAGTGATAAGGAAAGAGAGGGTTTAACTCTCACCCACTAACATTTCTAACAAATCTAATAATTACTAACATTTACCTATAAAAAAAAAAAAAAAAAAAAAAAAAAAAAACAGGAATAGAGGGTAGATGAAGCATAGAAGATGTTTGAAGAAGCTTATGGAGACATTGGAAATTTTTTTCTTACCTTGGACGGATATTTTCTTGCATTGTAGCCTTTGTATGTTTTTACCAAATTTTTGACACATTTTTATTACCGCTGGACACTTTTTTACTAAAGCTTCTGGACACAATGTTTTTTAAATATTTTAGTTCGAAATAAAAATAATTTTAAATAAAAGTGTAAATATGTGGGATCCATTGTTGGACCCACTAAAGTAAGTTAAGAACCCAAATTAGATTCTTTCATTAGAGTAAAAAATGGGGTGAGTTCTTAAATATGATGTGGCATTGTGGTGCCCACAAAATGTGACTTTTGGGTTCTTGCATTTGGAGATGGTCATAGTGGGGTAAATAAAAGTGGCTAAATCTACTAATGACAAAGTAAGTGTACAAGACGGCAAGAATAATTTCATCAAAATGAAAAATGTTACATACAATTAATGATCAACCAAACACAATTTCAACAACTGAAAAAACTTACATTACAATTAATGATCAAGCAAACACAAGAAGGATTATACAACATCCACATTTTTTCTTCAATATATTACTCCTTCATTGTCCTGCAGGAAGGGGACACTTTTTGAATTCAAAATATAATCACAAATGGCCAAACAAAATATTACATTTAACCAATGCTTTCTTCATACTTACAGTATATGGAAAATGTGGCTTCATTGAACAAATCCAAGTTGGTCAACGTTGGATTACCTGTCTTCTCAGGAGTTCGGCTAAATAACTGAAGTATGATACGTCATGTTTATCCAGTCCTCTTCCTTTTGAAGGCTGGGTGTATGATTGCATTATATGAATCTAACTCGTCAATTTTCGCAATGCAGTCTTTCATATTCTTCAAAACAATTGGCATGGCAGAGCAATTGCTTGAGATCTTTTCATTAAGCAATTTTATTTTTTTGGCAATCTCTGGATCTTCTAGTGCAGATGAACCGTCCCCTCTAGAAATGTTTTGTTCTGATGCACCTGCACAACATAAACCAGATCAACACATCAAATGCATACTTCAAAAAAAAAAAAATATACAGCGCCGTGAAAAAGTTGAAGAAATAAATGTGTAACATACACAGAACAAGTCTTAACCACCAAATGGCACATGGATCATTTCTGATACTGATAGACCTACTACTACCTCATATCAGCTGTGACTTAACAGTAATGACATACACAAGGAAAAAAACACAAACGCTAATGCTAGCAGCCTAGCACTAGGAAGAATAAAAAGACCAGTCATCAAGGAAATACAAAGAAGGATTTACATACTACTTAACTAAATTTCATCAGGAAACTCGAAAAATGTTCAGAAAACAATGCTTATTGCCGCTCACATGACAATATTCAAAATGCACTTTGAATTTTGTAATAAATTTTAACCATCACTATGATAACCAATGATGCCTAGAGATCAATTTTAGTTTACAACAACGAGAAATGATAAAGTTGTACCTCATCATTCAAAAAGTTTTGTAGGATAATAAAGAATTGAAATCAGGCATGTAAGAGATATTGCTTCAGAAAAATAGAGGGCAAGAGCATATTACACATGCTTGCTATGCTGACACAAATGCAGGATTCATTTTAGCAAAGTGGGAGATGATTCAAATGATAATTTTTTCTTTTTATAGAAGTTTCAAATGATACTAACTCAGTAACTTGTCTTTTTTGCTAATAGATCATTCAAATGATAATTGCTAAGTCATTATCTGAAAGGTTTATGTTCATTTCTAAGCAAATTATAACATCCCCTACAGATAACAACTAAATTCGTTGTACATGCAATGTAATTTTTACATCACAAAAAAAAACTTAGCTTTAGCAACAAGCAGATCGCCAAAATCAGCAGATATTTTGGGTTTTCTTCCCCTCAAAACCAAACCTACAATATCTATTGTATAATCTGATGAATAGTTGAAATTAATCTAAAAAAATATGCCACTTTTCATGCATCTAAACACCGCGATGCATGTGCATTACTAATTCACGCAATTACAGGCAACAATAATCAGATTTCATCAATCCGTGCATATTAATATTATCAGTAAAATGGTAATAAATGCATAGCACTTCCAGTAACAATTTTGGATTTTAAAGGTCCAAAACTCAAAAATCATCATATATATACATACAAATGCTCAAAAATAAAAAAGATTACTCAAAATTCATGACATATTCATAAATAATAATAATAAAAAGTCATAGGTCTTAAGCAAAACATACAAGTTAAAAACAACAAAAGTCAAGGAAACAAATAAGTTTAAGCCTCTAAGGCTTAAAGTAACTAAACATTAAAATTCAAATACAAGTTTTCTTTAATAGAAATCATCAATCATCATCTTCAAGATCTTCAAAGTCTTCTTCTTCTTTATCACTTTTACTACTACTAAAGTTGCAGATCTCTTCCTCCTCCTCTTCAATTTCTTCATAACTTTTCCCCTTCTTGTATCACTTCCTTTCCACTAGAGCTTGAAGGCCTAGAAGCAGCTGCCTTCTTCAATCTTGTTTGCTACCTACGTTAAAGGCTCACCAGCCCTAGTTACATTAGCAACATCTCCCCAAGTCAAGATATCATCATCAAAAACCAAATCATCTTCAGTATCTTCGCCATCTCCACCCATTTCTCCCACTAACCACTTGTTAGTATGATCAATATCATTTAGGAGAATGGGATTAATCACATCACGGAAGTCAAAGCGTTCTTCAAGAGCTTGGTTATACTTGATATAAACCGAGTCTTGCAACTTTTGATGCTCAAGCCTACTTCTCTTCTTTGAATGAATATATATTATAATTTTTTTTTAAAAACAAATGTTATTCTCACAATCATCACATGAAACTCCATAAATTTAAATCATTTAATATTAACTAACATGTTCAAAACTACTCCAATTACGCTCACATCCTGAAGAACTACAAGTCAAGCTCAATAATTAAATGACAAGTTTTTGCGAATTTGGAGTATGTGATCCGTACATCCTCCACCACTCAGTTGTAATGCAACAGGTTATTAGCATTACTATTTACATGAACTGTTATGTAATTAAATTTATAAAAAATACACTTTCACTTACAAGGAGCCACTGTAGTCCTTTGCCTTATTGTTGCTTCAACCCAAAGAGACCTCCGATACTCTTATATATTGAAAACTCATTCGAAGTCTTATCTACAACTTCATCATTTGCACTGAGCCTCTCAATGCATTTATAAAGTCCTTCCATCACTTCAGGATCAAGATAAATTCTAGGATTGTTATAGAACTCAGGGTTTAGATAACAGCCTCCTGCATGCAATGGATGATGAAGTTGACACTCCCATCTTTTGTCAATGATTGCAAAAATATCGTTGTACTTGTCTTCATTTCCATTGAAAGCATTTTGAATTTCCTACTTGCCCTATCCATTGCTTCATATATGTAACCCATTGGAAAAAAAATTTCATTATCAACGAGCCTAAGCACACGTACAAGAGGCCCCATAGCTTTAAGAGTGTAAATAACATCATTACAAAATGTAGGCATAAATACAATGTCAATTGCCCTTTTTCCTTATGATCTTTAGTTGTCTTGGACTTCAGCCATTCATCCGAAGTGAACATCTTTTTAAGGTTGTTTATTTGATTATGCAACCATTGCAAAGTGAGGAATGTTTAGCAAATCTTGTGACTCCATATGTAACCAATTTTGTCTTGCATGTGAACTTCTTCGTTGTGCTCAAGGCCAATGAATGGTTATAAATAAAACATACACGACCGATACCTCTTTGTATTGCATTTTTAAATCTAGCAATCTTCCCAATGTTTTCTAGCATCAAGTCTATACAATGTGCAACACATGGAGTCCAAAAGAATTCGCTCTCTTGGCTTGTAACAATTTACGTAAGACTGAAATCAATAGACTTATATGAGTAACAAACTAACAACTAAAAATTAAAATTGTGAAACTACATTAAGAATAGTTCTAACCAGCCAAGCCAATACATAATTACTTCCATTGTCAGTGGCCACTTGCACAATATTGTTTTCTCCAATCACTTCAACAAAGCTATCCAAAAGCTCAATTAATTTTTTCCCGGTCTTCACATATGAAGAAGTATCAATACTCTTCACTAGCAGATCTTGATGGACAATTCACCAAAAAAATTATCAAGGTCCTATTCTTATCTGTCCAATCATCTAACATAATTTAGCATCCACAGTTCACTCGTTCTTCTTCATGACCCTTCAACAATTCCTTTGTGTATTCCAACTACTTCTTAAGTAGTTGAACTCTCATCTCATGATAGCTTGAAACCTTGAGGTGAGGACCACAATCGCGGCGTAAATCGCGGCGAATCGCACACATCTAAACCACTATTCCGAAATGAGAAAAAATCCAAGTTTTTCCCTCGCATCTGAACGTTAGGTGCCACTTTGGGGAGTAATTTCGGCTTTTCGGGTAAAAAATTTTAATAAGGTTTTGAAAACCCTTTCGTACGCTCATGATTTCATCGCCTCTCAACTCTCACGTCTCTCACTTTCGCCTCCCAGATTTCTCACTTCCATCTCTCGGTTCTCACTTTCATCTCTGGCGAGTTTCCGACCAAAGTTGGTGTTTTCTGGCTTGTCCCTACTGTGCTACATCGGTTCTGCATTTTCCGGCCACGGTTCTGAACTTTTTGACAAATCTCGTTGTCCCACTCCTTTTTGTTATCCTCCCTCCTTCCTTCTCAGTTCTCACTACTGATTAGCGGATATGGCATCTTCCAATCATCAAAAAGCATTAGCATCAACAACATCAAGTGTCTTCTTGTGCATTGGTAAAACCTTCCGGTGAGAATATTGACATAGCATGGCAGCGGAACAATTTAAAGATGGCAACAACAGGAAGAGTGTCACCTGTGATTTTTGTGGAAAAACTACTATCGGGGGAATTACCAAAGCTAAAAGACATCAAATGGGAATAAGGGGAGATGTGAATTCTTGTGAGGAAACTCCAGCCGAAGTTAAGACCTTGTTGAGAGATGCCTGTGAGAAGAAAAAATGGGACAAGGAGTCATACTTGAATGAGTTGCACTAAGATCAAAATGAGGAAGATGACGTTAAAGAAATTTTGGGTATTCGACGTGGGAAGAGGCATGTAACATCATCAGCTGCCTCTTTGCCTGCTGCCAAGAAGACTAGAAATTTCAAAGGCACCATGGATTTACTTCTTTTCAGAAATCATGAAACAACCAGCAAACAAGCATAAATGATGCTTGTGACAAGAAAGCATGAGCAAGAATTCTTCAATACATAACAAGACACTTTTCCCGATATGGAATTCCTTTCAATGTTATGCGTACAAAAAGCTTCAAGTTGATGGTTGAAGTGATCGGAAACTATGGTCCTCACCTTAAGGTTCCGAGCTATCATGAGATGCGGCAGCAAACAAGATTGAAGAGGGAAGCTGCTTGTAGGCCTTCAAGAAGAGGAAGAACAAATCTACAGATTTAGTAGTAGTGAAAGTGATAAAGAAGAGAAAGATTTTGAAGATGATGATTGATGATTCCTATTAAGGAAAACTTGTATTTGAATTTTAATGTTTAGTTACTTTAAGCCTTAAGTGATGAAGACATTGAAGAGGA
This sequence comes from Ammopiptanthus mongolicus, assembly GCA_039655645.1. Taxonomy (NCBI): domain Eukaryota; kingdom Viridiplantae; phylum Streptophyta; class Magnoliopsida; order Fabales; family Fabaceae; genus Ammopiptanthus; species Ammopiptanthus mongolicus. Next base: position 76,543,175 of record CM077346.1, on the reverse strand, counting down.
GGAAGAACAAATCTACAGATTTAGTAGTAGTGAAAGTGATAAAGAAGAGAAAGACTTTGAAGATGATAATTGATGATTCCTATTAAGGAAAACTTGTATTTGAATTTTAATATTTAGTTACTTTAAGCCTTAGAGTCTTAAATTTATTTTTTTCCTTGACTTTTGTTGTTATTAACTTGTATGTTTTGCTTAAGACCTATGACTTTTTATTATTAATTACGAATATGTCATGAATTTTGAGTAACCGTTTTTTATTTTTTGAGCATTTATATGTAAATTGTATAAATTATTTAAGCTGTATAAAAAAAATCAGTAGCGATTAGCGACCATCCCACTATACGATATCCCACAATAGCGTTTTTGGGGTAAGCCGCTACGCGCCACTATCTGGGATTGATAACTGATCAAAACAAGTCTAGCCTGCAGGCTTACAAGACAATCTCTCTAACTCTCAATCTCATAACCCTACCAATTCCCAATATAGGTATTTATAGCCCGCCACTCTTACTCTACAAGCAAACCACTGCAAGCAGCAAATATCCTTAGCCTCCAAGCAATTCTCCTTAATTTCCAATTTAAAACAAATCTCACAAATCTCTATAATATCTCAATATTAATTATACACAAATTTGAATCAACCAATAAAATATAGGAAATTATCAATAACAATCTTCAACGGAATTTGGGCCATACTCAACATGTTTCCATTTTATTTCCTCAATTCAAAAACTTTGTTGAAAAACGTTTTAACCTACCTCGTGTCTTTATACAGTGACAATGGTAGGGAATACATAAAACTCAAACCCTTTCTCTTTATTAATGGAATCTGACATCTGACATCACACAACTCCTCACCACCATATCATAGAAACTGCTAGGAGCCTCCCTATTCACTCTAATCTTCCCTCACACTTCTGCACTTGTGCATTCCAAAAAGCTACCTTCCTTGTAAATCACCTACCCAGCCCAAACTTCAACATGCACTCACCCTACAAAATCCTCTTCAATCAAACTCCCAACTACACTCATCTTCATTCATTTGGCTGCGTTTGCTTTCCTTGGTTAAAACCATATGCCTCCAACATACTTTGCCCAAAGTCCACCCCTTGCACTTTTCTTGGATATTCCAATTCTAACAACTCTAACCTGTGCCTTGAACCACACACAAACAGACTCTACAACTCCTGTCATGCTACCTTCATTGATCATCAATTTCCTTACAAAGACTTACTAACCACCAGACCTGCCCAGCCACCCATTATTCCCCTTCAAACAACACCACTACATCATGTCATCCCTTATTCGCACCCTTCCCACTTCCAGCAGCTCACCTGTCAACTGAGCACACTACCCTCCTACAAATGGAATGTTCCAGCAACGCCTCCCTCAGTAGAGCCGTCCCCTGCTTTGGTCCTCATCAAGTGAAATCTTTTTTCCTCCCCTCCCCCCCCCCCCCCCCAACAAACCAAGTACCCACTCATATACATCCTATGACCAGCTGTTCCCAAAGCAACATACACAAACCCACCTCTACACTGTCACCAAACACCCCTTACCCAAAAACCATGAACCTCCGTGTATCACTAAAAGCTCTCAAAAATCCTCACCACTAAGGCACTGTCGGAAATCGGAAGAGTTTAATGCACTTTTAAGAGCTTTCATAACACGTATAAATGAAATTCAACACAAAGATAACATTTGGAGCATGAACAGAGCAGGATGTGTTACATCCCTTCTAGTGCACCCAAAATGTTTCATTTTTAATCTCTGTGTTCTATTTATAAAACACATCAAATATAGAATAGAATTCATATATTATGTTCTGACAAATTCTAAGATGTCTACTAAACACTATCACAGATTTTGTTCATGCCAAAAACAAGAAAAGCAGCTAAGCCACATAAAAAAAGAGAGAGAAATGAATTCAATTAAATTTTCACTTCTTGGGTCAATCCATCAAATTCACCATTCCAAAAAACTCAAAAAAATAAAAAAAAAATTAATAATAAAGAAAAGAGGAAAAACCCTAGAAATTAGAAACAGACCCGGGTTTGGAGCATCAGAGGGTTGTGGGAAAAGAGGTCTCTGAGCAGCGAGAAGCGAAATGAGTGTGTTTTTGAGCTGATCCGGTAGGGTTGTTCGGTATTCGAGAAGCTTCTGCGCCATTTGCTTGATATCCGACTCCAACGTTTCCAAGTCCGAATCTTCGGAGCTCTCAACACCTTTATGGGTTTCCAGCATTTCGGAGTTCTTGTTAGGAGACATGTTCGGATTCCAAGACTTTTGGCTCAATGTGTGTATTAGTACTCACTCAGTGTGTTCAAAGTGGAAGAAGAAGAAGAAAGAGCTTTTTCTTTTGTTTCAAACTTGTGAATCAACAAGTGAGGTGGCATATTTTATTGTATGGTGGGAATAAAATTTTCTCATTGTTACATGAGATGAAAAATTATTCTCATACATAAAAAATACTCAATACTCAGGAATAAAAGTTGGGAATGAAAGTAAAAGTTTTCTTCCCATATGTGAGGGCGTTAAAGAAATAGAGCCTATTTGGTAAAACTAGCAGTTAACGGATAAGGTAGCTGATAGCGGATAGCGGATGAGATAATTAATAGCGGATAGCGGATAAGCTAGCTTATTTTTTGTGAAAGTGTCTGGTAAAACTAATGATTGAACTAACTGAAAAATATAAAATAACATAAAAGGACATATTCATTAACGATTTTACATAAAAGAGAGGGAAAAGGATAAAGATAGAATTAAATTAAGATAATAAAGATAAAAGTGGAAAGAAAAAAAAAATTAAACGCTATTTCAAGTAGCGTCTGGAAAAAAAACTCTATAAGCTCGTTATAACACCCCGATTTTCACGTTTTCTAATTTTTCAGTATTTTAACGTTTGTATTTTATTTGAGGTCTTAGGAATGGAAATAAAATATTCCGAGACTATAGTCATTCTCAACGATATCGTAGGGAGCTACGATTAAGTTTTGAGTCGAAAACTCAAACGAAGTCCAGTCTGCGTTCTTATACTGACAGTATGATTTTACTGGTTAGGAGACCTCAGATGGACCCGTGAACGAGACAGTAAGTCTTAGAATTCGATTCTCTAAGTTTTGGTTAAATTTCACAAAAATTTCAAAAAAATCACTTCCTGGCCTCCGTTCGAGCGGAATCCTCAATCGGGTGACGAACGAGCCACATATGGATTTACCGGGACTCGCCAACGGATAATCTTGATATCACATCATGCCAAATCACTTGGGAGAGCATACCAGAGTTATCGTGACGTTCAGATATATCTGGACGCAAAATGACCAAAATGCCCCTAACCTTAGTCTTTTACACTTTTACCATTTTATCCTTGAAGCAAATGACTATTTTGCCCTTAAATGAGATTTTAAAGGCTGAACTCAGCCCCTCACAGCCCCTCATTCACACACAGCAGCCCTCCATACACACCCATCATCAACCTTGAGAAAACACCATTGTTGTCCTTGAGAAAACCTTGAATACTTGATAGAAATCCTTGATTCCTTGATCAATCTTCCTTCATTCTTAGGTAAGATCACTTCTATGATCTCCTAGCTTCTTGAATCTCTCTCTATTTCAAGATCAAACTTCATGTTCATGAAAATCAATTCTTAGATCCAAAACTTTGAAAATCCATAGGAATTTGTAGAAAAATCCTTTTAATGTGGAACTAAATTCTTTGAACTCACTTCATCATCCTCTACCTAAACCCAAGAGCTTATGATTCAATTCTCATCATAGTTCTAAATCCCCAATTTGGCCGAACCCTAAATAGTGATGATGAATAGTGTTTTTCATCAATTTTTGATTCCTAACACTTGATTCCATCCTTAGCTTTCCTATTGTCTTTGAATTCAAGAAATGGAAAACCAAAATCAATCTCTAATCCCTTTACCTTAGGGTGGCCGAAACCTCTTTAGTTAGAAATTGTTGAGTTTTGTTTTGATTGTTGTGTTGTTGTAGTTGGTGACGATTATCAGGAGGTTCACGAACCGATCAACTGACTTTGATCCGGATATCTACTCATCAACAGGTATGGGGGGTGAACCTCATCACACCAAAATGGTGGTAGTGAAGATGGTTGCTTAAGTTTTATATGTGGGTGAAACCCTTTGGTTTGGGTTCACTTTTAATTGTTAAGTTTTGTTAAGTTCTCTTGGAGAACAAAGTTGTCATGATGAGTTTATGCTTTAGTGTGTTGTAGTGTGCTCTAGCATATGTTGATGATGATGTGATTGAATAAAAATCATTTTCATGTATCTTGAAAAACCTACTTTGATCACTAGATCAAGTATGGACTTTTATGCTTGATTATGATGTAATAATGTGTAATTGTTGTTTGTCATAATTGGTGTGAGCATTTTGAGCTATATTTGCTTAGTTGGTGAAGTAAAGTCTCCAATTTTCATTGGATTAGGTTTGTGGCCTTAGTAAGAGGAAACATAAGAACATGTGTCGTTCTTGATATAGCAAGGTTTTAAAGTAAGAAAAGCATGATTTCATAACCTATGTTTTCAAAGAAAAACAAAAAGTGATTTTGATCCAAAGATCAAATGAAGTTTTAACCTTTAAAGTGTGTCACCAAAGTGGAAAATGTCTTTTCTTTAGCCATAAATCTTTTAATCAAACTAAGTGTTTCAAAAAGAGAATTAATGAAAGAGTTAAGGAAAAGTGAAAACAGGGTATTCACCTGGCTAACCCTGTCTCGCCACGCGAGACAGAGGGAAAACAAGGCATTCGCCTGGCTAACCTTGTCTCGCCACGCGAGACAAAAGGCTAGCCCGAGCAGCAAAGATATAACTTCTCGGCCTCGCTTCGCGATACAATTCTCGCCTCGCGAACCAGAAGGGCTGTCTAAGCAGTAAAGATATAGCTTCTCTGCCTCGCGACGCGGTGCAATCCTCGCCTCGCGAAGCAGAAGTAATGTCTAAGAAGTAAAAATAACTTTTCAGCCTCGCATCCCGAAACCTGTATTCGCCCCGCAAGAAATGGTTTTGTTTATAAAGAGTGTTTTTCAACTCCAACTGTAAAGTTTTGCGCATAAAAACCTAAGTTAAGTAATTAACTTAGAGTTGAAGACAATGGATAATTAAGTATAGTACGTGGTGGAACAAGACCATATGCTATACCATTGAGAACTTAGTTCATCAATATCTCCATAAAACTTAAGTGAATCAACACTTATTTCCTTAATTGAAAATCAAGGATTAATATTTTAGAAATGATTAAAGACTTATCTAAGAGGATTCTCAATCCTTATTCATAATGCTTAGGACTTGAGACATAATTCATAAGACATAAACGCAGACATGAAACGTTTTGGATTTTTGAAACAGTAATTCGATGATGGACCGGTGATTCGGACCCCGATCAATCGTTCAATTGTTTCCGTCTTGTGATGACTCGATCCCGGAGGGATCACGAGATTTATTCGGAGGATAAAAGTTTTGTTTTTCAAAGACGCGTATAGTTCCTAAGGAAAAGAACCTTAGTAAACCTTGAGGTTTATTCGATGGATAGACATTGCTTTTTCGCATCTGCTTTGTGTAAGCATTGGCATTTCATTTGCATATTCGTAAGGCCTTGAGCCTAGGAATTGAGTTTACACCTTGATGCGGGTGCGAATCTTACAGTGACGATCTTCAATGGTCTATTTGGAGGTATCAGGGTTGGAAAGGCTGACATGTGACCAGTTAGTAGCTCTTCTGTGTCGTGGCTAATCCGAGCAATACACTGATATCCTCTACTAGATGTCATACTTTTCATGTTTGGTGCAAAGTGTTTCCGTAAAAGCCAGATACATGCACGTTACGAATGTTGTAGCATCTTGCTCATGGCTGGCAGTACACGGAACATGTCCTCCCATTCACTCTCCCAGACGTTTTGTTAGCTCCATGGAGTAGGGGTCAGAGTAGTACCCTGGTCCCAGTGGCATTGGGATTGAGTCATGTACATTGCACTGCATTGCATGGCTGTTGATGTTTACATTTACTGTTATACATCGTTGTTCTGCTTTAAGAATGCCATTATATTATGCTGTTAATTATTTAACATGATATTATGCTGTTAACTGTTTAACATGATTTATATTGAGAATTCTAGTAAGCATGTTGGGTACGTTGTTACCTGGTGAGTCGTCCCGTTTTTACTACTGCTGTTTTGTTGTGTTGATGAACGGGAATCTCACCCATATCTGTATATTTTCTTCTGGTACTTGCTGTTGCTGCTTGAACAGATAGAAGCGATGACGGTTCGGTTCAGCTGTTCCTTTGAGTCTAGAGGTGGACTCCTTTTGCTGTTTTATTTTGGCTGGGCCAGACTGTGCCGATATCTGTAGTACCTTTTGGGAGCTACGACTCCTAGTACTTACTTTATTCTTATGTCAGTTATACATTAGACCTATGTCTGTATACAGTATTATTTCTGTTTCCGTTTTCTATTTTCTGTTTCTGTATTTTAATACAGTATGTTCTAGAAATGCATGGTGAACCTAAGTTCATTTATTAGTATTATTTACCTTTACTAATCCCATTACTTTTTTGTGAAAAGAAAACCGTATTTTGCGCATTAATATTTATTTTCAGCCTTATAAACGTTCGGGAATGTGACACTCAGGAAAGGGCGTTGCATCGCTTGTGACAAAGGTGTTTGCCAAATGAGGCTACTTTCTCATCCGCTATAAGCTTGCAGGAGAGATGTGCCAAACAGGCTCATAATATTCCCAAGGGAATAGAAAACTTTTATAATGTTAAATTACTAAATTATCCCCACCCGTTCTCTCTCTCTCCTCTCCCTCTCCCCCTCTCCCCTCTCAGCTCTCCCTCCCCTCTCCCTCTCCCCTCTCTCTCTAAGCGGCCATGATTTCTTGCTGCACAAATGTCCATGGATGGCAAATTTGCAACATTCTGATGATTATAGATAGCAAATTCTAAGGAATGAGATAATATTCAACCACCAACACCTTTTTTTTCTCCACAAAAACGTATGTACATAACACAATAACAAGAACTTTAAATAAGGAAAAACTTATCATTAATTTAAAAGAAAAGTGGCCACTTAACAATAGATCTGCCTTCGCCTTAACGAGTTGGAGTAATAATCCCGCAAACCATAATACCTAGATTTGCCATTTTATCAATTAGAATACATTTTAAAATATAAACATAAAAAAAAGAGTAAAAAGGACAATGTATTTGGGAGTAAATAGATGACATTTACTTTCATAGATCATTATTTCTTTTAGGCTTAATTGCACTTTTGGTCTCTCAGGTATCACGATTGTGCAATTTTAGTCTCCCAGGTTCTAATTGCGCAAATTGGGTTCCCCGAGTATCACGATTGTGCAATTTTGGTCCCTCAGGTTTCAATTGCGCCAATTGGGTCCCTCAGGTATCGCAATTATGCAATTTTGGTGCCTCAAGTATTACGATTGTACAATTTTTAACGTCAATAGTCTACGAAGCATATGTGGGGCTGATTTGACACTTAGTGAGGCCGGCTTGACAACTTACATGTCATTCCTAGCCCGCACTTAGTGATATGCATTTGACCATTAAAGTGTGTGAGATGTCAATGATGCCACATAAAAATGTCCCATAAGCTGTCAAGTTGACCTCACTAAGTGCCAAATCAGTCTCACGTAGGCTACTAGCGTTAAAAATTGCATTATCGTGATATTTAGGGGGACCAAAATTGCATAATTGTGATACCTGGAGGACCCAATTGGCGCAATTGAAACCTGAGGGACCAAAATTGCACAATCGTAATACTTGGGAGACCCAATTGGCGCAATTAGAACCTGAGGGACTAAAATTGCACAATCATAATACCTGGGGGATCAAAAGTACAATTAAGCCTTTCTTTTATTTTGAAAGATTTTCTTTTATAAGGATAGTTTTGGAAAAGTAAATTATATTCTTAGGAATATGTCATATGAATCAAATATGAGAATGAATTTTGTTAGCATGAATGCATCATTGGATTCCAGGAAAGTGAAATGTCAACCAAACATGTTTTACTAATATTCCTGGGAATCTCATTCCCAGGAATGTAGTTTATCCGGGAATAAAACATTTCATAAACCAAATGATACCTTCAGTCTTATTCAAACTAAATATAAGCCTTTAAGTTTATTTGACTATGATTTTAAAAAACTTTTTCTGTGAATTTTAAAAGACTATATACTAATATAATAACTTATAAGAATATTTTAAAAGATTGTTATAATTAAGATTTTATGTTTGGATTTAGATTTATATCATAAGAATTTATAAGATTTGAAAGGATTATATGAATTTATAAAATTTGAAATGAACAAAACATAAACTCAGATGAAAAATAAAATCATAATTTATAAATTAGATTCTATTTTTATAATAGAGAATAAACACATAAACTCTAATTACATTACTGATCAAATTCAATTTTATAGTGGAAAAGACAACTTATTCACAGAGTTGTTTTATTCACATGTAATTATATTTATGTAGTGGAAAAGAAAATTATGAACTTAAAACAAACAAAAATCGCTTTATTTTAATAATGTCATAAATATTACATTCTATATTTTTATTGCTAATTTACTTTCGTATTGCACATTGAGGATACATATATGCACTCATAATATTACGTCTTAAAAAAATTCCAATAAGAGTTGCTTAAATAGTTATTAAAATTAAGGAGAGATTCTTGCTGATTGCATCATTGGAACAAGCTAGTGTGGACGTTACATATAAGGACTTGCTTCTATAAATAATTATTCCTTATATAAGAACCACAAATATAAAAAGAGAAAAATTGTAAAGACTTTCCTCAAAAAATTAAAAAGAAAAATAAATATAAATAAAGGATTACCTAACCTGTTAGATCCATTGATGACTTTTTAAAAAAGTTACATCATTATAATATAAAGTTCCTTAAGATAATATAAAATAAAAAGTAATACCTAACCCATAAAAAAACGAAAAAGGAATCAAGCAATTCGAATGAATTGCACCATTCGAAATCCTCTTACTTTTGATTATTGATTCATTGATTTTTGTCACTATTTATTTATTTAATGAGATAAACTAAATGTCTCATTATGATTCACACAATTAACTCAGGTACAAACGTGTGAATGTACTGGAGCCCAGGAACAAATATTCAGCATTTCACATGCTTCAATTAACTCCCAAACAAAACATTGCAAATCAAAATTATTTTTCTCGAGAATAATTTCTCTACTTTTTCCAACCAAATTAAATTAGAGTTCTTTTTTAGGCTTTTCATTACAGTTGTACAGGTCAAATATTTGATAATTTTGAAGGGAGGAAATTGCACTCCACTACCTTTCAAATTAGCAGGCCCTAAACATGAGACATACCTTAAACTGAATAAAATGTCTATTTAGCATGTGTTCCTGAATAAGATTAACAGCCAAATTGTCTAGCAAGGACAGAAATAAAATTCCCCAATAATCAACATCAAGTTGGAGTGTTGGATAAATTAGTACAACATATATTACGTCAAGTAATAGGGCAAAACTGTGCGGCCTATATTTCTGTCTGCCAACCATGATCACGAGGCAGCAGCAGATGATCTTTGCGTCTTCAATCCAAACAGATTCTCAAATAACATTGGAGCCATAGCCGGAAGATTCATGGGTTGAGAAGCCATAAAATTTACTATCTTTTCATGAACATTATACCTAACATCAAATCAGCCAAAAAAAACTTGATCATCAACGCAACATATATATGACAAGTAACAGTACTAAAAGAAAAGTAAAAGAAGATTTTCTGATACCTTATCTTGCGACTTTTTGAGGCACGACGATCCACAATTTTTCTTTTCTTTGTTTGCGTCCTCTTCAAAGCATAAAATGCTTTCTCTGAATGGAAATAGCAGAAAATGATAAAAAGGGCTCCCACTCTTAAAGAAAGCATAGTTAAATATATAATTTTCAGGGAAATAGTCAAGAATTGTATTTTGAGAGAAAAAGCAACCACGCAAAATTTTGGAACTGACTTTTTGGGGGATGGAAATACAAAATGGAACTAATGGATAATTCTACATCCCTTTGTTGTTTTTAATTCTCCAAATGCTTTAAAATATATATATATATATATATATATATATATATATATACACATCCATGTTTGATAATCCTACAAAAGCTTGGTGGGAAAGATAGCACTGTATTCATAAGAAGCAAGCATTAGGCAATCACTCATATTTCATAAACCTAAAGGAAATGTTATGGCTTGGCCTAGTGTGCAAGTGTAAAATCTAGAGCATACCAAAACTTAAAAGCCAAAACTATCATGTGTGAAAGGTAGGTGTGCCTTTGGAAGCATGTATATAGCATAAAACTGTACCAAATATCACTCCTAAATGTCAAAAATATTTTATATATCACTATACGCTATAGCTGTGTAACATATCCATGAAAAGTAGAAGCCCCTAACTAGTCAAATGGCATTAGAAGTAGAAATATTATTAAAAATTAAATAATCAGCAAAAAAAGTGTCTACCAGATGATGAAGGATCAACTGTCTCAAAAAATTCTTTCAATAATTGCTGATAAAATTCAGAGTCGTCCAGAAGTTCAGGATCAGCGCCAGTATGTGCATCCTGAGCAGAGTTAAATTCAAAACAGTGATGTCAAAAATTAAAGTGACAAAAAAGTGAAGAAAAGTAGAGAGGCTGTGGGAATACCAAAAGAGAACATGACGATATAACATTGATCAATGCTATCAGACAAAAACACGGACCTATTTCACATTGACCTTAAATGGGGAGACTAATAATTACAATAACAAAACATGCCACCAACAAAAGATTTGCTTACATATTTAGATGCATTTTCTACTTTTCTAGCATGTTTGACACCGTTCATCCTCCTCCTAGCTTTCTAAATACCCCTACTCTGCTGGATAAATCTGATCCCATCAAACTAAACAGATACCAGAACGACTTAAAACCATGCTTTGTTGAAGAAAGGTACATTATGATCGTTGGAAAATAAACAGTTAGCTACCCAAATGAGGACAGAAACAGTGATTAAACACAATCCCACGTGATTTGATAAGGGTGAATGTTGGTAAAGAGTCAGAGAGAGATGGCAAAAGGGAAGCTCAGTAGGATTGAGAAATAAACAAGAGAACAACAGCTGCTATAATGTGAAGGAATCTCATAAAGGAACCTGCAAGATAGTGTATCTGAATTCGGAATTTAGTTGGTAGAACACAAACAAGTCTCTGGTTTCTGCCAATTACTCCATTTTTACCATTGGCTTTGAACATAAAATACTGTTAAAATTTTGAGAAGGGAACAATTCAAAACACCAAAGCAACATACTATCCGACAGAACGATATTAATTGTTAATCACCCGGCTCATAAGTGATAACAAAGCTAAACTCAAAACTTAGCAATAAAGCTTACCTCTTTAAGGTTATCTTTAACCTCAGGAACCTGGAGACATATGCCAGTAAGTGTCAGATTTTTATGTAGCATACTCTTTATGCCTGTTTCAGCATACTATTAAATCTGCAGCACGCTTTTAAAACACAGAGTAAAAGACTGACTTACAGATCCAAATATACTAACAGCAGATCTTCTCAGCTGCATCTGCTTGATCATTCTACTGGGGTCCCTCATATAAGTAGCAACTTGATTACTTATATCCTGTGATGGGACAAGTTTGGAGTAAAATAACCAGCATACCACATGCAGAATCCTAAGTCCAGTTACAGAACCTGACCTGATTAAAAGCATGCAATTTTCCTTTAATAGCAGCAGCACCAGTTGTCACTTGTGTCATCCTCTGCCACTTATTGATTGACTTGTCTCTAAAAGAAGCTATTCTACAATATGCAATCATGAATATAATCAGTGAAGCAGACATAAATAAAGACATGGAGTATAGCATGTTTAAGACAGAAATGCAGATAAAGTACACAGAAAATGCATTGCTTGAGAAGTTTCAAGCATTATTGATGCAGAGAAAGGGCTCATCGAACAAAAGCTAAAAGTCTCAATGCAGCAGCACCTTGAGAAAAGGAATGCCGAACATAATACTACTGCTCTTAGAATATTATAAAAGTAGATACCTCTTGTGCGTCTGAGAAATCTCTGACCACTCTTGATCAAAATTGTCATCCAAATGCTTAGAGACTTCCAAATCTTTTGATGATCTTTCTGAACCTTTAAGAAGAGGAGAGAGGGGGGGGGGGACGTTACGTCAAGACAGTATTCAAGGAGATATGCAACCAAAGGTGAAAGTTACATCAGAATAGTATCTTTTCCAACATAAAATTAATGCTTCAGGTATAAATAAACCACTCATCACAAGTTTTTCTTGGATAAAGACAGTGGCAAGCATGGAAAGTTCTGTAACCAGGTGTGCTCACAGAAAATAGGGAGAAGAAATATAAGGACTAAATTGATTTGACCTACAATGAACTATAGGCCTACATAAGAAACACTAGCCAGTCCTCCTCTCTCCACAAACACATTTAGCATTTAAGGCTTTAAGAAATTTTTTCATAGTATTATAACTTCAAGGGCTCCTGTAATTACATTCTCAATAATTTCTCAGAACTGCAGTAACTAATTTGGGTGGGAAAAAAAAGCTTTTCTCAAGGGTTATTGCATAAATTATACTAGAAGAGGTACCCACAAAGCAGATATAACACCAAACCTATCTTTCTTTGATTACATGATAATTGTTAATTCTTAAATTTTGAAACTATTCACACCTAAATAATAGAAAGTGATTACTGAATGAAATGAACTTAAAATTGCACTACAATTAAAACAATTAAAAGAAGTTTCTTAAAAGTAGAAAGAGTAACTAGTGGTGCCTGTTATGAAGCTTGACATTCTTGTATTAGCTTTCAATCATGGTAAAAAATATATTTGTGCTATAAGAAAGGATGAATTAAACACCAGAGGGAGGAATCCCCTTCCTAATTGGTACTTGGAAAGTACAGAGTACAGATTAACCAGATAGTCAGATAACTCCCCCACCCATACATTTCTTCTTCCCTAACAAGATTTATGACATGATTTTCAGCATCCAACATATTCATGTCCCAACTTTTCCTTCTCTCAATTCTTGCAACCATTTTCAGTTAGATGTCTCTATCCCTTGATTGACAAATGTGTTAAGCACCTGGCTTCATTTGACCAAACTGGTGAAAAATTATGATAGGTCAATAACCATCAAAAAACGTGGTGACATCTCATGAAGATTTTCCAAATGGATAAGTTGTTATTACACTTCAACCAATGTTGTCAATGACGGATGGCAGTTTATGGCGGATGGCCAAATTTCCGCCATATAAATGTGGGATTGTGACCTATGGCGCCTCCTTGGTGGGTGGCAATTCACAAGTTGCTTATAGCGGCTGGCACAAAATCCACCACGTCATTCCGCCATGGCGCCACCATGGCGGCTATTTAACAATGCTGACTTCAACTACACAATACTAAAAGAGAAGAGAAGAAACGTCCATATAACAGATACAGGGGAAAACAAAATAAATCCTTTGAAGAAAAGCCTTATTCTTAAAGCGGCTACAATGCTAGTAATGCCATTTCTCACAGGGAATGTTATATTCCATGCAACCCTCAATAGTTACTCCAAATATAAGCCACAAGCATCAAAGTAAACAAAGTCTCAACACAGCACAAAATGATAACAAGAGAGAAATATCATAGAAGAAACTAGATATAGAAATAAGAACAATAACAAAATCAATTACCATATGTGGCTTGGGTAATAGATGGATTCTTTGCAAATAGAGCCTGGGATAAGGAAAGCAATAACAGTGACAAATGAAATTAGAGTCAAACATAATAAATATGACAATTTAACAACTTTACTCTTCATAAGACATGGAGAAATATAGATATGAAACAACAGCATCCAACAACCAAGTTTTATCCACTAAAACATAGATATGAAAACAAACATGTAAAATAATTCTCATTCTTCTTTTTCGATTTAAATTTCCAGGCAAAAATGCACCTCTTGCAGTTCCAATATAGAGTCTAAAGTCTCCTTAGAAGACGTCACCAGATTTGAATACGCTACACTGACAGTCTCATCAGATTCACAGAACGAAGCCCTGATTGGCTCCTACAGACAATTCATCATATTTGGTCACGACATTCAAATATGATAAATAGCAAATCACATTAAATCTTACAAGTGAGATAGGAAAAGACCTGGGGTAACCTATTTGAACTTGAGAATGGCTTCTGAAGTATGAATCTGAGCTCAAGAATCTTGTACCAGAGGGCCTTGAAGTAAAACAAAGTTCAGTGATGTTATTAAAAACTCGAGAAAGAAAAAACTATCCATTAAATAATGCTGGAGCCAAAATGGCAGCTTCAATTGACAACGTCTATATAAGAATTAAGAATTAATAAACATTTTTCAACTTACTATAATAAAAAGGAAATGAGGAAACAGAAGATTAAATAAATGGGCAGACAATCACTAAATACAATAGCCTATAGTACCATATACCACAATGAAACAGAAAGCATTGGTCAGGGCTCAAGTCAAATAACACCACACCTTCTGGCTTTTTACAGCTTGACCTTTAAGAAGATCCTCGTCCTTATGATGCTTCAAGTTCTTCAAAGTATCTCTGAAGGTAGAAAGTTAAATTTGCCATATTTCTAAAATCCGTACAAGTTTACCGATTACAATAGGGAAATAATAATATAATAGTTTCACCATAATTGAAGTCCAAAATAGAAAGAACTAATAATAACAGTTAGTAGAACGACTCATGAATCATCCGGCAGTTAGCTGATTAGAATTCTCACATTAATTTATTGCTTAGTACCCAAGCTTCCAGTTATTTTGCAATGAACATTATGACCAGAAGTGAGAACTCTTGGTCAAAGAGACAGTGTCATTGGCAATTTGGCACATAATATCAGCCATACAACATTGCAGAACAAAACCATTAATAACTATAAGAACCATCCTGATCATTACTGATTACGTAGACACAGTCAAAATAAAAAATCATAGGAAAAATGGTTCTATGATCCATCGTTCCCATAGTATGATTAGTTAGGTTACCTAGTCCTGGCAGTAGCAACAAATAAACAGATTAAAATATGTAGCATACTTTAGTGAAAACATATATAAAATGCTAATATGAGACGAGCTTCATTTACATTTTAAAGACATACAATTACACAGCAATAGTTCTAGTTGACTGTTGCCTCTGCATTATGTTTGATACAATAAGATATATTTGATGAAACATAAAACTTTACACCCTACCTAGAACTAGTAGAACACGTAAACTAAACCAGAAATAAAGATTTGCTAAAACATGTCCAAGATAGTAACAAAATTGTAAAATTTTGAATCTCGCTATTTATATTAATTTGCCATCTGCAAAAATATAAACCAAATGCATAACAATTATCAATGTTAAATGGTATCTTACATCTCCTGGTTATGAAGATCCCTATACTCTTTCTCAAGCTGTTCCATATCCTCATCTTTCCAATCAGTTCGCTCTACTGTCCCATCCTCTTCATCATCTGTTCCATCCTCTCCATCTTCTTCTTCTTCCTCCTCCTCCTCCTCCTCATCACCATCGTCATCATAATCATCTTCGTCCTGTTCCACCTACATCAAGAAAATAATCCTTAACTACAATTCATGAAGAAATGAGAAATCACTAAGGTCATACAACATATCACAATCAATACTTACCTCTTTGTAGTCCATATCATTGTAGTCATCCAAATCACTGTCACTGTTTTGCATTTTTTTAGATTTCTTGGCAGATAATCCCATTTTCAAACCTAAATTTAAAATAAAAAAAAAAAAAAAAAGATATCACACAACATTCATATTTAAAAAAGTTAGTAACTAATTACCCACGATTACGCACAACCAATGAAGAAGAAACAGGTACATAGACAATGTGGAGTCCTTATCATGCACCTAAATTAACACTCAACCAATACCAAATAATTGTCATATCGAAAATTATGTCATAGCTTCAAATATCTTAATCAAAAAGCTCTATGCTAATTACAAGCTGCAAAAAAGACAAAAATATTTGTGCCTAATACCAACAAAAATATACATTGAAATTGGTAAAATCTTTGCTTGTAGAGAGTGCATAAAGCCACTCCATAAACACATTCGCATTTATCAAATTAGACATGTCAAGACCTGCCCCAACCCTTAACAGGTCAGCGTCAAATGGGGCAGGGCAGTTAGACCCGCTTTGGTTAGGTGTGTCAGGGGTGTCAACCCATCAAAAAAACATGGAACATTTCCTAGGAAATGGAACTTAAAGATCATCAAAAAGTATTATTTGGTATTCAATGCAAAATAGCAATAAAAATCTACTTTGCTAGCTAAGATTCCCCCATCCAGTGAGATATGAAAACAACTGTTCAGGCTATGCCGACATAAAATCCATTTGTTCTCTCACTAAGGATGCGTTTGGATACTCAGCTTAATTAAGCGCTTATTTAATAAGATCTTTTTCAAATAAGCTAAAAAGAGCTTATTTTCATAAGCTTCTCTGACAAACTTATGGAAATAAGCTAAAAATAGCTTATAGGAAGATCATAAACTATTTGCATAAGTTTATTTCGATAAGCTATTCTCATAAACTCTTTATAAACTCTTCTAAACGCATCCTAACTCACGGACAAGTCATATAAAAAACCAACATCTTATGCTGAGACAGTTCTTAAATTTATATGTGAGTGAGAGGAGTAATGCTCAATATGAAATATTACATATGCAATATTTTAATTTTGAAGTTTGAAAGTTTAAATATCTATCTACAATAATGCGTTAAAAAACAAACCAGTAATCGAACCAGCAAGACCTCTAATACACATGGTTCACTTCGTTTAACCGATTAAACCGGTGGTTGAACCAAATGACCTAATAATGATAATTGTAATTACATATTTATACACATAAATAAATCTAGGAAAAGCCAGAATTCATGTATCTGAATGTTATGAAAGGAGAATGAGATAATAAAAGAGAAATTGGAAAATCGGAGATAATAGAATAGCTGAAGAGGAGGAAG
Source organism: Ammopiptanthus mongolicus (assembly GCA_039655645.1). Lineage (NCBI taxonomy): Eukaryota > Viridiplantae > Streptophyta > Magnoliopsida > Fabales > Fabaceae > Ammopiptanthus > Ammopiptanthus mongolicus. Next base: position 76,526,060 of record CM077346.1, on the reverse strand, counting down.
AAGTCAAAGGCGGTGATGGGCAATAAATTGAAGACAAAATCGGGGAAGGGTTTGATAAATATGTGATTATGAATGGAACAATAGGAATGAGCCAAATTCTAAGTTCTGAGTTGTAACTTGTGATTTTTAAAGAAGTAGAAAATGCTTCGACGTCAGAGAGAGACTTGATTCACCTGGCTGGCTGGCCCGCAACTACTGTGACAGCTACAACGGCGGAGGATGCAGGACGGCGCGTGGACGACAGTGACGCGGTTCACGACGGCGGCGATGGGCTGAGGTGCAGGGCGGCGGCGTGGAGAGGCTGGAACTTGGAGGTGGGTAGCGGGTGGAGCTTATTACTGGTTCTCCCTTGTTGAGGGTTAGGGATTTCTGCAGTGTTAATATGTTATATTTTAATTTCTATTTATATTTATAAATAAATAAATGAGTAAAGACCCAAATTCAACCCCTACAAAAATTCACGGTGACATTTTGGTACCTGAGAAATGAAAAATATCAATTTGATCCTCAAGAATGTAAAATGCGGGTCAAAATAGTCCCTGGCATGACTAAAATATCCCTAAAAATTACTCTAAAATGGATCAATTTGACCCACATTTTACATTCTTGAGGATCAAATTGATATTTTTATTTCTCAAAGACCAAATTATCACGGTATTTTTTTCAAGGACCAATTTGAACCTTTACTCTTTATAAATATAATATTATCCGAATGTTAAAATATAAAAAAAATCATTTTAAATTTAGGTTAAACTAAAAATTTGATAATATATATGATGTTGATTTTGATTTTAGTCACTCCCTATGCAAAATTTGGAAATCACTTGTTACATATGTCAATTGTTACCAAATAAGTTTATGCTGATAGGGAAGGTTGCAACCACATTAGCAACCTCCTATCTGGACAAATTATTGTCTTTGTTGACATTTTATTAGGGATGGAAATGGTCATTTTATCCGGTGGGTATCCGTAAAAATTATTCATAATGAATAAGGTAATTATCCGTTTTATGGATATGGGTACAAGGATGGATAATTACTCGATAAAATTTAATGAGTATGGGTGTGGGTACTTTAGCACCCACCATACCCCATACCTACATACATATATATATTAATATTTATTTAGTTATATATATATGAATATATAAATATAATATATTAAATTAAAAAAATTGAAATGTAACATAGGTTATTACTTTGCTTATCTTTATACGTGTGCACACTTCTACATATTTCCTCAATTTAACTTACCTTTTCTTTTATTTTGTATAATAACTTTCCTTTTCTTACTTTATGAATTTACTGTCCCAAAAATTAATTATAATATTTACTTAATGTTTTGGAAAATATTAGGTATTTGGTATCACTTTTGTATTTCAGAGTTAGATATGTCATGATTTGGATGTATAATGTGAGAACATACTAGACTCGTTTGCCTTGTTATATATATACATACTATCATGATATTTCAAACATGTTATATATAATGCATCAAGCTGTTCACAAGGGCCAACTTGATCCTCTTCCCCAGGATCCCCGATGAGGAAACCCTAGGAGAGACATATATATATATATATATATATACACTCCATATGTTATACAAGTTTAATAATGTTTTTTTATTTATTGATTTTTCATTATTAATTAAAATGCTGATAATGGGTGCGGGTATGTGTACTTAAGTATCCGGTGGGTATGGGTCCAGGTCCGGGTGTTTTTTAAAAACACAGGTATTGGGATGGGTACTATATTTGATAGTAATAAGAAGAAATGGGGAAGAGTATTTGTGAGAAAACACAAAAGAAATGCTGGTGGGAGTACTCCCTTGGCTCCATAGGGCGCCAAGGGTGTGTGTGGGGCTGAGCAAAAATATTCTAACTGTCAAGAGAGAGAAAATAGATCTAATTACTATATAGGTGGGGACCATCGTGTGGTGAGGTAGGCAAGAATTGGAATTATTCCTTTGGGAGGCATAGGGTACCTCGAATCACCCATTACCAATTGTTTTCTTTCTTTTTTTCTATTTCCAGCAGCTGTAAGCACTGATTCATACGGAATCAGTTACTATTTCCATATCTTTGATCAATAGAACAGTACTCTCACGTTGAGTGTACTCATTCCTCATTTATATCAAGTTGATTCTATCAATTTGGTATCAAAGCAGTACTATCCTGGTGCTGTTTATGGTCTGTACGAGAAGTGAAATGGAGAACAGAATTGGAACTCTTGAACAGAGATTTGGAGGCATGGAAAACGCCATGACTGAAATGTTACAGAGGCTGGATGAACTGGCAACCAGTGGACGATCACGACGGCGTAGAGCTCCTAGCAGACACCGTGGCGACGGTGACTCCCCCCCACGTCGTTCGCACTCTCGGAGTGGGAGTTACACTCCAAATTACGGTGGAGGACGCCGTAAGCTGGAAATACCCGTGTTCTCGGGCGATGACCCGCATGGGTGGATTATCCGGGTTGAACGCTACTTTCGCATCAACGGTGTTCGTGAACGCGAGAAATTGGACGCGGTAGTGATTGCGATGGAAGGGCGAGCACTAAATTGGTTTCAATGGTGGGAGGAGCAGGCTGCGATGCGAACCTGGGAAGAGTTCAAGGTGGCTGTGAAACGGAGGTTCTGTCCTGGTTTACTGAACAATCCCCTTGGGCCACTGTTGAGTTTGAAACAAGAGGGGACGATGATGGAGTTTAGGGAGAAGTTTGAGCTTCATATGGCTCCGTTGAACAGGGAAGAACGTGTTATGCTAGACAGCATCTTCCTCAACGGCTTGAAGAATGAATTACAGGCTGAATTGAAGCTATATGACCATGAGGATTTAGAAGATTTGATGGATCGTGCTCTGCTTTTGGAGGAAAAAAATGAGGCACTCAGTAAGAAGGGTGGCCAAAACAAAGAGAAGGTAGAGTGGAAGGGCACCAGTTCCAAATTCCGTAGCACTTGGGGTAACCCTAGTGACAAGAAGGAGGGAGGAACCAGTGGTGAAAAGAAAGAGGTGAGGGGTTTTGAAGGGGCTAAGGGGAGAAGGTTGAGTCCTGCTGAGTTGGAGGAGAGATCTAAGAAGGGGTTGTGTTTCAAATGTGGGGATAAGTGGAGTAAGGAACATGTGTGCAAATTTAAGCACATGAAATTTGTGCTATGTGAAATTGAAGATGAATCAGAGGAGGAAGAAAAGGGAGATGAAGCGGAACCTGATGTAGTAGGGGAGTTGAAGACATTGCAACTCTCATTGCACAGTAAGGAGGGTTTGACTTCAAACAAATCCTTCAAGGTGTGGGGGATGATTGGAGGTCGGAGGGTATTGATCTTGATTGATTCTGGAGCAACTAGTAATTTCATTTCCCCTAAACTCGTGGAGGAATTGAAGTTGCTTATGGAGGATACCCCGGTGTTCTTGGTTGAGATAGGAACAGGGGAGATGGTGAGGAATAAGGGGGTGTGTAAGGGCTTGGAGTTTACAGTGCAGGGTGTGGAATTCACCCAGCATTTCTTCTTGATGGAGCTAGGAGGAACTGAGTTGGTTTTGGGAATGGATTGGCTAGCCAGTCTTGGTAACATTGAAGCTAATTTCAGAAACTTAAGTCTGAAATGGACTCAAGGAGCACAACAGTATGTGATTCAAGGTGATCCCGCTTTGTGCACTGTGCAGGCATCTTGGAAGGCAATGGTGAAGGCTCTCCAGGAAGAAGGTGTGGGGTATTATGTGGAGTGTATGGCAGGGACAGAAACAGCAGGAGTTGATGATTCTCACTGGGCAGAGTTGTTGACAGAGTTCCAAGCAGTGTTTGAAATGCCAGCAGGGTTACCACCACCTAGGGAGCATGACCATGCCATTGTTATGCACCCAGGAGCACCAATTCCTAATATCAGGCCATACAGGTATCCTTTTTACCAAAAGAATGAGATAGAAAAGATTGTTAAGGAGATGTTGAATGCTGGGATAATTAGACATAGCATTAGTCCGTTTTCCAGTCCTGTGTTATTGGTGAGAAAAAAAGATGGAGGGTGGAGATTTTGCACTGATTACAGGGCTCTTAACAAGGTCACCGTGCCGAACAAGTTCCCTATTCCGGTTATCGATGAGCTACTTGATGAATTGAGTGGAGCCCTGATTTTTTCAAAGCTTGACTTGAAATCTGGGTATCACCAGATTAGAATGAGAGAAGAAGATATTGCTAAGACAGCATTTAGGACCCACGAAGGACATTATGAGTACCTGGTGATGCCTTTTGGGCTTACAAATGCTCCCTTAACCTTCCAGGCTTTGATGAATGAAGTGTTGAGGCCTTATCTTAGAAAATTTGTGTTGGTTTTCTTTGATGATATCCTAATTTATAGTAGCAGTGCTGAGTTGCATGCGGAGCATTTGAGACTGGTGTTGACTCTCTTCCAGGAACACCATCTCTATGCCAATAGGAAGAAATGTTCATTTGGGCAGCCACAAATTGAATATCTGGGTCACATAATCTCGGGTGCAGGGGTAGCGGCTGATCCAAGGAAGATTGAGGACATGTTGGTATGGCCGGTGCCTAAAGATTTGAAGGGACTCAGAGGGTTTCTTGGTTTGACAGGGTACTACAGAAAATTTGTCAAAGACTATGGCAAGATTGCTTGGCCCTTGACTCAGCTATTAAAGAAAGATAACTTCATATGGAATGAACAAGCACAGCAAGCATTTGAGATCTTGAAGGCTGCAATGACCACCATCCCTGTGCTGGCCGTGCCAAATTTTGAGAAAGAATTCGTGGTTGAAACGGATGCCTCTGGCAAGGGGTTAGGAGCTGTTCTAATGCAAGAAGGGAAGCCTATAGCTTACATGAGTCAAACACTATCTGAGAAGGCACAGCAGAAATCTGTTTATGAGAGAGAGTTAATGGCAGTTGTCATTGCCATCCAGAAATGGAGACCCTATCTGTTGGGGAGACATTTCAAGGTCCACACAGACCAAAAGAGCTTAAGGTTCCTCACTGAGCAAAGGGTAATGGGAGAAGGACAACAGAAGTGGATTTCTAAGTTGCTTGGTTATGATTTTGAAGTGAAATATAAGCCGGGGAAGGAGAATGGTGTAGCTGATGCATTGTCTCGAAAATTGCAATTCTCAGCCATTACTACTGTACAATGTGAAGTGTGGGAGGGGTTAGAAGAAGAAATTCAGGCCGATAGCAAGTTGAAGAGTATTGTGCAGAGCTTACTAGGAGCTCTTGATAGTCAACCGGGCTATAAATTGAAGAGTGGAAGGCTGTACAAAGAGGATCGGATTGTTATTCCTAAGAATTCCCCTAGAATTCAGTGGATACTCACTGAATTGCATGATTCAGCAGTGGGAGGCCATTCTGGGTTCTTCAGAACCTATAAAAGAATTGCTGGCTTGGTGTATTGGGAGGGAATGAGGAAAATGATACAAGAATATGTGCAAGCTTGTGAAACGTGCCAAAGGAATAAGTATCAAACCCTTAGCCCAGGGGGTTTGTTGCAGCCACTGCCTGTGCCCAGTCAAATATGGAGTGATATCTCCATGGACTTCATAGGAGGCTTACCTAAGGCTCTAGGGGTAGACACTATTCTTGTGGTGGTAGATAGACTCACCAAGTATGCCCATTTCATGACACTCTGTCACCCTTATACAGCCAAGGATGTGGCTGAATTATTCATCAATGAGGTAGTAAAGCTTCATGGTTTCCCTAGCTCTATTGTATCTGATCGTGACAAGGTGTTCCTCAGTTCTTTCTGGGCTGAGTTGTTCAAGCAATCAGGCACGAAATTGAAGTATAGCACTGCCTACCACCCCCAAACAGATGGGCAAACAGAGGTGGTAAATAGATGTTTGGAGACCTACTTGAGGTGCCTTAGTGGCAAGAAACCGAAGCAATGGCCAAGATGGTTGAGTTGGGCTGAATATTGGTATAACACCAATTACCATGCTTCTTTGAAGACCACTCCATTTTATGCTTTGTATGGAAGGGAACCACCAGTGTTGATCAGAGGAGATGTACAGTCATCAGCCGTGGAGGAGGTGAATAGGCTCACTGCCGAGAGGAATGAGATGCTGAAGGAGTTGCGGGATCAGTTGGTTAGGGCACAAGATGTGATGAGAGCTCAAGCCAATAAACATAGGAGGAAGGTGGAATACCAAGTAGGTGACAGGGTCTACTTGAAGATCCAACCTTATAAGATGAAGAGCCTAGCAAAGAGGGTGAATCAGAAGCTTAGCCCGAGATACTATGGTCCATATGAGATTGAGAGGAAGATTGGAGCTGTTGCTTACAAGCTCAAGCTACCCGAGGATAGCAAAGTTCACCCTGTGTTCCATGTTTCCTTGCTAAAGAAGTCAGTGACTCCCAATACCACTTTCCAGCCCTTGCCGGCTTGCCTCAATGAAGAATGGATGCTGGAGGTGCTGCCAGAGATCGTGAAAGACAAGAGACAGAATGACAGAGGTGATTGGGAGGTTCTGATCAAATGGACAGGTCTACCGGAGTTTGAAAATACCTGGGAATCCGTTGAGAAGATCACAAAGGAATTCCCTGAGTTTATCCTTGAGGACAAGGATAGTTTTGAAGGGGGAGGGAATGATAGTAATAAGAAGAAATGGGGAAGAGTATTTGTGAGAAAACACAAAAGAAATGCTGGTGGGAGTACTCCCTTGGCTCCATAGGGCGCCAAGGGTGTGTGTGGGGCTGAGCAAAAATATTCTAACTGTCAGGAGAGAGAAAATAGATCTAATTACTATATAGGTGGGGACCATCGTGTGGTGAGGTAGGCAAGAATTGGAATTATTCCTTTGGGAGGCATAGGGTACCTCGAATCACCCATTACCAATTGTTTTCTTTCTTTTTTTCTATTTCCAGCAGCTGTAAGCACTGATTCATACGGAATCAGTTACTATTTCCATATCTTTGATCAATAGAACAGTACTCTCACGTTGAGTGTACTCATTCCTCATTTATATCAAGTTGATTCTATCAATATTACCCTACCCATTGTCATCCCTACATCTTACGTGGGACTAAAAATGATTCCTTTAAGGTGACGTTTGATATCAGGTATTTTTTGACATTAATGGGAATGTGAGATAAGGATAAAAAAAATTCATGTTTGATACAAGAGATAAAAAATCATTCCTAAGAATAATTTAGTGAACAAAACCTGAAAATACTATTCTCATGCGTGAGGATGAGAAAGAAACATTTCGGGAAATAGAATTCACAGGAATGTAGTTTAATTGAGAGTAAAACGTTCCCTGAACCAAACAGCACCTAAGGTGAATTCTCTAGTACCCCGAATAATTTTGGGGTAACTTCCCTGTCAAGGTGGTTCAACCAAAAGGCGTCACCTCAATTAAAAGATTCTCATCAGTGCCACATTGGACAGGCTTTCCTTTATGGTGACTTCTCTGGTATCCCTAATAATTTTGGGGTAAAAGTTACTCTACCCAACCAGAATGCGCTACCTCAATTAAATGAATCATGTTAGTGAGTCAACTCAAATGGTTCTCACAATCTTATTGGGTCACTTAGGATGGGTAAAGTTTGGGGTACCATAGAATTCACCTTCCTTTATATGTAAAAACTTTATTCAACTTTTGTTTTTTTCAATTGGCCCAAAAGGACCTTTGTTGCAAAAATAAAATTTTAAAACCCTACTCAATTTTCTTTTTTCTTTTTAGATCCATATTTACCATTTTCAAAAATTAAAACTCAAAATGGGTCTCTTGCAAATCAGAACCACGCTTCTTGAGCTTGACCTAGGTATGATGCTCCACGGAATGCGCATTCGTCAACACCCTCGGTCCTGCCATGATAAACCCACTACTGTTGGAGCTATACTGCCTCTTCCTCTGTCACGGCAGCGATAAAATTGACTCCGTGTGCACGCAGAAAACCCTAACCACGGCGTCCATTGACGACATCACATTCTCCCACCTCGACATCAACGACGGCTCTACGGCCGACCACATCAGAGCGCAATCGTCATTGTGCTCGGTGAGCCGAGAGCTTCGAAGATTTCTCTTTGCGCTTGATCTTCTTGGGCCAGCCCAACTGACGCCCCTGGGAATCTGGGTCACTAGTATTGGCGGGTTTGACGGTGTTGGGAACTGAAGCAACGTCATTTTTGGAGGCGATGGTGGGTTTTCTTTTATTTTCACCCATTTTCCTTTATGGGGGAAAGATGGCATGGTGAGCTTGAGAGTATGTCGATTCGGTTTGGGAGGATAGAGGTCCGATGTCAACACAAGAATGCTCAGATTCACTCTTAATCTCTCACACGCACACAAACACTTAGTATATGAGTTTCAAAAACAAAGTACTGAAAAAATACATCACACACATTATTCATCATAGCTTTATGTCTTCTGTAGACTTACACAAGTCCCACATGGATTAGTTAGTGGATTGTCTAATAACAGTAGCTATTAACAGAAAGCTACCAATAACTAACTAACACCAAAACTGAATTATTCACAACACCCTCCCTTAATTCAGTTTTCCTAGAGATAATACACCCAACTTATCTCTCAAATATTAAAACCTCTCTGGCTTCAATGGTTTAGTTAAGATGTCTGCAAGTTGATCCTCACTCTTGCAGTATTCAAGATCCAATCTACCTTTGTTGACTTGATCCCTTATGTAATGAAAACATGTTTCAATATGTTTGCTCCTACTATAAGCAACCAGATTCTTTGCTATGCTGATTGCTGACTTGTTATCAATTCTCAGCTTCATAGGTTTAGTTGCAATCAGGTTCAATTCTTTCAATAATGTCTCGAGCCACACTGCTTGGCAAGCACCCAATGATGCTGCCACATGTTCAGCCTCACAAGAGGATAGTGCAACAATGCTTCGCTTCTTGGAGCACCGAGAAATTGAACCATTGCAGCACACGGAGAGATAACCAGAAGTGCTTTTTAGATCCTCCTTATCACCACACCAGTCAGAGTTAGTATATCCAATCACCTCTACCTTCACTGCCTCCAACTCATTAGGGAACAATAGCCTGAAATCAAGTGTCCCCTTGCCATACCTCAATAGCCTTTTAGCTGCTGCATAATGTGATGTCCTTGGCTTCTCAATAAATGTGCTTACCAAGCCAACTCCATAAGCCAAAATTGGTCGAGTGTTACACAAATACCTCAAGGAGCCAACCAGTTGTCTATATTTAGTTTTATCCACTGAATCTTCATTAGCAGCATCCTCCCACTTTAATTTTGTACCAGTCTCAACATGAATTGAAATTGGATTACAGTCTAGCATATTACCTTTTCAAAATGTCAGTAGGATACTTTTTCTGGTGCATGAAAATTCCTTTGTTTGTTTGTACAAATTCAATTCCCAGAAAATAGGCAAGCTTCCCAAGATCAGTCATTTCAAACTAAGCCATCATACTCCTTTTGAATTCTAGAATTTATCCTTTAACAAATCATCTGCATATAGACAAACAACTAATAGACCAGTTGTGTGTGACACTCGATTATAGACTCCATGCTCACTGATGCATTTTAGGAAGCCCTACTGCATTAGAAAAGAGTCAATTCTCTTATTCCAAGTCTGGGAGTCTATTTCAGTCCATACAAGGCTTTCTTGAGTCTATACACCTTTTCTTCCCCTCTTTTTACCTCAAAACTCGGTGACTGGCAATCAAACACTTCTTCATCTAAAGGTCCATTCAGAAATGCTAACTTTACATCAGTAGCTTGCAATTGTTGTAATTAATTGAATTGTTTCCATTCTGGCCACAGGAGCAAAAGCCTCATGGAAATCCACTCCTTCCTTCTACAAAACAAAAAACCATTGGCCACCAACCTGACCTTGTATTTTGCCACTGACCCATCAAGCTTCATCTTTATCTTATAAGCCCATTTTACAGCTATAGGTCTCTACTTTTGGGGTAATTCAACTAATTCCCAAGTATGGTTTTTTTCAATTGAAGGCAACTCTTTTTTCATAGCACCACCCACCTTTCATCATTGATTGCTTCCTCAGAAGTCATTGGCTTTACTTCAGTGAACTAAGCCAAATGGATCAGGTCTCCTTCTGCATTCACGGCATTTTTAGGCAATATCTCATAATCGTTCAGTCTTAGAGGTAATTGTCTCTGCCTCTGAGTTCTTTGTGGCTGAGTGACCTCTACTGGTTCAGTTTGAAGAGGTTGATCTTCTTGCAATCTTACCACCAGATTGCTTTTGGAATTGTTTTCATCCCAGTTCCACCATTTAGCCTCATCAATAATCACATCCCTGCTCACCACAACTTTCTTATTTCTTGGATCACACAATTTGTAGGCTCTTGTTGTATGATACCTGATAAATTTCATCTGCTCACTCCTATCATCTAGTTTTCTCCTTACTTGCTCAGGCATATGCCTAAAGCATAGGGAACCAAATATTTTGAACCGTGTCACATCAAGCTTTCTCCCTGACCAGGCCTCTTCGGGTGTAGCACAATGCAATCCTTTTATAGGACATCTGTTAAGAATAAATGAGGTTGTTAACACTGCCTCTTCCACAAGTATTTAGGCAACTTCCTCTTTTTTATCATGCTTCGAGCCATATTCAATATAGTTCTATTTCTCATCTCAGCAATTCCATTGTGTTGAGGGGTATAGGAAGCAGTTATCTCATGCACTATCCATTTTTCTTCACAATATTGCTAAAAATCATGAGAGATATATCCACCTCCACTATCTGTCCTTATCACCTTAATCCGCTTGCCACTTTGCTTCTCATCCATCAAAGTAAACTTCTTGAACATAGACAACACTTTACTCTTCCTTTTAATGAGGTAAATCCACATCGTCCTTGTATATTCATCAATGAAAGATAAAAATAATTGTTACCTCCAAGAGAATGAACTTCGAATGGACCACACACATTATTTTTACCTATGAGGGGCCTTGATCTTGAATGCATTCTAGGGTTGCTTGCTTATGCAGCACTCCTCACAGACATGTTGTGGTTGATTGGTTTGATGAAGACCTTGCACCATCTTCTTTCATTTTAACAACTCCAAGCCTCTGAATCTATAATGCCATAGCCAGTTCTCATCATTCACCACTGCACCAAGACATTTTTTTCTCAAGTACTCGAATTCTAATATTGAAAGTACTATTTTACAACAAAGGAGCTTTCAAGATCAGTCTTCTTTGAGCAACATATACTTGCATTTGATTCTGTTTTAGGCTCATGTAATATCCATTCTCCACCGATTGCCCTAAACCTAGCAGGTTGTTCTTCAAATTTCATTCATAAAGAATATCTGTTATGTAGGCCTTCATTCCATCTTTTCTCTTAACATTACCTTCCCAACACCCTCAGCTGTGATCATTGAGTTATCAACAAATCTCACCTTACTGCTAACATTTTCATTCAAGTCAGTCAACACTCCATCCTCCATGACATGTGATTTAAACAACTAACGTCCAAATACCAATGATCAAAAGAGTCATTGTAACGTCTCAGGCTGCTTTTCGAATTGATCCCACAAACCAACATGAGTTTCTTCAATGTGCTTTGTCCTCACTCACACGCTTCCTAGAAAAAACTTTCCACTAGGTCACTTGTAACATCCCGATTTTTCGTGTTTTCTAAGGACAATAAACTCGATTAATGAGTTTATATTTTTTTCTGTGGTTTAGAAAATGATTTTGGGAAAACTAAAATCATATTCATGCTCCATGCGATCGTAGGAACCTACGGTTAAATTTTGGGTCGAAAACTGAGACAGAGTCCGGTCTACATTTTCACGGATAGTAGTGTTTTACTACTATAAAGACCTAATTTTGATTAGCGGACATGACCGTTAGTCTTAGAATTCAATTCTTTACAAATTTGTTAAAATCAGTTTTATATGTTAAAAAGTGAAAATAATATAAAATATTACTCGAACTGGGAGACGATTGGAGCTATAGAAGGTTTTAACTGGACGCGCTAACGGATAATCTTGATGTCACATTAGGTCAAGTCACCTAGGGACTCGTGCCAGTGTCATGATGATTTTCAAAATATTTGGATGCCAAATGACCAAAATGCCCTTGATCTTTCAAGGAAATTACAAAATTGTCCCTTGGTAAAAAGATAATTCTACCCTTAATGAAAAAATATCTAACCTCTCACACTCTATTTAGGCCATTCGGCCATCTCTTCTTTTCTCTCTTCTCTCACACTTTTCTCCATTTCTTCTTCTTAGTTCTTCATAGTTCTTCATCTTTGGTCTTGGAAACTTAGAGATTTTTGGGTGATTCAAGCTAGTTTCTCTTAAGGAATTGCATCAAGGAGATATAGACTCTCTTCTAGCTCTCTTGATCTCTCTTTTCATCTCTTAAATCTCAAGATTCATGGAGGTTAGGGTTTTGACCCATAAACTTCAAAAATCCATGAAAAATTGTAGAAAAATCATTTTAATACCAAACCAATTTCTTTGATCTAGGTTCATGGTATTCTTTCATAATCCAAGAGTTGGAAACCAAAGGAGCTCTCTAGCTCCAATGGTATATAGGGGCCGAACGTACCCCCTTTGTGGGTGAGTAGAGTTTTGGTTGTTTTTGGTGTTTTAAGCTTGAATCTATGTTTATCTCACTTAGTTAGTGTAAGATCCAAAAGATGAGAATTTTTGGAACTCCCTAGCTATTTTTAATAGCATGAGGCCGAACCTAGGAGGAAGAAAATAGGAGAAATATTTTTTGTTTTGTGTTAATACATCGATTGATTGTATGTGTGTAGTGATTGTTGGGTAATCGAGCGAAAGATCGGACGAAGTTCGGGTCAATCGGGAGATCTGTCACTGCACTTGGAACTCCGAGAGGTAAGGGGTGATTACCTGAGGAATTCCAAATTTTGACAGCTATATGCTGTAGTTGTGTATTTGAAATGTAATTATTTATTTGTACTTGATTGGTTGTGGAGTGATTTAATTTACCTGTTGATAATTGCCTATGCCTGAAATGTCTGTTTATGCCTGAAATACCTGCTTATATTTGTTTCTATGATATGGCATTGAAATTGGTGTATGGATGTATTATATGCCTGCTGTGGTGATTCTTGTTGCCGGGTTGTGGCATCAATTGTCCCGTGGCGGAGGCCTAAGTGGGGTCAAGTCACAGTCGACACGTGGGGCTTGGGCTATTAAGGTTAAGTAGAAAGGGTTGCACCCTGACTAACAACAGTTATAGCTTTTGGCCTAGTGGTAAGCGCTCGATCCAACAATTGGTATCAAAGCCAAGGTCACGTGTTCGATTCCCAACGGGAGCAATTGTTGAGGGGGAGATTGCTGCCGGGTTGTGGCATCAATTGTCTCGTGGCGGAGGCCCAAGTGGGGTTAAGTCACAGTCGACAAGTGGCGCTTGGCCTGTTACGGTTAAGTAGAAAGGCTTGCACCCTAACTAACAGCTATAGCTTTTGGCCTAGTGGTAAGAGCTCGATCCAACAATTCTTGCATTAAGGGATCTAACACCGGTTAGGATTCAATATCGTGTAATATAAAAGCTTCAAAAAACTTGGGACGTGGAATAAAGAAAATAATAATATTAAAGTTTTCAAGGAACTTTGAGAGAAAAAGAAATAAATTAGCTTTTGTGAAATAAAGAAAAATGAACAATTGCTTTATTAAAGATTGAGTTGACATAAAGGGAAAAAGAGAAAGAAATGCTTTAAATTGAGAAAAACAAGGTTTTGAGGTGAAAAGTGTGTTTTAGAGGCTTTGATAGTTTTAAAGTAATAAAGGGAACCTTTTTGGGGAAAAATGCTCTTAGAAGCGTGGTTTCAAAAAGAAATTGTTTTATTCAAGAGAAAAGGTTTTTATGAACCGTATTTCAAAGTATTGCCTTTTACCGAAATACGACGAAAGAGAAAAAAAAAGTGATTTTCAACCACGAGTTTTGTTTTATAGAAAACCAATCACAAAGGCTTTGTGTAAACTTCGGAGATTTGGGTTTTAGTTTTTGAGTTTTTAAAAGAGAAATGTGGTTTTTGGTTTGGAACCTAGAAACCGAGACGTCGGGGTTCTAGGGTTCTGCAGAACACGTGGATCAAGAATCCGTGTTAGTGTGTTGGTCCTATGAGCTGGTGGACATTCTTTGTGGTCCAAGGGACTTTGCGGACATTTTTAAGCTGTAAAATCCAAAATCCGAAACTGATGCATCGGTTAGGGATTTTTGGATTTGAGCTGTGTTGACTGCGTGTCCTTTTTGAGTTTGGATTACGTGTCCAGTTTTTGAGAAAATGTTGGAAAGGCTTAAAGAGTCTAAAACATTGTGGTGGTTGATAGCATTGATACTTCAACAAGGAAATAATGATATGACAAAGATAAACTGACAAAAACAAATGGTTTTCTCATGCATATGATTGTTTTTGGCAGACGTCCATGAAATGAGGGGACCTTGATGGCAAGGAAACCTGGGGATGACTTATGTCATCATGTAACATTGTGCCTTGATGGATAATGATGTCATACGCGTTGTGTGTTCGTATTGAGCCCTGAGTTGGACAATATAGTATGACTGATTACACCGTAGGTACTTTTGATATGCGCGCCCATGTGCGATTTCCTGGAATTCATGTACCTATGTTTTTAGCAAGTTGGTGCTAGTCATTGTTGCCTGCGGGCTAATGAATTTTGAGCCTGATCAGCTCGTTTTGAATGGTGATGGGATTTCCGGATATTAAGAACTGAACGTTAGTTGATATATGTGAAAGTGCTCATGCATACGTTTTGAAAATAACGTTGACTGTTGGGCACGAGGCCCTAGTGTTTTACTGTTGGTGCCCTGATATATTGTATTATATAATGCATGGTGATGATTTGTGAGACATGCTTATCTGAATCTGTTGTATGTGTTTGAGTATATGGTTGTCGTTTTTGGATTCATATATTGGTTTCTCACCCTTGCTATTTTTCTGGACTGTGTTGTTTGGCTTTGGTATGTATATTGTATCTTATTTATAGATGGACCTAGTACTGGAGTCGCTATCCCATTAAGGGGTACGCTCCCTCATGTTTGATCTTAGGGAGGACCCAGCTGCATGGGTCATCCACCCCGGTGCGAGTAGTGCAACATACCCTGGACCGATCTGCACTCTTAGAGGGATAATAGAGGTGGGGCCCTAGGAGAGGACCCACACTGTGGTGACGATTCAGATCCCCTTGCCACCCATCTGGATGATTTTGCAGTCATTGGTAGATCAGGGGCTGATCGATCATCATATCCCAGCTGCACAGCCCCTGCAGCATCGTCACCTCAGACTTCTCCCCAGCCTTTAGAGGCTCCTGAGCCCCAGCCTCAGGAGAATGGGAATGTAGATTCCCTAGATTCCTCTCCTGATTCTGGTGTTGGACCTTCCTTAGGGGGATTGTCCAACGGGTTTCACTAGGCGCTGATCAGCTTAGAGTGTAGACTTCCTTTTTGAGGTAGCAATTTTTGGTAGTCTGTTGTCGGCTACTGATGGCCATGAGTTTTAGTGATATGGTTTCCAGACTATCGCTATCTAGTTTTTAGAGTTTCAGTATTTTACTTCTGCTAGTTTATCTTTTGAAGGGACATGTTGTCCACTGTTCTTTTGTATATCCTAACTGATATATATATCGGGATTTAATGAGATATATTTAAATAAACTATTTTCCGAAAGTAAACCAGCAAGTTTTTATTTAGTGCTTGGTATGTGTTTGGGTAACAAATGTGATGCCGGATTGAGGGTGTCACATCACCCATCCCAGAATTGCTCTAAGTCAAGCACGTTTAACCTTGGAGTCCTTAAGTGATGGGCTCTCAAAAAGAAAATGCATCTTTTTTTTATAGGTAGTACCAATCAATTCCTTTATGTCTTCCTCAACTATACAATCCCATACCCATACAATCTCGGAATCCTTCAAATTTGCAGTCCCATGCCTACACAGTCTCAAGGTCCCTCTCGTTCTGGTATGAAACCAGTCCGTTTATATATTCCTCCGCCTAGAAGCTTGCGAGGATCAACTCCTTGTCCATGCCTCATCTTTTGCACCGGCGATCACTCCCAATTCTCGTCAGCCCCGGGTGTTACATGCCCACCAGCTTCCCCTCGGTTTGTCGCCGAACCACACCTTTCTGGAAGAGGTCTCACTCTAATACCATCTGTAACGTCCTGAGCTGCTTCCTGAATTGACGACTATCCCCACAAACCAACACGAGTCCCTTCAGCATGCTTTGTCCCCACTCACACGCTTCCTAGGGAAACTTCCCAGGAGGTCACTCATTCCAGAATTGCTCTAAGTCAAACACGCTTAACCTTGGAGTTCTTAAGTGATGGGCTCCCGAAAAGAAGATGCATCTTGTTTTCAGGAGCCCATCATTTAAGAAAATCGTGTTGGTTTGTGGGGACATTCGTCAATTCGAAAAGCAGTCTGAGATGTTACATTCATTCTCAGTTTTAGTGGTTATCATCAACAACACATTGTCATATGAATTTGTGTCTTCATTATGTGCCAGTTGAGCTTCATCCTCCTTGTACTACATGCCTTTGCCTCGACATCCATAAGCAAAATGCCCCCATTTTTGAGAATTATAGCATGAAATATTTATTATTGATCTTCTTATTTCCATATTTGTTGTGACCTCCATTCTTCTTATGATTACTTCATTGTGACTCTGCTCAGATGCATGGCTTTGGCTTGTTCCAGTCCCCTTCTGTTGGAACCAAAGCCGTGATAGTCTTTGACCCCTCAAGTTTTGATGTTAAGAAAATTATTAAATTGAAGTTGAAAAGTGTTTGTTTGTGCTAAAGCTTCATGGCTGCTTGGGAAGACCTCAATCTTTCAGAAGAAGATGAGGAAGTTTAAGAATAGGCAAATCTATGCCTTATTGCTGACACCATACTTGAAGGAAGCGCCAACATGACTCTTGGAGCTTCAATCAAAAGTCAACCTATTTTTAATGGAAGCAACTATCAGCAATGGAAACATATGATAAAGCCCCTCTTTCCACGGTTCCTACAAATTTCCCATCTTTCGTCTTCGATGCACAGAGGTGGCGACAGAGGCTCCTATGGCAGAGCCAACAACGACCGATCTTCAAAACGGAAAACGAACCAATGGGGTTTGTAGCGGACAATTAGAGGAAGCTTTTAATCGGAACAAAATTTTGAAATGGTGTATATGGTGGCCAGAAAACGACCAGAACAACAATGGTCCGATTTTCCAATTTCTTCAAATGTTGCAATTGACTGAGGGCTTTTACAGAGGAGAGAAATGGAAATTGTTCAATCGATTTATTTGTCGAAAATAAGGCATGTGGCGATCGGAATCAAGGGTGGGGGTGGCTAGGTTTCATGTTACCCTGGAACTTCTCTCCCGCACACGCACACACGATGCCAATACGTGGGGTGCATGTCTTCTTTGTGCTTCTATTTATTTCTCTCCTCTCCTCTCTTAAAAAATGTTTTCTTTGGTGGCTTGACATTTTGATTTTTGGTGCGCTACAACAAGGTGGGAAAGAGAGGGGGAGAGAGAGAGAGTGGGGAAGAGAGGAAGCAAGGGAGTGTGTTTCCAGCGAATTTTTCCAAAACCTGATGACTTTTTCCAAATTCCGACAACTGTTTCCACAATTCAATGAAGGGAGTTGATATTAGGCATGGCAAAAAAATCCGAATCTGTGGGTACCCGACCGTCCCCGCCCCGCTTTGACTGGATTCGGGCTCGGGTTCGGGGAAAACCCGCTTTCCATAGGCAGGGGTGGGGGCGACGTCGGGGATGTTAGTACCTACCCCGAGCCCATCCCGCTATAATGAAATTACTAAATTACCCATAGTTTTAAAGTATTGAGTTAGGGTTTTATCCCTCTTTGGCTCTTTTTGCCTTTCATTTCGTTCCTTGGTCCCTGACTTCCCTCAGCCTCCCTCTCCCTTCAGAGTTCATTTTTCGTTGTGTGCCCTGACCGCCCAAACTCCGCCGCCGCCTCTTTCTCCTCCTACACGCTCGCCCTTGTGTGCCTCCTTCTCCGTTGTTACCAGCCTACACGCATGCTTCCATCTCTGCCATTCACCGCCTATGCCAACAGGTAAGTCTGTCCTCATTTCTCTGTTCCTCTATCTCCTTCTCTGCGCATCTATTGGTTGGATTGAGAAGATTTGTCTGGATTGAGAGTTTTGACTTTGTGGTATTCGGTCTAAAAGTTAAAGAGAGATTACAGAATGGCAGAGTAAAGAGAGATCTGGATTTAGCTGTTGTACATTGCTTTTTGGTTCCATTCTTTTATGTTCATTTTAGGGTTTCCTCCAAGTTCTCCGCCCTGATTGCTTTTTTGTTACTTCTCATTCCCATAAATTTTTCTATAATAATAATAATAATAATAATAATAATAATAATAAGAATCTGCTATGGCTCTGATTTGATGCCAATTTCCTTTTCTGGGTCTGTACAATATTTGTTTTTAGGTGCAAGGGATTGGTTTTTAGAATCGTGTAGTATTTTACCAATGCTATGCCGCATTTGAAGGATAAGGTCTGCTTAGTATCAATGAAAACACAACCAAGCGGCGAGGGCGTGGGCAAGGAAACCCCACCCCCAGCGGAGGCGAGGATGGGGGTGATTTTTCCACCCCCAACGGGCATTTGGAGCGGGGGTGGGGGCGGGGTTCAGGTAGGAAGGCGGGGGCGAGGGCGGGGAAGGCAAAAACCGCCCCCACCCCGCCCCGTTGCCATGCCTAGTTGATATCCAATGACTAATGATTTAAATATAACACCGCTAATGCAAAACTAACAGAAATGACAAAAACAATATAATGTTTGTAAGGTAAAAAACCTTTTCGAAACAAAAATTAAGATGGACCAAATCAAAAAAAAAAAAAAAAAGATAAGGCATAAAACTATAATTTAGCCTAAAAAAATTACTCTTTTGAATGTAGATTACGATCTAACTGTTGTTTTCTTTTGACCTTTCCCTGGGATATTTTTACAAATATTCGTGAGACTAAACGGTCAAACTATGTCACGGTTAACATATTCTAAATAATTGTCATCTCCAGGACCAAAACTATTCTTTGTGAAAAAATAATCATTGACAATTAAAGATAACATGTATATATTACTAACGGGTGTATTTTTGGTTCTTATAGTAATCATTTTTCACAATTATATTCGAATATTTATCAAAATAAAAACTTCCTATGATAATATTTTGTCCAGGACATTGGCATATTTTCTATATAAGCAATGGAAACACGATACGATCATGTTTCTCGAAAGCCAAGGCAAAGAAAACAATGCCAGTGGCACATACAACAACAGCAAGGGGATGCCATCCTTTAACAGAAATTTGTGAAGGTTCGTGAACCAAAATTTTATGGCTAAAAGGGAAGATGACAATAACATAAAACTATTGCACCTTTTCTACCCGGCTATGTTCTGTACATAATGATGGAACATAAAATCTACTATACATTTGTTTCTCAATTATTTTCTTCTCCCTAACTCTTTTCTTTTGCCTTCTAAATTGTATATATGATCTTCAAATTGCCAGTGTCCCTTCAGAGACTTGGGACTCATCTAATGAATCTGGGGCTTGAGATTTGGGTTTGCTCATAATTCTATTGTATCCATAACCAAGAGAACTTCCACTTGCTTCACACAGCTGCATAAATAGAACAGAAACAACCATCCGTTCAGACATCAACTATAAGAGTGACACAGATACAGCATGATTTCGTATGTGTTCAAAAGGAATACACACCTCTGAGAGCTCAGCCAGATGACGGGATCTGAATTCATTTATAGTTGCTGCAATCTCTGACGTGGGAAGCTTAGCCTGAAAAAGAAATGCTTAGAAAACTAAAGATCATCCATCTCCATGCTATAGCATTGTGTCATAATTTCATAAACTAGTAAAATATATTATGTGAATCTTTTCTTTGAATGTTTGATTCTAAGAAGGCCTACATTAAACAACATCGGACGTTTTCATTTCATTTTTTTCTTTATTTTAAGAACAGCTAGTGTTGTCACCAACAAGACGTGAAGCCAATCTTACTATGCAGTAAAGAGCAAAGATATGCTGAAACCATTTCCAGTAAAAGTAGACCAAGACTAGAATAAACTAGTTAGAAGTGAAATAAACAACAGTTCACCTAATGTGACAAAAGATTCAATCACAACAACAAATGACCGTAATCATTTATCTTAACTAACTGTGTCTATCATAAGCAAGTAAGAGTATTAAAAATAATATTAAAGAGACATTTCAAGATACTTTCCACTGGGGCAGTCAATGAAAATTGATTTACCTGAGCAAGCACAGCAGCTGCTAGTTGAAGACTTGGTTCCAAGGTCTCTGGGACAACCTGCAAGCAAGTTACAACAGAGAGAGCAAATAGACAATTTTTAGATTAAGCATCCCACTAATAGCTAATTTTGCTTTCAGTTTTGCTAAAAATGAAATAATTAAGAACATGAATCTTTTCCTACTGTTATGGAATGTACCATAAGGTAATAAAAATGGAAATAACAGAATAGATATGAGAATATTACAGCAGTAGCTCCAGCCTTCTCTAAATTCAATCCATGATCAACATCATGAGCACGAACAAAAGTCTTCACATTTGGGAAGTACTTGCTCAGAGCCCATACTGTTCTATAATTTGCACCGGGCGTATCTAGAGTTATTGCTGCAGCACATGCCCTTTCAGCCCCAACCTTATGCAGGACCTAGTCATGCATTACAAAGGATATCAGGTAAAACGTGTGTGTGAGCAGAAGAACTGAAATCATGTGCAATACCTCTCGACTACCAGCATCTCCAAAGTATACAGGGAGATCCAGTGCTCGCCCAACTGCCACTCTGTCACTGAAGAAATTAGCAAATATGGAAAACAGGTTAGTTCATCATCTTCTCTTTCCTATCCAAAATTGCACACATCATGTATGATAGTTCATGCATGTCCATGGAGAAAACTTAGCATAATCTAGGTGACTTATACATTAAAGAGAGTAAAAAATATTATGCATGTGATTTTGTTTTCTTTTTCAATAGAAATAGCTTCCATTAAGCTTAAAAACCTAGTAATAGATATCAAAATCATTCATCCACAAGAAACAATTACAAGAAAAGGATATTAGTTTCAGATAGCATGTTGTGTTACCTTCTCACATCTAGTGCAACGAAAGGAATAAGTCGCTCAGAAAGAAGTTGGGCAATGATCTGAAAATAACACAGGTAGACTCTTACAACCTCAGTCAAATTTAAACTAATTAATCAAACGAAAAAAGAGAGAGAACTTACCTGGCCAACTCGTCCAAAACCACAAATAATGATATGATCTTGCAGATCATCTGTCTGTAAAAGATGTCATCCACAAAGAAGTCAAAGCTAAAATGTCATAACCATTTGCAATTAACACATTTACTTGTCAGCAGCAACTCATGAAAAAGATTTTACCTCACTTTCTACAGGTAATAAACTTCGAACGTCGTGCTGCTCAAAACGGGAAGCAATCAGCTGGCCTCCTGCGGCTAGCCATGGTGTGATTGCCATTGAAATGCCGACAACAAGAAACAGCAAAGAGGACATCCGGGAAGACATTATCCCCTGCAGAAGTGCCAATTAGAAAAACCTAGTAGTTCTGTTAGTAGATTTTATTTCAAAGAACAGAAAAATTCTTAGCAGCTACTAATACACCATTCTATGTTTTGTATCTCTCAACTCACAAGGATGATCAATCATAAAAAAGTAAAAGGTAACACACAGTAAAAATTAAATAAAGAAGATAATTTCATCTAAATATATAACATGCTAGCAAAATCTCTCTGAATACCCATTTATTAGACTAACTTAAGCAGAATGCTTTATTTTACATGAGGATAAAGACCTAGAGTAAACTATTACTTATAAACCATAGAACTCTTGGTAGAAAACAGTTTTCAGTGACAAAAACCTGATTAACAGCTTCACCAAAAGCCACAAACGCAAATTCTCCACCAGGAGCAAGAAGAAGACCAACTCTTAAGGCAGAAATGAGGGAAATCCCAAAGATTCTACCAATCAAAGAAACCAAGAGGATCTTGCCACATATTAAGAGTCCCAGTGTCCCTGTGATGACTGGGAAGTTTGAAACAAGAAGTTTTGGATCAATTGACATTCCAACCTGAAAAGTCACCAAGAAATAATTTCCATTAATTACGCAGATTGAAACTGGCTTGATCATTAAGAAATGGCAACAATAGTTCCTTGTAAGAATTCTATGACAAATTCACAAAGTTAAGCAGTCAAGATTTTCTGAAAATGTAACATAATGTTATATCATTTTCTAGATCAACAAAAAAGTCAAAATGTTGCTTGTACAAGACCCCTTTGTTTGCTTCAAACAGAGTTTAGTTTTCATTCAACCAATGTAAAGCTCTATCCCCTACACCCAACGTAGTGGGATAAAGCTTTGGTTATTGACTTATTGTTGCGGTAGTGTAAAGCTCTATACATCACAGACCCTAAAATCAGTAACCTATCCTTATATACTCTTAGAAATGTCAATCTTTTCTCCATTCCAGATAAGAGAATTTGGACTCAAGACCCTTCTAGTGGTTATTCCTGTAAACCATTCTTTCATTTCTTAATCCATTCTCCTAATTGTCAAAAGTTCACCCTAGATAATTTTATTTGGAAATCCAAAGCTCCTTCTAAGGTAAAGTCCCTTGTCTGGACAGCAGTGCTGAATAAGATGATTTAACTAATATTTTGGTTCCTATACGTAACATGTATTTTTAATTTGGCCCCTATACCTACAATGTTTGGAAATCAGTCCTTACATGTGCAAACGTTAGCAAATTCGTCTTGCGTCAGCAAATTGGTCCTTATACGTGACACACATTTTCTATTTGGTCTCTATACTTAAAAAAATTTTAAATTGGTCACTATATGTGCAATCAATAGTAATATCATTTCTGTCGCTTGCCAAAGCTCAGACCCAACTGAAGATTCTTTTCGTATTAATTATTTTCTATATATTATATCAACTATTTCTTCGATTGAGGGCAGACTTGAACAACTTTCAATATGAAACCATTTTTTATTTTTTATTTGAATTCTAAATTTAAACTTTGGACGAGGATGGATTGTAAAAATATTGTATTAGTCTTTAAAAGTTTGTAAGTTTTGGTGAGCACTCTGATATTAATCGTCTTAATTTATTTTCAGAATTGAATATATTGAAAGAAGTTCTAACAAAAGAAATTAATACCTTATTAAAAGTATTAAACTATATCAAAAGGTTAGATTCTTTTCCAAATATTCATGCATTACTTATAGAATATTATTAGTAATACTTGCGACCGTAAACACCGCTGAAAAAAGTTTTTAAAATTAAGTTGTTTAAATCGTCCTTCAGAGTGTGTCGAAATATGCATCTGCAGGCGACGTGGTGTGTCTAGGGATTTATGGTGGTGCGCGGACCGAATGGAGTGCCTTCTCCATCGTTTTCCTCCCTCGCTCACGGTTTGGCTCCCTAACGTTTTTGCTTCTGCTTATGTTCCTAAAGATTGGAGGGAAACAAGCGTCTTTACATAATAAGCATCCACACCCTTCAAAACTTGGCATACGGCAGGGACGAATTTACTATTGACTGCACATGTAGGGACCGATTTAAGAATATTTTAGGTAACGGGACCAAATAAAAAATGTGTGTTACGTATAAGGATCATTTTGTTGATAACAGGAATGAATATGTTAACGTTTGCCATTTAGAGAGTGATTTCCAAACTTTTTAAGATTAATACCAGTATAGGTACCAAAGCATTAGTTAAACCAAATAGGATTAATACTAATGATTTGTTGTAAATTCGAAGACCTAAAACAAGTCATTTCTCCTAACATTTGTGTTATGTATATGAACAATTCAGAATCAGTAATAGATCTATTTTTACATTGTCTAGTTTTTAATTCTTTGTGAAATGGGTCGTTTGGTGTATGTGGAGCTAGGTAGTCAATCCCGGATAGCGGCGAAGCGGCTAACCCCAAAACCACTAAAGCGAGATAGTGGATAGCGGGATGACCGCTATACCAAAGATTAGAAACAATGAGTAATTTATATTATACAAATAAATGCTAATATATAGAAAAATACATAAAATTAAAGACATATTCATAATTAATAATAAAAAATCATTGTCGCTAACAACAAATCAATATAACTTAAATAATGAATATAATAAAAATATTCTGAAATTATAAACATACATATATGCACACACACATATTATATAATTACAAAAACTAGGTGTGTGCACACACTATTAAAATTTTAATTGTTATACTGTTTAAAATAATTATAATTATATAACAGTAATAAATAAGTGCTTAAAAATATTTTTAAAAAAGTCAAAATAAATGTGATAACTAAAAACTAACTACTTGAAGAGAAACAATTAATGCTACAAGCAAAGGAAGAAGAGCTAATAAATGACATAATTCATAATCAACCAATAAAAATGTTCTAGGGTATGAGCTGTAAATCATTACTGTAAAAATAACAGTCAAAGTGACTTAAAGGTGGAAGATTGAAAGACAATTTATCCCAAAAAAGCAGACAAAAATACAAAAATGAAAAAGAAAGGAAAATGAAATAATGTAAACGTAAACAAGGGAGGCTGAATCTGCCGGAAAAGAGCTGGGATGTGGCAGGAAATGGGGTGGGCTGGCCAACAAATAGGGTTTTTCAGTGCCCCTTCACAACAGCGGCCGCTAACCCGCGATTCCCACCACATTTTGCCGCTATTTGAGGCCGTAATCGTTGCTTCAATGATCTGCACCGCTACTAAGTTTCCAGACGCGGCACCCAGCCGCTCCGCTATAGCAGCGCTATTGATAACATAGATGTAGGGAAGATTGGGCTCTTACTAACTCTCTAGAGACCTTTTTGGCAATAAGGTTTAAAGGGTTTGAAAGAAGACAAGAGGTCAAGATTTTGTGGAACTTGCAGTATTTGCTATTCTGTGGTGCATCTGGTTGGAGAGGATTTGTTAGGACTTAATTAGGAGTCAGTAGAAACAGTTAGTAGGCTGCTAGAAGCAGTTAGTAGACGGTTAGCAGTTAGTTGCCTATAAATATACCTCTAAAGTGTAATTAGGTAGGTTTTGTAATAGTTGAGTTTTGACTGGGGTTTGCCTAGTGTGAAAGGAGAGTGCTCCTTTGGGGTACAATTTTGTACCATTCTTTCCTATTCTTTGCAATAAAGACGTATATTCAGTTCTTTCCCTATCCTTTCCATGTTCTTTTCTTCTACATTCAGGCCTCTATTTCTAAGGTTCCTAACAATTTGGTCCGACCTGCCAAATTATTGAAGCGATGGAAAAGATTGAAGCACGATTTGCGGCTCTGGAATCCTCGGTGGAGTCATTGAAGAAGGTGACCAGCGAACAAAGTTCTCACATCGCGGAAATCAGGAAGAACGTCGAAGGGATAGATGAAATTCGCAAATTATTGGCGAAATTCATGGCACAACAAGGAATCGCGAATGAAACCGGCAATGAGGAAGGAATTGGAGGTGCAAAGACGAAGGAAATGGAAGGCGAGGGTGACACCGGTAAGAATACGAACGAAGGACAAGGCGAAGAGGGCGATTCGGATGAGGAAGTCGAACAACCACGTTCTTGGATGAAGAAGGTGGAATTACCCACTTTCGAAGGAAATGACCCATTGGGTTGGATAGCGAGGGCGGAGAAGTTCTTTGAAATTCAGCAAGTCAAGCCTTCGGAGAAATTGAGATTGGCGTTCATTAGCATGGAGGGGAACACAGTTCACTGGTTTCAGTATTGGCGCCAAAAATCCAAGAACCCCTCGTGGGAGGAATTTACCACGGCGCTGTTGCGGAGGTTTGGAGGAAACGGCCGTGGGGCGGTGTATGAGAGGGTGGCGTCGTTAAGGCAAACCGAAAGTGTGGAGGAGTACGTTCAAGAATTTGATCTCTTGGTGGCTCAAGCGACATCGATGTCGGAAGATCAGTTGCTTGGGTATTTCTTGGCAGGACTGCATCAAGATATCCGAGGCCAGGTACGACCCCATGACCCAAGAGATCTGACTCAAGCCATGGAAGTAGCCCGTGATATCGGAGAGGCGACGATGGAAGTTCGAAATTGTGAGGGGTCCTATGTTCGGAATACCGGCTCAAGGTTCCGGTATCAAGGAGGAGGAGGAATTGTGTCACAAGTGGAAATGTATGGGGATGCGAACGGTACCAGTTGTCCAATGGGCCAGAGCGGGATTCACAAATGGGGAGTAAGAATACTTCAATGGCGTCAGGGGCAAAACCAGAGGTGAGTGGCACATCGGGCCAGAGGAGCAAAGGCACGAGAAACCTCCCTTACCAAGAATATGTGAAGAGAAAGGTGGAGGGTCGTTGTTTTCAGTGTGGTTTGGCATTCGGTCCTGGTCATAGATGCCCAGAAAAGAGCTTAAGGGTTGTCATCCTGGAAGAAGATGAACACTTGAACGAGGAAGGGGAGATTACGCCAATGGAGCCCGAAGAGGATAGCAACCACGACGTGGGGTGACTGAACTTGGGGGGGCATTCCCACCATTCGAAGTCAACTCCCAAACTTCAACCTTGAGGGCAAGGTTGTTTCTGAGGAGGGTGGTATTGTTAGGACTTAATTAGGAGTCAGTAGAAACAGTTAGTAGGCTGTTAGAAGCAGTTAGAAGGCGGTTAGCAGTTAGTTGCCTATAAATAATACCTCTAAAGTGTAATAAGGCAGGTTTTGTAATAGTTGAGTTTTGACTGGGGTTTCCCTAGTGTGAAAGGAGTACTCCTTTGGGGTACAGTTGTACCATTCTTTCCTATTCTTTGCAATAAAGACGTATATTCAGTTCTTTCCCTATCCTTTCCCTGTTCCTTTCTTTTACATTCAGGCCTCTGTTTCTAAGGTTCCTAACAGGATTGGACAGATTTTTCAAGGTGTATCAATGTCTTTAGAAATGTTATGGGATTAGGATAGAATAAGGTTTTAAGCTTCTCTTTGGTGTTTGGCACATGGTCTTTCTAAGGGGGTTGTGTTAGGAACCCAAAATCAGAAATGGAAAAAGTAAAAGAAAAGGATGAATCTTTATTGAATGAATGAACTGAAAATGAAAAATAGGAGAGTAATTCTCCTCCAAGGGTTTCCCCTTCACAAAGGGTTTCCCCTTTCACAATCAAGCCTATGCTCAATTCTTACCAAGTATAATTCTCCATTCTCTTTTACTTCTCTCTTCCCCTATTTATATAGTTGAACCCTCTCATTAACTAACCCACTAACTTTGCAATTAACTTTAATTTCCTAATTGGGCTAGGCCTAACAATACTGCCCTCTCATGAAACAACCTTGTCCTCAAGGTTGGAAGCTCTTTCCGCTGCGCTTCTTCCACTAGGATTGATGTGAGTTTGCTTGAGGATCAAATAGCAAAATTCTATTTTGCAGCTGTTCTGCTTATAGCATTGGGATGGGCCCTTTTGTTCCTCAAATGAGCTCATTTGACAAAATTTCAGATTCACTACTTCTTCATGAGACCCATGACTGAGACCAATTTGGGCCTGGCCCATTAGGTCTAATTCTTCCCTCCTTGCTTTCTCCTTACGCAGCTTTCCCTTCCACAACCATGCTACTCTCTCCTTCTTCATACACCAGCATTTGTTCCTCACCGATAGTGGCTCAACTGGTGGTTCCGGCGACAGCAAGGTTGGCGGCAGGTCTGGTGGTTCTGATGGCGGCACATCAGGTGGTTCCAGAACTGGCGGTTCCGGCGTTAGCAAGGTCGGCAGTTCTAGTGGTGGCATATCAGGCGGCTCTGGTGGTGGTGGTGGTGGTGGCAGCGGCGGCTTAACCGGACTTCTCAAACCCCAACGTTTTCTGACCATCGAGGGGTACTTTTGCCCTTGTTCAGCCACCATGTACATGCCGGTTGTCATATGAAGCTTCTGATCTGACAGTTCCGGCCACGGCGGCGGCGGTTTGGCCGGTCTCCTCCAAGCCCGAATCTTTCTCCCCCCCGAGCGGTACTGCTGCCCTTGTTCGACCGTCGTACCCCAAGCGTTCTTGACCTCTATCCTTACATCATCTCCAATACCAAGCCAAAAGTCTTGTGGTTTATGGAAATGACCCACTGCTACCATCTCACTTTCATTTACCATCTCCTTCGAATCCGGCAGGTCGGACCAATTTGTTAGGAACCCAAAATCAGAAATGGAAAAAGTAAAAGAAAAGGATGAATCTTTATTGAATGAATGAACTGAAAATGAACAATAGGAGAGTAATTCTCCTCCAAGGGTTTCCCCTTCACAAAGGGTTTCCCCTTTCACAATCAAGCCTATGCTCAATTCTCACCAAGTATAATTCTCCATTCTCTTTTACTTCTCTCTTCCCCTATTTATATAGTTGAACCCTCTCATTAACTAACCCACTAACTTGCAATTAACTTTAATTTCCTAATTGGGCTAGGCCTAACAGGTTGCCATTTCAGATCTGCACAGAGATTGGGTTGCTGTTGTGCATTTTTTTTTTCTGGGGGTGAGGGAAGGGGTTATTTGCTGGTTTCTTTGTAATTTTATCTTTACCTACTATTCTAGTGGATGATATCTTATCCTCCTATTATTGTAATCCTCTTCTTTCTTAATGAGTTTCTTTTCTATCAAGAAAAATAAGTATCCCTCTACGACTAAGAAAATTCTTACAAAAAGGTATTTTCCTGCCCTGTTTGTGAGATGATAAGTCTACCAGAAACACTTATGATGTATCCAATGGTATTGTTTGATCCATGTAGCCAATCCCACCTAGTGGAAAATGCTTTATTATTGTTGGTTTTGTTGATGATGATGTTGTTCTCTGATAGAAACTGATTCAGATTAACAACAAAAACAATGAATTACATAGGTTATTCAAGAGAACCTGATTCTCTCATCCAATATCCCAATTCCCAGAAAATACACAATGAATCCCTTTTCCTTCTCTACCTCTATTTAGGGTGTGTTTGGTTCAAATGAGGGGAGGGGAGGGGAGTGATTTTAATTAGCTATTGTGTTTGGTTGAGAGGAGGAGAGGGGAGGGATTTTAATGGAGGGAAGGGAAAGTAACACTATTTGTGTTTGGTTCACAAGGGGAGAGGAGGGATTTTAAAACTAACTTACTTTTATACCCTTATAATTTTAAATTTTAAAATACATAAATAAGGTTATTTTAGTCATTCCATTCAAATTTTTTTAAAACCCCTCCCCTCCCCTTCCCTCCTAAAAAATGAACCAAACAACAAATGTTTAAAAAAATCCCTCCCCTCCCCTCCATTCCCCTCCAACCAAACACTATTGTTATAGATTCCTAACCTACTAACTAATTCGAACTGATTTACTAACAAGCCTAACAGAGGCCCATTAGGGCCCCAGGCCCATTAGGGCCCCGTACCTTACAATACTCCCCCCCTAAATTTTCACCTTGTCCTCAAGGTGAACAACAAGTGGCCTCTTGAGAACAATTTTCATAGGTCCCACTGCTTGAAGCATGATGACCAAGCTGCCGATGTCGTATACAATTGTGCCCATCCTATGTTTTCTTCAAGTGACCCATGCTTGGTATTTTCAAAGTTAGAAGTCCACTGCCCCGTGACTGCGCCAAGCTGTATAGTCCTTTCGCAAATTGGATCGTGGCCTAAGTCCCCTTGTACAGCGTGTTGGTTCCTGTTGCTGAAAATGGTTTTCCATTTAATATATAGGCCCACCTTTCCCTTCTACAGATTCTTCTTTGTTCCTGTTGGGGTTGGCCTATTAGGTCAAAAAACGGAGCTGGTTTTTGTAATTTCATTTATGCCCCTGTTCCTTTCTTTACCGCTGTGCTGTTGCTTTGGGGTTGCAAAGTGGCCCTCATCTCCACCCTTGTCTCAACCGTGAGTGCACCATCAGCCTTCACATGAAGGTCCCGGTCCGGCGATTCCGGTGGTGGCCTGACCGGAAGTGCCTCGTCAGCCGTCGCCCCACTCTCGTGAGCGGTGCTACCATCTTGTGTTAGCAGTGCTGCAACCACCTTTGCTCTCAGAACTGCCGCATGGGTATCATCAGTAACTGTTTGAGGATCTCGATCTGGTGGCTCAGGTGGTGATGCGGGTTTGACCCGATTATTCGAGACCCAGAGCTTTACGACTGTCATATGCTCTTTTCATCTTTGTTCCACCATCTTGGCACCCATAGGGATATTTCCCCTCTCCGTTTTATTCTCCACGAAATTGACCACAGGTTAGTCCCCGTAATCCCCCTCCGCCCCTCCGTCTTTCCATTGTTCCTCTCTTGCCACCAACCGATTAGGTTTGTCCTCCACCATAGCTACTTCATTGATTGTTTCCCACTCTGGTTTTGCATCCCCTTTTCTTGTTTCTTCTTCACCATCATGATTCTGGTTGTTGATCATCAGACATTCATTTTATTTTCCTTTCTTGGTTCCCCTGGTTCTGTTCTTGCTTCTTCATTTCTCAAACCCGCAAGTTTATCTCTTCCTTGTTCAGTTCGAAATTTCAAAGATGCTCGGGAAAATCCTCCATCATCTTCTTGTCCCTTTCAGCTCGTCACTTATCTTCCTCCATCCAACATGCAATTTGCTCCCTATTTTCCTCCATCTAACGTGCAATTTTCTTCCACACCACTTCAAGACTTTTGATCGTCTCCAATCTTGCCTCCATTTTTTATCCAACAACGAACAATTCCTCGGATTTTTGGGAGCTTTGATACCAGTTAATAGATACTGATTCAGATTAACAAGAAATACAATGACTTACACAAGTTATTCGAGAGAACCTGACTCTCCCATCCAATATCCCAATTCCCAGAAAATACACAATGAATCCCTTTTCCTTCTCTACCACTATTTATAGATTCCTAACCCACTAACTCTTTACTAACAAGGCCTAACAGAGGCCCGTTAGGGCCGCACCTTACATTCTCCTTATTTAACATGATTTAATTTGCATTCTACCCCTTATCTACCATATTGCAAGCGCACCAGTTACATATCCAGTATCCACCAGTTTCCTTTTCAATTACATATCTAATGGAAAAACTCTCAGGTGAACATTTCATTACTTTTGAAGATTCTATAAGAATAGTTCACATATAAGTAATTTCACCAGAAGATTAACCAACAATAAAAATACATATTTGTGGTATGAACAAATTAAAATTAATAAATTTGTCAATCATGAAATTCAGCACCTACCGTCATAAAGAAGAGCCCCAATAGAAGGCCACGATATGGAGCGATATCAGATTCAACCTGTAAGGAAAATTCAGTTTCTGCCAGCAGTAAACCAGCCAAAAATGCTCCCAATGCCATGGATAGTCCTGCCTGTTTTAAGAAAAGGGCAAGTTCAAGGTTTAATAGTCCAACCATGGGCAAACTAGAAGATAAATATATAATGATATTTCTGTATATGTATTATCAGTTTTTTATTGAAATAAATTGTGAGAATTTATATTTTAAGTTACTTTTTATATTAGAATATTATTCTAGTAATATGAAGTATGTAAAAATATAAAAATTGCTTGACAAAAAATAATAAAACATTCT
Source organism: Ammopiptanthus mongolicus (assembly GCA_039655645.1). Lineage (NCBI taxonomy): Eukaryota > Viridiplantae > Streptophyta > Magnoliopsida > Fabales > Fabaceae > Ammopiptanthus > Ammopiptanthus mongolicus. Next base: position 76,494,528 of record CM077346.1, on the reverse strand, counting down.
TGACAATTATTGTGGGACTAATTTAATTTGGAATATAACAATTAAACAAGACAATGTAACTCACAAAATTGAAGCTGAAAATTAATTGTAAACTTCAAGAATTGTTATTTTTCGTGTTGAACATTAGCTGAATTAATTATTGGTGACTTCTTTATTTCTGATCTTTAATATTAGGTTTTCTCATCATTGATTCAGATTCTATCTGCAGATATCAAATAAGTTTAATATAAGAATAAATAATCTAATAGCACTACAAATGAAGCGCTAGTGGTGCAGCACAGTGGTTAAATTTGCCTTCTTAAGCTACACACCCATGCGCGATTCCTACTTCCCACAATTCATGCATTTTGTGGAAACTTTAAACTGGTTCAACCTTTCAAACCATTTCCGGTTTAAGCGGTTCATAACTGGTTCACCAGTTCAGAGACCAATTTCTACCTTCCGGTAGTGGATTGTTCACAGTTGAACCGGTTCGACGGGCCGGTCATGTCTAGTTTTTATAACAATGCTTAAACGTATTACTCAAACCTTGGCTGGCCTTTTTTTTCCAAAATATCCTAATTAAGACAATCATGTTAAAATTGTGAAAAAAGGTTTCTAAAATAAACAAAAAATACTGGAAGACACACTTCAAGCAGTCAAAAACCCAAATAATGGATAAAAGGAACAGCAATAGGACAACTACCCACCCTGGCTGTAAGCAGACTAGTCCCAAGAATAACAAGCAGTGTATTGGCTGAGAATATTTCTGCATTTTGATTTTCTGCAACCTGCTTGTATATTGGTCGAAGGAGCTGTACAGAAGAAAAGGAAACTCAGTACAAAATATAATCAACATGCGCAATTTAAATACCACCATAAAATGCCTTCCTAATGAACGCTAAGAGGACTGAGGATATAACTTAGTGAAGATTATGGTCGATTTGGAATTAATTAGGATGTTACTATAAATAATTCTGTTTTAAAAGTTAGTATAGTAGATATTCTATTTTAGGAATTACTGTTTATGATATCCTTTGTTATCTTTTGGGATTCTAATAGAACTGGTTCTAGAAAATATAGGTACATTGAATAAAAGATGAACAATATAGAGTACAAGTACAGGTGTTCAAGAGCTTGCCTCTCCCTACCAACCAGTTCCTGATAAATTCTGCCTACCCTCTTATTCCCCCTATCTAACTAATTACAGGTCAGGCCTTGCTGTCTTGACTTGTCTTCTCACATAGATATTTGTAATTGGAGGTCTACTGCTAACAATACTCCCCCGAGAAGTTTCACCTTGTCCTCAAGGTGAAAAGAAGGAAATTGATGTTGATGAGATCGGAGGACTCCCATTTAGCCTCAAAGTCAAGAAGATCTTTCCACCTTATCAACACTTCAGCAGTTCCTGTTGCTCCATACCTAGCAGCCAAAACCGCATCTGGTTCCACTAAGATCTCCAAATCATCAGCAAGCATTTTTGGAAGAGGTTGTGGAGTGGTTGCCAGGCTGAGAGCTCTCTTGAGTAATGAAACATGAAAGACAGGATGGATGCGACTTTCCAGAGGAAGTGCCAATTGATATGCAACCTGACAAATCTTCTTAGTGATTTGAAGGACCATATCTCCAATTTCATAACTAATAAATCTTCAAGACTTATCAGCATAAATCTTCATTTGATTCTGTGCTCGAATAAAGTTTGCTTTAAGATCATGTAAGAGTGTGTCTCGATATTGAGTCATGCAATTGACTTCTTCCACAGTCGAAGGTACAGTAGTGCCTTTGAGAAGTAGTGAAGGGTCCCTGCCATAGAGTTCCTTGAAAGGAGTAAGTTTGGTGAAACTGTTGTAATTGGTGTTGAACCAAAATTCATCCCAACTGAGCCATTTTAACCATTGTTTTGGTTTGGTTCCCGTAAGACAGCGAAGATAAGTTTCAAGGCAACGATTAACTACCTTAGTCTGTCCATCAGTTTGAGGGTGATAGGCAGAATTGAACTTCAATTTTGTACCAGCCAACCTGAAAAGTTCTATCCAAAAATGACTGAGGAATACCTTGTCTCGGTCTGATATGATTGAGGAAGGAAACCCATGCAACTTGACTATCTCCTTGGTGAAAACTTCAGCTACATCCTTGGCAGTAAATGGATGTCCGAGAGGAAGAAAATGAGCATATTTTGTGAGTTTATCCACCACTACATAAATAGTATCCTTTCCTCGCACTTTACGAAGACCTTCAACAAATTCCATAGAAATATCTGCCCAAACCTAAGTGGGAATAGGGAGAGGTTGTAACAGACTAGCAAGGGATAAAGTTTGGTATTTATATAGTATCAATCCCGGATAGCGGCGCGTAGCGGCCGACCGACCCCAAAAACCTTCAACAAATTCCATAGAAATATCTGCCCAAACCTAAGTGGGAATAGGGAGAGGTTGTAACAGACTAGCAAGGGATAAAGTTTGGTATTTATATAGTATCAATCCCGGATAGCGGCGCGTAGCGGCCGACCGACCCCAAAAACGCTATAGTGGTATAGCGCATAGCGGGATGGTCGCTATTTTAGACTTTTTTATATAGGTCAAATAATTTATAGTTTTATTTACATACTTAAACATACTAAAAATTCATGATATATTCATAATTCATAATAAATAGTCATAGGTCTTAAGCAAAACATATGCCATATTAGAAAGGAGGATGGATAACAGAACCGAGAAATGATGATGCATGACTGATTATGCAAAACCGAGAACAGAGAAGGAAGAAGAACCATGCCCGGGAAGTGCAAACAGTGGCCGTAAAAATGCAGTATAGTGGCCGAAAAGTGCAGAATGGTGGAGCACACTAGAAACAGGCAGGAAAACACCCACTATGGTCGAAAACTCGCCAGAGATGACAGAGAGAACTAGGAGTTGAGAGGGAGAACTGAGAGCTGAGAGGGAGACGAGCAAGTTGAGAAAGAAATGTACATATACGAAGGTGAGAAAGAAATGGGTTTTCAAAACTCTAGAAATTTAGGAAAGAAGGAATTGAAATGACAGCTTATTCTGAAATCAGATCCTTGTAATTATGGGATATTTCCTAATTTACTAAACCTGTATTAATAGGAAATAAATACAAGATTTCCCTAAATATTCATTCTAGGCTATATACACTGTTTCTGACACTCCCCCTCAAGCTTGTGAATAGGTGTTTTCCATTCCCAGCTTGGATACAATCCTCTCAAAGTTGTTGCTATTCAGTCCCTTGGTAATAATGTCTGCGAGTTGGCCTTGAGAGGACACATATGGAGTGCAGATCAGGCCACCGTCTAATTTCTCTTTGATGAAGTGCTTGTATACTTCAATGTGTTTGGTTCTATCATGCTGAACTGGATTATGGGCTATGCTAATTGCAAATTTATTATCACAATAAAGTCTCATTGGTTCATCCCATTTTATCTTCAAATCTTCCAAGATAATCTTCAGCCAAAGAAGTTCACATACCCTTGTGCCATTTCCCGGAACTCTGCAAAAGCACTGGATCTAGCTACCACACTTTGTTTTTTACTTTTCCAAGTCACAAGATTTCCCCCAAGAAAGGTGCAATACACGGTAGTTGACCTCTTATACACAACTGACCCTGCATAGTCAGCATCTGTATATGCCTCAAGGTTCACACTTCTATTTCGTTTTAACAAAATTCCCCTTCCTAGAGTCCCCTTTACGTACTGGACAATTGTAAGTGCAGCTTGCAAGTGAATCTCCTTTGGTTGGTGCATGAACTAACTGATTAAACTCACAGCAAAGGCAATATCCGGCCTAGTGTGAGAAAAGTATATGAGTCTGCCCACTAGTCTTTGATACATCTCCTTGTCATCTGCAACATCTTCCTTCGCATTCCCCAGTTTAATACTTGTATCAACCGGTGTACTGGCAAGTTTGCAGGCTGTCTTGCCGGTTTCTCTAAGTAGATCAATAATATATTTTTGTTGGGATATGAAAATCCCTTTCTTGGAATGAGCCACTTCGATCCCCAAAAAGTACTTCAATTTTCCCAAGGTCTTGATCTCAAATTCCTTAGCTAGGCACTGGCTTAACATTTGTTGCTCCTCCTTATCATCCCCTGTCACTATAATATCATCCGAATAAACTAATAGCATTGTTACTCCCCCTGACTTGGAGTGTTTAATGAATAGAGTATGGTCCCCTTGGCTTTGTTTGAAGCCTAGACCTGTCATAACTTTAGTAAACCTACCAAACCACGCCCGCGGTAATTATTTCAGCCCATACAGCGCCCTTTTTAGCTTGCAAACAGTGTTGGCAGCAACCTGCCACCATATCCAGGGGATAATTCCATGTAAATTTCCTCTTCAAATTCTCCATGTAGAAAGGCATTTTTTACATCGAATTGTTGTAAGTCCCAACCATAATTAGCGGCTAGAGATAATATTACCCTAACCGTGTTCATCTTAGCAACCGGGGCAAATGTCTCCAAGTAATCCACTCCATAGGTTTGAGTGAATCCCTTGGCCACCAACCTCGCATGTGGAGATTGACAAGCATTTCATTAGATGTTATAATTAGCGGCTAGAGATAATATCACCATAAAGATGTTATATGATAATTAGGCTACAATCAACATTGCAGAAATCATGTTTACCATGACAAGACCAAGCATGTGGAGATTGACAAGCATTTCATTAGAGAGGAGATTGAAGAAGTATCATTAATACAGTCTACACTCCTTCAAGTCTTCAAACTGCGACATACTTTCAAAGGCCTTACCAAGTAGCAAGTACCACTTTTGACAACTTACGTTCCAAGTTGGGAATGATCAACATCCACTCCCAGCTTGTATTTATTAGGCTCTATATTCTCTTTAATTAGCTTAGCATAGGGCCTTAGGCAGCTCATGTCCCGATATTTAGGTACCTGATTTGGGTCCTAAAATCGTCGGAAAAGATACCCTTTACTTGTATATATTTTGTACAACCCTACTGCAATAATAATTACAGAATTCAAATCATATGTATCTTTACTTATCCTTCGGAAAAATGGCCTTTTTTCAGATATATGTTTTAGCATGAGGATCTTGACACAACTAATACGAATATTCAAAATGGCCACTTAATTTAATCCCACTAGGGCCCACAAAAAGTACAAAGAAACTTGCACGAAGACCTCATATGTTCGACTACTAAAGTCCAAAACTTATCTCAAACAATATAAGCAATAGGTCCACAAATTTCAAAGCTTGTAATTGGTCAGTAACTTTCATACACCAATGATAAGTAGAATATCTGAATATGCTTCAAAGGATTGTATATATCATGTAAAACCATAGAATTGATGGCCTAGTGTTTTCTTAAAGTTGAAAAAAGGAAGCATCGGCTATCCAGATTAGGACTACATATTACTAGTTAGAAATCATACTGATGAGAGATCTCGCACCTCAGTTCTGAATACCACTTACCAATCGTCCGCCTGCAATTATAGCAGTGATAGCAACTGCTGCCTTAACAGCTGCCAGTCCAAGAGCTTCAGCAATGGCTTGAAAACCAACCTGCAAACAGAGATTGGTATTTCCCACGAGAACAACAAAGGCAGCAACAGTTAAGTATACATGGCAAATATAATGATGACAACCACAGGCCATCCAATGGATATACTACAAATAATATTAAAAGTAAATTATTCAATTAATTGCAAGTCCTATAGATAATGATTAATTCCCGCATTAAGTTCCAGGCCAGTGGAGGGGGAATAATTCACAAAGAACCTTTGTAATGCAATGTGATTATAATAACTAGGTAATGTTGAAATTTTTGGCTTCAACTTTCACATTCTCATGTTTCTTTGAGTGTTAAACTGCATCTTTAAATGTTTCATGTCATAAATTGTTTCGTGCTTCACAGGAGTCCATGCATGCTAATGTTCTAAACCTCATGACCGCAATATCGTCTAACTATCAAAAATAGGTATTTTAAGGAAACGAGTGCTAGAAAATTATTACCCCTCCTTTAGAAGAGTTAGGTGAAATAAGAGGTATGAGTATTAGCAAGACCACGACAGCCAAATCCTGAACAGAAACAAAGAAAAGTAAAAGTCAATTTGGGTCAAAATATTTCGTTATCAATTTAAAAATACATCGAAGTCTGGAAAGAGCTAATAATAAATGATCAATGTCAGAAATGGAAAATTGACATAACAAATGACCAGACAGAGCAAAGTCAAAGAAGAGGATGGTTGTTGAAAGATCTCTGCAGAATAACATACTAAATGAAGTGCCCAAGTGGAAAATATGTGTACAGCCATCTGCCCCAACATTCAAGTACAGATTTTAGCTTCACAGTTTAATCCATGCTCATTAGTAAGATGCTTGTTTAGTATGCACATAAAACGCTAGATTTTAGTTTCACAGTTTAATCCTTGCTCCTAAGGAATATGCTTGTTTAGTATGCATGTATAATGCTAGATTGTGCAGAGTGCAAACAAATTTATAAGCTCACTCTAACATATCTTTCCACTATTGGACATCATGCTTAGCTTATCCAGAAGGTTCAGCAACAGTATAGGAGATGGAAGCAAGATATGTATACCACTCATAAGAAAGTTCAGCAGACGATATATCACAAGAATGATATTCTCTCTACACTCTAGTACATCATTTATCAAGAAATTTCCTTAAATATCTAGATGGATGGCTAAGGTACAATGTAACCTGAAAAAGTAAAACAGAAAATGTAGCTCGTCCATGCCGTGATGTGCTCTCACCTCTCTCCTGCAATACCTGCAAAACAAGTTCACTGAAATTATTGCAGCATGACAAACTTATCAGAAATAAAAGAAAAAGAAATCGAACAAACAAAAACTTGACTGCACATATATTGAACTCAGATGAGAACATTTCAACAAGGAGCATCTGATACAGATAAATTCGTCGACCTTTATTAAGTAGTAATAACCATCAACACATATAAACAGATGCAGGCTACAAGAAAAAAAAAAATACAATTACTTACCCAAAATAACTTTTTACAATTAATGTTGTCCAAAATGGTGGATATTATTTAATCAGAATGTAAAAGAAAAAGAAAACTAAAACTGAGTAGTTAAATTGACTAGAGTGTGTGAATGTATATCACGTCAGAGATTCAAGACCCTCAAAAAGTAAAAATTAAAAGCACACTGCTCATGTCATTTACCTGCAGAACAACAGCGGTCGACGATAATGCCAGGCCATTCCCAATGACAATAGCAGCAGGGCCAGGTTGGCCACAAATATAATGAGCCACCAAGCCAACAACTACAGCAGTTGCCAAAACCTGCATTTATTCATACATGCTAATGATCGTTGGCAAATCAAAACTGGAGTATAACAAAAATAGCCAGAGGTGAACAATAATAACATGGATGGAAGATGGAGTTTCCCGATCACCTGTGCAGAGCCTAATCCAAAGACATATTTTTTCATTGAACTAAGCCTTTCCACAGAGAGCTAAAACAACAAAGCAGTTCAGAGCTTCAGTTTAACTTTTCTGATTATAGTGATGGTCAAAGTTAAGGTAGAAAAAGAACATAAAGGAAACCCCACCTCCAGGCCAATATTGAATAAAAGGAAAACAACTCCAAACTCTGCTATTGCTTTTGTCCCATGAACATGTCGAATGATGGAGAGACCATATGGCCCAATCAAGATGCCAGCAGCCAAGTAGCCAAGAACAGGACTGCCTAAACATTGTTGCAGATAGAGGTCAAAGCATCAGCAAAACAATATGTTAATGTCAGACAGCCAATTTTTATTATGTATACCTTTTAAAGAAATTTAACACATACAGATAACAGTTTTGACACAATAGTTTCATCAATTTTCCATAACCAAACTAACAAATTGTTACCAATAAAAAGAACTATCAGCTAAACACAGCAGAGATAATCTAATAATCTATGCATCATAGTTCTATTTAAGCAAAATAAATGGAGTTCGGTGCCTAATCACATTCTAACTAAAACATCAAGACAAGTAACTTTGCTATACTTTGGCAGACTACGTCAATTCAACACTAACAAGACATGGTAACTGAGTTACCTCCAGGAATTTTTTGAAATATTGGCACAAATATGACACTTGCTAGTAATAACCAGAGCACGTCAAAGAGAGAGGCTTCTTCCTCATTGACCTGGCATAAATATCATAACAGTCAGATAAAATTTAGAAAAATAAGCATAAGGCTAAACGGGAAAGAATGAAGAAGAACATACCTCTTGATGAGGCAATGATGCAATAATTTTCTTAATTTTCTTGGGGAGTTTCTGAAGCTGCTTAACCAGAGGCTTTGCACTAGAGGAAACTTCTTCAACACCAGTAACAATAACATCTGGCTGTTGAAGCATCTGAGCATTCCTCTCCGCTCTATTGGCATAGAAGGCAACCCTACAATAAAAACCCACCACTTGTTGACTACTGGGTAAAACCTTCTTATTAAACCTTTGCATCTAAGCTAACATAGCAAGAAGGCACAGTATAGTCTCCCTTAAAACGTACAGAACAACTAAAATAAAGGAGACACCTATCAAGGCATAAATCCCTTTCCAAAGTCCAAATGATAGAAATTTAATTTCAAAATCAGTTTTTAAACTAGCCAGTGAATATAGTCCTTTGTTCTTAATCATGTTGCACAATGTATTATATACCAACCACATGATGCATATCTTCTTCACTACTTTTAGAACGATTGAAATAAAAGCAACAGGAAGGAAAGAACAAGATGTAACAATATATTACACACCCTGCTCCCATTAACAATAACCCAAGAACAAGCTTGGGCAACTGCTTCTGTGCAGATAACATAAATCCCTGGAAAACTGATGCTGGTGAGAACTCAGTCCCATCTTCAGGAAAAGAGAAGAATGATGCAGAAAAGAATCGAGAAGATTTCTTCAGCAATGCCTTGGGAGCAAAGGGTGAACTATCTCTAGTCATATCTTTCTGGGTTTCCTGCTTTTTTGTTTGAACTGCATTATCATGATCACTCAAATAACCAGATTGTGTTATGTCATCCAAAGTTTGGCTGGTTTTATCAGACACTGTTTCAGGTGATAACTTGGCAAGTAAAGATTCATCATCAATTGGCAAATCTCCATCTCTTTCGACAGTGACATCACCAGAAGAACCTTGAACTGCTTTCTCTTCCCCAGGAACATCTTTTACTTGTATAGTTTCTAAGGTATCGGCAGTAAAACTAGAAATAGACTTATCCGCTCGCTGTAAGGCAATCTCCGCATCATTTACACGTTGTGTAGCCTCAAGTTCAAAGGCAACAGCTTGCTCAGCCAAAAGCATTATGTTTGTAACATCCTCCTCAGCTTTTACTGCATTCAGTTGTGCCTTTTCGGCAATTTCATGCAATTTGTCCAATTCCTTCTGCAACTCCTCCTTTCTAATTTGCAAGCGCCTCAGCTCTTCCTCACAAGTAGCTAGGTTTGTCTGGCATTCCTTGGTATCTTCTTGAGCAACCAAAAGTGCTTTCTCCTGTTCTCTTATGTCATTATCAGTATCAACATAGCTCTCATCAGAACTTTGAGCCGAATCATGCACATTTTTTGCAGCCTCCAAAGATTCTAAGGCTACTTGAAGCCTTGCCTTGGCTAATGAAAGAGCCATTGTTGCATTATGGACAGCTTCTTTGGCAATATGTTCTTCACTAGCAATTTCTTGGATGGTGTCAAGTGTAGAATGAACATCATTCCAAGCACTTGCTGCTTCATCATGCAAAAAAATGGCGGTCTCTGATATTTTTTTAACCTTTTCCTCAAACATGGTACTATTTACTTGTGCAACTTCTAGCTCTTTCAAGGCCTTTTGCAATACTTCTTGCAGTTCATCCACACTTTGTTCCTCTACTCCTATTTCACCCACTCCTTCTTTCTCCCCTGCTTTCCTTTCTTCTTCCTCTTCCAAAGGTGCATCTAGTTCAGCACTGGAAATGGACCCCAACCCTGAGTCCTCACCTGAACCTTCCACATAATCAACATTCCGGCCATTGCCATTAACATATGCTAAAGAATCATTACCCTGGCACTTTGACCAAATTACTCTAGACCCCGTAAAAAGAATATTTTTCTTACAACACAAACCTCTTTTCGAAGTCAAAACTTTAACCTCACCAACAGAAACCACTTTCGGATTATTCCAACAAGCAGACACACCACTAACTCTGTTTTTCACACTAAAACGCAACTTCGAATCCCTTCTTGAGTCACCAAGAATGGCACCACGAGAAAAACATCTCACTCTGAAATCAAAATGACCTACTGATCTGTTGTGTCTGTTAATCCTCCCTACACTTCCATGTAACATTCTTGAATTTGGTAAACTAAAAGCTACATCCATATTCATATTTCTCAATCTTTCACAACTCAACTTTCACATACAACATTCTATACATTTTACATGCACTAATCAGCAATTCCTCAAAAACCTGAGCCAAAAAAGAAAATTCCAAAAACAAAAACAAAATCAGAAACGTTGAATACATACAACACAATTTTCGCATTCATCAAAAACAAAAAACTCACTCGGTTGGCTAACACAGTAAGATTGAAACGATGAAATACTCAATATGCAGCTACGAGCATACCTATGCATCGAACGGTGAATTTTGCAGTGCAATAAGTGTGTGAGGATTGATCGTGAAGAGCACACAGTAGGAGTGGAAAATTGAAGATTCAGTGGCGGAAAATGAGACAAGTTGTGAACGAATCGGCGAAGTCTTCGAAGCTCAGTTTCGCTTTGAATACATATATATATTGCCTGAAACGGGCCAAATAGAGGGAAAATTATGACAAATTTTTCTTTAGGCCTTTTTCTTTTTGTTTTATTTTTTTTTTCCTTCTCTCCGGCACCAACTTTTCGGAAGACTGAAAATGAATATTCTTTTTTTTTTTTTTGAAACAAAATATTCTTTTTTATAAATAACATGAAATTTGCATATTTGGCCCACAAACTTAGGTATAATAATTTCTTAGATATTTTAGGTGATATTTTTTAATCAATATAAAGTATAAAATGTATATATAACAGCTATTACACTTGTTATAATTTTATTGATGAGTTTACATATATCTTATTTTTATTGAAAAACAGTTCCTAAAATAACTAAAAAAAATTATACCTAAGTTATGAACTTATCCGAATGAAAAAAAAAAAAAAAAAGTTATGCACTTATATACAACATATAATTTGTGTATTCTTATGGGGGTTGACTAGCTCTTTTGTATTCTTTGTTAACTTCTAAAACGACCTTTGAGAATCCGAGATGATATTCTTGTGGGCATTGAGTGCCATTGACCCCATTGCGCAGTTTTAGTTTTGTTTGAGAGAAGAAAGAAAAAAATTGATTAGGTTTTAAAAAAAAGAGTTTATAGTCAAAGTGAGCGCTATCTACTTTTGATCAACTAAAATATATAGAGATTTTAATCTATTAAATAATGTAAATTACTTACTTACATTAAAAACAAATTTATTTTACAATAATCTTTTTCATATTGTTTGTATGATATTTCTAGACAATATTATAATAAGTTTTATTTATATGAGAGTGAGTGAATATCATTCCATATGGTTTTTCGAAGTAAAACAAAGGAATGTATATAAATGTAGGATTTATTTGTCATGCATTAATTTAAAGATTTTTTATATTGTCAATTACTTATAAATTGACACATAATTAAAATGTTTGACCTTTATAATAATTTATCTTAAAAGTTATATATAGAATTATTTGCGATTGGTTAAAGTGTAAAAAAAAATTTACCCTCACAATATATTAAAATTAAACTCATAAATGTAAGAGTGATTATCTTAGATATTGTGCAAATATGTTGTATAAATAACATAATTGTTAATTTTACACTTTGAGTAATGAAGAAATCAAATATTTTTATATAAAAATTAGCAACATACATTTTCAACACAATAATAAAGAATGTATTAATGAGAGAGTGTTGAAAAAATATATAGTTATTTCTTTTTCTATAAAAAAAAAAATATATGGTTAGTATTGCGTTTTTCTTTATTTATGTTTTCTATATTTTAATTAAATAGTGACAAATTAGTTAAAATACTTCTCTTAATTAGTAATAACTTCTTTCTGCAAAAGCTTAATTGATAAACATTTATTTCTTATTTATTAAATTTTCTTTCCTAAATAGTTGGTATTTAATTAAAGAAACAAGGAAATGGACAAAAATATTGAACTCGCGGTCTCCAAGCTTCAATTCCCAAGAGTAAACGAATAAACAATCAACAGAACCGTTCAATCCAAAATCGATATCCCTAGCCATGAGATTTGTTGTTAGAAAAATAATGAATAAAATAAACAGAAAGAAGGATGAAGAACACCATAATTGTTTATAGTCTGAGATGTGTGGAATCATACTGTCCTTAAGCATTATTTTATCACGAAGGTAATAATAATGTGAATATCCCTCAGGATTTAACATACTCTTCCACAGTAATCTGGATTTACAGAACAGTAAGAAAGATATCAACTATCAACGAGGCATGTTGGATGCCCCCAGTACATGGTCCCGATGGCTACGTGTCGTAGTACTAGGAGGGCCAGGCCGTAATATACAGTCCGCACTAGTACATCGAAGGGCTAATGCGTGGCGAAGCGTGCCTATGTAGGCTGCAACACAAGTCGCAGAACGTGGATTTTACGTAGCAGCTTGGCTATTGCGTCTTTTATAGGGAATCCCTTTCAATTCCGAATTGAGCCACACAAATCCACTTAAAAGCATCACTCCAATAGACCAAAGCATACCACTAGCATAATGTTGGCTGTGACAACCATCACGCAGGCCAAGAGGGGGGTGAATTGGGTGTTTGAATAAAAAACAAAACTTTTAAACCAAACAAAACTTTTTTTTAAGTTGAATCAGAATTTGTAGCTGAAAAACCAATTTACATAATAACTTTGAAAATATTCAAATTTAAATCCAAAGATATGAGAAGAAAAGCTAGACATAGGGATTGTCCTTGATATAATCACTCTTCAAAATCTTGACATATCTTTTTTGTTTTTGATCTTTTTCTTTATGAATGTAAGATTTTTCTTGAGTTCTCTACTCGTCAAGTTCTTGATATATTCTTTCACCATAGTCTTGCTTATTTCAACCTGAACTTTTCTATCAACATCTTACTCATAAACAATGTTAGTTTAGGGAATAATAATATCCATGTTTTCATTCAATCAACACACAAGGCTATGTACAATTATCATCTAAAAAAACAAATTTTAAGATTAACATTTAATGTTGTTTATGTCTTTAGGCATATGTGTATAATAAGATCATTGTATGGTTCAAATATATCAAATGCACAATTATATATATATATATATATATATATATATATATATATATATATATATATATATATATCAAGAAATCAAGAATAATGCTTCAAAAAAAAAAAAAAAGAAATCAAGAATAACAATCACATGTGCATTTAATCATAATATCCATTAAGCGTATTGCTTCTTATGTTTGTTATTATCTAAATCATTGTATAGAAAGAAGGAATATGAAATGTGTGAATGTAATTCCTTGATTAGTTGTATACAACAGAGGTTACAATATATAGGCTAAAGACATTGAATGCTAACCTAAAAATAAGGGAGAAAAATATATCCTAATAAAGTCTAGAATCAAAAACAAATATGTACAAATAAAAGAGAATATCGGAAGATATTTTTCCGATATATTACAACATTCCCCTCAAACTAGTGAATGAATATCTATCATTCCCAGCTTGCAAGTAAGACCTTGAAACCACTCTGTGGGAAGTCTCTTGGTGAAGACATCAGCTAATTGGAACTGTGAGGGAACATACTCGGCAGCTATAAGACTATTATCTAATTGTTCTTTCATAAAATGACGGTCTATCTCAATGTGCTTCGTCTTATCATGTTGGATTGGGTTGTGAGCAATACTAATGACTGACTTATTGTCACAAAGTAATCTAATAGGAGCTTCATACTTTATTCTGAGATCATCCAGTATTATTCTCATCCATAATGATTCACAAATCCCTTGGGCTATGGCTCGAAATTCTGCTTCGGCACAAGATCTTGCATCTACATTTTACTTCTTACTTCTCCAAGTCACCAAATTTCCTCCCAAAAACATGCAATACCTTGAGGTGGATCGCCTGTCTACAATTGACCTTGCATAATCTGCATCTGTATATGTTTCTATGGACAAATTTTCCCCCTTTTTGAATAATAATCCCCTTCTTGGGCTTGTCTTCAAATATTGGAGGATTCTATTCACTGCTTGCATATGTCTCTTACGTGGGTCATGCATAATTGACTAACCACACTGACAACATAGGCTATGTCTGGTCTGGTGTGGCATAAATATATAAGTTTTCGCACAAGTCTCTAATATTGGGTCTTTTCAAAACTTGGGCTTTCTTCATTGCTTCTAATCCTACAAATCTGTTCAATAGGTGCCCTAGTGGTTTTGCAACCTAGTTTGCATGTCTCTTTAAGAAGATCCAAGACATATTTCCTTTGAGAAATAAAGATACCTTGTTTGGAGTAGGCAACCTCTATCCCAAGAAAATACTTAAGTTTTCCAAGATCCTTCATTTCAAACTATGCAGCTAACTTTTCTCTTAGAACCTGTTTTTCAACCTCATCATTCCCTGCAACGATCATGTCATCTACATAGATCAGAAGGAGTGTGAGTTTGCCTTCCTGAGAATGTTTGATAAAGAGGGTATGATCTTCTTGACTCTGTTTATAACCCAGGGAAACCATAGCATTATCTCTCGAACCAAGCATGGGGAGACTGCTTGAGCCTATACAAAGCCTTCCTTAACTTGCACACCTTATTCCCTCCACCAGTTGGGTCATATCCTGGTGGAATGTCCATATATACTTCCTTTTCCAAATTTCCATGGAGAAAGGCATTTTTAACATCAAATTTGTGCAAGTCTCAACCAAAGTGTGCTGCCAAGGAGAGAATAATCCCGATTGTGTTCATCTTTGCTACTGGGGCAAACATTTCCTCATAATCAATCCCATATGTCTGAATGTACCCTTTCGCAACCAACCTTGCTTTATACCAGTCCAGAGTACCATCAGACCAATATTTAACCGTGTAAATCCATCTGCATCCAACTGTCTTTTTGTCCTTCGATTTCTCAACAATTTCCCATGTCTCATTCTTGTTCAAAGCACTCATCTCTTCATGCATGGCTTGAACCCAGTTCCTATCCATTAATGCTTCTTGTATTGTAGTGGGGACTTTGATAGAATCTACTGCTGAAATAAAGCTCTGATGCTATAATGATAGGTTTTTTGAGGACACAAACTGGGATATAGGGTAATTGGCATATGTTCTTTTTGATTTTCTCAAGGCTATTAGCAAGTCGTCAAGGTTAGGTGCACAAGTATTATTTAAAGGCCTATTCAAAGGCTCAGAGTTAGGAATGTTTACCTCCGGTTCAGGTGGCTGAAGTTGTTGTTGGACCAGATTGGGTTTTTTATGGAATATTTTTCGCTGATACGTCTTCTGATATCGATCCAAATCATTTGTTTCATTAGGTGTCTAAGAAGTACCAGAAGAGGGTACCACATCCTGAAACGACATCAACGCAGTTTTCTTTGAACCGATCAAAGAGAAGAGAGGGAAGATTGACCTTTATACCATAAAGCAGATGGGTAAGCAGAAAAGAATGCACCTCAGAGATAGAGTCTTTAGACGCAGCATTATGAAGAACAGCTTTGTTCAAGATCTGATTAAGAATCCTTGCTCCATCTTTCATGATAGCAGCACGAAGAGAGCATTTGGCTGAGCTTCGGGATTTCTGAGGAAGTTGAAGACATTGTCTTTTCCTCCAAACTTGTTGTACCAAGTTTTGAAAAAGGTGGCACCGAGAGATAAACATCCTATAGCAGATGCTATAGTCACTTTGGAGACATCAATCTTTTGTGTCCCCAAGACATACCTAGAGATGTGTCCTTCCTTTTCCAGGTGAGCGGTCTTCCAAAACTCAGTGAGAAGTCTTGGATAGACTTCTGGATAATTGATGAAGAAATGATCCCAGCCATCTCCAAGGACGTAGATTCTGACATCTGCTCCCAATTTGGCTAGCAGATTCAAGTCGATCTGGTGCTCAATGTTGATCTGGCAGTTGTCTGGAATCTTGCGAGTTGGATGACCTATCGGTGAAATGGTCTCTTGAGGAAAGCTGCTTCCTTCTCCAGCTGAACGAAGATTTCTTCCCATTTTTCAAAAGAGAGTGAAGATGAACAGTTGAGAGTAAGAAAGGAAGAGGAGATTTCAAAGAAGAGGACGTTTAGTGAGATTCAAGCTCACGGGTTGAGGTTAATATAGAGAAGAGTAAAGTAACCGAAACGTCAGAGAAAGTAACCGTGGTTAAAGAACCATGATGACTAGCGGTTACCAAGAGGAGGTGGGGGCTAATTAAGAGTGAAGTACCAGACGCATGCCGTTTGACGTGACCATAGAAATTATGTAGAGGACAGATAAAGAGTTTTTTTAACAGAAAAACATTTATGACAAATAATAAATATCACAAAGTAATGACGTAAGCTGATAGAAAGCAGTAAATGGACGTAACCATTTTATACGCGCGCTTTTCTTAGACACAAGCGCTTATTGGACGCAAGGTCATTCAATATAGAGCATGTTGAGCTGTTTTCTTATGAAAGAAAATCTATCCTCTGCAAGAGGTTTTGTGAAGATACCTGTCCACTGATGGTCAGTATCAACAAATTTTACATCAAACATACCTTTTTGAATGTAATCTCTGATAAAATAATGTTTGATTTCTATATGCTTACCCCTTGAATACAATATAGAATTTTTCGATAAATTAATTGCAGCAGTATTATCACAATAAATTGGAATCTTACTTTCATGGATGTTGTAATCTTTCAGTTGGTGCTTAATTCATAAAAGCTGTGATCAACAACTAACCGTAGAGATATATTCAGCTTCAGCAGTTGACAAGGCTATGGCACTTTGTCTTTTACTGGACCATGAGATGAGATTAGTACCAAGATAATGACAGCCACCACTTGTACTTTTTCGTTCAATTCTATCTCCAGGAGAGTCAGCATCACAATATCCCATTAATCTGTACTCATTTGTTTTCTCATAAAACAAACCTAAATTAGGAGTACCTTTTAGATATTTAAAAATTCTCTTGACAGCAGTTAAATGATTTTCACATGGATCAGCTTGAAAACGTGCACAAAGATATACACTAAACATTATATCTGGTCTGGACGCACTGAGATATAGGAGAGATCCGATCAAACCTCTGTAAACCTTTTGATCTACCTTTTTATCTTTGTTGTCTTTGGTCAGAATGGACGTTGGGTGCATAGGTGTACTCATTGGCTTGCTATCATCCATTTGAAATTTCTTCAGGAGATCTTTAGTGTACTTGGTCTGGTGAATGTACACACCCTTTGAGGTTTGTCTAACTTGCAGACCCAGAAAGAATTTGAGCTCTCCCATCATGCTCATTTCGAATTCTTTTGTCATAAGATCAGAAAATTCCTTACAAAGAGAATCATTAGTAGATCCAAAAATAATGTCATCAACATAAATTTGGATTATTATAAAATTATCTTTATTAGTTTTCTTAAACAAAGTAGTGTCAACCTTTCCCATACTAAAGCCATTTTTCACGAGGAAGGAGCTGAGCTTCTCATACTAAGCTCTAGGAGCTTGTTTGAGTCCACATAAAGCTTTCTGAAGCTTATATACATACTCAGGATGGGAATGATCTTCAAACCCAGGGGGTTGCATTACATAGACTTCTTCGTTAATTAATCCTTTTAGAAAAGCACTTTTAACATCCATTTGATATAAGGTTATGTTATGATGAGCAGCAAAAGATAGTAAGATACGTATAGCTTCTATTCTAGCAACAAGAGGGAAGGTTTCAGTGTAATCAATACCATCTTCTTAAGAATAACCTTGTGCTACTAACTTTGCTTTGTTTCTCACAACCTTTCCATTTTCATCCATCTTATTTCTAAATACCCACTTTGTTACAATAATGGATTTATCTTTAGGTTCTTGAACTAAGGTCCAAATTTTGTTTTTCTCGAATTGATAGAGTTCTTCTTGCATAGCCAGGATCCATCCATCGTCCGAGAGAGCTTCATCCACAGTTTTTGGTTTTAACTCAGAGATGAAAGCTGAATCAGCTTGATTTCTGAAGGTTGACCTTGTTCTTACTTTGTCACTGGGTTGACCAAGAATTTGATCTTCAGGATGGTTTTCTGGCTATCACTAGACAAATGAGGGTTGTGATCAACAGTTTTGACTTCTTCGAAGATTTCCTTTCCATTGATGGTTGGACGATGATCATTCAAATCAAGATCTGCAAAAGATTCGTCCAACTCTGATAATATCTTATCAGGCTTCTTGTCATCAAATTTAACATGAAAAGATTCTTTGGATAATTAATGATCTACAATTATAAATTCTGAAAGCTTTAGATGTTTCAGAGTATCCTAAGAAAATACCATTATCAACTTTGGCATCAAATTATCCTAGATTGTCTTTAGTGCTTAATATAAAGCGGGCACATCCAAAAGTATGAAATTATGATATGTTGGGTTTTCGTCCGTTCCACAGTTCATATGGAATCTTTTTTAGTATTGATCTTATGTATACTTTATTTTGAATATAGCATGCTGTGTTAACAGCCTCAGCCCAAAAGTTCTTAGAGACAGAGTTATCATTGAGTAATGTTCTTGTCATCTTTTGAAGAGACCTATTCTTTCTCTCAACGACCCCATTTTGTTGAGGTGTTCTAGGGGCAGAGAAATTATGAAGAATACCATTTTCTTCACAGAATAGTTGGAAGTTTACACTCTCAAACTCTCCTCCATGATCACTTCGGATTGAATTGATACATATACCTTTCTCATTCTGAATCCTTTTGCAGAATATTGAGAATACCTCAAAAGACTCATCTTTGTGAGCTAGGAACATTACCCATGTCCATCTAGAATAATCATCAATAATGACAAGTCCATATTTTTTTCCACTTAGGGAGGCAGTCCTTGTTGGACCAAACAAATCTAAATGTAGCAGTTCTAAAGGTCTGGATGTTGAAACAATATTCTTTGAACTAAAAGAATTTTTAACTTGTTTCCCCTTTTGATAGGCATCACAGAGAACATTTGATTTATAGGCCAGCTTTGGTAATCCTCTTACGAGGTTATGCTTTTGTAGCTTTGAGATTAATCTTAGGCCTGCATGACCAAGTTTCTTGTGCCAAATCCAATGCTCATTATTCACAGACATTAGACATGGTACATTTTGATTACAAAGGTCCTCCAAGTCAATTTTGTATACATTGTTTTGCCTCTTACCAGTAAATAGAGTGGACTCATCAGCATATTTGACTATACATTTATCTTTGCTGAAAGACACTACAAACCTGCTGTCACACAATTGACTTATGCTAAGCAGATTGTGTTTTAACCCTTCAACTAACAGCTCATTATTTATAGAGGGAGAGTTATTCTTACCAATTTTACCAATACCTACAATCTTTCCCTTTTGATTGCCACCGAAAACAACTGATCCTTCAGACTTTGGCTTTAGGTCTAGGAACATAGACCTTTCTCCCGTCATGTGTCGTGAGTATCCACTATCCAGGTAACATGATTGGTGTTTTCTTTCTGTTGTCAAGCAAGTCTGCAACAGAAATTATTTTACTTTTAGGTACCCAGATAGACTTGGGTCCTTTTTGGTTAGTTGCAGGTAACTTATAAGTAGCTTTTCTTTTGTGTAAGCATCTGGACACAGAGTGTCCATTTTTACCACAAATAGAGCAATACATTACTCTTTTTGTCTCAGAAATTTTTGGATTTTCTTTTTCATATCCAATGCTAGATTTATCATAATGAGATCTATATCTAAGAATTAAATTAAGATTCTTAGATCCATTAGTGAATTTAGATAGACTATCAGTTAAGTAAGTAACTTGATGCTCAAGTTTCTCAACTTCATAGGATGTACTGGACTTAGAGCTCGAGATTTCAGTTAGGCTGATTATTTAATCTCTTAGTTCTCCATTCTCAATTTTGACTTTGTCAAAGTCTTTATTGAGTTTGGCAAATTTTCTTTTAAGAGCTTTATATTCAGAATAAATAGTGCATAATTCATTTAATAGCTCTTCATATGCATCTTTAGAATAGTCAGATATATTTACCTCATCTTCTTCATTTTACGTTTCAGAGGAAATACTTGCCATGAGACACATATTTGCTGTTGGGGATGCAGGTGGAGATCTCTCAAGAATATCCATTAGGTTCGTCATTCCCCAAGCAGTTGTCTCTTCAGCCAGGACATTTCTTCTTGCTTCGTGTATACTCCGAAACAGGAAGGCCCTTGCCTCACAGTTAAAATCAACTCTTCTTCTTTCCTCAAAGGTGCAGATATCTAGAGGTTTCATCGTTTATTCTCCATTGATAATGATGATGAGACATGAGGTTTCGTTAGTGAGAGTTTTCCAGTGTTCCTCTGATCCTTGGGTTACTACAAAGGATCTGAAATTTTCTTTCCAAACTTCATATTCTGATGATTGATAAATAGGTGGTCTTTCAGAACGAGCAGGTCTCCTTCTCATAAAAAGGGCATCTAGCATGTCAAGCACTCTTTTAACAATATCACATTACATCATCATGTTGACAGTTTGTGCGTCCAAGGCACATGTAAGAGTGTAGACAGCTCTAGCATTGATTCTCACTCTTCTTTCTTCTTCCTCAGAACATTCAGCTCTTGGTTTAACTATGCGTTCACCATTGATAACAGTAGTAGGACAAAAGTTATCATCGGTGTAAGCTCTCCATAGGTCATCAACATTTTGTTCCAAGTTGAATCTCATGAATAGTTCTCTCCATATGGCATAGTCACCATTTATATAGAACATAGATGGTCTGTTTATAGAGAGGTTACTGAATTCTCGTAATGACTCAGACTCAGGATACGAGATGATTGAAGAGGTAGGTTGTTCCTCTTCTTCAGAAGAATCTTCAGAGAGATGATTTTCAGACCAGAGACATAGGTTTGCCTCTTCTTCGTTTTCCTCTTCTTCAGAGGAGTCAAGATCTTCCCATGTTGCCATGAGATTCTTGCTTTTCTTTTTGAAGAGCTTTTTCTTATCTTTCAGCTGAGGGCACTCAGCCTTGAAGTGACCTGGTTTCTTGCACTCATAGCAAACCATTGGATTTTTATCCTTGGTTTCACCATGGTCTTTGACGTTTTTCTTTGTGAAAGGTCTTCTTCTCATGTTTTTCTTTTTCAGAATACGTTCAAGTTTCTTTGATATGAGAGAAAGCTCATCATCAGATTCTTCTTCTTCATCTTGATCATTTTCATCGCTGGAATCATTAGCTTTGTGATCCTGGATTTTTGACTCTTTAAGGCAATAGTCTTGCCTTTCTTTGTAGGGTTGTCCTGGTTAAGCTCCTGCTCATGAACTTGAAGAGTTCCCACAAGATCATCTAAGGTCAAGGTTGACAAATCCTTCGCTTGCGTGATTGCAGTGATGAGTGGTCTCCATTCCTTATGTAAACTCTTGAGGATTTCGTAACATTTTCTTTTGTAGTATAGACCTTTCCAAGAGACTTGAGATTGTTGATAATAGTTTGGAAACGACCTATCATATCAACGATGGTTTGTCCATTTTCGATTGTGAACATTTCATATTGACTCATAAGGATAATGATCTTTGAGTTCTTTAATTTGGATGTTCCTTCATGAGCATTGGATAGAGTATCCCAGATTTGTTTTGCTGATTCACATGCATGAATCTTTTGGAACTCGTCTGGACTAAGAGCACACATCAGAGTATATCTAGCTTTGTAGTTCTGCTCCATCCTTCTTCTCTCATCATCAGTCCACTGAGATTCATCTTTCTCAGTCCCATCTGGATTGTTGACGATGTGAGCACCGTTCAAGATTAAAGGCCAGAGCGCAGAGCTGGTACTTAAGATGAATCCTTTGAATCTTTCTTTTCCAATAGAGGTAAGGAGTGCCATTAAAAAATGACGGTCTAGTCAAGGAGGTACCTTCAAGAACAAGTTTACTCCCACTAGGCATCCCTTGTCCTGCCATCGAGCTTTGGATTTTTTCCTCAAGCACGGCTAAATGCTCAACCCAGAGGCTGAGCTCTGATACCAACTGAAAGTGAAACAGGGAAACACAAGAAGGGGGGTTGAATTGTGTTTCTTAATCGATTTTCGAAAACCTTTTTCAAGCAAACGTTTAAGACAGGCGAGATGAAAGAACACACCAAAACGATTACAAGCGTTTAAGATACTTTGTTTTCAATCCCCAAGTCAGTAATAAATAAAACTTAACAAGATAGGGATAGAGAGATTCACACAAAGATATATCCTTATTCACTCTTTCAAATCAAAGAGCTACGTCCAGTTCCTTCCCTGAGAAGGTTTTTTTCACTAAAACGCTTAGCACTTTTCACAAGTTGTTCCCAAGTCTCTCCACGACTACAACTCCAAGTATTATACATCTCTCCAGGCTACAAGTATTCTTTTACAGACAAGCCTCTTCAGGCTCAACAAATCCTAAGATTTGAGAGGGGTTTTTTCTAAGCTTTTTACAAACTCACTACAGTGAGAGTATTACACGATACAACTCTTTAACAATCTGTTTGCAACTTTACAAATGAAAGAATGAGAAGATTTGCAGATCAAATTTCTAGAGAGTGAAAGCTTTGAGGCTTTTTGTTTGCACAATGAATTCTCTCTTGAATATTTTCTTGCTTGTGTGTTATCTCTTTTGCTTCTTCAGAAGAGGGTCTTCTTATAGCTTTGTCTGACCTTCTGATTTCAAAATAGTGGGAAACTTTTCCGTTTAGACACATTCAAATATCCGTTAGGCACATCCTTCGTCATTTGTTCTCCGTTGTGTAATTGTCCTTTCAGAATGAGGAGGTAGTAGCAGCTTGAATTGTAGCAGACTGATTATGCTTTTGTGGCCGACAAGCGTTTTGCTCTACGTGATTCTTTGCTCTACATGGTTTGCTTTGTACAACGTTTGTACCTTCTTTTGTCTTATGTAAAAAAGATATTTTTCTTATAACCAATACGTCATCTGCAAAAAGAAGTTAGTGGACGCACAAATATATAAAAAGTTGGATGCACAATTTATATAGACAGTTGGACGCATAATATAGATAATTGGACGCACAATATGTATAAGCAGTTGGACGCACAAGTAGTGTAGACAATTGGACGCACAATACTATATGATCATGTTTTGTACGTAAACTTTTACCACTATAGTCCAAAAGATTATTTGGACGAACCATGAAGTTTCTTTGGACGAAGATATTGCAGTGAGCTTTTTGTCCTTTAAGAGCTAGATGAAACTTTGATTTTGGAGAACTGTCTGAAGTCAGAAACATACAAAGGTCTTTTGACCTTATGGATTAGCATAAACTTGACTTCGAGTGAATTCAGTAAAAATATAATAATTTTGTTAATCATTAAAACTTTTAGGGGTCATTAGCCATTACTGTTTTGGTTCTAACACATCCTTCATCAGAGGAAAGACAAATGACTCAATAGGCTCAGTCAGAAGAGGAACAACCGATGATTCAAGAGACTCAACTTCATGACCACTCTCCCCCTGAAGTTGAGGACCAGAGTAAAAAGACTCGGTTTCACGAAATGTGACATCCATGGATACATAGACACGGCGACTGTGAGGATGATAACATTTTTACCCCTTTTTGTCGGGTGCATATCCTATGAATATACATTTAACAGTCTGAGCATCCAACTTGCCACGATGCTTACTGTGAACATGAACAAAGACACTACAACCAAATACTCGACATTGGAGATTGGTCATAGTAGGAACTGAATGAAAGAATGAGGTCATGAGTTGGATTGGACCAAAGTCATCCAAGACACGAGAGGGTAACCTGTTAATCAACTATGTGGTAGTTAAGAAAGCGTCCCCCCCCAATAAGATTTAGGGACATACATTTGAAATAGCAAGGCTTTGGCAATCTCAAGTAGATGATGATTCTTCCTTTCTGCAACCCCATTTTGTTGTGGGGTATCGATACAGGTCAACTTATGCAAAACACCATGTTCTTCGAAAAATTTTGAATTTATTTTATTAACATATTATTTTCCATTATCAGAACGTAACCTTTTAATAGTTATTCCAAACTGAGTTTGAATCATGCGATAAAAATTCGCGAATAATAGAAAACTTAAGATTTATCTTTCATGAGAAATATCCACCCGAGTGCAATCATCAATAAAGGAAACAAACCATTTTGCACCAAATAAATTAGAAGTAGAAGAAGGTCCCCACACATCTGAATGAACAAGATCAAATGGTTCAATACTTTTATTATTATGAGGACAAAAAGTTGAATGATGGTGTTTTGCAAACTGACAAACATCACAATGAAAAGACTCAACTAATTCCTTTTTAAACAAATGGGGAAACAAAGATTTAAGAATACCGAAAGGAGGATGACCAAGGCGTTTGTGGTGAAGCCATATCTGAGATACAGCAGAATCTGAACTAGTCTGATGACAGGAAGTGGACAACTTCTGTCTGGTACTACAATGAATCCGATGTAGAACATATAACCCTCTCTATTCCTTAGCAACCCCAATCGTCTTCCCTGTGGTAAGATCTTGAAACACACAATGAGATGGAAAGAAGGTTACTGTACAATTTAAATCTTAAGTAAGCTTATGAATAGAAATAAAGCTATTTGACAATTGAGGGACATGAAACACATTATGTAAAAGAGGAGAAATTTGAAGTGAAATAGTGCCACCCTCTAAAACAGGGACATGGGATCCACTAGCAACCGTGATGTGATGCTTACCAGACAACTTAGAGTAAGTGAAAAAATATGAAGCATGGGGCGTCATATATTCAGTAGCACCAGAGTCAATAACCTAAAGGTCCTCAGATATAGTACTAGACATATTAAAGGACAATGAACTTAAACTCTTACCAATCATGATTAGAGAACAAGTGCCAGAAAGCTTACTAATAGGAGCCATGACTGAATGGTCATTTAGATTGACAGCCGGAATGGCAACCGGAGAAGCTTTGGAGGTGGTGGAGGACTGAGAAGTCTCAGAATAGGCCATTATGGAAGGACCCACTTACCCAAACAGAATCGGAAGGAGAAGGCAAGCAGAATGGCAGAAGCGGCGGCAGAATCGGCTGTTGGATGCGCTGGCACGCACGGTTGAAGCTGCGGCGCATGGAACTCACGCACAGAGAGAGGGGTGGCGCGTGAGGGCGCATGGCGATGGTTTTGGGGCTGATTTTTCGATGGGTGGCCGACGAGTAGACGACGAGCAAACCTTGGGTGGCGGTGTGCTGAACGACGGTGGCAGCAGGTGGCGGGTGGTGGTTGTTGCGTTTTCAGGTAAAAATAGAGGACGTAAAGGCTGCAATAAGGCTGCAAGGAGTAGGGGTGAGCATAACCCGTCCCAGCCCGAAGACCCATCCCAACCCTTTGGCTTCGGGCCGGGTCTGACCCTGACCCGTGGAGGAAGAGGGACAAACCCACGTCCCACTGACTGGGGACAATATCGGGTCTAGGACTGGTCCGAGTTGACCTTCGGGTCACCCGACCCATCCCTATACTACTTCTCTACATTTTATTATTTTCCTACACCCTGACCCAGCAGCCCACTCCCTTTATTCCCTTCCTAATTAAACGAAAGTTACGACTTAGGACTTATGAAACCCTCCTCTCCTCACCTCTTCACTCTCAAACCTCAGCCGCAAGCGATAGGCCTCTCTTCCGCGTCGGACCACCTCCTTCCGACGTGGCGTCTGACCAGCCTCATGCCTCACTTCTTCACTCTCAGGCCTCTCTCGAGCACACATGATTAGGGTATTCCCCCCAAATCCCCTCTCAGTCACACGTGACGGCAGTGACGTGATCAGGCCACGCCTGACCACCTCCTTCTAACTCCGCGTCACGCCTGACCACCCTCTCTCAATCAATCAGCGCACCTCAAGCTAGCGCTTCCCTGGACCGCCGTTGACGTTCACCACCAGGTACCCACCTCTTCTCTCCCATCTAATTCAATTCTAGTTCTTACTTCTTCTTCTCTCCCTTATAACTATATCTCTGAAATTTTTTAACTTAGGGATTTCAACTCTTAGTTCCAATTCTTAGTCTTACATTCTGTTGGCTAATTCTGAGTTTTGCTATCTAGGTAATGATCTCTCCTCCACTTCTCCTCTCAGTTCTGTTTGTTAGATTCTATTATGTTGGCTATTCTGAGTTTTGCTATCTAGGTAATTTCAGTTCTTGATGATTCATTTTGCTATTGAACAAAGATGTTTATGCAAACATTCTTGAGTCATGGTTCTGAGACCGAAATGCATGCTATAATAACAGTGAAAAAAATATAAAATTTACATTGAAATGCAATTAATCACAAATTTAGGTAACTGTTGTGCATTTAACTGTTTTATTTAATTGTTTTCTGCAAATGCACTGCTGAGAATGTGTTCTTTGTTTTAGTGCATAGTGTTGAGAATTTGCTATATGTTTTAGTGCATTGTGTTGAGAATGTGTTCTTTGTTTTGTCCCTTGTTCTTAGCTGCTACTGTAGCTGATAAATATAGTGAAGGCAAATCTTGGTATGTTGCAGTTTTGAAGGTTGTGTCTGCTTGGAAAAATTGGATGCTTGTGCTAAGAATGTGTTCTTTGTTTTGTCCCTTGTTCTTAGCTGCTTGCCAATTTGTGTTTTGGTTATGATGAGCATGGATTCATGAATAATTGACAGTATGATAGTAGCAGCTTTGTAGTTCTTTAACTATGTTGGTTATGACAGTTTTTGTAATTTGTACTGTTTGTTATGACTATAATGACAGTTGTTTGATGTTGCTGATGGTTATGGCAGCTCTATATTGATGTTGCTTGTTATGACTATACAAATATTGACTGCTTGTTATGACTTTAATTATAATTTGGTACAATTTGTTATGTTCTATCTCAGTCTGAAAAAAAGGTTGAATTCTATTTGTTATGTTCCTTATTTATGACAGTCCTATATTTATGTTCTGATCTAATGTTATTGTCACATTGCTATGGCTTTGAGTAACTGCAGGCAATATTAGTAAAGCTTATGAGACTTTTAGTGAGAATGTGTTCTCAGTTCTCTGGGCAATTGGAATATAAGCTCCATTCCTTTATAGTGTAATATGAATGTATCTAAGCAGTGAGAACAGGGACGTTTTTTTAATTTTAAATGTTTGTCCTATATCGATTTGTTGGCTGGAATGTAAATATAATTAAGGGGTGAATGATATGTATACATGGGGGAGGATGATTAAATGGTTGAATTTGGGATTGAATCTCGTGGCCCCTGTTTCAGTTTTATTTGTTGGGTGGTGACTTTTCAAGGGTCTTTGCTAAAATGCAATTTTACCGATTTATAAAGTATCAATTTTTTCCCATTACAAAAATTTATTAATTTAGATTACAAATACAAAGGATCTATTGAACTTCGGGTCAACCCGGTCACGTCCCATTTAGACCCGATCCTAAACCAACCCGCATATGGTCTGGTTCTTATGGTCTAGGGACGGGTTAGGGTTCAAAGAATTGACATGGTCAATGTTTAGGGCCAGATGAGGGACAAGCTCAACCCGTCCCGCGCTCACCCCTAACAAGGAGACAATAATAAGGTTGCTCGAAAAAAAAAAAAAAAAACCTAGGAACCCCCTAGGTTGTTGATACCATATAGAAAGAAGGAATATGAAATGTGCGAATGTAGCTCCTTAATTAGTTGTGTACAACAGAGGTTACAATGTATAAGCTAAAGACATTGAATGTTAACCTAAAAATAAAGGAGAAAAATATATCCTAATAAAGTCTAGAATTAAAAACAAATCTGTACAAATAAAAGAGTATATCGGAAGATATTCTTCCGATATATTACAACACATTATTATATTTATCAACATAAAAAGCTATAGAACATTAAGGTTAACACGTACTTCAATCATTTCACCAAAAACATGCAATTTCTTAAGGAATTTATCCAAATCACATGTCCTAGAACCCTAAATTCCTAATCATGCATGTTAAGACCCTTGCATACAACCCCGCCCTATAACCCCCCCCTAAAAAAAAAATCAGAAATTTCGACATTGTAAATCCCTTTACACCCCATGGATCTATTTTGACACCGACCTATTTTCAAAACTTGAGGGGTCCGAGAGCATTACTGCTTTGGTTCCAACATAAATAGGTATTTCACGGTGTAAATCCATCTGCACCCCACTGATATCTTTTCCTTTGGTCTCTCGACAATTTCCCATGTTCCATTCTTTTCCAGAGCTCGCATCTCCTCATTCATGGCTTGAACTCAATTCTTATTCTTCAATGCTTCCTGTACTATCTTAGGGATTCTGATTGAGTCAATGGCTGTAATAAAACTCTACTGCTGCAAGGAAAGATTTTGAAAGGAGACAAATTGAGAAATATGGTACTTAGCACAACATTTTTTCCCCTTTTCACAATGCAATGGACAAGTCATCATTTTCAGGGCCAGGTTCAGAAGTATGGAAATCGGTACTATAATTACTTACCACTGGTTCGGACTCTTGGAGTTGAAGTTGGATCAGTTTAGGTTGTTTTCCCTTTTGATACACCTTTTTGGGTGAGCTGGCTCTAATTCGAGCAATTCCTTCAGGTGCATGGCTAGCAGGAGGTGCTAATTCCAAAAATTCATTATCGTTCTCCCTCTGAAACTAAGAGGAAGTGAAGAATGGCTGGTTTTTCCTAAAAAGTTACATCCATGAAGACAAAGAAGCGGCAACTTGAAGGGTCATAACATTTATCTCCCTTCTTATCATGAGCATAACCAACGAAAATATATTTAAAAGCATGAGGGTCAAGTTTACCCCAATGGTGACGATGAATATGGACACAAGTAGAACAACCAAAGCCACGAGATTCAAGACTTTGCATAATAGGAAGAGAAGGAAAAAACAAATTTCATGACAGGGACAAGGCTGAAACCCCAAGAACTCTAGATTGTATTCTATTTATTAGATAAGCAGCAGTTAAAACAGTTTCCCCCCAGTATGACTTTGGAACTGACAATGCCTTGGTCATTTCAAGCAAGTTTCTGTTTTTTCTTTCAACAATCCCATTTTGTTGGGGAGTAACATGTGAGTTCATGAATAATACCTCGTTCTTTAAGAAAGGTAGAAAGGCTTTGATTCACATACTCTCTACCATTACAAGACCTCGGGCGCTTAATAGTTTTTCCAAACTAAGTATGAATCATATGATAAAATTGAGTGAATAATTTGTACACTTCAGATTTATATTTCATTACGGATATCCAAGTGACACGAGTACAATCATCAATGAACAACACAAACCATTTTGCACTAGAAATATTAGGAATGGTAGCAGGACTCCAAACATCAGTATGACTTAGAGAAAATGGTTCGTCACTTTTATTAGTACTTGAAGGAAAACTTACCCGATGATGTTTGGAAAATTCACAAACATCGCAATGAAAGGACTTAACTGATTCTTTCATAAACAAAGAAGAAAACATAGACTTAAGTAGAGTGAATGGGGGATGCCGAAGACATTTGTGTTTTGGCCAAATTTGGGAGGCACGAGACTTGGATTAATGGCATGAACGTTGCAACTTCACACCTGATCCACCTGAAGCTTGCATCTCAAGACAGTACAACTCTCTCTGTTCCTTAGCAACTCCAATCGTCTTCCCTGTAGTGATGTCCTGGAATACACAGTGAGAAGGGAAAAAGGTTACAACGCAATTAAGGTCTTTGGTAAGTTTATGTATAGCAAGAAGGTTAGATTAAAGTTTATGAACATGAAATACATTTTGCAAATTTAGGGAACGACTAAGTTTAACATTACTGAAACCCGCAACTAATGTATGAGAGCCATTAGCTCCAATTATGTGATGATTACACATGGGGATTTGATGAAAAATGGAAAGAGCAAAAAATCATGTGATCAGTGGCACCAGAATCAATAATCCAAGAATCCTCAGGGACGATACCAGAAGCACGAGAGAATAAAAAACATAGATTCTTACCATTCATAGCTAGAGGGCAAGAGCTAGAAGACTTAACGAAGGAATAAATAAGAGTTTAGACGCTCTTGTTCTTCCTTACTAAAGGCGGTGATCATATCTTTCACTTGTTTAACCTCCTCATCTAACATGCTTTATAGCAATAAGGGAGGAACGATAGAAGGATGGGTGATTAGTCTATGTATCTGTCATGGTGAGGTATGGATGGTCACTATTGGGATAGTGGAAGAAAGAAGAACATATGTACTATAGGAGGTATGAGTGGCAGGAAAAGGTGACTGTTTGGGCAAGTGGTGGTCACTCCTGGGTAGAGGAGACGTCGATGAGTCGGTCGGTAGATGAATCGACCGGAAAAGTTGACAAATGTGTCGTCACATGCCGGAGACAAGGAGGCGCGTGGGCCCACGAGTAGAGAGTCAAAAAGGCACTCGAGAGCGCGTGAACCGGTGATGGTGCGATTTTGGTGGTCTGCCAGAAATTTGGTGGTGGTTCGTTTAGTGTGGTTGGGTGCCTGGTTTTGAGTTTGGTTTCTGAGACTGATTTGGTTTTGGGTTTGGTTTCTGAGATTGATTTGGTTTTGGGTGAGAGAAGAAAAACAAGGTACTGGAAAGTGATGGGTATTGTAACTTGGAAGAAAAAAACTCACAATGGTGTTGAACGTGTAATGAAGGGACAAATAGAATAGGTACTGCAATGAAGGCAAGACATCTAACATAACTCATCAATGAAGGCCGAGGCACTGGACAAAAGGGAAAAAACAGACTCCCAGGGTCAGGAGCTCTGATACCAAATTGAAAGTAAGAACAAAGATTTTCTGAATGACTTGTGTTTAATCACACACAACACAATGGTATTATATTTTTGAATTTGGCTCCTCTAAAGTGAAAAAGTAAGAATATACATACCCTTGGATCATTTTTAGTAGGTTAAAACCTCTAGGCATTTATCAAATTAATGGTGGATGTACCCTTACTTTTTCACTTTAGAGGAGCCAAATCCTATATTTATACACTTGAAGTATTAATTACAATTAATAATTACAAGACAAATAAATGAAACAACTATTCCCTAAGTGCATAGATACTTCCTAAGTTAATCAAATAGAAGGTCCATGAATCTACTTAATTACAAAAGCTATTTCCTAAGCTATTAATTGCATGAATATACATGATCCTTTGAGACGGTGGTTGTTTGGACAGTTGTTTCCAACACCCCCTCAAGCTAGAGAATGGATATCAATCATTCCCAACTTGCAAGTGAGATTCTGAAAGTTATCTTTATGAAGACCCTTGGTTAGCACATCAGCCAGTTAATCTTCTGATGGGATGTATGATGTGGCAATCAGCCCACTATCAAGTTTCTCTTTAATAAAGTGCTGGTTAATCTCTACATGTTTGGTCCTATCATGTTAAACAGGATTGTGAGCAATGCTAATGACTGACTTGTTATCACAAAACAACTTCATAGGAACTTCGTATTTAATATTGAGATAATCAAGAATGATTTTCATCCATAATAATGAAAAGGAAACAATGCATGTGGCACATACAACCATGGCAAAAGGGATGTCATCCTTAACTATTTTTGAACAAAAATTCTATGGCAAAAGAGGGAAGATGACAAGAACATAAAACTATTGCACCTTTTTCTACCCAGCTATGTTTCTGTACATAATGATGGAACATATAATCTACTATACACCACCCCCCCCCAGTGTCCCTTCGGAGACTTGGGTGTCATGTAATGAATCTGGGGATTGAGATTTGTGTTTGCTCATAATTCTATTATATCCACGACCAAGAGAACTTCCACTTGCTTCTCACAGCTGAATAAATAGAATAGAAACATCCATCCGTTCAGACATCAGCTATAAAAGTGACACAAAAACTGCATGATTTGGTATGTAAAATGTAAAATACCATCAATAGCTTCAGGAACTGTCATTGGATCCAATTCACGCTCCTGCAAATGTAAAATAAAAAGGTTACTACTATAACTCAAAAATAGTACATTGGGTCTCAGATGTTGTGAGAAAAGTTTACTGGATTGTGCATACATCTATCAACTGTTTTTTAAGCTCAACAGCAATCTGCTTTAGCAATTGAAAGCATTCTCGGTCCCATAAGATAAACTTTGAACTATCTTTTTTGTAGGAAACCTTGACCTCTAATCTAAACCTGAGAACCAAAATATGTCTATAGTTAGCAAACAATCCTGAGCGCAGAATAAACATATTTTGGTTCTCAAGTTTAGATTAGAGGTCAATGTTTCCCACAAAAAAGAAAGTTCAAAATTTTATCTTATGCAACCGAGAAT
The DNA here is from genome assembly GCA_039655645.1 of Ammopiptanthus mongolicus. Lineage (NCBI taxonomy): Eukaryota > Viridiplantae > Streptophyta > Magnoliopsida > Fabales > Fabaceae > Ammopiptanthus > Ammopiptanthus mongolicus. The sequence continues at coordinate 76,462,064 of CM077346.1, read as the reverse complement.
GCTTTCAATTGCTAAAGCAGTCTGTTGTTGAGCTTAAAAAACAGTTGATAGATGTATGCACGATCCAGTGACCTTTTGATAGAATCAACTTGATATAAATGAGGAATGAAGTACACTCAACGTGAGAGTACTGTTCTATTGATCAAAGGTATGGGAATAGTAACTGATTCAGTATGAATCAGTGCTTACAAGCTGCTGGAAATAGTAAAAAAAAAGGAAAGCAGTAAAGTAATGGGTGATTCGAGGTACCCTATGCCTCCCAATGGAATAATTCCAACTCTTGCCTACCTCACCCCACGATGGTCCCCACCTATATAGTAATTAGATCTATTTTCTCTCTCCTGACAGTTAGAATATTTTGCCCAGCCCCACACACACCCTTGGCACCCTATGGAGCCAAGGAGGTACTCCCACTAGCATTTCTTTTGTGTTTTCTCACAAATACTCTTCCCCATTTCTTCTTATTACTATCATTCCCTCCCCCTTCAAAACTATCCTTGTCCTCAAGGATAAACTCAGGGAACTCCTTTGTGATCTTCTCAACGGATTCCCAGGAATTTTCAAACTCCGGTAGACCTGTCCATTTGATCAGAACCTCCCAATCACCTCTGTCATTCTGTCTCTTGTCTTTCACGATCTCTGGCAGCACCTACAGCATCCATTCTTCATTGAGGCAAGCCGGCAAGGGCTGGAAAGTGGTATTGGGAGTCACTGACTTCTTGAGCAAGGAAACATGGAACACAGGATGAACTTTACTATCCTCGGGTAGCTTGAGCTTGTAAGCAACAGCTCCAATCTTCCTCTCAATCTCATATGGACCATAGTATCTCGGGCTAAGCTTCTGATTCACCCTCTTTGCTAGGCTCTTCATCTTATAAGGTTGGATCTTCAAGTAGACCCTGTCACCTACTTGGTATTCCACCTTCCTCCTATGCTTATTGGCTTGAGCTCTCATCACATCTTGAGCCCTAACCAACTGTTCCCGCAACTCCTTCAGCATCTCATTCCTCTCTGCAGTGAGCCTATTCACCTCCTCCACGGCTGAGGACTGTACATCTCCTCTGATCAACACTGGCGGATCCCTTCCATACAAAGCATAAAATGGAGTGGTCTTCAAAGAAGCATGGTAATTGGTGTTATACCAATATTCAGCCCAACTCAACCATCTTGGCCATTGCTTCAGTTTCGTGCCACTAAGGCACCTCAAGTAGGTCTCCAAACATCTATTTACCACCTCTGTTTGCCCATCTGTCTGGGGGTGGTAGGCAGTGCTATACTTCAATTTCGTGCCTGATTGCTTGAACAACTCAGCAGGACTCAACCTTCTCCCCTTAGCCCCTTCAAAACCCCTCACCTCTTTCTTCTCACCACTGGTTCCTCCCTCCTTCTTGTCACTAGGGTTACCCCAAGTGCTACGGAATTTGGAACTGGTGCCCTTCCACTCTACCTTCTCTTTGTTTTGGCCACCCTTCTTACTGAGTGCCTCATTTTTTTCCTCCAAAAGCAGAGCACGATCCATCAAATCTTCTAAATCCTCATGGTCATATAGCTTCAATTCAGCCTGTAATTCATTCTTCAAGCCGTTGAGGAAGATGATGTCTAGCATAACACGTTCTTCCCTGTTCAACGGAGCCATATGAAGCTCAAACTTCTCCCTAAACTCCATCACCGTCCCCTCCTGTTTCAAACTCAACAGTGGCCCAAGGGGATTGTTCAGTAAACCAGGACAGAACCTCCGTTTCACAGCCACCTTGAACTCTTCCCAGGTTCGCATCACAGCCTGCTCCTCCCACCATTGAAACCAATTTAGTGCTCGCCCTTCCATCGCAATCACTACAGCGTCCAATTTCTCGCGTTCACGAACCCCATTGATGCGAAAGTAGCGTTCAACCCGGATGATCCACCCATGCGGGTCATCGCCCGAGAAAACGGGTATTTCCAGCTTACGACGTCCTCCTCCGTAATTTGGAGTATAACTCCCACTCCGAGAGTGCGAACGACGTGGGGGGGAGTCACCGTCGCCACGGTGTCTGCTAGGAGCTCTACGCCGTCGTGATCGTCCACTGGTCGTCAGTTCATCCAGCCTCTGTAACATTTCAGTCATGGCGTTTTCCATGCCTCCAAATCTCTGTTCAAGAGTTCCAATTCTGTTCTCCATTTCACTTCTCGTACAGACCATAAACAGCACCAGGATAGTACTGCTTTGATACCAAATTGATAGAATCAACTTGATATAAATGAGGAATGAAGTACACTCAACGTGAGAGTACTGTTCTATTGATCAAAGGTATGGGAATAGTAACTGATTCAGTATGAATTAGTGCTTACAAGCTGCTGGAAATAGTAAAAAAAAAAAAAGAAAGCAGTAAAGTAATGGGTGATTCGAGGTACCCTATGCCTCCCAATGGAATAATTCCAACTCTTGCCTACCTCACCCCACGATGGTCCCCACCTATATAGTAATTAGATCTATTTTCTCTCTCCTGACAGTTAGAATATTTTGCCCAGCCCCACACACACCCTTGGCGCCCTATGGAGCCAAGGAGGTACTCCCACTAGCATTTCTTTTGTGTTTTCTCACAAATACTCTTCCCCATTTCTTCTTATTACTATCACCTTTTCTCACAACAACTGAGACCCAATGTATTGTTATTGAGTAGAAGAGCTGAAGTCATGAGCACTACCTCTCGACTACCAGCATCTCCAAAGTATACAGGGAGATCCAGTGCTCGCCCAACTGCCAATCTATCACTGAAGAAATTAGCAAATATGGAAACAGAGTTAGTTCATCATCTGCCCTTTCTTATCCAAAATCTCACACATCATGTATGATAGTTCATGCATGAGGATGGAGAAAAGCATAATCTAGGTGACTAATACATTAAGAAAGAGTATCACAACTGTTTTGTTTTCTTTTCCCCCTGGGAGGCAGAATTCAGAAATAACAAATATTATGCATGGAATTTTGTTTTCTTTTCCAATAGAAATAGCATCCATTACGCTTAAAAACCTAGTAATAGATATCAAATCATTCATCCACAAGAAACAATTACAAGAAAAGGATGATAGTTTCAGATAGCATGTTGTGTTACCTTCTCACATTTCAGATAGGATGTAGTGCAACAAAAGGAGAAAGAAGTTGGGCAATGATCTGAAAATAAAAGAAAGGTAGACTCTTACCAAATACCAACTCAATCAAATTTAAACTAATTAATCAAACCAAAAAAGAGAGAATTTACCTGGCCAACTCGTCGAAAACCACAAATAACGAGATGATCTTGCATATCATCTGTCTGTAAAAGATGTCATCCACAAAGAAGTCAATATTAATTTTTAACGTCAGATATAAATAAAAAATAACAAAAGGTAAACTCATATCAGTTAACTGGCATCGATTGTCTACCACAAGTGTAGCTCCTACATAAGCTCCTAAAACTAAACTATATACTTTTTTGCAAGAAACCTAAAACTAAACTATATACAATGTACTAAATACAGTTAAGTGATGAGAAAAAACAAGTTAATCATGTGACTAAAAGAACAGCAATCCAAATGATAATATCCTAGTGATAGAAGAACACTAGAACATAGAAATGAAAAGATAGAGAAAAGTGTTATCTGTTATAGAATTTCACTGAATCAAGGAGAGAAATCTCTTCCCAGGGGTTCCTCTATGCTCTGTTCAAATGTTTATTTCCTAAAACATACTCCCCACTGTAAAACTGTTATTTATTTAACCCATTAACCGCCTAACCTCCTAATGGACATCCATAATCGTGTAACAGTCATCCAAACCAATTCAGTCAGCCTAACTGTGTATCCCATCTAATATACACTCCATACTTTCCCCTCACTAGGTTGGTGAAGTTCGTGCATGACACCAAAATATTTCAAATGCAAGAAATAAGTGTTCCTGATATAAAAAACACATGAGGGGTATCAAGGTTTCCCTTCGAAATAACAAACATGTATCATTTCTCTGCCTAAGAATTCTTTATCCAAAACACTACCGTATACGAAGTTTTATCGAGGCAGTGAGGACTTGTGTGATGGCAATTAACTGACTTCATCAAAAACTTTACCACCTTAGTTAGCTTTATATTCAACATTTGAAATGAGTGGCCAAACTATACTTCAGCAACTCAATATTTAGGCAAGGTTATAACCATCTCCACAATATATATATATATAGGTGTAATAAGTGCTTTGTCGTCCAATCATTTTAGCACTGTCTGATCATGTTTCCACATAATGTCCATCAATAGTAAGGAAAATTCAATTTTTGTTAACAATAAATGCTGACATTGTTTTTTCTCCTTTTGCTACGATGATGATAATGGTGGTATAGTAGTTTTTATGCAATAAAATAACTCACATCATCACATGGACATTCAGTGTTGATCATCTAGTTGTGTTCTTTTTAATAACCAAACAATGTGAAATATTAGCAAAGTCAGAATCAGACTTCTAGCAATAAAAAAATTTGAGAAATTGAATCAGTTTCACAAATTAAAGATTTAAAGAGTTCATGAACTTCATTATCTGACCTATATTTCTGGGAACTAAAGAATAATTATGGCAATCTGAAACAAATTTTATGTACTACTAACCAACAGCAGATGCCTCTTAACTTTGTTCTATTGGGATCCATGGATAGTTTCAGAAATTTAAACTTAACTTCACTAGCAAAATAAGATTAATTAACTATCTTTTTCAAAGGACAAGTGAACAAGTCCCTGACACCATGGTATGACAAGAATGTCAGTATGAGGGACAACTCTAATATTTTTCTGTAATGTCTCAAGTCCACACAACACAGCCCCATTGTATCTGCACAGCAGAAACACAACACACAATCTACTGATCTGTAAGAAAGATGGTGTTTAGTTCACCAGTAAGAGAGCACCATGTGATACAGTTAAAGCTATAAATTCATAACCATTTGCAATTAGCAAATTTATTTGTCAGCAACTCATGAAAAATATTTTACCTGCGTTCCAAAGGTAATAAACTTCAAACGTCATGCTGCTCAAAACGGAAGCAATCAGCTGGCCTCCTGCGGCTAGCCATGGTGTGATTGCCATTGAAATGCCCACAACAAGAAACAACAAAGAGGACAACTGGGTAGACATTATCCCCTGAAGAAGTGCCAATTAGCAAAAAATAATAGTTCTGTTAGAAGATTTTATTTCAAAGAACACACAAATTCTTAGCAGCTACTAATAAACCATTCTATGTTTTGTATATCTCAACTCACAAGGATGATCAATCATAAAAAACTAAAAGGTAAAACAAAGTAAGAAAAAAAAAAAAAAAAAAAAGGAAGAGAAATTCATCTAAATAAGAAACATGCTAGCAAAATCTCTCTGAATACCCATTTATTAGACTAACTTAAGCAGAATGATTTATTTTACATGAATATAAAGACCTAGAGTAAACTATTATATAAAAACCGCAGAACTCTTGGTAGGCAAACAGTTTTCAAGGACAACAACCTGATTAACAGCTTCACCAAAAGCCACAAATGCAAATTCTCCACCAGGAGCAAGAAGATGACCTAGAGTAATAGATTATTCTTCTAGATAACAGTCACTTTACTTTTTTCTTGAAGTATAACAAAATATGCATCCAGAGAACCGTTCGACCCATTTATTTCTATGGAGCTGCTACCAGATGGTTTCTGAACATTGCTCTCCTCCATCAGTCCTCTCATTTTAACAACATCTTCCCATCTATCGGACCCTGCATAAGTATTAGAGGAGAGTACATAGTTACCACTATTAGAAGGATCAAGTTCAAGAAGCTTGTTTGTGGCAATCTCAGCCAAAGGTATATTTCCATGAACCTGAGAGGCACTCAGCAATATCCTCCATACTATAGCATCTGGAGCCATAGGCATCTTTTTTATGAACTCGTATGCCCTTTGTAAATTGCCAGAGCGACTCAAAAGATCCACAACACATCCATAATGTTTCATTTCTGGTGTCAGTCCATAAACCTTTTCCATACTTTCAAAATATTCCAATCCTTTATCAACCAATCCAGCATGAGCACAGGCTAGTAAAATTCCAACAAAGGCTCCATGAGATGGCTGAACACGTTCTCTCAACATCTGTGAAAAGTAATCAAGAGCAGAATCTGCAAAACCATTCACGGCAAGGCCTGCAATCACCGAAGTCCATGACACAGTGTCCTTCTTCCTCATCGCTTTAAACACCTCCAATGCTTTCTCAACTACACCACATTTGCAATACATATCTATCAAGGCATTTCCAACATAAACATCAGCTTTTACATCGTATTTACGTATATGCTCATGAACAGCCACCCCAACATCAAGTGACCCAATATGCGCACACGCAGAAAGCACGCTGGCAACAGTTATCTCATCTGGCTTCACCTTAGCTTCCATCATTTCTTTGAAAAGCCTCACGGCCTCCCTAAATTGGTTTGCTTGAGAGTAACCTGTGATCATAGAAGTCCATGAGATCACATCTCTCTGTGGCATCGCATCGAACAGTTCCTTAGCAGCAACCAAATTTCCTACTTTCCCATAACCCACAATCATGGCATTCCAAGAAACCATATTTCTCTGTTGCATCCGATCAAACACTTCTCGAGCCTTATTGACCAGACCACGCTGTCCATACATATCGATCAAGGTGTTCCCAAGGTAAACATCAATCCGTACCTCATTTTCCTCAATGTACTTAACCACAGCATCAGCAACACCCCACTCACCCAAAAAAGAACATGCTAGAACAACCTTAACCATTGTCACCGCATCACCCTTCACACCAACCACCTTCATTGCTTCAAAAACACCCAAAACCTCCCTAAACTTCTTGCACTGACTGTATCCACAAATCAACGAGTTCCAAGAAACCAAATCCCTTTCATGCATTCCATCAAACACCTCCCGCGCAAAACCCAAATCACCCCAACAACCATACATGTGAATCAAGGCGTTGGAAACAACAACAAACGAGTCAAACCCAAGTTTCAAAACACGGGCATGGGCTATTTTACCACACGGAACATGAGAAACACGAGCACATGCCTTGAAAACAAATGGGTAAGTCAAATTGTTTCCAACAAGGCCTTGTTGGGTATACATGAGGTGATACAAGCGAATTGCTTCGATAGGTTGATCAGTCTGAGACCAACCGCGGATGATGAGGTTCCAGAGGGACAACGTGGGACGGTGGATTTGGTGAAAGACGAGGTTGGCTTTGAGGATGTTTGTTGAGGAGAGTGCGTAGGACCTGAGAACGTGGGAGATAGAGGAAGAAGGGTCTTTGTGAAGGTGGGTTCTGATGAGATGGGCATGAAGGGCTTTGAGAGAGTCCTCTGAGGTGCGGGTAATTAGTCTCATGACGTCAGAGGAAACTGTAACAGTGTTAGGAAGGTTTCCAATAAAACATCAAAAGGACCTAATGATGTACATGCATGGTACAATCACAAAACGGTCAAAAGCACACTAAACCTTCCAAAATATTTATTTGATCGGTATTTTATATTTTTCAGAATCAAATTGATATTTTTATGTTTCAGAAATTAAAATATCATCATATTTATCAATTTAGATATTTACTCTTTTATTTTTTCCATACACACGTTGGACCAGCAAAATATTGATCTGATAACTAATAAAAATATTGAGACCTAAAAGTAATATTTATAATTATACATGCAAAATTTAAGATTTTTTTGTAAAGTCGCTGCTTTAACAGTTTTACCCAAAGGCCGGCCATGTACCCATGACAAAAATCGAACTGGGAACTGCTGATAATATGTAAGAAACTCATTTATCGACCATACCAACCGTGTGTTGGTCTTGTTCTGGGAAATGGATTCAGTGACTTTCATATATGATAACTTTGGTGTCTTTAGTCATTTTTTGGAAAGAGAAAGATGAGAGAATGTGTGTTAAATAAAAGAGGAAGAGACAAAGGCACCAAAGATATCAATTCTCAAAGTCACTGAAACAATTTCTCTTGTTTTAGTCTTGTGTTGGTAACAACACACCTGTTTGATTTAGTCTGTCTGACCTGAAATCTATTTAATATAGATTAAAAAAGACTAAAATATATTTTTGATCCTTTATCTTTTGGTCAAGATTCATTTTGATCTTTTATCTCTCAAACGTTACACAAATTTATCTTTTTTGTCATCCTTTTACAAACGATGTTATTATTAACAACCAAATTAAGAAGGACTCCTTCATTCCCAATTTCCAAAATAGGGTTCTTCATCCCTTAGCAACCACCATGGATTCGTCTTCATTTTCACATAAGTATAGGGCAAATGCATTCGTAAACCCAACACCAAAGATGAATTCTCAACTTTGCAGGAAATTGAAGGTGAAAACTTAAAAGAGATTGAAGGCGAACGCGTCCCTAAACCCAATCATATCAGACATTAACATCAATGTAGGAGATAGGTTAACGACATCAGAAACGGAATTAACGAAAATGACGAATTTGTGTAAAAATTTGAGAGGTAAAGAACCAAAATGAAGATAAAAGATCAAAATGAATTTTAACTAAAAAATAAGGACCAAAACTATATTTTAGCCATTAAAAAAATGTGTTAAAGAATGTCTTGAAAGACGGTGTAACTAGCACTTAAATCACAAATGGATCAAATAAGAGCCTTCCACTACGTTGGATGACCGACCATTTTTGATGTCAACCCCACCCCTAACCTCAAACCTCTTGTTGAATTCATTTCCTCGCCGGCAACTGGAAAATTCTAGTAAGAGAGAAAAAGACTCAATGATTAAAATAATATTATTTATGAAATATTATTATTTTATTCAGTGAGTTTATCTCTTTCTTACTGGAATTTTTCAGTTACGGGAGAGGATCCTAACTCTTGTTGAGTTCATTTTCTCTCCAGTGACCGGAAAATTCTCGTAGGAGCAAAAAAGACTCAATGATTAAAATAATATTATTTATAAAATATTATTATTTATAAAATATTATTATTTTTATTTACTGAATCTATCTCTCTCCTACTGAAAAATTTCAGTCACTGAAGAGGATCCGAACTCTTGTTGAGTTCATTTCCTCTCCAGTGACTAGAAAATTCCAGTAGGAGAGAGATAGACTCAGTGGTGGAATTTTCCGGTCACTCGAGAGGATCCTGACTCTCATTTGTTTCCCCTTAGATCTGGTTGTCGTTCCCTATGCGTTGCTGTTCTTGCTTCATTGTTATTGTGCCCCTTCCATCTGGGTGGTGCTTCATTGAGTTGCTACATATGAGTTATTGGTGGCTGGGTGGTCTCTTGCATGTGATGCAGCCTATGAACGGGTTACGGGTAGCAAAATGCTAGTTTTATTTCACCAAAAAAAATGCATAGTTTTAAGCTCTTTTCCAATTTTTTCACCCGAGCCTAAAGTAATTTAATGAAATTTAAAATTTAAAATTAAAAAAGATATGCCAAGATTGAAGATTTAAGAAAAGGATTTAATTGTTATCAAAAAAAAAAAAGCATTTAATTGGTACATTGTCCGTGTAAAGATTTTTTTTACACTGTTAACCAATCAGAAATTGACATATTGTTAAAAATATTCGACTTTTATCTTAACTACTTTAAAAGTCATGCATATCATGATTTTTGTTTGGCTGACAGTATAAAAACTTTACGCTGAGAATGCATACCAATTAAACTCTTAACAAAAAAAAAAAAATATAAATCATTATGCATTTTGAATTAGAATTTATTTAAATGTTGTAATTTTAAATGTATGTTATTTATTTGTGTTATTTTGATATTCATATTGTTCTGGACAAGCCTAGAACACAGTCTTCTTGCTTTCCTTTGATGTGGGCATGCGTATCTTCTTCCTTCTATTGCCTTGGGCTGCTTTGTTCTTGGACCAAATGAGCGGTACCTGCGAAGACCCTTTGATGCTTAAGTCAGCAAAGGGGTACGCAGGGGATGAAAATTCAACTTACCTTCCCTTATGGCTTCTTGACCTTTTATAGGGACTTCTGGGTATGGTAAATAGGGGTTCCTACCATCTAGGGGATGGTTCCCCATGCCTCCCTAGGGACTAGGTATGCGAGTCAACGTGCTTTCAGGCAGCGGGGACAGTTTGACACGTGATTTCGGGACGGCTACGGACAGTGGGCACCGAAGCGACCATGCCCCTAGAGGTATGGTCCTTCCACAGGCTAGATCCTAGTGGTGACTTCCACGTGATGGTCTTTCCTCTCCAGTGACTAGAAAATTCCAGTAGGAGAGAGATAGACTCAGTGGTGGAATTTTCCGGTCACTCGAGAGGATCCTGACTCTTATTTGTTTCCCCTTAGATCTGGTTGTCGTTCCCTATGCGTTGCTGTTCTTGCTTCATTGTTATTGTGCCCCTTCCATCTGGGTGGTGCTTCATTGAGTTGCTACATATGAGTTATTGGTGGCTGGGTGGTCTCTTGCATGTGCTGCAGCCTATGAACGGGTTACGGGTAGCAAAATGCTAGTTTTATTTCACCAAAAAAAATGCATAGTTTTAAGCTCTTTTCCAATTTTTTCACCCGAGCCTAAAGTAATTTAATGAAATTTAAAATTTAAAATTAAAAAAAATATGCCAAGATTGAAGATTTAAGAAAAGGATTTAATTGTTATAAAAAAAAAAAAAGCATTTAATTGGTACATTGTCCGTGTAAAGATTTTTTTACACTGTTAACCAAGCAGAAATTGACATATTGTTAAAAATATTCGACTTTTATCTTAACTACTTTAAAAGTCATGCATATCATGATTTTTGTTTGGCTGACGGTATAAAAACTTTACGCTGAGAATGCATACCAATTAAACTCTTAACAAAAAAAAAATATAAATCATTATGCATTTTGAATTAGAATTTATTTAAATGTTGTAATTTTAAATGTATGTTATTTATTTGTGTTATTTTGATATTCATATTGTTCTGGACAAGCCTAGAACACAGTCTTCTTGCTTTCCTTTGATGTGGGCATGCGTATCTTCTTCCTTCTATTGCCTTGGGCTGCTTTGTTCTTGGACCAAATGAGCAGTACCTGCGAAGACCCTTTGATGCTTAAGTCAGCAAAGGGGTACGCAGGGGATGAAAATTCAACTTACCTTCCCTTATGGCTTCTTGACCTTTTATAGGGACTTCTGGGTATGGTAAATAGGGGTTCCTACCATCTAGGGGATGGTTCCCCATGCCTCCCTAGGGACTAGGTATGCGAGTCAATGTGCTTTCAGGCAGCGGGGACAGTTTGACACGTGATTTCGGGACGGCTACGGACAGTGGGCACCGAAGCGACCATGCCCCTAGAGGTATGGTCCTTCCACAGGCTAGATCCTAGTGGTGACTTCCACGTGATGGTCTTTCATCCGGGCTTGAAGCTCGGCTTGATTCGAGTCTTCATCTGTTGGGGCCTTATTGGGCCTCATTCCTAGGAATGGGCCAAAAAAGTTGCTCCTAGGCCGGCGCTGGTTCTTAGTGGGCCAGTGTCAGGTCATTAGTTTGGAGCTTCGGGATATATTTAACTCCTTTCTTGGGATTTTAATTTCGAATGATTGCGCATGGTTTCCAAAGGTCGTCGTCGTTTCACAAGCGCCTCCTCAAATAAATGTGTCTTTCTGTTTCTTGCGCCTAACGTTGCTTCACCCCTTTAAACTCCTAGAGGCCTCCTCTTTTTCGTTCTACTGCAATCATATCCTTTCCTTCCCCTAGGTTGCCATTCCATCTCCTCAAGTTTCTACCATTTTTGCTTGCGCTCTCCTTCTCCATTCTTAAACTTATCTTCTAAGGAATATTATTCTATTAATTATTTTATTAGAGATATTACGTATTCTACTTGCACAAGTACATCAACTTTTGCATGTAAGTTTACATTATGTGCCCACAAAAATTATAGGTTTAATGAAGTTTTTTATCCCTAAAAATATAGAGTTTTTTTGTTTTAGTTCCTATCTTTTGTTTGTTTTGTTTTTGGTATCTATAACTTTTAAAATTTTGTTTTTCGTCCCTGCCATCAACTCCAGACGTTAACTACTGACGTGGCAAATGGAAGTCCACATCAGCACTGACACGTGACAAAATAATTATTTTTTTATTCCATCTGTCTGACATGACAGGGACCAAAAACAAAAATTTAAAAGTTACAGACACCGAAAGCAAAATAAATAAAAGATAGGGACTAAAACCAAAAAGCCATATATTTTCAAAGACTAAAAACTTCAATAAGCTTTAATAATTATGATTTCCTGTAATTTATGAATTAATTTGATTTTCTGACAGATGAAGAAGAATTGTAATTTTTTTGAGTGAGCTGATTTTGAAGAAAACAATCCTCTAAGTGTAGATGAGGAGGATGTCACTTTGTTATCTGGAGCACATGTTGAAAAGCTACAGAGAAAGAGACGGAAGTTACAGTTGAAGCTAGCCATTGAAAGAAAAAAAATTTCAAATTTTGATAATGTGCTTGATAATTGTAGTTGATTTTTACTTATTTAGTATTTTCAATTTCCAAACATAATACAAACCATTACAACAAATAAACATACTAATCATGGCACCGATAATTGAAAATATAAAATAAGCAAAATCTAGCTAAAGTTCCCAAATACATTATCAAAATTTGAGACATTTTTCTTTTATCGACTAACTTCAACTACAACTACTGTCTCTTCCTTTGTAGCTCTTCAACATGTACTCTAAGTACCAAAGTGACATCCTCGTCCTTTACATTCGAAGGATTATTTGATTCAAAATCAGTCCATTAAAAAAATTACAATTCTTCATCTGTCAGAAAATCAAATTAATTCATAAAACACAGAAAATCATTTTTATTAAAGATTTAATGAAATTTTTGATCCATGAAAAATATAGGGTTTTTTGGTTTCAGTCCCCTATCTTTTGTTAGTTTTGTTTTTGGTATCTATAACTTTTAAATTTTTGTTTTTTGTCCCTATTATGCAAGATAGGTGGAATAAAAAAATAATTATTTTGTCACATGTCAATTCTGACGAGGACTTCCATCTGTCACGTCAGCAATTAACGTCTGGAGTCGACAACAGGGACCAAAAACAAAATTTTAAATGTTACAGACACCAAAAACAAAACAAACAAAAGATAGAGACTAAAACCAAAAAAATCTAAATTTTCAGAGACCAAAAACTTCATTAAGCCAAAATTATATAATTGTTCATTGTTAGGAGAAATACAATGCCACAGGCAACTTAAATCTGGAATAAGCCTAACGGATTTAGCCCATTCCGTAAGTTACTCAAGTAAATTATCAGCTTATGTGCACGAAAAATTCAACTGAATACCTTGGCGCTATGCAATACATCTGCATATTATGGACAAGTCAAAGTTGAATGCTAAGAAGTTTCTATTACGTGTTTAGACAGCTTCAATAAAATACAGATCAGTTTTTTTCCTCACAAACATCTAAACTCAATCGCTGCCTGTTAACCATTCGGTACAAATGTAAGAATTCTATCTCATTCTTGATGCTTCGAGAAAAACATTTGTGTTTCAAGTTATGTAGCTCTCAAAAAAGAGGATATGAAATCCGTCTAATTTACTGCTGTTGCTCATATATCTGCATATAAGTTTCTGAAAGCGCAACCAAGTGAGGAAGTGTTTCTGAGACATGCAAATCCTGCATCTCATACCTAAAAATATCAAGGTTAGTCCCTATCATTGTTAAGTATCCATTCTGACTGATGCACTTTTGCATAGTAAAGAAATAGAATTTACCATAGTTCTTCTGATTTGCGTTGAACAAATACCCTATAGAATCCTTCACCAGGTTTGCCGTCATGAACAACATTGGCAATTAAATCATACTTCGATCGCAATTTCTCATTTTCTTTCGGTGTTGGCAAGGGAATGTAATCCTTCAACTCCAGGTTCTTCACAGGAAAGTTGACTGAAACAATTATTGACTTGAGTTAGGGTGAACTAAGAAATAATCATGCTGATATAAATTTGAATAAAGGTTAAATAATTATTTGATCCCTATACGTGACACTTTTCAATTTGGTCCCTATACATATAAACTTTTCAAATCAGTCCTTATATGTATAATTATTTTTAATTTGGTCCTTACCGTTTATTAGTGTTACAATATCGTTTATTGGAGTTAAAGTATAGGGACCAAATTGAAAATGATTAGGGACTGAATTCAACAAAAAAAAATTTGAATTCGGTCCCTACATGTGACAATCATTTTCAATTTAGTCCCTATATGTGATAATCATTTTTAATTTGGTCCCTGTCATGTGACAGAGTTATAACACCAATAAACAGTGAGGACTAAATTAAAAATAATTGTACATATAAGGATTGATTTGAAAAGTTTTTACGTATAGGGACTAAATTGAAAATCAGTCTCATGTATAAGGACCAAAATATTAGTTTAACCTTGAATAAATTACAGCTCATTTTCAACATAAATTCTTACCTAACGTAGGATTCTTTTCCACAAAAAAATTATTCTTCGTAAATCGACGCATGTGAAGAATCAGATACTTAGGCAATCTGGTAACACGATACCGCATCCTTGCTGTATGAGGACGTACCACCTCTGTGACGGTCTCACCGTCAAACTTCTTTAGTATGTTAAAGAGTGGAACCTATAAAGCAAACCTTATTAGCAAGCAATAAGAGCTTTACAGACAAAACTTCAAGACAAAAGGTAAACACGTCACTCCGTAAGCTGAAAAATAAAACTAGCAAGTGAAGAGTAGAATTACAAAATGAACTAATTGTCCTGGTTTCAATGGGACTTTTACCATTTTTTTCTTTAATGATTTCACCTCATGGAACCAGGCAGAGGATTCAAATCAAAGATCAGCAGCTCAGACTACACTCAAATGTCACAGGTATATGGAAAAATATTATGGGTGTGCATTTTAAGTTCATAAATCTTGAGCAATGAGAATGTACAAATGTGAATAGTTCCAAGCATTGTTACTAGAATCACATGAATCCTGATTCCATTCATGCAACCCGATGCGAGTCCGAGATGCAGCGATACAAATCGCAGTGTTTTGTTACTGAACCACAGAATCGCATGTTGTCTCGCATGAACCGTAAAAGAATCAGTTGAATCGCGGTTCTGAGATGTATCGTGTGATTTGAGCACAGCTGGGTCGCACAATAAATTGGGTCGGAACCATGGCGACCCGTATGGGAAAAACCTTTTTTAAAACTAGGTTTAAATATGTTTTTAGTCCCTATAAAGTAATGCACGGAAGAGAACCGCCTGCTATTATTCGGTATGAGGAGAATAGTACAGTTGTAGATGATGTGGATAGGTTGCTGGTACAGTGGGATGCTATCTTGGAAGAATTAAAGAGGAATTTGGTACAGGCACAGAATAGAATGAAAGTGCCAGCCGATAAGAAGAGGAGGGAGGTGGAGTTTCAGCTTGGTGACTTAGTGTATGTGAAGGCACAACCTTATAAACTGAAATCCTTAGCCAAAAGGATCAATGAGAAGCTCAGTCCAAGGTTTTACTGGCCTTACGCTGTGAAGGAGCGGGTGGGACCTGCAGCATATCGGGTCGAACTTCCTCCGCAAGCTAGGATACATCCGGTATTTCATGTATCCCAGATTAAGAAAGCAATAACAGCTGACAGCCCATGCCAACAGATTCCCACCTTCTTGACCGAATAATCGGAATTGCAAGTGACTCCTCTAGAAGTGCTAGAGTGATGAAACTCCTTAATGGCACCACCCTAGTCCTCATTAAATGGGCTAATCTGCCCACTCATGACAACACTTGGGAGAACTATGATGACACCTGCACTGTCTTTCCGGAATTCCACCTTGAGGACAAGGTGGAACTCTTTGGGGTGGAGGGGGGGTATTGATAGGCCCATTAAGCAAGTGTATAGGAGGAGAAGGAAACGTATGAATCAAGAAGAGGCTGAGTTAGCTGAGTTAATGAAGGGGAGAGAAAGAGAATTATAATGGAAAGGACAGGTGTCAGGTAGAGAGTGGAGAAAGAGGATTCGAGAATCAGAAAAGACATGAAGGGAAAAATAAGAAGGGGGGATGTGAGGAGCAGAGGAGGTAAGAGTGAATTTGTCAAGGTCTAGGTGGTAAGGTAGGCTGAGCATACTCAATCTGGTGGTCATCTTCTTTGTTATTTTCTTCTTCCTTGCTATTTTCCCCTTGTAAGGAGCACTGCTCCATTCCATTAGTCTATATCCCATTTTCTGCAAGAGGCATCTCCACTGAGTTGTAAGGAGCTTGCTCCATTCATCTCTTAATATATATCAAGTGAGCATTTCCTATCAGTCATCTATGGCTTATCCCTCTGAAACCTGACACTTGTGATGAACCTATTAAAGTAGTTCATAGCAAGAACAGTGGTCAAAGCAGAAAACCCATAATGTGCACAACTTTTGGAAATCCAGCTCACAGCTTCAACACGGTGTTCCTCTAAGGGTCCAGCAGCAATGAGATTGCAAGAACGCATCCCTCTTTGGAGATTAAGGACACGAGCTCATCATGTTCCTAGAACAAGTCATTGTCCAACAAAACCAAAGCCAAAGATTGAAACTTTCTCACTGTTAATGATGATGGATCATCGTTGTTGGTCTCAAACTGATGTGATCCAAAATTGAATCAAGGAATTGTAGGATCTATCTAAGAGCTTCGATCAAAACTGAACTATAATTCAAATTAAATTTTGGAGGGAAAACAAACTTGATCATATTTGTGATCACAATGCCAACCAAGAGGGAGCTCAAATTGGAAAAAGAACAAAGCAAGCTCCTAGGTGCTAACCTCAAGCCTAAGCATTGAATCAAGTATAGAAGAATTGAAATGCAATTAACAAAGAGAGACTGAATTGAAATGGTAATCAAGCAATAAGCAAAACCGTAAACACAAATAGGAGAAAGGGAAAAAGATGAAGGGGAAGGAGACGAGGGAATGGCGCCACACTCAATCAATAATGATGTGATCCAAGAATGAATCAAGGAATTGTAGGATCTATCTAAGAGCTTTGATCAAAATTGAACTAAAACTCAAATTAAATTTTGGAGGGAAAACAAACTAGATCATATTTGTGATCACAATGCCAACCAAGGGGAAGCTCAAATTGGAGAAAGAACAAAGCAAGCTCCTAGGTGCTAACTTCAAGCCTAAGCCGTGAATTGACAAGAATCAAGTATATAAGAACTGAAATGCAATTAACAAAGAGAAACCGAATTCAAATGGTAACCAAGCAATAAGCAAAACCGTAAACACAAATAGGAGAAAGGGAAAAAGATGAAGTGATAAGCCAAGGTTGATTTGCCACAAGAGAATGAAAGCTCTTGATAAGAATCTAGCTATGGTTCTACTCAAGAATCCAAAAGGAGACTATTCTCAACTCACAATCTAGAGAAATTCTCAAATTGTATTCATAAGTGATTCAAAAGTCTTACAAATGAGTATTTATATGACTCACTAAATGGAGGGAAGCTCATGCAAGCTACAAACTTCATGGCCGCACCTCCCTATGGTCCTAATGGGCCTATGTGACTTCATCCTACCCCAAATATAAGTACAAGTCAAAGTACAAAAGTCAAAGTAGCCCACTTATTACAAAAGTCCTACTTTATTACAAAATTCCTACTCCTAAGTACATGTGGTTGTGACCTCTATTTGAGAGAGGTGAGCCATCCTTGGCTCTCCTTCCATGTTGATATTCAAGTCCAAGAGGTTGACCACTTTCTCTTCCAAATCATTTTGGACCTTCTTCACCCTTGATCTTGTCATAAGTCCACTTATGTTCTTTAAGCTTGATTCATTGTCTTCTTGAGGTGAGGTTGGAGGGATCACATCATCCCCTCCTTCTTGTTGAGAATTCATCCACGAATTTGGCTCTTAATCACCTAACATCAAACAAGCTTAAGTCACCAACATTAAATGTGGCACTAACATTATATTCCTCGGGTAAGGTGGGCATAGGTGCGGTTTTGTTGCAAGATGGGCATCCCATTGCCTACTTTAATGAGAAATTCAATGGGCCTTTTTAAACTATTCAACTTATGACAAAGAATTGTATGCCCTAGTGAGAAGTCTTCAAACTTGGCAACACTATCTCTTGCCCAAAGAGTTTGTGATCCACATAGTAATCATGAATCATTGAAACATCTAAAGGGGTGAGGCAAGCTAAACAAGAGGCATGCCAAATAGGTTGAGTTCATAGAACAATTCCCTTATGTGATCAAACACAAGAAAGGTAAAATGAATGTTGTGGTCGATGCACTATCAAGAAGGTATACATTACTTGCTACACTTGAATCTAAAATACTTAGGTTTGAACACATTAAGGATTTGTATGCTACTGATAATGATTTCTCATGTTCTTAATGCATGTGAAATGGGGGCACATAAGGGATTTTATAAACATGATGGGTTTTTATTAAAAGATAGAAGATCATGTGTTCCTAAACATTCCATGAGAGAATTGCTTGTAAAAGAGGCACATGAAGGAGGCCTAATGAGACACTTTGGGGTTAAAAAAACTATGGACATGTTAGTTGAACATTTCTATTGGCCATGTCTAAAACATGATGTGCATAAATGGTGTGAAAAGTGCATTGTTTGTAAGAAAGCAAAGTCAACAAGTAAACCTCATGGTTTGTATTCCCCTTTGCCTATGTTGGAAATAACTTATAGTTAATACTCTTGTTGGAATTAGAATAGCATTAATGTCCCACTTTCCTAGTAGATAGTTACAATGTATCTTTCATAGTCTCAATGTATCTTAGGAAATAGAGTAGTCTTATAAACTGTACTTAGTATTTATTAGCCTTGTAATCATTTTGTGTATAAATACCAATCAGCTGAGTGTCTTTCCCACTCAAGCATTTCACAAAGTCTTTGTCTACTTTATTTTCAACTTTGCATTAGAGCAGGCTGGTCCTGCGTCTGTTCTAGTCTAGTCCCAAGGTCTCTGCCATCTGGTCCAGCAGAGGCACCCCAAATCCAAAGTCCCCTATTTTACCATTCTCAGGTAGCCACCACCGTCGGCCGACCCACCGCTCACAGCCACGGGAAATAGCATCAGAAGGCTCTGACTGGCCAGACCACCAAGAGTCGTCACCAGAAGCCCTGCCACGTGCCGCCACTCGCCGCTGATCCTCTCCTCGCATGAAAGCCACATGCCGCCCTCCGGCCACCGAAATCTTCCGCTGCTTGCCCAGAACTGGTCGCCGGCCTCTTCCCTACCTGTTTAGGGGGTCATACCAACGATCGTTTGAGTTTTTGGGTAGTGGGTCTAGGTGCTCTTGAGGTTTCTGTCTCTATTTCCTAAATTCCTTTATTTTGAACCTTTCATTTCTGCATAATGGCATCTTCAGGTTCTGACAAGGGTCAGAAGAGTCCCATTTCGTTTGCCTTTTTAGGAGCTCCATCTATCACCTTTGTCAAACTTGATGGCAAAAACTATTGAGACTGGTGTTCCGCTGTTGAGGTTTGATTCCTTGGTCAAGGCCTCTTTGATCATCTGACAACTAACGTTGAGAAGATTGATGCTACCTTAAAGGATGAGTGGCAGAAGATTGATTATCAACTAGTATCTCTTCTCTAGCAGTCTGTTGATCCATCACTTCTTGTTCACTACCGCTCCTATAAGTCCTGTTATGATATTTGGAAGAAGGCTAAAAGTGTGTATGCCAATGACATTCAGCGCCTCTATGACTCTGTTCACAATCTTGCAACTCTTCCCTACCTGTTTAGGGGGTCATACCAACGATCGTTTGAGTTTTTGGGTAGTGGGTCTAGGTGCTCTTGAGGTTTCTGTCTCTATTTCCTAAATTCCTTTATTTTGAACCTTTCATTTCTGCATAATGGCATCTTCAGGTTCTGACAAGGGTCAGAAGAGTCCCATTTCGTTTGCCTTTTCAGGAGCTCCATCTATCACCTTTGTCAAACTCAATGGCAAAAACTATTTAGACTGGTGTTCCGCTGTTGAGGTTTGGTTCCTTAGTCAAGGCCTCTTTGATCATCTGACAACTAAGGTTGAGAAGATTGATGCTACCTTAAAGGATGAGTGGCAGAAGATTGATCATCAACTAGTATCTCTTCTCTAGCAGTCTATTGATCCATCACTTCTTGTTCACTACCGCTCCTATAAGTCCTGTTATGATATTTGGAAGAAGGCTAAAAGTGTGTATGCCAATGACATTCAGCGCCTCTATGACTCTATTCACAATCTTGCAACTCTTCAAATGCAAGATCATGACTTGATTTCCTATCTGAATAGAGCTCAGTCTGCAATTCAGCAAGTAAAGATGATTCTCACTGATAGTGATTCTCATAAGGTGGCAGACAAGTTAGACCAGATGTATATGGTGTTTGTTCTTCATGGTTTATACAAAGATTTTGAAAATGTTAGAAATCAAGTCCTGACAAACCCAAAAATTCCTGCTGTTGATGAGCTGATTGACTGCTTATTTCGTGTTCTATTGACTGAAGAATCTACCAAACCAAACTCTCAAGGAGACTCTGCTGTCTTTGTGACCAATTCTGATTGTGGGGGCCGAAGACGTGGCCGTGGCAGAGGTGGTCTCGGCCACAATGTTCTTATTGTAAATGAATGGGACATACTCAAGACTGCTGCTACTCCCTGAATGGCTTTCCATCCAAATCTGCGCATATTTCACAAGTGCAGGTTTTGGGAACTGAAAAGAAGGCTGATCCTCCTAAAGGAAATAAGATTCTATCTGATAGTGAATATCAGGAGTACTTTAAGCTAAAGGTTGCTTCTTCTAGCAATGCCTAATCTTTAGTGCTTCCATCGGATAATTCCTCAGCTTGTTTTTCTCAATCATTGCCTTCTGAATCCTGGATTCTGGTGCATCAAACCATATTGCTGGTAATCCTTCATTATTCTCAAACTTATCTTCTACAAAAAATCCTCATTTCATAACCCTTGCCAATGGTTCCAAAGTACAAGCCACTGGTATTGATCAAATTTCTCCTCTCCCTTCTATAAATCTAATTTTGTTCTTCTCATTCCAGGCAGTCCCTTTAATTTACTTTCAACTAGTAAATTGACTCACATTCTTAATTGTTCAGTAACCTTTCATTCTGATTCTTTCTATATTCAGGACCGGAGAATCACGCGGGCTCTATTACCTTCAATCTTCATCATCAATTGTGTGTGCTGCAACTGATTCCCCGAGTACTCTTCATAATAGTTTAGGTCATCCAAGTCTGAATAAATTAAAGGAAATGGTTCCTAGTCTCTCTCACTTGCAGTCTCTTCAATGTGAATCGTGTGAACTTGGCAAACATGCTCGTTCTTCTTTTCAAAGTAAAGAAACAAGTCGGTCCAAGTTTCCTTTTGCATTGGTCCACTCAGATGTTTGGGGACCGAGTCGTGTCAGCTCCGTTTTCGGATTTCGTTATTTTGTGATTTTTATTGATGACTTCTCTAGATGTACTTGGATTTATTTAATGAAAGATCAGTCTGAACAGTTTGAACTTTTTCAGAAATTTTGTTCAGAAATTTCTACTCAATTTGGTCGTTCAATCCACATTTTAAGGAGTGATAATGCTAACGAGTATTTTTCTGCATCATTCAGGTCTTTTATGTCATCTAGAGGGATGATCCATCAATCTAGTTGTCCACACACACCAAAACAGAATGGTGTTGCAGAAAAAAAACATCGCCATCTTCTTGATACTGCTCGAACCTTGTTAATTCATGCTAATGTCCCGTTAAAATTTTGGGCAGATGTTCTTACGGCTGCATACTTAATCAATCGCATGCCACCTTCTGAGCTAGATAACCAGATCCTTCATTCCCTTTTATTTACTGATGCATCTACTTATAAACTTCCTCTGTGTGTTTTTGGTTGGACTTGTTTTGTTCATGACTTGTCTCCTGGGAAAGATAAACTCACTGCTCGTGCAATCAAGTGTGTCTTCCTTGGGTATTCCAATGTCCAAAAAGGTTACAAGTGTTACTCTCCTTCCTCGCATCGCTTCTTCACTTGTGCAGATGTGACCTTCTTTAAAGATTCTCCATTCTTCACTTCCACAGGTGAAACTGTCACTCCATCTACGGTCCTACCTATTCCTTTCCTCACTCCCTCTCCTCCTCAAGAAGATGGTGCTCGTCCTTTGATTACCTATAATCGTCGTCCTCGTGAAGCTGCAACATCTCCGCCAGGTCCTGAGCCCCGTGATCCTGTGCCTATCCCAGCTCTTGAACAATCTCCGGCTCCACCCTCGTCTACCTCCGACTTTCTGATTGTTGTTCATAAAGGTATTCGTTCCACCCGTAATCCCCATCCAATTTATAATTTTGTTAGTTATCATCGTCTTTCTCCTGTTCAGTATGCTTTCACCTCTTCCTTGTCTTCTGTCCCTATTCCTAAAACTGTCCAGGAAGCTCTTTCCCATTCAGGATGGCGGCAAGCAATGATTGAGGAAATGCAAGCTTTGGAATCGAACCATACTTGGTCTCTGGTTCCTCTACCTTTGAATAAAAATACTGTGGGATGTCGATGGGTCTTCACTATCAAAGTAGGGCCTAGTGGTACTGTGGATCGCCTTAAAGCTCGTCTTGTAGCTAAAGGCTTCACACAGATCTTTGGCCTAGATTATGGAGATACTTTTTCGCTCGTTGCAAAGATGGCTTCAGTCCAAGCTTTTCTATCCATGGCAGCCATGAATCAATGGCCTTTGCATCAATTAGATGTCAAAAATGCTTTCTTGCATAGTGACTTAACCGAGGAAATCTATATGGAGCAACCTCCCGGATTTGTTGCTCAAGGGGAGTCAGGATTGGTTGGTCTTAAACAATCACCTCGTTGTTGGTTTGGGAGATTCAGCTTGGTCTTACAAAAATTTGGAATGATCCGAAGTGAAGTAGATCACTCAGTATTTTACAAGCATTCATCCACTTTGAGCATATATCTTGTGGTTTATGTGGATTATATTGTCATAACAGGGAATGATCATATCGGAATTCAGCAGCTAAAGAAGCATCTGTTTTGTCATTTTCAACCAAAGACTTGGGTTGGTTGAGATATTTTCTAGGAATTGAGGTCGCTCAGTCAAAGTCAGGGATTGCTATTTCCCAAAGAAAGTATGCTCTTGATATTCTTGAAGAAACTAGAATGATGAATTGTAAACCAGCTGAGTCACCCATGGATCCGAATGTTGAACTTATTCCTAACCAGGGAGATTTATTCTCAGATCCAAGCAGATATCGAAGGTTAGTAGGAAAGCTGAATTATCTAACTATACTAGACTGGACATCTCTTTTGCTGTCAGCGTGGTCAGTCAATTTCTGAACTCTCCTCGTATTGACCATTGGAATGCGGTTGTCAGAATTTTGAGATTCATTAAAGGATCTCCAGGAAAAGGGTTACTGTATGAGAACAGGGGGCATAAGGAGATTACTGCCTATACTGATGCAGATTGGGCTGGATCTCCGTGTAATAGGAGATCCACCTTAGGATATTGCGTTCTCTTTGAAGGAAACCTCATTTCATGGAAAAGCAAGAAACAAAATGTGGTTGCAAGGTCAAGCGCTGAAGCCGAGTATCGAGCTATGGCCCTCACTACATGTGAACTGATATGGCTGAAACAACTAATTAAAGAGTTAAAATTTTGCGAGATTGGAACTATGAGATTGATTTGTGATAATCAGGCAGCTCTCCACATTGCATCTAATCCAATCTTCCATGAACGAACCAAGCATATAGAGGTTGATTGTCCCCTTATTCGTGAGAAGATTGTTTCTAGAGAAATTGTCACTTCCTTTGTCAACTCAAATGATCAATTGGCTGATTTGCTCACCAAAGCTCTTTGAAGGATTACTTATATATGTAACAAGCTGGATGCCTTTGATCTATATGCTCTAGCTTGAAGGGGAGTGTTGGAAATAGCTTATAGTTAATACTCTTGTTGGAATTAGAATAGCATTAATGTCCCACTTTCCTAGTAGTAGACAGTTACAATGCATCTTTCATAGTCTCAGTATCTTAGGAAATAGAGTAGTCTTGTAAACTGTACTTAGTATTTATTAGCCTTGTAATCATTCTGTGTATAAATACCAATCAGCTGAGTGTCTTTCCCACTCAAGCATTTCACAAACTCTTTGTCTACTTTATTTTCAACTGCCTACTCCTACATCCCCTTGGATGGATCTATCCAAGGATTTCACTGTGGGGTTGCCAATGACTAAGCAAGGGAGAGACTCCATTTTTGTGGTGGTAGATCGTTTTTCAAAAATGGCTCATTTTATACCTTGTCACAAAAGTGACAATGCATGTCATATAGCTAACCTCTTCTTTAGAGAAGTTGTTAGGCTACATGGAGTGCCAAAAAGCATTGTTTCAGACAGGGTCACCAAGTTCCTAAGTAACTTTTGGAGAACATTTTGGAATAAAGTGGGAACAAAACTTCTTTTCTCCACCACTTGCCATCCACAAACGGATGGGCAAACGGAGGTAGTAAACCGAACTTTTTTCAACCCTTCTTCAAACAATAATAAAAAAGAACTTAAAATCATGGGAGGAGTGTTTACCCTTTGTGGAGTACGCACATAATCGAGAAAAACATTCTATTACACAATGCTCCCCTTTTTGAAGTTGTTTATGGGTTTAATCCTCTTACCCCACTTGATTTACTTCCTTTACGTAATGCTTCTTCTATGATGCATTAGGATTGTAAGGCCAAAGCCGAATTTGTAAAGAAACTCCATGAAAAGGTTAAAGCACAAATTGAAAAACGCTTGGAGCAAAATGCAAAATTTGCCAACAAAGAAAGGAAACACATTGTATTCCAACCGGGTGATTGGGCTTGGGTGCATCTAAGGAAAGAAAGATTTCCCTCCAAAAGGAAATCAAAATTACACCCGAGGGTGATGGCCCATTCCAAGTCTTAGAAAATATAAATGACAATGCTTATAAGATAGACTTACCCGGAGAATATAATGTTAGTGTCACATTTAATGTTAGTGACATAAGCTTGTTAGATGTAGGTGATCAAGAGCCAAATTCGTGGATGAATTCTCTCCAAGAAGAAGGGGATGATGTGATCCCTCCAACCTCACCTCAAGAATCACCTCAAGAAGACAATGAATCAAGCTTAAAGAACATAAGTGGACCTATGAAAGATCAAGGATGAAGAAGGTCCAAAATGATTTGGAAGAGAAAGTGATCAACCTATTGCGCTTGAAGATCAACATGGAAGAAGAGACAAGGATGACTCACCTCTCTCAAATAGAGGTCACGGCCACATGTACTTAGGAGTAGGAATTTTGTAATAAAGTATGACTTTTGTAATAAGTGGGCTACTTTGACTTTTGTACTAATTGTACTTTGACTTGTACTTAGATTTGGACTAGGATGAAGTCACGTAGGCCCATTAGGACCTTAGGGAGGCGCAGCCATGAAGCTTGTAGCTTGCATGAGCTTCCCTCCATTTAGTAGTCATATAAATACTCATTTGTAAGACTTTTGAATCACTTTTTGAATACAATTTGAGAATTTTGAGTTGAGAATAGTCTCCTCTTGGATTCTTGAGTAGAACCATAGCTAGATTCTTATCAAGAGTTTCCATTCTCTTGTGGCGAATCAACCTTGGTTTATCACTTCTTCCAATCCAATGGATTGAGTGTGGCGTCATTCCCTCATCTCCTTCCCCTTCATCTTTTTCCCTTTCTCCTATTTGTGTTTACGGTTTTGCTTATTGCTTGGTTACCATTTTAATTCGATTTCTCTTTGTTAATTGCATTTCAATTCTTCTATACTTGATTTGTGTTGATTTACAACTTAGGCTTGAGGTTAGCACCTAGGAGCTTGCTTTGCTCTTGCTCCAATTTGAACTTCCTCTTGGTTGGCATTGTGATCACAAATATGATCAAGTTTGTTTTCCCTCGAAAATTTAATTTTAATTTTATTTCAATTTTGATCAAAGCTCTTAGATAGATCCTACAATTCCTTGATTCAATCTTGGATCACATCACAAACTCAACACCCGTAGCAACGAAACATTGTTCCTCGAAGGTGTCTTGTTCTTCATAGAGAAGGGTATCAAGGATTAAGGGAGTGTTGCTGTTGTTGTTGATGGTGGTGTTGTGCATCTTAGATTTCTTCTTTGAGAGCCATCTTCTTCTTGAAAGAAGATGAGGATGAAACTTTTCTTCATTATACCCAAGAGAGAGTAAGCGAAGACATTTTCATCTCTGCATACGTTTCTCTCACTAGCCTCACACTTGGCCTTTTCTTTCCCTCTTTTCTTTCCTTTATTATTAACTAAAAAAAATTCCATTGTTCATATATTCATTTATTAAAGAGTGAAACATGTTTGGCATGCAGGAATGGGTGGACATAGCGAACATGCGAAAGACGGTTTGGTTTTAAATGATGATAACTTGACTTGGGAGATGTTTCCAATGTAACCAAGGCTGGTGAGCCTTTAACCTACACTAGGCAGCAAACAATATTGAAGATGGCAGCTGCTTCTTGGCCTTCGAGCTCTAGGGGAAAGGTAAAGGGAAAGCAAGTGATAGAAGAAGAAGAAAGTGATGAAGAAATTGAAGGGGAAGAGATCTACTATTTTAGTAGTAGTTAAGTGATAAAGAAGAAGAAAACTTGGAAGATCTTAAAGATGACAATTGATGATTCCTATTAAGGAAAACTTGTATTTGAATTTTAATGTTTTGTTACTTTAGGCCTTAGAGGCTTAAACTTTTGTTTCCTTGACTTTTGTTTATTAACTTGTATGTTTTGCTTACAACCTATGACTTTTTATTATTAATTATGATTATGACATGAATTTTAAGTAATCTTTTTAATTTTTGAGCATTTATATGTATATAGTATAAATTAGGGTTAAATATGTTTTTAGTCCCTAGAAAATGAGCAGATTTTGGTTTTGGTCCTTATAAAAATTTTTCTTTGGTTTTTATCCCTCTAAAATATGAAATTACTAATTTTAGTCCCTATAAAATTAGAAAATTTTGGTTTTGATCCCTGTAAATTGTTTTTCTTTGGTTTTCATCCCTCTAAAATTTAACATCATCGTTTTTAGTCCCGAACATTCATTCTAGGGTAGTTAAATATAATTCATTTTAGCTTTTCAAGGAAAATTTTGAGGGAGTCATGCTAACATGACACCATGGAGATTATTGGGTGTCACTTGGGATGATCATATGACCTTATGTTAGACACCTAAGTAGTTAATGGATGGCACATGACAGTAGGGACCAAAAATAGTGATTTTAGATTTTCGAAGGACAAAAACCAAAGAAAAAATTTTATAGGGATAAAAATCAAAATTCGCTCATTTTACGGGGACAAAAAACATATTTAACCCTATAAAATTATTTAACCTATATAAAAAAATTCAGTATAGAGGCCATCTCGCTATTGCGCTATCCTGCTATAGCATTTTTTAGGTTGGCCGCTACATACTGCTATCCAAGATTGATAACTATGATTGCGGTTCATTAGTGTCTTACCTGCTAAAAGGCTTCAATGATTTGCTAGGGGGAGTCCTCCAATAAGGTAGATATGTTTAAATTCAGATAGACCAGTGGTTGAGGATAGTAAAACAGCACGTGGTGGTATTATTCGTGATGCTAATGGATGGTATTGGGGTGCTTTTCATTGAATCTAGGAGTTACCTCCATAACTCTAGCTGATCCTTGGGGTGTGCTTCATGGGCTGGAGCTTTCCTCGGAGCCTGGGATAGACAGATCTGAGTGGATATTAATTCCAAGAGTATTATTGCTCTAGTTTAGTGTTGTATTCTTCTTTCGCATACAACATCATCTATTGTGTGTAGAATTGGCTATCTTCTGGAGCGTGACAGGATTGCAATCATCTCATATTTTTCGTGAACCAAATAAGGCGGCTGATAGGTTGGCAAATATTGGCATTCCACAACTTCAGTGGACTTCGGTGTGAAGAATTATAATGATCCTCCTTAGCTTGCTGAGGTGATTCAAGAATATTTGGTTAGGGTGGCTAGGCATAGTTGGCTGATGTAGCCTTTTGTCTTTCTGATGTAGTCATTTGTCTTTCTGTTTTCCAAATTAGACAGTTTTTCATCAAGACAAACAAGAAAAGATAATTCACAATAGAACATTTATTAGTAACTATGAGAATATCATGTCTTTTAAATCACAAGATATATACTGTATGAAACAAAAAATGTATGCTTATAGGTAAGATAATAAAATAGCAGCCAAGATGTAGTCCATTTAGCATCCAAAATAACAATATTTCAAATATCTTATTAGCTTGAAGAGTTAGGGTAAGATATGATGAGAAAACAAGAGAAGAGATCGCTACAAAGAATGCATCACAGCATAAGAATAACCTGTCAAGCAAATATCACAAACTACTTGTTTTGTTTTTAAAACAATGGTTTATAAGTGACAAGTTACTAGTCATGGTGTTGCAGTATCCTTCCAAAAATTTATAACCACAATTTTCCTATTTTTTATATATGTCTCTCATATAACAGAGACATCCAAAATAACAAGATCCAAGCTTCAAAGGACCACCTCAATGTAAAGTATATCAACTACAGCATTAACATGCAATTAGCAAGAGAAAATTAAGTGTAGTACCTGGGGTATTATATTTTTCTCCATCACATCCTTGAAAAGAGGAGGTGGAGGCAAGTCCAACCCTAACATCAGAAATGGCATTTTGGAAGTTTCTGTAACAAATGCATCTCGCTCAGTTCCACCATCCGAAAGTTTCTCGATGTTGCTTTGGCCCTCACTGTTTTCTTTCTTATTAGTAATCATTTTGTTAGGAATTTGTTTTACAACCTCAAGTTCACCCTGCAAGCACAGTAAATTAGACCACAAATACAACTTAAGTGAACAGTTGCAGCTAGCAACAACACCTAAAGAAAAAAAAAATGAGTGTATAAGAAAGAACCTGAAAACATTCATAAATTATGCTGATATTCTTTTTTGAAGTTTTGAGATCTGCATGTAGCGTATTAAGAAGCCATGACATGAACTCAACTGGATCAGATTGCGCACCTATCCGAAACCTTTTTTTACTGGCTTTCATCACTGCCTGCAGAAACTCATGTGGGCTGACCTGTTGACACACATTTTGAAACATAAGCCACCAAACTATAAAAATAATATATTTGCAATGACTATATCAGAAACAAACCTGTCCTTTGAAGTTCCGTGCATGCCAGATCTTCCTAGTGAGTTCACCAAATCGATGAACAAGTGCAGATTTGCAGTGCCGATAGTTTTCAGGGATAAGGAAAAAATTCCTCAAAGGGGTAACTCTCATTAAGGATTGAATTGTTACATTCACAAAATCAGTCTCCTTGATATTATTAAGTCCTAACTGAAAATTATCGTATAATGGAGGAATATAAGCCATAAAACATTTAGATACCAATCAACAATATGAAAAAAAATCCATTTTTATAAGCAAGAAGAAATATACCATTCCAGGAAGGTAACTAGAACCGTCAAGTGCCCTAGACCACTGCTTATTTTTGTCAAGGTGTTCAACTTCTTTCGTAGTAAACCTGCATATAGAGAATCATGTGATGCACTTACATGTGTTTTAGTATATCATCTTTAAAAGAATTGAATGTAATAACAAGGTAAACTGGTGAAGCGAGCATGGTATCATAAAGGATAACCATAAAAAGACTTAATTAATGGCAAAGCTTTAAAGATTTCATTGCAGCTCTATATTAAAGACATCCACTGACAGCAGAAAGAAGGCTAGTGCAGAATAAGTAGATAATTGAATTCATTGAGCAACAAATTTTGACACATATGTAATGCAATGCCCAAATGCAGCACCTATCAAAAACAAATGTCCCCATCTAATTAGTACATAATGAAGAAAAAACCAGAATAATTAAAATTAGTGGCCTAATAACTAAACTAGCATAAAATAATCATTATGTTGGATTGGAAGGTCCACAGCTTCAATTTTGAACTTCCAGAATTGATTAAACTATGTTTTTTTTGACCAAATGGATAAACTCCCTACCAGCCAATATCAGAAGACATAATAGAAAAAGAAGAAAATATTAAACGAGTCACCAGCCAATAGCTGATGGTATTAGAAACAGAAATATGTTCCTATAAAATTGTCTGCAGCAAGCACAGCCAAATAAACTAGACCAACCTTGGGTTTAGGACATGTCGAATGTCATCTAATGAAGGATCATTAATTTCATATCCATCAGGAAGACAATAGACTTTCTCAGTCCGGAGATTGATATAAACATGGTGTCCTGCTTCCAGGCTATGCGTATAGGCATGAGACTTTTTCCCCCTCCCTTGGTAATATTTCCCGCAAACCAAACATGCATACACATTTAAATTTGACAGAGAGACAGAACAGAACTTCTCGAAGTCAAAATCCAAAACCTGCACACACAACATCATCAAAATTCAAATATGTATGCAAAGTTTAGCACAATTACTGTTGTTGGAATTAGTAGCATTAATACTGGGAGTTGTAGCAATTATATTCAAATTCATGTACATAGTTAGTCATGCATCTAGGGAATGTTATACATGCACCTAGGAAGTAGAAATATTATTAATCTCCTTGTAAATGTAAATTGTATTTACTCCTATGAGTGTATATAAATAGTAGATCAGCTGAGTGCAAACACACTCAAGCATTTCACAATTTCTTTCTTACTTCTAAGTCTGTCTACATGGTATCAAGAGCAGGTTCGTTCCCATTTTGAAGGATTCTGCCTCTGGTCCAGCAGAACCTTGAAATCCCTAAAGTCTTGTCCTTTGGAATACCCAAACAGCCACTGTCAGGTCCAAAACTCACTGTTTCCGGCCAACCCACAGTCTACTATCGCCGGAAACCTACACAGCAACCTCCGACGATCCTTTCCACCAAGCACCGCCACCAGAACAACCATCACGCGCCGTCACGCGCCAGTTTCTTGACGGCGCGTGAAGCCCAGTCGCAGTCACGTCCTCGGCGCGTGACTCACGCGCCGCCTTCCCACCACCAGAATCTCGCCGCGACCGCCCAGAAAGGTTCGCCTAAGCCTCCTCTGTCCGTCTAGCTGGTCAAAACCCACTTTTCCAGTTGTTTGGAAGTTGATCCTTGTTTTTTTAGCCTCCTATTTTTTTTGTTGCTGTTACGGTTGTTTTGTTACTGCTATTTGCTTGCTCGTCTCCATACAATCTCAGGTGTTAGTTCGGACTCTCCTCTGTGTGGTTTTTTATTAGAATGGGTCGTCCTCAATGCACATATTGCAAGAGAATGGGTCAACACTCAAAAGACTTGTTACTCTCTTCATGGTTTTTCTGGAAAATCAGTAAATATATGTAGTGTTGAAATGTTCAACAAATTTTCCGAAGCTGAGTACCAAGAATATCTTCAATTAAAAGCTGCCCGTCACTTTCATGGGTCTACTGCCACTGGTGTTCATGACTCTGCGGCCTTCATATCTCAATCTGGTAACAATCAAAATCTTTGGATAATTGATTCAGGTGCCTCTGATCATATTGCTGGTAATAGTTCTTTATTCTCCTCCATATCTTCTCCTAAATTTCCACACTTCATAACACTTGCGGATGGTTCCAAGGTCACCGCCAAAGGAATCGGTCATGTTTCAATCACTCCTTCTATAACTTTAAAATCTGTTTTGTTTATACCTGATTGTCCTTTTAATTTGATCTCCCTTAGTCAACTTACTCACTCTCTAAATTGCTCAGTAACCTTTGATGCTGGTTCTTTTACTATACAGGAACGTAGTACGGGTCGGATGATTGGCGTAGGACATGAATCACATGGTCTGTATTAACTCAAATCAGCTCCTTCTGTAAGCTGTACTGCGGTTGAATCTCCAAATCTTCTTCATGAACGATTAGGCCATCCAAGTTTGTCAAAATTGAAGCAAATGGTTCCGAATCTTGCAAAGATGTCATCATTAAACTGTGAGTCTTGTCAATTAGGCAAGCATGTTCGCTCTTCCTTTCCCAGCAAAGTTGAAAGCCGAGTTGATTCTCCTTTTTCCGTTATCCATTCAGATATATGGGGACCAAGTCGTGTGTCTTCTAATGGCTTTCGATATTTCATCACTTTTATTGATGAATTCTCCCGGTGCACTTGGGTTTTCTTAATGAAAGAACGATCTGAACTTTTGTACATTCTCACCACTTTTGTTAATGAGGTTAAAACCCAATTTGGTAAGACGATCAAAATCCTTAGAAGTGATAATGCAAAAGAATACTTTTCTTCTGCTCTTTCATCCTTTTTGTCATCACAAGGCATTCTCCATCAATCCAGTTGTCCTCATACCCCTCAACAGAATGGCATAGCTGAAAGGAAGAATAGACATCTTGTTGAAACTGCTCGGACGTTATTACTTCATGCACATGTTCCTGTCCGACAATGGGGTGATGCAGTTTTGACATCCTGTTTTTTTAATTAATCGGATGCCTTCTTCTTCTCTTAATCACAAAATACCACATTCCATTTTATTTCCTAAAGAACCACTGTTTCATGTTGCTCCACGAATATTTGGATGCACATGTTTTGTTCATGACATGTCTCCAGGTCTTGATAAGCTGTCTGCCCGAGCCATCAAATGTGTTTTTCTGGGGTATTCCAGGTTACAGAAAGGTTACAAGTGTTACTCTCCTATGCAGAATCGTTACTACATTTCTGCAGATGTAACGTTCTTCGAAGAAAAACTTTACTTCTCACCATCCATAGTTGAGTCTCATACTATTCAAGAAGTTTTTCCGATCCCTTATCTTGGTCCATCACCTTCCCTTGTGCCAGAACCAGTTGAAACTGGAGATATTCCTGACAATTCTCCTCTCGAGCAACCTCAAAGATCACCCATCATATATCGACGTCGTCCTCGTGTTGCTAATAAAGAAATAGAAGGCACTGAAAGACCGACCGAATCATGTCCTACTCCAACAGATGGCCCTACTACAGACCTCCATGATGAGAACCTTGACTTGCCCATTGCACTTAGAAAAGGTACTCGGTCTACCCACAATCCTCATCCTATTTATAACTTCTTAAGTTACCATCGTCTATCTCCTTCTTATTATTCTTTTGTGTCATCCATATCTTCTGTTTCCATTCCTAAAAATGTTTGTGAGGCACTTGATCATCCAGGATGGCGACAAGCCATGATTGATGAAATGCAGGCTTTGGAGCATAATGGTACTTGGGACTTAACTCTTCTTCCTCCAGGAAAGAAACCCGTTGGCTGTCGATGGGTCTATGCTATTAAAGTCGGGGCCGATGGTCAGATTGATCGACTCAAAGCCCGACTTGTAGCCAAAGGATATTCCCAAATTTATGGACTTGATTATGGAGATACTTTCTCCCCTGTGGCCAAAATCACTTCTGTTCGACTCTTTCTTTCCATGGCTGCTATACGTCACTGGCCATTATATCAGTTGGATATTAAAAATGCGTTTCTTCATGGTGAGCTAGAAGAAGAAATTTATATGGAGCAACCTCCTGGATTTGTTGCTCAGGGGGAGTCTGGTTTGGTTTGCAGGCTACGACGATCTCTCTATGGGCTGAAACAGTCTTCACGAGCTTGGTTTGGGAAATTCAGTACGGTTATTCAAGCATTCGGAATGAAACGTAGTGAAGCAGATCATTCGGTCTTTTATTGTCATACCTCTCCAAATAGATGTGTTTACTTGGTGGTCTATGTAGATGATATAGTCATCACAGGAAACGACCAGGAGAAAATTTCTCAGTTGAAGGACCATTTGTTCAACCATTTTCAAACCAAGGATTTGGGGAAGCTGAAATATTTTCTTGGGATTGAAGTTGCTCAGTCAAAAAATGGAATTATCATCTCACAGAAAAAATATGCATTAGACATACTTAAAGAAACTGGTATGTTGGACTGTAAACCAGTTGATAGTCCCATGGATCCGAATCTAAAATTACTTCCTAGTCAAGGGGAGCCATATTCTGATCCGGAAAGATATCGGAGATTGGTTGGTAAGCTCATTTATCTCACTATAACAAGACCTGATATTTCTTTTGCGGTTGGTGTAGTAAGTCAATTCATGCAGTCTCCTCATAATGATCATTGGGATGCGGTGACTAGAATTCTGAAGTACATTAAGAAGGCACCAGGACAAGGACTACTTTATGAAGACAAAGGAGACACTCAAATTGTTGGATTTTGTGATGCAGATTGGGCAGGTTCACCTATTGATAGACGTTCCACTTCAGGGTATTGTGTTTCTATTGGTGGAAATCTTGTCTCTTGGAAGAGTAAGAAGCAAAATGTGGTCGCAAGGTCCAGTGCAGAGGCTGAATATAGAGCTATGGCTACAGTCACTTGTGAACTCATTTGGATTAAACAACTTCTTCAGGAGTTGAAGTTCGGAGACACCAAACAGATGAAACTATGTTGTGATAATCAGGCAGCTCTTCACATAGCTTCTAATCCAGTGTTTCATGAAAGAACTAAACATATTGAGATTGATTGTCATTTTGTTCGAGAGAAAGTTCTTTCTAAGGAAGTTATCACTGAATCTGTTAGTTCTAATGACCAACTAGCAGACATTTTCACGAAGTATTTAAGGGGGTCAAGAATTCAATATATTTGTTCCAAGCTTGGAGCATTTGATTTGTATGCTCCAACTTGAAGGGGAGTGTTGGAATTAGTAGCATTAATATTGGGAGTTGTAGCAATTATATTCAAATTCATGTACATAGTTAGTCATGCATCTAGGGAATGTTATACATGCACCTAGGAAGTAGAAATATTATTAATCTCCTTGTAAATGTAAATTGTATTTACTCCTATGAGTGTATATAAATAGTAGATCAGCTGAGTGCAAACACACTCAAGCATTTCACAATTTCTTTCTTACTTCTAAGTCTGTCTACAACTGTCTACAATGGACCAGAATAGTGAAATACCTGTCTATTAACAGTATCAAGATAAGGACAGTCCTTTCGAACCTCAACTTGGCGACTGTTTCTTCCACCAAATACTTGGTCACGTGAATCATCATCTTCATCGCTATCAATATCTTCTTCATAGCCACGCCCATTTTTATAGGACCCATCATTCTTCTCCCCCCTAATAGTAACCCTTTCCCTTCTCCCATAATCTTCCTCCTCATCTATGTCAGCATAATTATTCGCCAATCCAGAGAGAGGATTTGCAATGGAGTCAGGAGGAGGAAAAGGGGAAGACTCTTCATCCAACCTTTCCCTTTTTGATTCAAAATTAAGCCCTTCCTCCTCTACCCTTTCCCTTTTTGATGCCATGTTCTTTCCTAAAGCACTTTAAAATCAATACCTGGGAAAAACAAAAACTCAGACGTAAACAAAACTGAGCTTAAGATAATGGGCAAATTAAGACCCATTAATCTTTGCAATTAATAAAATAAAAACATATGTTAGATATCTACTGCACACTGCCCTTTATAAGAAGGAATTGAGCTTAATACATGGGCATCAAATGAGTGACTTTGGGTCTCATCATAAATGGATGGGTCATGGGTCAACAATGAAACTGACTCACTTATTATCCATTGAAATCCAACCCACCTACTTATTCAATACCCTATTTATTTAGAGGAAAAACTTATCACAGTTAATTTCTGGTGGAAGAAAAATAATTTATACCCAGGTCAGACCCAATCCAAACCACTCTTGTAAATGTTTCTTGAGATTTTCATATGCTACAGAACTCGAAAAACTAATCAACTCTCTAAACCAACATAAGTTTGAGTTTTTAAAGAAGATCACCATAACTAAGGTGGAAAAGGGCCATGTCAGGCCAGGCTTTGCCTTAAAAGCTTGGCCTGGCCTTTTTAAAACCCTAGCCTAGCTTGAAAGCCTATTTAAAGCCATACATTACAATAAGGCTTTTAAATAGGCCAAAAGCTTACCCCAAAACAGACCAACGGATAGGCGTGTGCATGGGACGGGTTAGGCTTGTCCCTCACCTGGTCCTAAATGGTGACCAGGTCAATTGTGTGAACCCGAACCTGTTCCTAGACCCGAAAGAAACCGATGATGTGCGGGTTTGATTAAGACCGGACCAAGGTGGGACGGGACCGGGTTGGCCCGAAGTAATTTCATCACTTTAAAATTGTAACATGCCCACCAAAGTTTGTCATTCCTGATTATGGACAAATGCAGTGCAGCAAAAACAAATGAAAACATGAGATTGCACCATAAACATGATAACATTACAAATGAAAGTATGAAACTAGTAGCTGATCACGGTCAATAAATAAAAACATGATAAACATGATAAAACAATTGAAGGCCTCTGCCAGAAAGATCTGGAAGGTTGTTGAATCCTTTGAAATTGGTATTTGGGTTCTCATCTGTCCTATCCTGTCCCATGTAAAAAAATGCCAAAATGCATTAAAGTAACTTTCAGATAGACAAAAAGGAGACCTCATAAATGAGGCCAACACTTAAGAGCGACATATATGACATTGATTACGACTACAAATATATAGGCATACTGTGGTGCTTGTAAAATATGATTTCTTCCAACATTAACGAAACAGTCTTGAGAGGATTAAAGGAAGTGCATTGAAGTATATATACACAAAAATGAAGACAAGTAAAAACATGGTTATATACACCCACAAGATCCAGATCAAAGAAAACTAATGAAAACTAATTACAAAGAATATATTATAAATGCAGATCAAAGAGTTTAAATACTCTGAATCCACTCCTAGCAAATATACTGTGAATTAGTGGCTGAGAAGCATGCAAATAAAGTTGCATCAGTAACATCTGGACTCAAATCACCAACAAATCACCCAAAAGAGGATGGAGGAACAATTAAAGAATATCAGACAACAACTTGGTAAAAATATGCTCAACTTCAAAATTAAAAACATATAAGATATGAACAGTATATTACTTCAAAATTGATAATGACTGAGACCTCCCCCAATCCCCCGCCTCTTCATTGTGGCATTAGACAAGTCCAAAACTGAAGTACAGGTTGCTTGCAGGTGTAGCTGACATCAAGTTTATAGAGTAGTCTCCAAACTCAAGTACAAAGAAAAGTACAAACTAGGTGTCTAAGCCTACCATTTTTCATGGAAGAGCATTGATCAATGCTACTGCCATATAATTCAGCGGTTGCACCAATTCCAAAAGGGACCAAGGAAACATTATGTTTCTAGTGACAGGATCATTACAAGCAATATAGGAGCAGCCATATGACAATAGAGCAGTATTAATGCAAAAGCCAAATACATGGGAAAAGACATATTCAAACTAAGTTACTATAATATTCATTCCCCTCACTTTCTATCCTTTCATTTCATTCCAAACAGAGACTTAGGAGGAAACAATCAAATTCAACACAGAACAAGACAAGGATGACCCAACAATCAAATTAGTGACAATACAATCTCAGGTAATGAATTAGCAATCTAGCAACAAAAATACCAACATAGAATAGGAAACAAGCAAAAGAGACATAGAATTTTTTTTTTTTTTTTAAAAAAAACACCTAAGAATCTCAACATCCAATACAGAAAGCCATTCAGAACCGTACATGACAGAAATTTTTTTACACGCAGAAGCCATTTTGATTCAGCACAATATGGCTCCAATTTCAACTCAGAATTTGAGAAAGGACACAGAGAGTGAGAAACTTACGGGAAACCGATGGAGCAGAAACTTTCTGGGTGTTTTGGTGTGTTTGAGATGACGGAAGGAAGACCTCTGCCTCAGATTTTACAAAAAATTAAGAATTAAAACCCAAACAAAAAGAATTAACAGAAAAGAAGGGAGAGTTGAGTTTTCTAAAGGGCTGTATTTAAATTCTCCTAGCTGATTTTGATAATTAAGTTCATGGGAAATGTGAAATTGGCATTATATCACAAAATACAAATAAGGGAAATGGCAGATACGGTCAGATTTCAAGAAACGTAGATAACAAGCGCAAATATGTAGGGGAAATAAGGTGTCATCTAGTTTTGAAGCTGAGAACGGTGGTAGAAAACTCAGCTGCAGAAAAGGGACTTACTTGAGAACGGTGGTCTCTGCAGAAAAGGGAGAGGAAGTCTCGGCCGTGGTCACAGGCTTACAACCCTAACAAATTTTTTTGTTGAAAAACATGAGGAAGAACAGAGAACAGAAGAGGAAAGAACAGAGAACAAACAGCAAAGTTGAGAAGAGAGAGTCTGGGTATGAGTTTCGTGAGCTTGTTGAGAGAGAGAGAGAGAGAGAGAGGGGTAAAAAATCTCTAATCGTGAGAGAGTACGAGTTTCGTGAGAAAGATGGGTGATTCTACAATGCAACATCCTGAGTTTTGGAGTATCATACACCAAATGATTTTACAGTTTTCAAGTAAAAAATAATAAATAGACAGTTTTATAACTTTAACCCAAAATTAATGATAATTGCAGACATGTCCAAACCCACCACTGCTCCTGCTCCTTCGACAAACTCATCCACGTCCATGCAGCTCCGGTCAGTGTTATGGGAATAAAAAAGTAAATCCTTGCACCAATTGCATAGACTGCATATGGCACCGGCACACAAGCTGGACTAGTTCCCTTTGTGGCCTGTGGGTGTGGGTAGTGATGGTGGGTCTAATACAGGGCTTTTCTTTATGTTCCCAAACGCTGCAAATCAGCCCCAATATTGGTCTTGCAACTGCTGCCTTGTTGTCCAATGTGTAAGCCAGACCTATTTCGGGGAGCTCAAATTTTTGGGTTCGTCTGCCCAAATTCATAACCACTTTCTCGGAGGTGGTGTGGGTGGGGTGATGGCGTCATGGGTGGAAGTCTCCCTCTAAGGTTGGTGTTCTTCTACTTGCGAGGAGGGGCCAAAATGACCTTCTCAGCAACGGAGCGGTGGTAGGCGGAGATATAGAAGTCATTTTGAGGTTGTCGTCGCACTCAAGCTTGACGGCGGCGAGTTAGTAATAGTTGCGATGTTAACGGAATAGGACCCGTGGAATTTTAAATTTGAGCTTTTCAAAGGACAAAATAAAAATCATCAAGGACTATTATTGCAATAAAAGAATAACAAATGACAACCGGTTGGATGAGTTTCCTGTATCCATCCCAGCCATCCTTCAAATATGCTTTGAAATCAACGGTAAACCTTGAAGGAGCATAAATGCACCTGATTTTGGAGGGTGCATTCTAGAAGGAGCCGAGAAAGGTAATTGATGTCTGATGGGTGTAGTAAAAACTTAAAAAAATTAAAGTAAACACAAGTTACACAACTTAGTAATCGGGTAGGGCCGAGTAAACGAGGGTCAATCCGGACCCGCTCCTGACCAAACACCAGGTCACTACGGCTTCGTCCCTTTTATGCTTCGGGTTATGGTATGTAAAAGTGTATAATAGACTTATGGTTTTGCATGTAGCTAATAAGCCCTTTATGCTAACTCAGCTCAACTCAATTAGTTAAACAATTAGAGTGTAGCTTCTAGGGCACACTTGCTAAGCTACTATAAGTAGCATGTATTTAACTAATTCCATAACAATTCAATAACACAGTTTCAGATTCAATCTAAATTTTCTCTCTCTCCCCTTATCTCCCTTCGATTTCTAATATGGTATCACGAGCTTGAGAACTCAGTCATGGCTTCCGCAACCAACAATGACATTGGACCACCGTCACCTCTGCCGGTTACACCCATCCCTAACCTCTCGTCGGTCATCGTCGCCAAACTCACCGACAAGAACTTTTTGCACTGGAAGCAAATTGTTGAAGTGATGCTTCACGTGAATCGCCTTGAGTGATTTGTAGTTTATCTAAGGATTCCTTCACGTTACGTGAGTGATGAAGATTGAATCAGTGACACCATCAACCCTGAGTACCTAGCTTGGGAAGCACAAAACCAACACCTCTTTATATGGATGCTGAATTCCATTTCCGATTCGATCCATACTCGAGTGGTAGGTTGCTCTCATGTGTGGCAGCTTTGGGATGAGCTCCACGACTATTTAATTCAAACCAAGGCGAGAAGCACATCCGACACTTCTTGATTAAAGGTGATCCCAAAATTCTTGAGTACTTGCTCAGAATTAAGGTTATCGTTGACGCTTTAATCTCCATGGGAAGTCCTATCACATTCCAAGAGAATTTGAATGCTATTCTTGAAGGCTTACTAGAAGAGTATCACCTTCTATTTCCAACCATTGAGAGTAGAGTTGAACCCTACTCCATAGCAAAATTCGAGTCTATGCTATTGTATCATGAATCTAGGCTGGAAAGGTCCAAGGCAAAACTGAATCAAGAAGCGTTTTCAATGAATCTTATGCACACTGCCACTCAAGCTCCTAATCCCAATCAGGTGACATACTCTTCCTCTCAACCACATGGCAATTTTCAGCAAAATTTTCAGTCATCTAATGCTAATTTTGGCTCTGGTTTGCAAGGAGGAAAAGGTGGTAGGTCAAGCTATAGAGGTCGAGGCAGAGGAGTTCGATCTGGTAACTGAAATGGCTATGCTCTCTACTGCCAAATTTGTAATTGTGCTGGTCGTGATGCACTCAATTGTTGGCATTGATATGATAGTTCTCACACATATGGCGGAGGTCAAGGTTTTCAATCAGATTATGGTCTAGGTTCTGAGTCAGGATGTGTTGCTCCTTAACGGCAAAATCATGCCTCAGCTCAATATCATCAGTCTATACCTCCTCCCTTTGACCAGCAACTTGCGCCTCCTATGCAGCAGCCGACACAGTTGCCTTTACAACCTCCTCTTCTGCAACTATCTCTTCTCCTAATTCACAAAGCAGTGACCATCTCAATAGCAATCAGTCTTCCAATGGTCCTATGGTTATGGTAGCCTTAAACTCTAGAACTGACTCCAAGTCTTCAATAGTATTTGCCAAGGTTATCAAAACTGGATCGGACCGGCCGGTTCAACCGATTGGATCGGGAACCGGTCTGGTGTCCAGTTGGGAATAACCACAAACCTGTTCAGAGCTTGAACAGGGCAGGAACCGGTGGAACCGGTGTTGAACCAGTAAAATTGGTAAGAACCAAAGTTCACCCGGTTTGGTCGAATTGTTTTTTCTTCTCCATCTTTCAGCCAAATCTCGTTTTGTTTCTCATCTGTAGAGCCCTAAACAGCTTTTTCCTTCTCTCACTAATGAAAGTTCTCCATGAGTGGCGAGTGGTCTCCTCCGGCGAACGGCGACCAACAGGCTTCCTTCTTATCCGGCAAGCGATGACCAAAGATGCTTCCTTGATCTGCTTCTTTGATTTGATTCTTTGGTGAGAAGCACAAACCGGAGAGATAGTGGCAGTAGAAAGGAAAAGAGAGAATATTGGATGCATCTCTGAAACAAAAGTGTGCAAGAAGGGGAAAGGAAACAACTTTTGTCTCAGCAAGCGTGTAAGAGAAGCTTTTCTTTAATAATAAAAAATTGTGAAAAGCTTGTACAGCTAAGAAGATTAATATTAATTTAATGGAGTTTGTACTAAAACGTGAAAGTACGTGCAGGCTACGTGCAACAGAACTTTAATGTGATAGAGTTTTAAATATTAACTAGCTGTATACCCGTGCATTCGCACGGGTCATTCCGCGTTGCTTAGTATATTTTTCTTCTTCTAAAAGTTAAATTGTAACTCATAAGACAAATAACCTCGGAGTTGAAGCAAAGGTTGTTGTTCAATGTAATGATTTGCACCAAATGGAATTAGGGACAGGATGAAATAAAATTGAAAAACAAAATGAATTAGGGACACATTATAATGAACAATTGTCTATATCATATGTGAATTTGATGCTTAGAAACATACTTCAATTCAGATATTGATTTGCTAATTTTCTAATAAAATAAGATTGTAGAAAAAACACTAACCATAACTCAAGTGAAATCAAACTATAAGATTTGTTGTCAACTTGGAGCTACTTTGACATGTTCAAGATGCTATCTATTAAGAGAATGAAGAAAGCTCTCTCCACGTGATGAATGTATCATCTGATCTCAATTTAAGTTACATATATTGAATAAAAATACTATATTAAAAACTATGATTAATTGGACCACAACTCAACCCCACAATCATCTCTATAAATGGTTGCAATTAAGAGATATCACATAACTTAGTTATATCATTGGACTATGTCTATAAGCATACAACCAAAAGACTGATCAAGGATAATAGAACTTGCACGAATTATTTTGATCTAGAACAATTTTATAATTTGATGCAAAATTGTCATATAATACAATTAAACAAAATATTCAACACCCATCTGAAATCATATCCTTCAATTAGATATGTGATTAGATGCCTTCTATATTACTCAATAGCAACAAACTTCGATCATCATTACGTTTTACTTCCAATCACAAAAATCAGATTTTTAGTTATAAAAGATGAAGATGAAGATGAATTTGTATTAGAAGGAAAGCAGCACCACAAAGAAATGTGCCGCTAAAGGATCCTTAATTCCTTAGACAAAACAAAAAAAGCAAAAGCACACCAATAGAAATTGATTTATATAATATTGAAGATAGAAAATTCATAAATCATTTTGAATTGTATATTTCATAAAGTACGTATAAATGTAAACTCATTTTGTTCATCAAAAGGAAATACAAAGAAAAAAGATAAGGACTAAGCTTAATAATACCATTTGCATTAGTAAGTAGTTTTCCCAAAGCATCCAAGTGACAATTGTGTATACATAAATTGAAAAATAAAATTTCATGCAATTAGAGTTTAAGTCCTGTCAACAAAATCTTAGTGCAGTAATTGTTTAACTACTTAATCAATAATTTATATTAATAATTTTAAACAAAAATTATTGCATATAAACATGCATATCAAATTCAAATGACAACAAAAAGTTAGATAATATAACTACTAAAGTATCTGAAATAGATGGGTGAGCATAGACGTGTTATCATAGACAGGTTCCTCATAGACGGGTGATCAGACGGGTTATCATAGAAGGGTTGTCATAGACGGGTGAGCATAGACAGGATGCAACTTGTATATGGGGAAATTGAAGGAACCTGTCTACAATAACACGTCTATGCTCAACTGTCTATGAGATTACTCGTCTATGACAGCCACTCGGATCAGATAACCCGTCTGATCACCCGTCTATGAGATCAACAGTCTGATCAGACGGGTTGTCATAGACGGGTGAGCATAGACGGGCGTAACTTGTATATGGGGAAACTGAAGTAACCTGTCTATGATAACACGTCTATGCTCACCTGTCTATGAGATCACTCGTCTATGACAGCCACTCAAATCAGATAACCCGTCTGATCACCCGTCTATGAGATCAACAGTCTGATCAGACGGGTTATCAAAGACGGGTGAGCATAGAGAATAAGATAATTATAGAGAAGAGAAAGAGCTTGTTATATGACATTCAGTTGAAAGAAACATGCAAATCAACAAAGGATGTGAAAGGGGGAATATAAATAATGCCA
This sequence comes from Ammopiptanthus mongolicus, assembly GCA_039655645.1. Lineage (NCBI taxonomy): Eukaryota > Viridiplantae > Streptophyta > Magnoliopsida > Fabales > Fabaceae > Ammopiptanthus > Ammopiptanthus mongolicus. Next base: position 76,418,657 of record CM077346.1, on the reverse strand, counting down.
GTCACAGGGCTATTCCATCAAGATCCACAATATTATGGACCATACAATATTGTGATTTTATGACAGACAGCAAATTACAAGCAACTTATTCAATGCAATTACCCATCCATCAAATATAAATAACAAAACTATTGATTGAACACATAAGGGCTTGCTCCTAGTTACCCATTAAAAGAATTTGGACAAACAAATCAGAGGTTTATAATCTGGAATTCATGTAAAAATTTCAAACAGAGAGAAAAAGAATATCTCTCTCTCTCTAACCACGTTTATTGTTTACATGTGCAGATAGGAAAAAGCAACTGTAAGTTTTGCCCTGTACGCAACCTAATTTATTTTAGATAAGTTGCCTTTATCTTAACGTGATCATTTTAAGATAAGTTGCCTTTATCTTCACCATACAAAGAAATACCTTACAAAAATAAACATGGCAGCTTGTAAGCCAGTAAAAATAATATCCTACAACATTTAATATGGAAATAACTTGACACGACAAACACATTATATAAGCATAATGAATTTAGCAATACAGGCTAGATTTACTATATTAGATGTGTGAATCAGAATCAAGCTTCCATGGTGACAGAGGTGCATGCCTTATTATACCTCACTTAGCCATACCAGATACCAAAATCCAGCAATGATAACTACCAAGAAATTACTCTTTAACCTATTAAAGAATAAAGGGTGTTTGAAAAAGGTACAGAAAGAAATAAACTCAAATAAAATCCAATAAGAACATTTTCATTACTTGAGTATGAGCCAGAACACAAATGAAAGTTATGTGCTTTTTCTATTTCTCAAGCTGAGATTCAATATCTTTCTTTCCTTCCTCAGTTTCATATTTTTTGTATATTTGGTAAAAGCCTTCTTCTTAGAGCGGGGTTCCCATCAGAGGACCCTGAGAAATTCGTGATCATCCTGTACAAAATTCACAATCAATATGGAAAAATGAAAGTATCATCCAATAAAGAATGAAAGTGAACTCTTCTACTATGGGTAGGCATAAGCATATAAGCATATGCCAGAGTCATGAAAATAGGAGACACACCAGTTATGACCCAAACACTAAAGACATTCCATTAGAGTACATGCTGTTTCTAAAAGGGTATCAGGGCTTAAAGGAAATGATTAAGAGAAAGAGATTATGGGGTGGATTCATCCACCTGCAAACCACTAACTCTCACATAAAAGACTCTTAGATCAAACCCAAGGTGATGAGAGTTTCATAGAGGGCTTATAAGGAGGGTACTTAATAATTTGAAGGCTTATAAGGAGAGATCTTAATAATTTGAAATCAAATTCTAAAACCAAAATACCTTCGATAACTAAGATAGTATACGTTTGAATGGAAGCATGAAGTTTGAGTTTTATGATAAAAAGCATTGCATTATCTATTGCACTACAAAAATACAAACTCACCAAATAATCAAATTCTCCTAACAATATGTCCACTACTATATAAATCCGCACTACTATAAATATTGCATTTTCAAATTCTTGATCAATTTCAAATTCATACATCTAAAATTGATACATAAGTGTAGGACATATATTAAGCACAACAACTTACTACAGATAAAAGTGTGAGATAAGAAAGAAATAATTTAAATAAATTCAACAACTTAAATGTAAGGGTTGCTCAAACTTTACTACATTAGTATTTGTTGAGAACAACCACATTCTTCATCCTCAACATAATAATATCTACAAAAAAAAAAAAAAAAAAAATCAGCAATGAAGTCCCTGAAACTTGGAAAAGGAACAAACAAAAATAGTGACAGATGGTTGAGCTGTGGACTGTCTTCCTAATCAAAATCTCACATATCATCTTGATTAGATTACAACTTAAATAATATTTACAAAAAATAAAAAGAAATTGCACAAACAAAATACAGAGATTTGGGGAGAGACATATTTGAGTAATGAAGCAGCAAACAAAATGAAACGAAAATGAAGAGCACCAGGGAAGAACTGTTCTGAAGCATCTAAACGAAAATGAAGAGCACCAGGGAGAGAGCTCAGCTTCATAAACAGTGCAATAAAATTAACTATCAGCCAATAAATGTAAGAAATAGCTTTAAAAGAAAAAAATGGAGAGGGAGGAAGGGGAAGATCGAAACTCTTACACTGAGGTCAGGTACACTGAAGATGCACCTGAGATTTACCCTTGGTCACTACAGATCTAACCCGATTACCTTCATAAATAGAGCAATCAGAGTAACAATCACTCAATAAATGTACAAAATAGCTAAAAAAGAAGAAAATATGGAGAGGGGAGAAGAGAAGGAAGGAATAAGAAGTACCTCGAGCTTGTTAAGCGATGGTGATGTTAGAAAAAGAGAAAGAGAAAAATGGAATTGAGGATGAGAACAGATGCAAAGAAAAAGGTTAGGTTAGGGGAAATGGTGTGGATGAGATTGAGAGAGAAGAAAAGAGAGGAACAGATTTCAAATTTGGAAGTAAAAAAAGAGAGAGAAAGAAATGGCGCACGAAGAAGGGAGCTTCGAGAATGAGGAAGCTTTTCTGAAAATGAAGAAAGGAGCTATTTTGTTGTGTGAAATATTGTCCTCAACTTTGGACACGTATCGATGTTCTAATAAAGGGTATGAGAGACATTTCCCCAGGTATTGAAATGTATATATAGATATTTGATTGATTATGTTATTTTTTGTTTAATATTGTTATATATATTATGTTAAAATTTTTAAAAAATATTATTTAATTAATAGTGGTTCAACCACAGTTGGACCATTGAACCTTGAACCGATGCCTTCTCCGGTTTAATGACAGGTCCGATTTTAAAAACCTTGGTATTTGGTACCCTGACAGTGGTGCTACTCATCATGTCACTTCTAACATGGCTAATCTCACACAATAGACCCAGCAAAATGGTCCTAACCACATCTACATGGGTAATGACTTTGGCTTAACTATTGCTTCTATAGGTTCTGCTCGTGTTAATTCTCCCCTAGATAGCAATATCACTTTCACACTCACTCACCTCTTATAAGTTCTAGCCATCACTAAAAATCTTATCAGTGTTAGTAAATTTTCAAAGGATAATAATGTGTTCTTTGAGTTCCTTCCTCACTATTTTTATGTTAAATCTCAGGTTGTTAGAAAGGTTTTGTTAGAAGGGGCAATCAATTCAGATGTCCTCTATGTGTTTTCCAACTTCTCATTTAATCTAAGAAACTCATCAACATCCATTGCTCAAGCTCCAAGTTGTCTTAGTGTCTTCACTTGTAATAAAACTGCACCTTGTAGTTTTGTACCTAGTGTAACCCCTACATCTATTACTTTTATTCCTAGGGAAGATAGCTTAGCTGTTCATTGTAATAAAGTGTCTCACACTTACTATATTTGGCACTGTAGAGTAGGTCATGCTAATGAATCTGTTGTAAAACAATTTTACATCAATGTAATATCTCCAATGACAAAATCAAAAAGCAACAAAACATAAATGACAACCAATGAGTCAACACTAAATTCAATGGAGAAAATCAAAAGGCAACAAAACATAAACGAAAACCAATCATGTATGCCTCACTTATGCAACGTCACAACCACAAAAACCAATTCGATTATGCCTTCCCAAGAACAATCAACATGCAAGAAGTACTTGGAAAAGGCCAAAGCGTTATCACAACAACCACACACTGATAAATCAAAGCCTGAATTACAAGAACTTCACACAATTTCATGAATAAACATTGGATCTCCTAACCTCACAAACGACAAATAATTCACTCAAGCACTCAAGTGCCTAGGCTTGTATTTCTCTCAATTTTCACTTGCCAAACACACACTCTATGATTTGATTTTCAACTCAATCACATGCATGCAAGATTCAAAAGGACTTATCAAAGGTTATGAGGCCAAGATGGAAGGTAGCTAGAAAAGGTGAATGAAAACTTAGCACCCTAGCGAATAAGAAAGCATTTGGGCAATTTTTTTTCTTCAACACTTTCCATCCCCTTCACGTTTTTGTATTTCTTCTTTATTATGATTTTTCTTTTCTTTTCTTCCTTTGAGAAATACAAACTTCATCATTATCTTTAGTCCTCTTTCTTCGTTGTTCTTTTTTCTTTTCTACCTCCACAACATTGCATTTCCACATATGCCACCCCAAACTTGGCAATTTGCTTGTCCTCAAGCACAACAATAATGACCTATTGGTCACTTTTTCCTTTCGGATTGGTAAAACATGGTTTTTTTTTTGGTTTAATCACTTAGGAGGGCAAACAAATAATAAGCTTTTAGGCTCAAAAGGGCAAACAATGGAAAATTTTACCTTTGGTAAGTTTTGTGGCCAAAAGTGGGTAATTCTAACAAAATGCCATTATCCTACTCATACAACATACAATTATGGAAAATTAATGAGATTCAAACAAACCTAAAAGCATGTAACTCAACAATGACTCTCACAAAGAATAAATCATGTTGAAAGCTCAAACAACTTACCAAGACAAAAATTAGAGACACAATTCAATGTAAATAATCATGAATCGTGCATTGACGTTATGACATTTCTCAAAAGAACCAACATATAAATGCAATCTCGTTGTGAGGAAACTAATTTGGTGTTAAACTGAGAAAAATGTCACACTATGGTTCAGGAAGGAATTGTGTTGGTTCATAAGGTGTCTAAGAAGGGTATGGAGGTAGACAAAGCCAAAATAAAGGTCATTGAAAAGCTGCCACCACCTACCTCAGTTAAAGGAGTGAGAAGTTTCTTAGGACATGCTGGATTCTATAGAAGATTCATTAAGGATTTCTCCAAAATCTCCAAGCATCTATGCCAGTTGCTAGAGCATGATAGAATCTTTGATTTCACACCAACCTGTTTGGAAGCATTTGAAATTCTGAAGAAGGCCCTAATTACTGCATCAGTCATAAGTGCTCTCGATTGGTCTATGCATTTGAGTTGATATGTGATGCTAGTGACTTCGCAGTGGGAGCAATCCTGGGCCAGAGGAAAGATAAGGTATTTCACTCTATATATTGTGCCAGCAAAACATTAGTCGAAGCTCAATTGAACTATACCACTACAGAGAAAGAGTTGTTGGCTGTTGTGTTTGTCTTTGACAAGTTCAGACCTTACCTTGTTGGCACAAAGGTGATTGTCTATACTGATCATGCTGCCATCAAATACTTGATTGTCAAGAAAGATGCAAAGCCAAGACTGATTAGGTGGGTGCTTTTGTTGCAAGAGTTCGACTTGGTAGACCATTTGTCAAGACTGTCTGAGGGGAATGAGGCCACAAAGAATTCTGAGATCAAAGAACTGTTCCCTGTTGAGCAGTTGCTGTCTATGGAAGATGCTAAAACACCATGGTATGCTGACCTAGTAAACTATCTAGCTAGTAGAATTATCCTTGTAGATTTCAGTCCACAACAAAGAAAAAGATTCTTCCATCAGGCAAAGCAGTTCTGCTGGGACGAGCCATACTTGTACAAGCACTGTGCTGACAATTTGCTTAGAAGGTGTGTGGCAGAAACAAAAGTTTCGGATATTCTCTTACATTGTCATTCATCCCCATATGGGGGACATTTTGGAGGAATGAGAACGGCTGCTAAAGTCCTCCAGGCCGGGTACTTTTGGCCTACATTATTTAAAGATGCTTACTGCTTTGCCAAGGGCTGCAACAGATGCCAAAGGGTAGGCAATATTTCAGATAGAAACGAGATGCCCCTCAATTCCATCTTGGAAGTGGAGTTGTTTGATGTTTGGGGCATAGACTTCATGGGTCCCTTCCCCCCTTCCTTTGGCAATTTATATATTCTGGTGGCTGTAGACTACGTGTCAAAATGGGTGGAGGCTGTAGCTCTCCCCACAAATGATGCTAGATCTGTTGTGAAGTTTGTTCAAAAGCAGATTTTTACAAGATTTGGCACACCAAGGGCATTTATCAATGATGAAGGTACACACTTCTGCAACAAGCTCTTTGATGGAGTCCTCACAAAAGATGGGGTGAGGCATAAAGTGGCTACAACATACCATCCGCAGACCAATGGGCAGGCTGAGCTGTCCAATAGGGAAATAAAAGAATTTTGGAAAAAGTGGTGAATTTAACTAGAAAAGATTGGTCCCTGCACTTGGAAGATGCTCTTTGGGCATATAGGACTGCCTACAAGACCCCCTTAGGAATGTCATCCTGTAGGTTGGTCTATGGAAAGGGAGGCCATTTGCCTATTGAGCTGCAGCATAAAGCCTTCTGGGCAGTAAAAAAACTCAATCTTGAACTAGCCCAGGCTGGGGCAGCTCGAATGCTGCAGCTCAATGAGCTTGAAGAACATATGATGTTTTCGTATGAGGGGGCAGAACTCTACAAGGCCAAGACAAAAGCTTGGCACGATCGAAAGATCCAGAAAATAGACTTTACACCAGGAGAGCAAGTACTGCTTTTTAACTCCAGACTGAAGCTGTTTCCCAGAAAACTCAAATCTAGATGGTCTGGACCCTTCACAATAGTTCATGCCCACTCTCATGGAGCCATGGAACTGCTTGACGCAGCCTCTGGTAGGACCTTCATGGTAAACGGGCAAAGGGTCAAGCATTACTGGGGTGAGCTATTTGCTAAGGCACAGGCCACCACAGTAATGGCTGATCCTTGAATGTTCAACATGCTCTGAGTCAGGCTGAGGACTTATAAACCAAGCGCTACTGGGAGGCAGCCCATCATTTTATTTTCTTTATTTTTAGCTGTTATTTTTGTTTGTGCTTTTTAGTTTTCTTTGGCACTAACTCAATAAACAGAAAACAAAGAAGTTGGAGTTGTGGTTGAAGGTGGTAAAACTGTCTCGGTAGTGCTGTGGTTGTGCTTTGGGCTGAAACAAGTTTGGGGCCCATGTAACTGATTCAGGATTGTGTTGGTTTTTTTTGGGGGAAGAAGTCACATCAGGGTAAAAGCCAGATAAAACAATCCAAAAGGTTGGAGGGTAACCCTCAGACCATTTATTCTTCTTTGGTATCCGCGCCTCTTCCTAGCCACACACTCCCAACCACCAGCGTCAATCACCATCACTCTCCCATCAAATCTCTCCATAAAGTCCACGCCTTCCCTTTCCTTCCCACACGCAAACCCACCGCTTCCATTACCCGAGCCCTAACTTTTTCAGTTTCCCCCCAAATCTCTTCCTTTCCCCACCTTCATATCTTCCCCTCATCTTCGCTCAGCCATGCCTCGCGTAAAGCATATCGCTGTGAAGAAGAGCAAACCCACCTCAAGTGATGAGTCTGAGGGGTATGAAGTGTTTGTTGATGCTGAAGCTGTAGCTCGGTACATTAATGTTACTGCGCTCAGGGAACCTCATGCAGAGAAAGGTTGCACCATCTCCACCAAGGCATCTTATAGCCTCCCTACTGAAATTGATGTAGTGATTGACCAGCACAAGTGGAAAGGTTTTGCTGGCCACCCAACTGGGTTCTGCACTTCTCTTATTCGCGAATTCTATGCGAAAATTGGAGGTGCTGAACAAACCCACTCCATGGTGAGGGGGTGCAAGGTCAGCTTCTCTGCCAAGACCATCAACTTAAAGCTGAACCTGGCTGAAGAGGACGGTGAGTACCAGCCTTTACTGAAGAAGGCCACTGTAAAGCAACTAACTGATATGAAGGATGCTGTGACTGTCCCAGAGACGAAATGACTCCCAACTTCTGGCAATCAGTTGAAAATCGCAAGGTCTGCGTTGCAACCCTTCGCCAAGGTTTGGTATCACTTCCTTAGACACAAGCTCTCCCCCATTGCGCACACGAAAACTGTTAAGAAGGAACGTTTGGTGCTCATTTACTGCATCATGGAGGGAAAGAAAATAAATGTGGGGAGGTTGATACAGCAGGAGATCTCCACTTGTGCCACGAGCACAAAAGGTCAATTGGTCTTCCCCTTCTTTATCACTGACCTATGCAAGCGATGTGGCATCGAGCTTCGAAAAGGGGAAGTGGAGGAGAGAAACGCAGGAAGCATTGATATTGGGTTAATCAATCGATTTATATCCAACTCGGCCAAAGACCAAGAGCGGATTATGGAACCAAGGGAGCCCTCAAAGCAGCAGGACCGCTCTGCAGGGCTAGAACAAAAGGTGGAGTCGCTGACTCAAATGCTGCAGCAACACATGCTGCAGCAACAGTTATATTGGCAATTTGCCCTGGATTAGTTTAAATGGCAGCAACGGGTGCTGGAGCTTAACCAACGGAAGAAGGTGCACCCCATTCCACAGTTTCCAATGCATATTCTACCTGATCCACGTCACACCCCTGAGCAGCATAATTGTTCAAGTGCCACAGCAGTCCCGGATGGCTCAGACTGCTCTGACTGGATGCCACCAGCACCTTCACAACAGCAACAAACCACTACCACCACATTGAAGATATCAGAAGCATCAAGAGAAAGAGAAGTGCAAGCCCCCTACCGAACTTGGGGGCTGAGACTGAAGCAGAGCCTGAAGAAACTGAACTCGAAGCAACAACAACAACCCCTACCCCCTCTCACGCTCCTAAGAAGAAAGTTCCAGACACCCCTCTTCGGGATGTGATCAACAAAATAAACGCTGATTACCCTACCCCTGATGAGGATGAGGAGGACAATGTGCCTCTTGCCACAAGAAAGAATAGGCTGCCTGAATAAAGTGCCACCAAGAGAAAGGGTAACCAGCCAGCTACAGCAGAAAGTGAGGGGGCAGGGGGAAGTGAAGAGGGCACAGCAGCCTTAGCCACTGATGAAGAAGACCAAGAAGACTTGGTCTTTGTGAAAGAAGTGGGGACTTCAACCCCTACAAGCAAGAAGACCACTACTGCAAATGGGAGTAGGAAGAGCTCCCGAATCAGGACGCTGAGCACTTGAGGTGGCAGCAACCCTATCAGGAGTTTCCTTGTTTCCCTTTTTGGTTATTTCTTTTGGTCTATAGTTTAAGTTGTTGTTGTTGTGTTGTTCTGTTCAAATTGTAGCAAGTAGTTGCGAGTGGGGGTCAGCGGACCTTGACCCCACCTGTTCTTTTTGTCAGCTTAGTATCCTGTATGTTTTACTTCACCATGTGCACAACCATCCCCATCCTGGGGTCTTGCTTAATGCAACTTGTCAGTTTTAATATTTCACAAGTGCATCTCTCTGGCAATTTTGACTTGATTGTTGTCTTTCAAGCTTGTATGCTTGGATTTAATTGTTTGACGCTCGAGGCACATGTTGTAGCATTCTAATCTACCTTGTGAGCTTTTGGGCCAAAACAATTTTCTCCTTCTTTCTTTGTGAATACCAGTCTTATGCATAATTCTCTGATTTTGACTTGCTGCTTTCACACTTTCACACATCTCTGCTGCACACGCTTTTGCTAGAGGCACCTTTTGTTTTCATGAGCCAAGTATTGCCTAAATAGCCTACCTTTGGATACTACCTTTGTCTGAACCCCTTTGAGCCTGCAAGCCTTTTGTTTCTAATGAACCCACATTACAAGCCATATCCTGCAAAACCAATGTCCTAACTAGTTGGAGTGGCTGGTGTGCTTCCTGTGTTTACATGCTGTAAAATAAGTTTGGGGGTGCTCGAGGGCTAGCATAGTTTTAAGTTTGAGGGTGCTATGCAGCTGTTATGTGGCAAAATATTAGAAATTGAATTGTTGCTGGTAAAAAGCAATGGTTAAAAAAAATGCTAAAATATTGCAACAACTGCTCTAAGGGTATAAAGTAGGAAACCGAATTCAAAGAAGTGTAAAAAAGGGAAAGGAATCAAACAAAATGAAAAAGATCATAAAGTTCTCCCTAACTAGTGTGAGCTACACCATGAAAGAACTAGTTGTAAAGCAAGAAAAAAAGGAACCATACCTAAGCTCTATCTAGTGTAGCCACCTTCCCAGAACTTTTCCTACCTGAACCCAAGCCTCAATGCATCCAAATAAAGCCCTCTAGCAGTGTGCAGTTTTGATTGTGAGTGGTGTGTTTAGAAGCTTGTCAAGGTTGTGTTTGAATGTGCATTTGAATGATGATTGAGAGTACCTATCTTAACTTGAGAAGAGAGGAAGAACACACTGTTTGAGAGTGTAGTGCTGTAACATGTTGCTGAGAATTGATAATGAGGACAACCATGAATGCTTGCTTGATTGTACTTCATGATTGTTGATGCATTGTCAAGTATGCCTTGTGAAGAAATTGGTTTACAAAGAAGAAAGTTTTGTGTTTGAGCTAATTTGAGCACATGTGTGGAGGCTTAGAAAGATTTGTGTCTTTTCTTTTTAGTTTCTTTTGTTTCCATTACTTGAGGACAAGCAATGATTCAAGTTTAGGGGTGTGATAACTCTTTTTATGAAGAGTTATTTGTACCTTTTTCACTTGTGTTTTTGTGGTCTTTGAGTATTTTGAGTTTATGTTTTTAGTATTTTAGTGTGATTTTGTGTGAAGTGTGTTTCATAAGAGTCTTTTGTGAGTTTTAGTGTTTTGGGTGTCTTCTGGAACTGTTTTTAATATTTGAGTGTGAGTTTTCTGTGCAGGGCATTTTGTGGAGATCTATGCGCTAATCTGGAAACGTTGCTCTGGGACATGCTGTAGCAATCGTAGCTGAAGCTGACTAGGGACAAGGACAAAGGCACAAAACATTCTCTTACACATTGACTTGTCCTTCGCTGATAAGAACAGTGTCCTACATGTGGGACTGATATTTGGTGCATTGAAGTCAGGGCACTGGGCCAAGGACATTTGTCCTAATCAGTCTTTAGCCCAAAAAGGATGAGAGAGGAGAGGGCCTTGAGACAGGCTGGCGAAAAGAACCCTAAAGGGGGGACAACAAGAGAGGGACCAGACATCTTCTTCTTCTTCTCTACTGGAGCAAGGACAGCAGCTGCGCCCCTTTCTCTCTTTCTCCACCATTGTAATGGCTTCTTCTTCCATTTCTTATTTTTCTCTTTGTTTTTGTAAGCTCAATATGAGCTAAACCTCTTGTAGCTATGGGATGTTGAACTTGTAATGGATTTCTAGTGAATGTTATTTTATGCATTGCTATTGCATTTTCTATAAATCTGATTTGATTGTGTTTTAATGGAGCTTGATAACCTTAGTTAGAACTTGAGCTCACAGCTGCTTGGAAAAGCTAAGTATAGCAGAATTGTTTTATAGATAAGTGTAAAATCATTAATTGGAAAATTATGATGAAGAGTGATTTAGGAATGAACATTCTAACTCTTAGGCTAGCTAGAACGAGCTTCAGTGAGGCGTGAATGTAACTAATATGGACCTAGGAATAGGAGACGTTTAGTGAAGTTCATCTCAGAACTGTTGGAAAACAAACTTTCATTTCCTGGAGCCAAATTGCCGTAGCATTGCAAACACATAACTGAACTAGATTGAAGTTGTAAGGGACACTTCCCCGTAGCTGTTTTACTCATTATGTTAACAAATCCGTTTTTATTGCTCTAGCATTTATTTTCCCAAAACTGTCCTGGATACACACACACAAATTATTTGTTACTCTTTGTTAATCTTGATTAATAGAGCCATTAATCTAAACTTGGTACTTGATTCACCATATAATCCTCGTGGGAACGATCTCTCTTACACTTTATTACTTGTTAAACGATTGTGTATATTTGCACAAGCACATCAACCATTTTTACAGCAACAATATGCCAAGCACACTCTCCAAAAAACTAACAACACAGCTCCAAACACTGCCAAGACAACCCTTGACATGCATATTGTACCAAAAATCATCCCGAGCACACGCACGGGGGTCTAGAAACAGGCAGAAATTCAGAAACAACAACAGGAACAACAACAGACAATCGTAGAGTCCGAATCAATGAAACCAAAGGAAAAGACCACGAAATTAGAAGAAGAAGCTCACCAAGACAACGACTTTACCCTTCAAGGGCAGATCCACCACGGTTCCTTGCGCTATCCCCCAAACGATCGATGAGATGGAAAGACCCGTAAAGCTCTAAACGTGTACAGAAAACGATAATAGAAAGGAGAATGAGGAAGAAATGGAATTGAATGACTAAAACAAGGTAAATATCGACAATTTCGAGACCGACTTACCTTGCCGATGCTCACATGCAAAGATAGCAATATGTAGGCGTCGAAGCTACGAACCCGAATACGCGATCGGTTAAAAATTCTGATGACCAGAACTATTCCAACCAAGCTCTCAAAGCCTTCAAAAATGGCATTTTTAGAAGTGAAGTTCTTCCATTTCTCTATTCTGTTCTCCGAACAAGAAATAGAGGAGATGACATGCATTAGATTAGGCTATGTCAGTAACTTAACATTAGGTGCATTTGGTGTCATCTAAATGGAATCCACGTGTCATCAAGCTAGACTAGTTAGGAATTTAGTGGGCTAGGTGTCATTAGTTTATGGTGGATAGGTTAGGTTAGTATAATAAAAGTATCACATTGGTATCGCGACACGTGTCATCGCAAGTTGCCCCGTCGTCACGCCCGGAGATTTTCTTTTGCGTTTTCCCTCGTAACCTGTCAAAATATCTTGTTTTATTTTTAGGCTATCCCTTAAAAACCTATTGTACTCAAGTCCCTGTCTAATTTTAATATGCTAACCCTCCATTAATTAATTAATTAATCAATTAATCGCTCAATTAGCGTTTCTTCGCGTTCTGGACCCGTTCTTCCATGTTTTTGCCCTTTCTGAGCTTGTTCCAAGGCCAAATTGTCTCAAATTTGGAACATAGCTTGCTCATCCCATAAACAACATAATTAAGACCTTAAATATGCTTAACCTATGCCCCACACACTAATCAAGAAAACGGGGTGTTACACCTACCCCCAAAACATCCACCTAGGTTTCTATGGACTCATGTACGCACTTGCCTAACCTAATTGAACACTTAGATGTTGGTGTAAGCTCTAGTGACCAATTTATTTTGAATAGATAATCATTTGTATTATGACTTTGATCATATATTTGATATATGTAGAAGACATTCATTTATTATCTTATTGTTATGATCATATATATAGCATAATAAAGCCCTTGAAATAGATAGCTCGTTTAATGGAACATCAAGTGTGACTTGATCATGAGACCCATTAGACTATAGAACGTTATTCTTAAAGTATTCGTTGTTAATTATTATTATTATTATTATCAATTAGGACAATAATAATACATTAAGACTATTATGTGAGTGACATGATGACCACAACTTACGGGTCATGGATATATGGTATCATGTCTTCACATATGTATAAATATTGGTGGAATATTTATACTGGATTGACCCGCTATGAGAATGCTGCATAATAGTTATGTAAGTGTCATAAGCGTTTCTCATGGTGACCATGGTGAAGTAGTCCTTCGACTTGAAGTCACTACGATTCCTACATGAGGAGTCGTTGGCTTTAATGCTATCAAACATTACCTGTAACAGAATAATCATAAAAGGCAGTAAGTGAGAGTGCAATGAATCATGCAGAGGGATGTGAGTGATGTAAATAGGATTCGTACCTCCCACATAACGGGAGTAATGTCTATGGCCACTCGATGGTGTGAGACGAGGAAGTGCATGTGTTGAGTCTCCAAAATGTTTGATGTGTATTTACCAAGGTTTTGATGAGATTAAAATAGTTATTCAATGATTTAATTGAACCTGTCTGTGGTGTTTAACTCGTCTACTCAGTGTGCAGATTAAAACATTAAGTGTCTATATGATCTGAGTTCTAGCGTTTTATCACCCGTCTGGACCTAAGGCAAAAGTTCATTCGTCGGAACAATGGAAAGTTAATTCGTCTGAACAATGGAAAGTTCACTCGTCTGAACTAGGAGAAGTTCACCCGTCTAATGAAGTCTTCACCAGTCTGTTGACCAGCGTTGAAGAAATCCCTTCAACCCGTCTAATGAAGAAATCAACCGTCTGATCAAAGGAAGACTCACCTGTCTGAAAGACTACGCAACTGATGTCATTCTCTTTATTAAGAGTCAACCCGTCTAATGAAGTTACTCACCCGTCTGGTGACTAACATTGAAGAATATATTGGATGAAAGCTGTCTCGTCTCTGAAAAGGAATTTCAACAAAGTGCTTTGCCCGAACACAACTGCATCTTACACCAAAAGGGAAAGTCTCCCCTCTGATGGCAAAAAGCAAGTACAAAGACTTGCTAAGACCAAAGGTGTATCAGAAGTCTTCACCTTTCTGATGAGAGAGAACAAGCGAAGTTCTCAAGGCTTTAATGGCTTGTCAGAATGACTCCTTGCATTTATTGAAGATCTGCAAAAAGCCAAGCCTTCAAACATTGTGTCCAACGGCTTTAAAATCTTGAAGCCTGTTTAATGAAGAAGACTTTGAAGATTCAAGTAGAGAAGAGAATGAACAAAGCAATCAAAGAGCATTTACTCTAAGCATTTATATCTTCATTCTTTCATTATTTATTCTTTAATCATTTAAAGTTATTACGCAGTCTTTTAGAACTTCACCTTTAATACACTCGTCTGAGTGTTTGTAAAAGACTTGCAAATTGTAATTTACTTTACAACTTCTCTCAAACAATATCCGTCTGTTCTTGGAGAGGTTAGGTGTGCAAACAATACTCGTCTGAGCCTGGAGAGACTAGGTGTGTAAACAATACTCGTCTGGAGCCTGAACAGGCTAGGTGTGAAAATAATACTTGTCTGTCCTATAACCTGATACAGTTATAGTGAGAAAACTTGGTGCTGCCAAGGACTGGACGTAGCCTCATTGTTAAGGGGTGAACCAGGATAAAACCTGCTGAGTGATCTCTCTCTTTCCCTTAACTCTTTAGTTTGATTATTTATCTTAAGTATCATCTAACTAAAGGGGTTTATAATTGTGTTTATCAAACCTATTTTCATCTTGCATGATTGTGTGTTTTCTGTGAAAACCTTCAGACGAGTTATTAGTCTAATTGACCTGTCTGAGTTTACTCGTTTGTGCCTTACCTGTCTGTGCTTGCGAAAAAGTTTATAATTCCGCTTAAATTTTTCAAACACCATTCAACCCCCTTCTTGTGTTTGTACCTGTCTATTTCAGTTGGTATCAGAGCTCAGCCACTGGGTTGAGCACTTAATAGTGTAGAGAAAAGATCATGAAGAACAGAGAATGACTTCTGGGGCAAGTTCAAGTGGAAACCCCCAACCTGAAGGAGGCTCCATGACCAGACCTCCCTTCTTCAATGGTACAAATTATAACTACTGGAAAGAAAGGTTTCACTGGTTCATCTTGTCAACAAACTCTGATGTATGGGATGTCATCACTGATGGTCCTTACACTCCTCGCAATGATGATGGCTCTGACAAACCAAAGGCTCAGTCGACACCTGCAGAAAAGACAAGATGGGATCTAAACCATAATGCCAGATATGCTATAATCTGTGTTGTCGGTCCAGAAAAGTTTGAAAAGGTATGTGCTTGTGATTCTGCTAAAGAAATGAGGGATTCCTTATCTGTCACACATGAAGGAACTGCAATGGTAAAAGAATCTAAAATTTCTATTATTGTTAGAAAATATGAATTGTTCACCATGGATGAAGGTGAATCTGTTGCATGATTGGTAGATTCCAAACTATTACTAACGGTTTGCAATCTCTTGGTAAAATATATACTAATGCTGAGAAAGTTGCTAAGATTCTCAGAAGTCTTCCAAGGTAGTGAGACCTCTTGTCACTGCTATATCTCAAGCCAAGGATCTCAGCTCCTTGACTATGGATGAACTACTTGGCACACTCACTGTTCATAAGCAAGAGCTCAATGAAGATGTGTCAATCAAAAAGAGCAAAGCCATTGCTCTAAAAGTTGATCTAAAGGCAGCTAAAGCCTTAAAAGCTTCAAAGGCAGACTAGTATGACTGTGACATAAACAAGTCTGATGATGAGGATTCTGATGATGATGAAGAGACTTCTCTCATGACTAGAAAGATGAAAAAGCTCTAGAGAAAGAAGTTCAGAAAAGAGAAGCCTTTCAGAAAATTCAACAAGGAATCCACATCAACAGACAAAAGCCTTATTGTCTGCTATGAGTGCAAGAAGCCTGGTCACATCAAACCTGAATGCCCTCTTTTAAAGAAAGCTTCCAAAAAGAAATTCTTTAGAAAGAAGAAAAAAGGAATGATGGCCACATGGGAAGATCTTGAATGCTCATCTTCTAAAGGAGAAGAGACAGAAGAGGAAGCCAATCTCTGTCTGATGGCCAACATAGATTCAGAACCTGAAACTGAGGTACATTCTGAACTTGAGGAATTGCATGATGCTTATGATGAGCTGGTAGAGGAATCCAAAGGCTTATCTAAGGCCTTCAAATCCCTCAAGAGAGATTACGTTAAACTCCTCAGTGACCATAAACAAAAATCTCAAGAGTGTGAGATGCTGGCCAAAGAGAATAGCCAGCTGAGGACTGAAAAGTCTGATGAAGCTTCGATCTCAAGTGAAACATCACATTCTGAAGAAGTTGTCACACTTCAACAGAAAGTGAAGGAGTTCACTTCTGATCTTGCTAGATTTGTTAATGGCAGAGATAATCTAACAAAATTGCTAGGATGTCAAAGGCACTCTCTAAACAAAGAAGGCATTGGATATGATCATCAAGCTGATCATAAAGTATCAACAAAATCTTCAACTGTCTATGCTAAACCCACTCCAGTTAGAATTAGACCTATCTGTAACTTCTATGGAAAAGCTGGACATGTTATGTCAAAGTGTTTTCACAAGAAGAAGATGAAGTCTTCACAGACTCCTAGAACTAATAGAAAAGAACCCAGAAAAATATGGGTACCTAAAGATAAAATAATTTATGTTGCAGATATCCTTAATAGGACAAAGCAAACGCCTCTGCTGGTACCTGGACAGTGGCTGCTCGCGACATATGACAGGAGAAAGGTCTATGTTCCAAGACCTCCAGTCTAAAAATGGTGGATTTGTTACCTTTGGAGGCAATCAAAAAGGAAGAGTAATTGGTGTTGGTACAATTGGTGGTAAACCCCCTCTTCCCTCAATCTCTAATGTGCTTATGGTTGAAGGACTAAAACACAATTTACTTAGCATAAGTCAATTATGTGATAGTGGATTTGATGTCTCCTTCACTAAGAATGAATGCATAGTCAAAGACAAGAGTGGCAAGACCCTCTTTTCAGCTAATAGACAACAAAATCTTTATAAGATTGAGCTAACCGAACTCTCAGATCAAAATATAACCTGTCTGATGTCTAAAGAGGATGAAAGATGGTTATGGCATAAGAAACTAGGACATACTAGTATGAAACTTATTTCGAAATTGAAAAAGGATAACCTTGTGAGAGGATTGCCTGACATTAGTTTCAAGAAAGATGTTTTATGTGATGCATGTCAGAGAGGTAAACAAGTAAAATCAAGTTTCAAATCAAAAAAACCTTGTATCAACCTCTAGACCTCTTCAGCTGTTACACATGGATCTGTTTGGACCCGTTAGTGTTGCCAGTTTAGCTGGAATGAAATGTGAATTTGTCATTGTTGATGACTATTCTAGATTTATATGGGTACTTTTCTTAACCCACAAGGATGAGTCCTTTAAGACCTTCTCTGTATTCTGTAATAAAGTACAAAATGAGCAAGGTTTCTGTATTTCTACACTTAGAAGTGATCATGGGGGAGAATTTGAAAATGAGCAATTCAAACTGTTCTGTGAAGAGAATGGAATCTCTCACAATTGCTCTGCACCTAGAAATCCACAGCAAAATGGAGTGGTTGAGAGAAAGAACAGATCTCTGCAAGAGATGGCTAGGTCAATGCTCAATGAAAATAATCTCCCTAAGTACTTCTGGGCTAGAGCAGTAAACACTGCATGTTATGTGCAAAATAGAATACTTATAAGGTCTATCATAAAGAAGACTCCTTATGAATTGTGGAAAGGTAGAAAACCCAACATATCTTATTTCCATGCATTTGGAGGTGAATGCTTCATCCTAAATACCAAGGGTCAACTTGGAAAGTTTGATTCCAAGGTAGACAAAGGTATCTTCATTGGATATTCTGAAATGTCTAAGGCATATAGAGTTTTCAACTCTAGAATCTCTGTTGTTGAGGAATCCATTCATGTAAAATTCAATGATAATTTAAAGACTGATAGGGAACTATCAGATCTAGAAGATGATCTTGCAGGACTTGACCTTACCCAACAGACGAGTCAACAGCCAGACGTATCAAAAATTGAATCTGCTGAGGAATCTGTCAGACAAGTGGAGCAGACCAGTCATCAGTCAAGTCAACATCAGCATGATGATCTCAGAAGAGACTGGAAATTCAAAGCTCATCATCCTGAAGATTTTATCATTGGAAGTCCTTCTGAAGGTGTTAGAACCAGATCTGTCTTAAGAGAGTCAAGCAATATGGCTTTTTTATCTGATATTGAACCAAAGCATATTGAGGAAGCACTTGAAGATGAAAGCTGGATTCTTGCTATGCAAAAGGAACTTAATCGGTTCAAAATGAATGATGTCTGGAAACTTGTCTCCAAACCAACAGACAAGTCTGTTATTGGAACAAGATAGATTTTCAGAAACAAGCTAAATGAAGATGGCAAAGTCATCAGAAATGAAGCGAGGTTAGTAGCTCGGGGCTACAAATAGCAAGAAAGTATTGACTATACTGAGACTTTTGCATCTGTAGCTAGAATAGAAGCTATTCGCATACTCATGTCATATGCTGCACAACATCAAATTATTTTATTTCAAATGGATGTAAAAAGTACTTTTTTAAATAGAATAATTGAAGAAGAAGTTTATGTTAAACAACCTCCTGGTTTTGAAGATAATGAAAAACCAGATCATGTTTTCAAACTTAAACAGGCTTTGTATGGTTTAAAACAAGCGCCTAGAGCATGGTATGATAGACTTTGTTCTTTTCTTATGAATAATGGCTTTATAAGATGAAAAGTTGATATAACTTTATTTAAGAAATGCTCAAAAGATAACTTCATAGTAGTTCAAATATATGTTATGATATTATTTTGGAGCTACTAATGAAAAATTGTGTAAAGAATTCTCTAAGCTGATGCAAGCAGAATTTGAAATGAGCATGATGGGAGAATTGAAGTTCTTCCTTGGACTGCAAATCAAGCAGACGAGTGATGGTATCTACATCCATCAACAAAAGTACGTCGAGGAAATTCTAAAGAAGTACAAAATGGATAGCTCAAATATCATGAAAACTCCCATGCAAACTAATGCTAATCAAGCAAAGATGAGGAAGGTAAAAAGGTAGACCCAACTGTCTATAGAGGTATGATTGGATCTCTTCTTTATCTAACATCTAGCAGACCTGATATTCAGTTTAGTGTCTGTATATGTGCTAGTTTCCAATCTGATCCCAAAGAATCTCATCTTAAGGCTGTTAAAAGTATCTTTAGATATTTGCTTGGAACTACTAATCTTTGTTTAATGTACTTGAGAACACAAGATTACAGATTAGTTGGTTTTTGTGATGCTGACTTTGCTGGAGATAGAATTGAAAGGAAAAGCACCAGTGGAGGATGTCACTTCATTGGAGCAAACTTAGTCTCCTGGTCAAGCAAAAGACAGACCACTATCGCACTCTCAACTGCAGAAGCAGAATATGTCTCGGCTGCAAGTTGCTGCTCATAGCTATTATGGGTAAAACATCAACTCGAAGATTACTCTATATTTGAGCATAATATACCTGTCTGATGTGATAATTCAAGTGCTATTTGCTTAACTAAGAATCCCATACAACATTCTAAGGCTAAGCACATAGAAATCAAACATCACTTCATCAGAGATTATGTTCAAAAACGTGTATTTGATGATAAGTTTGTTAAAACTGAAAATCAACGGGCTGATATCTTTACAAAACCATTAGCTGAAGATAGGTTTAAGTATATAACAGATAGCTTGAATATGCGCTGCATTGTTGAATAACCTGTCTAATGTGTATTGCATTACCTGTGTGTGTTTAACCGGCTGACCCTTTGGGTCATACTCTTTTTGAAATAATATTTGTTTATTATCCTTTAAATGACGCTTTCTTTCTCTGAGGCAAAATGTGTACATGGCTGTTTTTATTTTAAATCTAAACTTTTTTTAAACCTCCATCTTTTCATTGTTTTCATTTAAAATTAAAACCGTCTTTGGTCTTTAAAAAGGGGAAAAAAATTTCTTTTAAAAGGTATTTCGTTCTCACGTTTTCAAATCTCTTTCTCTACATTTTTTTAAAACCATCAAGAGGATGCATCTGCTCAGGGGGAGCAGTTGAAGAAGCCTTTAGGTAAAACCAAAGGACAAACTTGCTTTTAACTCTTTTTGTTCTTTTTAGTACTTATTTGTAATTTTCTTTAAATTTCCTTGTACACAGCCAATGATGGTTAAATACAATTACCTCCTCTGTTTCTCTTTTTATCTTTTTTGATAATGACAAAAGGGGGAAAAAGTTAAATGAAAAATATTTTAATGTTATAAGCTAATATGAACAATTGTTTATCCGTATGTTTTAATGTTATAAGCTGATATGAACAAATGTTTATCCGTCTGATATTGAAATATTTTATCCGTCAGATATGGAAATATGATAAATAACATGTATATTTTATTTTCTCCCTGTCTATGTTTTATTGCTTTTGATAATGTCAAAAGGGAGAGAAAATACTAAGATAAGGCTAAGATAAAAAGATCAATGCTTTCAATGCTTATCTGTC
The DNA here is from genome assembly GCA_039655645.1 of Ammopiptanthus mongolicus. Classification (NCBI taxonomy): domain Eukaryota; kingdom Viridiplantae; phylum Streptophyta; class Magnoliopsida; order Fabales; family Fabaceae; genus Ammopiptanthus; species Ammopiptanthus mongolicus. The sequence continues at coordinate 76,398,018 of CM077346.1, read as the reverse complement.
TGATGCTTATCTGTCTAAGTATGTTGTGACAATGGAACAATGTTTAATCTGTCTGATCATGTTACAATTGTCTGATACATATACATGAGTGCTTTATGTGAATTTTCTAAGTTCATTAAATCATTTAACATGTTTTGTCATCATCAAAAAGGGGGAGATTGTTGAGTCTCCAAAATGTCTGCTGTGCATTGACCATAGTTTTGATGAGATTAAAACAATTATTCAATGATTTAATTGAACCTGTCTGTGGTGTTTAACTCGTCTACTCAGTGTGCAGATTGAAGGAACCTGTTTGAAACACAAGAAGGGGGGTTGAATTGTGTTTTAGACGATTTTAAATTCTTTTCGTAAGCAGATAATGGTTTTCGCAAGATTGGACGCTAAAACGATTAAAAGCAAAGAGAGCTCTTCCAAACACCAAGTTGGACGCTAACTTAGTTTGACTAAGATAAGAAGACAGCGTAATAAAAGGCAATTCAATCCCAGTTAGTTAGTTAGATAATAAACTAAAGTAAGAGTAAGGGAGAGAAAAGAACATAAAGATGTTATCCTGGTTCACTCTTAACCAAAGAGCTACGTCCAGTCCTCTCTACTTGAGAGCTTTATCCACTATAACAAAAACCTTTTGTTACAAAGTATTCAACACCTCTTCAGGCAGTATTCTCAACCTCTTCAGGTTCTCTAAGTATTCTTTTACAGACAAGCCTCTTCAGGCTCAACCAAACTGTGGTTTTGAAAAGAGTTTGTTCTACTAACTCACTAAATGTGAGAATTCGAAACTAAAGCTTAGACTCTTGAAAACAACTCTACATAGAGAATAATATGAAAGTGAGGATCAGAGTAGCTTTTCTAGCTTTGCAAGCTTGAGATTTTCTCTTTGATCTCTTGAGCTAATATTTGCTTGTATCTCTTGAAGAATTTTGAATTGCTAAGTGCTGCTTTACTTGTATTTTTGCTCAAGTTTAGTCTTCTTGTTCTGTCGTTGCACTTTCAAAGGATGGAGGTATATATAGCCTCTTGTCTTTGAGCAGACTTCACTCTTCAACGGATGGAAAAGGATCCGTTCTGATGAGCATTGAATGCATTTGATTCGTTGAGTCTGATGGTTTCTGAAGTTTCTGATCAGCAGGATAGACTGTCACGATGATACCTAAAAGTGGTGCTGACATATCCTCTGAGTAGAACGAAAGTTGCCTTTTGTTTATCCAAAACATGAAGGTCAACTTCTTTAGGTGACAGAGACATTCTGGCTTATGCTTTACATTTGTACGAATATTACAAAGAATGTTTTGTCCCAAGGGTATAAGCCTTTTACAGGGAATAATAAATTCAAATGCTTTTATAGGATATTCGCGCTTGAAATATAAAAGCATTTATTGGACTAGCCATTACACAAGGTAACCGAAAGAGTCTTTAGACTCAAGGTTCTATAAATTACCGTCCAGTCGTAAACCAAGACTAAATGTTGGACGAGATAAAGTCTTTGGACATGCTGGACGAGATAAAGTCTTTGGACTCAATTAAGTTTTATCCTGCACACTTAATATAAAACGTTAGTCCATAACAAATCTTTGTTCATCTAAAATTAGCTCTTTGTTAACATCAAAACTTAAGGGATTATTTGGACCATAGCCACTTTGGTTCCAACAATCTCCCCCTTTTTGATGATGACAAAGCATACTAATTTGATTGAACAAAGAGTCTTAGAGAGCTGAAGGGCTCCCCCCTATGACAAACATTCTAATCATTTAAAGCATCTAAACATTTAAGGCATATAAAACAGATATAAGCTTTTAAGCATGGAAAGCCAGACATGTATGTAAATATTCAATCAACCCATTTTCTCCCCCTTTTTGTCATCAGACAAAAGAGTGAGAAACACATCATAGTCAGTATATTTGAAAACAAATAAAACAAATTTTGTTTAAGAAGAGGGAGGAGGTTTAGGAATAAAATCTTTGAACATAGCCGCAATTTGCTGAAGGAGCACGCATTGTTGGCTTCTATGGTCCTTTGGACGAACTCTTGAAACTCAGGGGGAATAACCGAGCCGGAACTCTCAGCTGTGGCCCTGGGTGCGTCCACACCTCTTTGATCAGGAACTATACTAAGAGCCTGAGAAGGAGATGGATCAACAGGATGGACCATTGAGAGAGGGATCGGTTGAGACTTGGACTGAGCTGAGTCTGCAACTTGTTCCACTTCCTCAGTATGAGCTTCAGACGAAGGGTCCGCATAGACGATTCGGTGTCCCCAGTCTCTTCAGGAATAACCGGCTTTGGAGGAAGAGGAGGAGGAACATTAGGATCAATGACAGGTTTAGGTGGAGGTGGCAACACTGCAAGTATAATATTAATATCATCATACTTGTTTTCTCTCCATCTGATAGCAGGTAAAGGCAAAACCTTTTTAGGATATAGAGGTATCCCAAAGATATCGTCTATGATCATGTAGTCAGCTTCACGGATTCGATATTGTCTTGGGTAGACGCGAATCTCTGCTTTCTCCTCAATTGATTGTCCAGAAGATGATGCTTCTTGGGAACATCTCCAGATGTGGTTTTCCCAGTAGACCTTAGCATCTGGGTCAAATCTGAATCGAGGATCTTTCTTCCAAATGCTTGCTAGAGCCCCAGAGTCATCTCGATGTTTTTTTCCAAAACAGGGGATCAAAAGCATTTTTGTAAGGCATCGTCCATGACTCAAGCCTTTTGCGAAGGTCCTTATCCTTGTTGGGATCTAGAATAGGGAGCCTTGGACAAGCTCGAGGAGGAACAACTCCTACTCTTGTGCGGGAAGTCCTTGACCAAAATTTCTTTGGAAGGTTATGATGAATCTTAGCTTCCCGAGTCATGTCACATTCCTTCCGCACAGCATAATAAGGAAGAAAGTCCCGAACATCAGAATACTCCTTCCATGTGGATGGGTAGCTTGGAATGAAAGATAGGTCGGGATCAAGGATGAAGTTGGTTAAGCAAAACGTCCTTGCTCTTCTTTCGTACTCCATTTTGTAGCCTTTCTTGTTTTCATGATGAAGAACAACGTGCCTCTTTACATTGTAGTGGCACCATTAGAATGCCTCGTCCTTGATGAGGTTGGGATAGACTTTTCTTGGAGGAAACGTCTTCTTCTCAAGGCAAATAACCAAAGGTCCATGGGCTGTGTATATTTCAGAGGGCAGACGTTTGGTTGAAGTGTGTGGGATGGGGTAGTAGCCAGGTTTAGGGGGTGAGGTGGGTGGTGTGGGTGGTTGTTCGTATTCATATTCAGGTAATGGAAGAAGGCTTTTGGGGTGAGGTTCAGTAATGGGGGGTGTGTGTTCAAGGAATAGAACAAGAAAGTCGCGTTTGACCTCAGCCCAAATTGAGCATTTGTTACTGTGGTCTATACCGGGGATGCGTCTATATTTTCTTTTGGAAAAGATCTGTCTGGGGTAGGGAGCACCATAAGGTTGGAAGGGGTGATCTCCCCAGGGTGTGAACCAGTCTTCGGGTTCATTTGGTGAGGTTAGAGTTTGAGTTTGTGGTAGGTCAGTGGGTGAAAGTGGTAGGGAAGGTTCAAAAGTTAAGTCTTCGATCTCAGACGATTGGACAAGAGAAGAAGTAATAACTGAACTGGAGATAGGTTCAGTATTACCTTTTGTCTTTGCTCGAGTTGACCTTACCCTTGTTGACAAAGGTTTAGACAGAGGTGCAGCAGACGAGGTTTCCAATCTTGGCCCTTTAACTATCCTGGAGATGGGTAGATTGTCCTCTTCATCCTCATCAGTGGGAGCTAGAACCAGCTTCCTTTTTCTGGATGGTTGGACGGTGAGCTTTGGACGAGAAGAAGGAGTCTTAGCTATTGGACGAGCTAGTTCAGCAGAGCGTCCAGCAGTGACACATTGTTCAGACGCTTCTTCTGAGCCTTACGTCTGAGCTCCTTTTTGTTTTCCTTCAAGTTTGGACTTTTTGAAGCAGTCCAACTGCATCATCACCAAACTTTGCCTGCTAAACTCAGGCTGATGCACACGTTCAATGCCATGAACTCCATAGTATGTGAACTTTCTTTCTGGAGCCAAGTTCTTTAGGTCATCGTAGACCATATGCTTCTCGAATATTTTTGAGAGAAGAGCACCATAGATGATTGCAGTATTCTTCCTAGAGCCTTCAATGGCATATTTGAAGAAGGAAAAGAGAAGGTGTGGAAGGTTTATCTGCCTTTCTAGAATCAAATGAACCAGGCAAAATTGATGAGCCTTTGATACATTATCCTTCGACCCAGCCTTATGAAGGATAGCCTTGTTCAAGATTTGGTGAAGATAAAGGATAGCTCGTCATCGTCTGATACATCATCATCAGACTGATCAGCTTCATCACTGGACTCATCAGCTTTTAAAGCTTTTGAGTTGTTGGACCTATGAGCTTTCAGGGCAATCCCTTTGTTCTTCTTTCCAGGATTGTCAAGATCAAGCTCATGCTCATGAACTTGAAGCGCCCCGACAAGATCATCCAGAGTCAAAGTAGAGAGATCTTTGGCCTGGGTGATTGCAGTGACAAGAGGTCTCCATTTCTTAGGCAGACTCCTAAGAATCTCGGTGACATTCTCCTTGGTAGTGTAGACCTTTCCAAGGGATTTCAGATTGTTGATGATCGTCTGAAAGCGACCCATCATGTCTAGGATGGACTCTCCTTCAGCCATGGTGAACATTTCATACTGGCCAACCAGCATGATGATTTTAGAGTCCTTCACCTTGGTTGTCCCTTCATGGAGATTAGACAAGTTGTCCCATATTTGTTTGGCTGATTCACATGCGTGAATCTTCTGAAATTCATCAGGACTGAGGGCACACATTAATGCATATCTTGCTTTATGATTCAGTTCCATTCTAGCCCGTTCAGCATCAGTCCAGTCGTCTTCTGCTTTTTCTGTCCCGTCAGAGTTGAGACAAACGTTAGGACCTTTTGTGATTCTGGTCCAAAGAACTGAGTTTGTCCCGAGGATGAAACCTTTGAATCTTTCCTTCCAGTACAGGTAGTGAGTACCGTTGAAGAATGGCGGTCTGGTCATGGAAGTACCTTCCATAACAGGTTGACTCCCGCTTGGCATACCTGGTCCAGACATATCTGTAGTAGGATCTTTTTCCTCTACATGGCAAAGTGCTCAACCCAGAGGCCGAGCTCTGATACCAATTGAAGGAACCTGTTTGAAACACAAGAAGGGGGGTTGAATTGTGTTTTAGATGATTTTAAATTCTTTTCGTAAGCAGATAATGGTTTTCGCAACATTGGACGCTAAAACGATTAAAAGCAAAGAGAGCTCTTCCAAACACCAAGTTGGACGCTAACTTAGTTTGACTAAGATAAGAAGACAGCGTAATAAAAGGCAATTCAATCCCCGTTAGTTAGTTAGATAATAAACTAAAGTAAGAGTAAGGGAGAGAAAAGAACACAAAGATGTTATCCTGGTTCACTCTTCACCAAAGAGCTACGTCCAGTCCTCTCTACTTAAGAGCTTTATCCATTATAACAAAAACCTTTTGTTACAAAGTATTCAACACCTCTTCAGGTAGTATTCTCAACCTCTTCAGGTTCTCTAAGTATTCTTTTACAGACAAGCCTCTTCAGGCTCAACCAAACTGTGGTTTTGAAAAGAGTTTGTTCTGCTAACTCACTAAATGTGTGAATTCGAAACTAAAGCTTAGACTCTTGAAAACAACTCTACACAGAGAGTAATATAAAAGTGAGGATCAGAGTAGCTTTTCTAGCTTTGCAAGCTTGAGATTTTCTCTTTGATCTCTTGAGCTAATATTTGCTTGTATCTCTTGAAGGATTTTGAATTGCTAAGTGTTGCTTTACTTGTATTTTTGCTCAAGTTCAGTGTCCTTGTTCTGTCGTTGCACTTTCAAAGGATGGAGGTATATATAGCCTCTTGTCTTTGAGCAGACTTCACTCTTCAACGGATGGAAAAGGATCCGTTCTGATGAGCATTGAATGCATTTGATCCGTTGAGTCTGATGGTTTCTGAAGTTTCTGATCAGCAGGATAGACTGTCACGATGATAGCTAAAAGTGGTGCTGACATATCCTCTGAGTAGAACGAAAGTTGCCTTTTGTTTATCCAAAACAAGAAGGTCAACTTCTTTAGGTGATAGAGACATTCTCGCTTATGGTTTACATTTGTACGAATATTACAAAGAATGTTTTGTCCTAAGGGTATAAGCCTTTTACAGGGAATAATAAATTCAAATGCTTTTACAGGATATTCGCGCTTAAAATATAAAAGCATTTATTGGACTAGCTATTACACAAGGTAACCGAAAGAGTCTTTGGACTCAAGGTTCTATAAATTACCGTCCAGTCGTAAACCAAGACTAAATGTTGGACGAGATAAAGTCTTTGGACATGTTGGACGAGATAAAGTCTTTGGACTCAATTAAGTTTTATCCTGCAGACTTAATATAAAACGTTAGTCCATAACAAATCTTTGTTCATCTAAAATTAGCTCTTTGTTAACATCAAAACTTAAGGGATTATTTGGACCATAGCCACTTTGGTTCCAACACAGATTAAAACATTAAGTATCTATATGATCTGAGTTCTAGCGTGTTAACACCCGTCTGGATCTAAGGCAAAAGTTCATTCGTCTGAACAATGGAAAATTCATTCGTCTAAACAATGGAAAGTTCACTCGTCTGAACTAGGAGAAGTTCACCCGTCTAATGAAGTCTTCACCAGTTTGTTGACCAGCGTTGAAGAAATCCCTTCAACCTGTCTAATGAAGAAATCAACTGTCTGATCAAAGGAAGACTCACCTGTCTGAAAGACTACGCAACTGACGTCATTCTCTTTATTAAGAGTCAACCCGTCTAATGAAGTTACTCACCCGTCTGGTGACTAACATTGAAGAATGTATTGATTGAAAGTTGTCTCGTCTCTGAAAAGGAATTTCAACAAAGTACTTTGCCTGAACACAACCGTATCTTACACCAAAATGGAAAGTCTTCCCTCTGATGGCAAAGAGCAAGTATAAAGACCTGCTAAGACCAAAGGTGTTTCAGAAGTCTTCACCTTTCTGATGAGAGAGAACAAGCGAAGTTCTCAAGGCTTTAATGGCTAATTAGAATGACTCTTTGCATTTATTGAAGATCTGCAAAAAGCCAAGCCTTCAAACATTGTGTCCAACGGCTTTAAAATCTTGAAGCCTATTTAATGAAGAAGACTTTGAAGATTCAAGTAGAGAAGAGAACGAATAAAGCAATCAAAGAGCATTTACTCTGAGCATTTATATCTTCATTCTTTCATTATTTATTCTTCAATCATTTGAAGTTATTACGCAGTCTTTTAGAACTTCACATTTAATGCACTCGTCTGAGTGCTAGTGAAAGACATGCAAATTGTAATTTACTTTACAACTTCTCGCAGACAATACCCGTCTGAGCCTGGAGAGGCTAGGTGTGCAAACAATACTCGTCTGGAGCCTGAAGAGGCTAGATGTGAAAATAATACTTGTCTGTCCTGTAACCTGATTCAGTTATAGTGAGAAAACTTGGTGCTGCTAGGGACTGGACGTAGCTTCATTGTTAAGGGGTGAACCAGGATAAAACCTACTGAGTGATCTCTCTCTTTCCCTTAACTCTTTAGTTTGATTATTTATCTTAACTATCATCTAACTAAAGGGGTTTATAATTGTGTTTATCAAACCTATTTTCATCTTGCATGATTTTGTGTTTTTTGTGAAAACCTTCAGACGAGTTATTAGTCTGATTGACCTGTCGGAGTTTACTCGTCTGTGCCTTACCCGTCTGTGCTTGCGAAAAATTTTATAATTCCGCTTAAATTTGTCAAACACCATTCAACCCCCCTTCTAGTGTTTGTACCTGTCTATTTCAGCATGACCATGCTAAGTTGGGACAATATGAGATATTGAGCCCAAATGATTGCACGTCTGTTTCTTGATCGAGGAACATATAATTGGACTTAACAAGGATGACTATGTCTTGTGTTCAATTGAGACATTGTGATGAAGAGACATTGGCTACAGTGTACATATGATCACAATTAAGGTTGTATTGTATCACCGATATTCTCATTAATTAAGTAGCAATGATATATTACTCGATGCCACTCATTATTTATAATATTAAATTGGATTTAATATTATTTTCAACTTAATGAGAATCTATAGGGTCACACACATATAGCAAATGATCGAAGAAGTAGTTTAATTGATTAATTAAATATGGTTTAATTAAATAATTAAATAATGAGCCTGTAATGTACAAGAACCCATTAGGGATAAGGGTTAGTGAGTGATACCCTATATAAAGCTATGCACGTCACTTAAGCACAAAAAAAGAACTGAAATAACATAAGTTACATAGGAGTTGCTAATCCCAGTGGTCGCTTTCCTTGTGTGTGTCGCGCCCCTCTCCCCTTTCCTAATAGCTAGCACTACGCTATCTCCGACGGTGGTTTTCTCACATAGACTGAGTAGAGTTATTGCTACCTTGCAATACTAGTGATAGAGGAGCCTCTCCTTTTGTGGTTTTAGCAGCAGTGTTCATTGGATCTGTTGCGTTGTAGCTGTGTTGATCAAGTTGCTACCCTCACCATAACAGTGTTTGTATTAACCAGTGCTGCTGACATGTTCACAGTGTTCGTGGTAAAACTTCGCTACAAGAGGTAAACGTTTAATCCCTGTGATACATGTGCAATGCGAGATCTTTTGTATAAGGGGTTCTCCACTTAAGACGGTTTTGATAGTAAAATTTTAAAGTTATGCCTCTTGATTCCCCAACAGTGGTATCAGAGCGTCTGGTCGTGTTTGCCATGTTTCCTTGGATGTTTGCCTTGTATTTATAACATGTGAAGCATGATTTTAATTGCGTATATGATATGATTGTATGTTAAAATATGTTTCTGTATGCTTATATTCATGTATGGTGAATGTTACAGCATGTTATATGTGGTTTGTGGTGTTGCGACTGCCAAAAAACGTTTCTACGGGGTTGAGCATGGTCCCGCTAAATTAAGCATGATCGTGCATATGGTTGAGCACAATCGCGCTAAATTAAGCACGGGCGTGCATATGGTTGAGCATGGCTGTGCATAAACCTGATCAGCGTCAACGAATTTTTTTTGCACGGGCGTGCACTGTGCAGTATGAGCGTGCACAGTACAGAACGAGCGTGCTTAGAGAAGCACGACCGTGCATCTGATCCAACAACATCAGCGAGTTTTCAACGTGTCCGTGCTTTGTGAAGCAAGACCGTGCTGCTGGACAGATTGTTGACTTTGTATCCTTTTGCACCTTTATAAATTGTTTATTAAATGTGCGGTATATGGTTTTGACTCTAGTTTTGGTGTTTTATTTACTTGGTAAATACGTCCTGCGGGTCGTGGTTTATTTTATAAATACGGTCTGTGTGTCGTGACATTTAATTTATTTATTTTAAATCTTGTAATTGCTCAGGTTGACATGGAGCCAACACTAGATGATGACGCCAATGGAAGAGACTTGAGAAATTTGCTCGTGGGGTCAAAGATTGTAATAATTAGTCATTTAATTATTGCAGTATAGTTAGGCCATAACCATAATATCATGTATGTCTTGTATGTTTATGTATGCGATGCATGAGATGTATGTTTATATGCATGTATGTCTTGTATGTTTATGTATGCGATGCATGAGATGTATATTTATGAGCATGTATGTGTCTTGTATGCTTTATATGTTAGTTGAATATATAAAAGCATGTTTGTCATGTATGCTATGAGAGACGTTTCTATGAGATACAAAAGCCGGTGAGATCACTTAATAAAATTCCCTCAAATAAATTAAGTTTCAATATGCCTCCCGATGCGTTGCACTCATCAAGGTCGGAATCGTTGAGTGTGCGTCATGCCGAAGCTGAGCACCTTGATTTACTCTTGGTGAGGCACGAAAGGTGAAATATCATACTGCCAATCACTGGGTTTGACTTATCTAAGTATTTCAATAGGATTGAAATGGCTTAGAGGCATGGGGTTGGGCATTAATCCATAGGATGGATTAAAATAAGGAGTTATTCACTCAACTGATCCAAGAATTACATAGGGATGTAATTGGAAAGGAGATTCCTACCTAAATAACTGAGTTAATGGGAGATCAGCCAAAGTTGACTCAAGACAAGGTGAAATATGGATCTTGGTCCTACTAGAAAATCTTCCAACGGGATTTTCCGAGTCAATGAGGAGGGTCATTGATTTGAGTAAAATAGTGGGAACGTATTTAATAAAGACCTATTAAATATGTTTTTAATCATGATACTTATATTCTGTATGTTCCTGTATAAATAACCATGGCTACAAACACAACTTGTATTTTATTGTTGTGATATATCCTTGAGAAGGATGAATTGTATAGAATTTTCTGGATAGCTACAAAAATTTGAGGATTGTCCTTAAGTACGATAAAAAGGTTGTATGTTCTTGAGCAACCGATTCTCAAGTAATTTGTTGCTACTGCCATAAGGGTTGAAAATGGTGCTTAGTAGAAGCATCAAGTCGATGCCATGGTGGTGGATGTCTCATGCTTGCAATCATGGAAGTTTCTGATATGATCATGAACTTCATGATACTCTGACAAGAGCTAGCAAGGCATGAGAGGTACCAGAAAAAAGTATAAGAAGAAGAAAGGAAGTATGACTTCTACTTCGAGCATTATGTTGTAAAAGTCAACCTACTCCAATTATGAATTGTTTGAGGTCTACAAACCTTGCTTGTTTGGAAAGATGACTAAGCTCCATTTACCAATAAGGTGAAAGAGATGACAATTTTTTGGCATTATGCATAGTGATGTATAAGGGCCTCTAAACAAGTTTGCTAAAAGATAGGTTTTCATACTTCGTCTCATTTACTGATGACTTCAGTACACATGGATTTGTGTTGGACACAAGTGAAAAAATCTTTGAAAAGTTAAAAGAATTCAAGAATGAAGTAGAGAACCAACTTGGCAAAAGTATCAAGGCCATACGATCAGATCGTGGTGTTGAGTACCTAAGCCAGGGGTTTGATGAATATTTAAAAGAGTGTGGGATAATATTCCAACTTGTACCTCCTAGAACACCTCAATGGAATGGTGTGTCCAAAAGGAGGAATCACACCTTGTAAGACATGGTATGCTCTATGATGAGTCATTCAGACCTTTCAGACTCTTTCTGGGGATATGCATTACTTACAGCAGCTTTCACACTTAACCATGTTCCATCTAAGGCGGTTGATAAGACTCCTATGGGATATGGACGGGCCAAAGGCCTAGTCTGTCATTTATGAAGATTTGGGGTTGTGATGTCTATGTAAAAAGTTTAATTACGAATAAACTTGGACCCAAATTGGATAAATATATTTTTGTAGGGTATTCTAAGGAAACCAAATGATACTATTTCTATAACCCTTCTACGGACAAAGTGTTTGTCGCTAGGATTGAAGTGTTCCTTGAGAAGGAATACATCTCCAAAGGAGACAGTGGGAGAAATATAGAACTTGGAGAAATCAAAGAACCACAAATTACTGTCAACCTGAAATGGAACAAGAACTGGCTCCTCAAGGAGTTGTGGTAAAACCACCACTTCAAGTAACACAAGAACACAAGAACTGTGTAGGTCAAACAGGACATGTTAGCAAGGTGAGATATATGGAATACTCCTAACTCAAGAAGGTGATGTACTACTCATGGATCAGAATCTATGTACACTAACTAGGTTTGGGCCTTGGTAGAGCCACCCGAAGGGGGTAAAACCCATAGGGTGCAAGTGGGTCTTCAAGAAGAAGACTGACATGGATGGAAAGGTGAATATCTTTAAGGCGCGACTGGTCGCGAAAGATTTCAAGCAAATTCATGGTCTTGACTATGTTGCAATGATTAAATATGTTCGGATTCTACTTGCTATTGCTACATAGTGTAACTATGAGATCTAGCAAATGGATCTTAAAATTGCATTCCTTGAAGGGAATCTTCTTAAGGATGTGTACATGACACAACTTGAGGATTTTGTGAATCCAAAGAATGCTGGGAAAGTATGCAGGTTGCAAAGATCCATTTATGGATTAAAGCAAGCTTCCAGAAGCTAGAGTCTTCGTTTTGTTGAAGTTGTGAGATAGTTTAGATTCATCAAGAATGAAGATGAACCTTGTGTGTACAAGAAGGTTAGCGGGAGAATAGTTGTTTTTTTCGTATTGTATGTGAATGATATACTGCTCATCGAAAACAATATTCCTATACTACAAAATGTAAAGACATGGTTAGGGAGTTACTTCTCAATGAAGGCTTAGGCAAAGCTTCATATGTATTGGGAATTAGGATCTATAGTTATAGATCGCTAAAATTATAAGCCTTTAGTCAAGGTACATATGTTGACAAAGTGCTTAGGTGCTTTAGTATGCATGATTCTAAGAAGGGTCTCTTGCCTATGTCACATGGCGTAGGCCTGTCCAAGGGATAGTTCCCTGCTACATCTGATGAGAGGGAACACATGAATAAGATTCCATATACTTCGGTAATTGGATCTAATATGTCTGTCATGATATGTACTAGACCAGATGTTTCATATGCTTTGAGCATGACGAACAGGTACCAATCTGATCCTGGTGAAGGTCTGCACAACAGTCAAGAATATCCTAAAGTACTTGAGAAGTACTAAGGATACATCCTTAGTTTATGGTGGTGAGGAAGAGCTCATTGTAAAGGGTTACACCGATGCTAGCCTCCAAGCCGATAAGGATGACTCTAGAACTCAGTGAGGATTCGTGTTTTGCCTCAATGGTGGCACTGTGAGCTTGAAAAGGTTCCAAGCATGAGTTAGTTGCTGATTTTATTATAGAGGCCAAGTATATGGTTGCCTTAAATGCATATTTACAGGCCATTTAGATCAGGAAGTTCATTTATGAACTAATCGTGGTTCCTAAACTTTGCGAACATCATTGATCTCGTTGCGATGATGATGGATGAATCGCGTAAGTTAAGGAAACTTGATCTCACCAATGATCCAAACATATACTTAGACGCTTCCATCTCATTCGATAGATGATCGATAGTAGAGATGTGAAGATGTGCAGAATGACAACACTAAACGATCCGCTAATGGCTCTAGTGCTAGTAGGAGATTGTTGGTGTAAGCCCTAGTGGCCAATCTATTTTAAATAGATAATCATTTGCATTATGACTTTAAAAATATATTTGATATATGTACAAGGCATTCATTTATATATATATATATATATATATCATAATAAAGTCCTTAGAATAGACAGTTCGTTTAATGGGACATCAAGTGTGACTTGATCATGAGACTCATTAAACTAATGAACGTTATTCTTAAAGTATCTGTAGTCAATTATTATTATTAATTAGGACAATAATAATACATCGAGACTATTATGTGAGTGACATGATAACCACATCTCACGGGTCATGGATATATGATATCATGTATTCACATAGGTACAAATATTGGTGGAATAATTATAGTGGATTTATAACGTCCTTCATTATATTAGTAACCCAAGATAATTATTTAGATATAATATGAAGAAATAATTTTGTTTTCTAAATAATATTACTCAATAAATACTTAGTGTACATTAATAATAATATCAAAATAATGCTTATATCCTTGAACCAATAAAATACCAAATAACATAATAAGTTTAAAAGCCTAAAAAACTGAGCGTCTACTACAACTCGCATGATGAATAAATACTTAACGATGACATAGGTTTTCTTGGCATAAGCCATAACATACTAACCAAATACTAAAAACAAGAAGATAATCTTCAAGTTTACGTATGCTCAAATGTGACGTCTTCAAGTTCTGAAAACAACACTACTAATGAGATTTATAATCCCAGTGAATAAAAATACAGTTATAAACTTTTTCGCAAAAGCGTTGTCTCAGCCGGTGCGGCCATTGGAAAAACAATTCATGGTACCCGCAATTTTCCAAAATAATAGCATTATAAAATAAAAATAATAATTATAATAATAATAATATAAATTATTATTAGCAATAATCAGTCATCATCAATACATCATAAATCAAGTAAGTCAAAATCTCATATATCAAATAATTTCAATAAACTACATATGTCATATGACTATCGAACATCACTCAATAGTGGCGTCTCATTGCCTACCTCTACTCAAGAGAGGTATTTTGATGTCACCTTCACATTGGTGACATTATTCATTTTTTGATACCAACCGTGTGCACTGACGATATTGTTCATTTTTCAAAATCCCAATATATGACGATGTTGCTTTCGATACCCTGTCAACTGGCGGTATTACATAATTTCGACATCCCGATACAATGGCGATGTTACTTTCGATACCCCATCAACTGACAATATTACATAATTTCGACATCCCAATTCAATGGTGATGTTACTTTCAATACCCCTTTCATAGGCGGTATTTCTCAAACGTCATGTCACTTGCATAATGATCAATTAAACATGCCAAATCAAATATATATATCATCACATAACTCAAGTAAAGCATGTCAAACAACTAATACAAATATCAATCATACATCTCATATTATCAATCACAAGTATAAATGCTCAATCTAATAAACTTTTGTTATAATAGAAAACCCCAATTCAATTTATAGTTCTTGGACCCTAACATAGAAAAACCTAATTTTCTCAAATCAATCTTCCAAATTCATTATTGATTTTAAGACCCAAAATCTCAAATCTTTATACCATGAAAGGGTGAGAAAAAAAATATTTTTATTCACCGTGTATAGACCTCCAAAAGCTCCAAATATAATTTAAAACAAATCCTAGTGTTTCATCAACAATTGTTCTTCTCTTCATTCACGTTGTTGGATCTGCGTGATTCCCTACTGAGCGCTGCAACCTACACTCCTCTGTACCCTCTATATCTTCCTTTTAATGTTGTTGTTGGCTATTGTGAGGTTTCGCTACAAACGGCGCACCCCTCTTAAATTAAAATAGAGTAAGGTTTTTATCTTTCACTTAAATCCATCTGATTTTAAATTATTATGGCCCCCTTAAGTAGGTTTTTATCTTTCACTTAAATCCATCTGATTTTAAATTATCATGGCCCCCTTCTACTTAATTGGCAAAGAAAATCTTCTAACCTAAGTCGAGTACGTGACAAAGTTACATGATTGTTTTTGAGACGACCCGCCGTCCCATCAGTAGAACCTAAGATATTAACTAATCTTAATCGCATAATAAATGTTAGCGCGCCTTATTAAAACGAAGCGAAGGAAAAAATTTAGCGCGGAAGCAAAACAATAAGCGGCACGCTACGTTTCAAAGTACACAGTTTTAAATATAAAGAAATATATCACATACATCATTGCCCTATCAGTAGGGCTACAGTAGTAAAGTAGTACATACAGAGTATATTGTTACAAACCAAAATAACAGTACGAAAGATAGGCCGAGGGACAGCTCTCCGGCTAATCACGATCACTGCCCAACCTCTCGAGGCTAGGGTCCGTAGCCCGTCCTCCGGCGTCAGGCTCGTACGGAATGCCGGCCAGTTCCTCGGTAGTTGGTTCCTCTTCGGGATCTTCCCATTAAATAAAATGACAGATATAGAAAAATAAAGGGAGATAAGAAACATAATTCATCAATATGGGAGAGGGGCATCAGTACATCATATATATACATCACACAACACGGATAACATATATAACACAACCTCATCCATCTCTTAAGTCACCCATCACAATCATTTCAAACACCGTTCTCTCGAATAAGCCTATAGGAGGGATACTAGTCCCTATGTATATGTTGTCTTCCCTATATGCATGTCGGCCGATACATCACGTCCCCAATTGGACATCACCGTCGGGATTACATCACATCACATCACATCATATCCCGCCTCGGGATTTTACGTAACGTCCCCAATTGGACATCCCCCTTTGGGACCAAATGCTGTGGTATGAAATGTTATGAAAATGCAACAAACATCCATCACAGGTTGATATCGGAACCTCACGCCTAAACACTCGTCCATGACCACGACACATCGCATCACATCAATGTCAACATCAATCATCAACACCAACATCACATCATCATCAACATCACATCAGCATCAGCATCACGACATCTTGCGTCTACGAGCCACAGCTCCACGGTCGGGACCACAACGATATCAACCCGAACAACATCAATGCTCACCATACTCTCATCGACACTCAACCAACCAATCAAAATAAACATCACAACAGAAGATCTTTCCAGTACAGTTATCATCATAAATTCAGACAATAGTTCATCAAACAGACAGTTCACCCAAAATAAAATCAACAGGTAATCAATTAAATAATTCAACACAATCAACCTCAATCAGTCTCATCATTCATAATATCGACTTAGCGGTGATAGCCCAAAAGTACCTACACCTAGGGTCTTGGCACTTTATCCAGGGCTCAACCTCTAGTAGGGTTTTAGGGTTTCCCTACACAGATATATATATATTCTATATTAAGCTTGCCTTCCCGACGATATTAGTTCTTTCTCCCCACCTTAGGAATGTTCACGTGCAGCTCCGGCTACGACCCTACAACAGTCAGTCGGGTGCGCTGTCGGATGTTCGAATCCTGTCCGATTCTATACAACAAAATACAACCAGAAATCAATACAGTTAAGTCAAAAACTCCCTAATTCCTTAGGATTAGCTACTGCCCCTATTTAATTAATTAGGCTAGGGATGTCGAACAATTCCTAACTTTTGGATCGATGATCCTTAGGTATCCCTAAACATAATCAATGAAGGCATTAGTTCAAAAAGCAAAGATTTCTCCTACTGCACTATCCCTAGGGTTCGGCCCTATTGAATGAAAAATATGAAAAATAGCTAGGGAGCTCCAAAAATCCTCATTTTTTGGATAGCACCCTAACTAAATGTGATAACCCTAGATATCAAGTCAAAACATCAAAAACCAACCAAAAACCCTACCCTACCCTACACAATAGGGGGTTTCGGCCTCTTTCTCAAAAAAAAAAGCTAGAGAGATTTCTTGGCTCTAATCTCTTGGATCATGCAAGTGTGTCATGAACCTAGGCCATAGAAACTAGTTTGGTATCAAAATGACTTTCCTACAATTTATCATGGATTTTTGAAGATTTAGGGATAAAAACCCTAACATTTCTAATCATGAAATTTAGAGGAGAAAAATGAGAGATTGAGAGAGATAGAGATGACAAGCTACCTCCTATGATGATCTGCTTCAAGTTTGGTGAAGATTGCTTCAAGAAATCCCAAGGTTTAAAGCTCCAAAAATGAAGAAAAATGGTGAGAAAGGAGAAAAGAAGAAAAGAAGAGAAAAGGAAGAAGAAAGTGTTGGGGCTGCTGGGTGAGGGCTGGCCGAAAAATGAGCGAGTGAGGATGGAGAAATATTGGATATTTAATGTGAAGACTTAAGGCTTAAGACATAGTAAAAGGTAATTAGTAACAAAAATTAATCAAGGGCAATTTGGTCAATTCACGTCCCGACATTTCGAAAATCCTCACGACACTGGTAGGAGTCCCCGAATAATTTAACAAAGTCCTGGTATTAAAATTATTGGCTCAAGGTTCTCGAAAAACCCTAAGACAACTCGAATCGTCTACCCGATCGATTTTCGGTCCGAATATAAAATATTATTTATATTTTTGGACGTCAGGACACATTTTAGCAAAAAGGTAGAGGATTGAATTTTAAGACTAATGGTTCTGACCGTTAGTCAAAATGAGGTCATGATAGTAGAAAAACACTATCATCAGAAAAAAAACATAGATCGGGCTCCGTTTGAGTTTTCGGCCCAAAACTTAACCATAGTCTCCTACGATGGCGTAGAGTGTGACTATGGCCTCGGAATAATTTATTAAAGTTTCTAGACCGTCCAATAAAATACAATTACTTAAATACTGGTTAAATAAAAAGATTAAGAAAATCGAGTGTTACATTACTACCCCCTTAAAAAGAATTTCATCCCGAAATTCAACGTACCTTCTTAAAACAGGCTCGGATATTGCTGTTGCATGTCCTCTTCGCGTTCCTAGGTAGCATCCCCGGTAGCTTCATTCCATATGATCTTGAACAACGGAATGTTTTTACCTCGGAGTTCCTTTATCCTTCTATCCGCGATCCTAACAGGTAGAGCTTCATACTCAAGGTTATCTCTTAATTGTATTGACTCTGGTTCTAAGACGTGTGATGGATCGGGATATTACTTTCTCAGCTGAGAGACGTGAAAAACGTCATGAAGGTTGGATAAGTTTGGGGGTAAAGCGATGTGATAGGCCACAAGACTAATTCGGCGAAGAATTTGAAAAGGTCCAATGAACCTTGGAGTAAGCTTTCTAGATTTTATTGCCCTGTCGATTCCAGTTCTCGGAGTCACTCTCAGAAAAACATGGTCTCCTTCCTGGAATTCTAACGGTCTTCTCCTCTTATCGCTGTAACTCTTCTGCTTGTCCTGTGCGATTTTCATCTTTTCCCGTATCCTCTTGATCTGTTCCGTCATCTGTTGCACTACCTCTGGTCCTAACACTTGACTTTCGCCATTCTCATACCAACACAATGGCGTTCTACACTTCCTGCCATATAATGCTTCGCAAGGTGCCATAGCTATACTTGAATGAAAACTATTGTTATAGGTGAACTCAATTAACGGTAAGAACTCCTCCTAACTTCCTGTGTGTTCCAAAACACACGCTCTTAAGAGGACTTCCAACGATTGAATCGTTCGCTCGGACTGACCATCCGTCTGAGGATGATAAGCAGAACTCAACCTTAACTTAGTTCCCAAAGCCTCATGTAATTGCTTCCAGAACCTAGATATAAATCTAGGGTCTTTGTCTGAAACAATACTAGATGGCACTCCGTGCAACCTTACTACTTCCTTGATGTAGATTTAGGTTAACTTTTCTAACGTATAACTTTCTCTAATAGGTAAGAAGTGAGCACACTTCGTCAACCTATCAACGATTACCCAAATTGCATCATGCCTCTTATTAGTCCTCGGCAAACCAACCACGAAATCCATAGATATTTCATCCCATTTCCATTCTGGGATATCTAAAGATTGTAGCAGTCCTGCTGGCTTTTGGTGTTCTATCTTCGCCTTCTGACACACCAAGCAAGCCAACACATACTCGGCTATCTCCTTCTTCATTCTGGGCCACCAAAATATTTTCTTTAAGTCTTGGTACATCTTGGTAGCTCCTGGATGAAAACTCAACCTACTCTTGTGCCCTTCCTCTAAGATTATTCTTCTTAGCTCTATATCCATTGGCACACAAATTCTATCTCCATATCTCAAGACTCCATCTTGATTCATCCTAAACTCAGAAGTTCTGCCTTCCATCACTCGTTCCTTTACTTTCTGAAGATACTGATCAACTTCCTGCTTCTTTTTTATTGTCTTCAAAAAGTCGCTCGTTAATGTGACCATTCCTAGGTGTATCTTATCCCTAGATAATTCCATGCCTAGATTCAAATCTCTAAACTGTTCAACCAGTTCCAGCTCTTTCACCATCATGGCAGATACGTGCAAGGATTTCCTACTTAACGCATCCGCTACCACATTCGCTTTTCCTTGATGGCATTGTAGATCGAATTCATAATCCTTTATGAATTCCATTCATCTCCTTTGCCTCATATTTAACTCTTTCTGATCAAATAGATACCTTAAGCTCTTATGGTCACTGTACACTATAAACTTAGCTCCATATAAATAGTGTCGCCATATCTTTAAGGCAAACACTATAGCTGCTAGCTCCAAATCATGAGTCGGATAATTCCTTTCATGAATTCTTAGCTGCCGCGAAGCATATGCTACCACTCTCCGATCTTGCATTAAAACACAATGCAATCCTTGGTATGACGCATCACAGTACACGTCAAACGGTCCTGAAGAATCCGGTAACGTCAATACTGGTGACGTAGTCAGCCTCCTTTTCAGATCCTGAAAACTATTCTCACATTCATCCGTTCAATTAAAGGATATTCCCTTCCTTGTTAGTTGCGTCATTAACAACGCGATTTTTGAGAATCCTTCGATGAACCTTCGGTAATATCCAGCTAGTCTTAGGAAACTCCGTATCTCACTTATCAACTTAGGACTTTCCCATTGCATCACAGCTTCAACCTTTGCTGGATCTACCGTTATCCCATCACGATTAATCACATGACCTAAGAATTGTACTTCGTCTAACCAGAATTCACACTTGGACAACTTTGCATAAAGTTATCGGTCCTTTAACACTTGAAGCACAATCCTAAGATGTTCCTGATGTTCTTCGTGATTGAGGGAATAAATAAGAATGTCGTCGATAAACACAACAACAAACTTATCTAAGAACGGTCGGAAGATCCGATTCATGTAATCCATGAACACTGCTGGAGCATTAGTTACGCCAAAAGGCATAACCAGGTACTCGTAGTGTCCATATCGGCTCCTAAACGCCATCTTCGGTATATCCTCTCTCTTGACTCGAATCTGGTGATAACCAGATCTTAAGTCAATCTTCGAAAATACTACTGATCCTTTCAACTGGTCAATCAAATCGTCAATCCTAGGCAATAGATACTTATTCTTGATTGTCGCCTTGTTCAGCTGTCGATAATCCATACACGGCCTCGAACGTCCATCCTTCTTTTTGACGAACAGCACCGACACTCCCCATGGTGAAGCACTCGGTCTTATAAACTCCTTATCCAACATATCGTCCAACTGCTTTTTCAGCTCTGTTAACTCCGCTAGGGCCATTAGATAAGGTGCTATCGAAATCGATCCAGTTCCTGGTACGATATCTACAGCGAACCCTATTTCTCTCGTCATCAATCTGGGGAAATATTCCTCTAGAAAACATTCCTGAAATAGTCCTCGGTCAATCACTCTTCCTTCTGCTCCAAGCATTATCTGTTTTCCTTTCCACCATAGCCCTGCACCTCCCATCGGCATGAAGGATGCATAGGTCAACTTCCTGTCCTCACGGCAGTGCATTGCCGTAAAGATTTTCTCCAGCTCATGTATCCAGAGTTCTGTTCCCTTCGGATTGAAGTCACCATTAACATCTTCTGTCTCTACCTCGTCCGCAAGTTGTTTAACTTCCCGTAGCAGAAATTGTCAGCTCACATTTGTAAGACATACACACTGTATTATCCCACACATGCAATATATGCCTTACCATGCTTAGATCCATAAGACATATGATAAGCTTGCGGCTTATTCCGTTTTTCAGAAAAAGAAGAAAATAAGGAAAAGGCAAAAACAAGGTTTCGCTTAGCGAGACTCCATTCGCTTAGCGAAATAGAATGAATTTCGCTCAGCGAGACTCAATTCGCTTAGCAAAACTGAGTGCATTTCGCTTAGCGAGGATCCATTCGCTTGGCGCAATTGAGACAGTGATGCACCATTTGAAACCTCCCTGGATCGCTTAGCGAGATCAATTTCGCTTAGCGAAATTGAGACAGTGATTGGAACTTCTCTGGATCGCTCGGCGAGATCAATTTCGCTTAGCGAAAACCATTTCGCTTAGCGATATTTATTTCGCTTAGAGAAATTCCCCAGATCCTCATCTATTCCCAACAAGAATAAAGCAACATTCAATATAAATCAATCGATATATATATCATGTGCCCTACGAATAAAACAGTTATCACTCTCGATAATATGCACATTGGACACACTATCCTTTTCCTAACACAGTTAGTACCCAATGTGGCCATAACTGTCAATGCTAATATACTTTCTAAGCCACACAGTCCGATATTAGAATCGAACTGCTCTGATACCAATAAATGAGACGACCCGCCGTCCCATCAGTAGAACCTAAGATATTAACTAATCTTAATCGCATAATAAACGTTAGCGCGCCTTATTAAAACGAAGCGAAGCGGAAAATTTAGCGCAGAAGCAAAACAATAAACGCACGCTACGTTTCAGAGTACACAACTTTAAATATAAAGAAATATATCACATACATCATTGCCCTATCAGTAGGGCTACAGTAGTAAAGTAGTACATACAGAGTATATTATAACAAACCAAAATAACAGTACGAAAGATAGGCCAAGAGACAGCTCTCCGGCTAATCACGATCACTGTCCAACCTCTCGAGGCTAGGGTCCGTAGCCCGTCCTCCGACGTCAGGCTCGTACGGAATGCCGTCCAGTTCCTCAATATTTGGTTCCTCTTCGGGATCTTCCAATTAAATAAAGTGACACATATAGAAAAATAAAGGGAGATAAGAAACATAATTCATCAATATGGGAGAGGGGCATCAGTACATCATATATATATACATCACACAACACGGATAACATATATAACACAACCTCATCCATCTCTTAAGTCACCCATCACAATCATTTCAAACATCGTTCTCTCGAATAAGCCTATAGGAGGGATACTAGTCCCTATGTATATGTTGTCTTCCCTATATGCATGTCGGCCGATACATCACGTCCCCAATTGGACATCCTCGTCGGGATTACATCACATCACATCACATCATATCCCGCCTCGGGATTTTACGTAACGTCCCCAATTGGACATCCCCCTTTGGGACCAAATGCTGTGGTATGAAATGTTATGAAAATGCAACAAACATCCATCGCAGGTTGATATCGGAACCTCACGCCTAAACACTCGTCCATGACTAGGACACATCGCATCACATCAATGTCAACATCAATCATCAACACCAACATCACATCATCATCAGCATCACGACATCTTGCGTCTACGAGCCACAGCTCCACGGTCGGGACCACAACGATATCAACCCGAACAACATCAACGCCCACCATACTCTCATCGACACTCAACCAACCAATCACAATAAACATCACAACAGAAGATCTTTCCAGTACAGTTGTTATCATAAATTCAGACAATAGTTCATCAAACAGACAGTTCACCCAAAATAAAATCAACAGGTAATCAATTAAATAATTCAACACAATCAACCTCAATCAGTCTCATCATTCATAATATCGACTTAGCGGTGATAGCCCAAAAGTACCTACACCTAGGGTCTAGGCACTTTATCCAGGGTTAAACCTCTAGTAGGGTTTTAGGGTTCCCCTACACAGATATATATATATATATATATATATATATATATATATATATATATATATATATATTCTATATTAACCTTACCTTCCTAACGATATTAGTTCTTTCTCCCCACCTTAGGAATGTTCACGTGCAGCTCTGGCTACGACCTTGCAACAGTCAGTCGGGTGCGCTGTCGGATGTTCGAATCCTGTCTGATTCTATACAACAAAACACAACCAGAAATCAATATAGTTAAGTCAAAAACTCCTTAATTCCTTAGGATTAGCTACTGCCCCTATTTAATTAATTAGGCGAGCGATGTCGAACAACTCCTAACTTTTGGATCAATGATCCTTGGGTATCCCTAAACATAATCAATGAAGGCATTAGTTCAAAAAGCAAAGATTTCTCCTACTGCACTACCCCTAGGGTTCGGCCCTATTGAATGAAAAATATGAAAAATAGCTAGGGAGCTCCAAAAATCCTCATTTCTTGGATAGCAACCTAACTAAATGTGATAACCCTAGATATCAAGTCAAAACATCAAAAACTAACCAAAAACCTTACCCTACCCTACACAATAGGGGGTTTCGGCCACTCTCTCAAAAAAATAGCTAGAGAGATTTCTTGGCTCTAATCGCTTGGATCATCCAAGTGTGTCATGAACCTAGGCCATAGAAACTGGTTTGGTATCAAAATGACTTTCCTACAATTTATCATGGATTTTTGAAGATTTAGGGATAAAAACCCTAACATTTCTAATCATGAAATTTAGAGGAGAAAAATGAGAGATTGAGAGAGATAGAGATGACAAGCTACTTCATATGATGATCTGCTTCAAGTTTGGTGAAGATTGCTTCAGGAAATCCCAAGGTTTAAAGCTCCAAAAATGAAGAAAAATGGTGAGAAAGGAGAAAAGAAGAAAAGAAGAGAAAGAAGAGAAAAGGAAGAAGAAGGTGTTGGGGCTGCTGGGTGAGGGCTGGCCGAAAAATGAGAGAGTGAGGATGGAGAAATATTGGATATTTAATGTGAAGACTTAAGGCTTAAGTCATAGTAAAAGGTAATTAGTAACAAAAATTAACCAAGGACAATTTGGTCAATTCACGTCCCGACATTTCAAAAATCCTCACGACACTGGTAAGAGTCCCCGAATAATTTAACATAGTCCTGGTATTAAAATTATTGGCTCAAGGTTCTCGAAAAACCCTAAGACAACTCGAATCGTCTACCCGATCGATTTTCGGTCCAAATATAAAATATTATTTATATTTTTGGACGTCAGGACACATTTTAGCAAAAAGGTAGAGGATTGAATTTTAAGACTAATGGTTCTGACCGTTAGTCAAAATGAGGTCATGATAGTAGAAAAACACTATCATCCGAAAAAAACATAGATCGGGCTCCGTTTAAGTTTTCGGCCCAAAACTTAACCATAGTCTCCTACGATGGCATAGAGTGTGACTACGGCCTCGGAATAATTTATTAAAGTTTCTAGACCCTCCAATAAAATATAATTACTTAAATATTGGTTAAATAACAAGATTAAGAAAATCGGGGTGTTACAGTTTTGTTCCTTTTTTTTCTTTATTCTTTCAAATCTACAACCAAATGTTTAAAATTAAAAAAAGAAGGGTTAAATTTGTTTTTGGTCCCTGTAAATAGCGAAAATATGTTTTTATTCCCTCATTTTCAAAACGTACTTTTTTAGTCCTTCAGTTTTTAAAATAGATGACTATTGGTCCCCCGAAGTTAACTCCGTTTCTTCTGGTTCTAATCCGTTAAACAGAGTGCCATGTCACTCTCAAACATTAAAAATCCATAGTTACCGTTCACTCAAAAAAAAAAAAAATACTCAACCTACCTTTGTGACTCTCTAATTGTGAACTTTAGGATAATTTTGGTCCCTTGGTTTTTTCCTCCCTCTCCACGGCAAACTTCCAGTGAAGGAGATGTAGTGGGTACGTTTGACTGCAAATTGTGTTACAATCAGGTACGTTCCTTCCCCTTTTACCCATTACCTTGTTTGGAAAATGTTTAATGGAGTTGGTACCAAATGGAAACGTAGTAGGTGCTGTTGTTTTTTTTTTTTTCTTGGGATTTATTTTTAATCCAAATTTTCTACCTAGGTATGGGCTTCTCTGTTTGCTTTTATCACAAGGGTTCATTTGTAAAAGAACCAACATTTCACTACGAGGAGGGTCAAGTTAATGTGTTCCACAACTTGGACATTGACACATGGTCGTATTTTGAAGCACTAGGTCTAGTGAAGGACTTAGGACATAAGGAAAATGTTAAACTATGGTGGAAACCTAGTGGAACCAGTTTTGATGCAGCTTTGAAGGAGTTGGTGTTGGACAGTGATGCATTGGAATTGGCGAATCATGCTATGAGCAACAACCGAGAGGTCGAAATATATGTAGAACACTTGGTCTCCATTCTTGATGATGAAGGCGATAGTGATGACTCAATGAAGGACATCCACTTCGATGACAGTGAAGAGGAGAGAGATTTAGGATTGGATGATGGGTTTAATGTTCCTAAGAAGGGAGTTGCCGAGGTAGCACTTGATGAGAGCTTGAAGAACATGAAGAAGAAAATAATACTTGGGTAAAGGCCAAATACGAAGAAAAGTTTTGAGAATATAGGGGGTGTATGGTCAAGTGAGGCTGGAACCAATGATGATGGTGTAGAAAATGGTGAAAATCCATCATATAGTGTAGAAAATTATATCCCACCAAGTGTTGATGGTATGCATGATATTGAGGAGGACTACTCAAGTGAAGAACTTGATAGTGTAGATAAGGATAGTGGGGATAATGAGAATCCTAAGCCGAAGGCTGACATGTGCAAGAATTTCAGATTCAAACTTGGGATGGAATTTTGTTCTATATTGGATTTTAAGAATGCTATATTGGAACATTCAGTGTTGAATGGGAAACAAGTGAAATTTGTGAAAAATGATGCATTGAGGTGTAGGGTTGTGTGCAAGCAGCAATGAACTTCACAATATTGTGCAGCAAGGTTGGAGGTAGCAATACCTTTAGGGTGAAGACCTTAGTATCCAAACACACATGTGGGAGGGTTTTTGACAACAAAAATGCACACTCTAAGTGGGTTGCCAATGCTGTAATTGATAAATTTAGAACATATCAGAGGGTGACATTGAATGAAATAATTGATGACATTAGGAAAAACTATGCTACTGGAATTACAAGATCCAGAGCAATTCAGGCAAGGCAGATTGCACAAGAAATAGTTGAGGGAGATGCCAATAAGCAATACACCTTGTTGTGGTCCTATAGTGCTGAATTAAAGAGGGCCAATGCAGGAAATACTTGTAAGATTCAACTTGAAAGGCCTGCTCTTAACTTGCAACCAAGATTTGGAAGTTTTTACATGTGTTTAGATGGTTGTAAAAGGGTTTTTTTTTGGCGGGATACAGACCTTTTATAGGCGTTGACGGATGCCACTTAAAAACTTAGTATGGGGGACAACTGCTAATAGCAGTGGGGAGAGACCCCAACGACCAATACTTCCCATTAGCCTTTGTTGTTGTTGAAACAGAGACTAAGGAGACTTGGAGATGGTTTCTAAGTCTACTCTTAGAGGACATTGGTGATATTTGAACCAATAGACGTGTATTCATATCTGATCAACAAAAAGTAAACAATTTGTGTTCTTACGTGTTTGTCTTGAATTGAATATATGTTCACATCTAACACAATTAATTGGTTTCTGTTTTTGTAATTACTTTCAGGGCTTGGTACCCACTTTCGAGGAAATAGTGGAAGGGGTTGAACATAGATTTTGCCTGAGACACTTATATGCCGACTTTAAAAAGAAGTTCGGTGGAGGAACATTGTTGAGAGACTTAATGATGGGTGCTGCCAAGGCAACATATTTTGAAGCATGGGATGAGAAGATGCAACAGATCAAGGAACTTGATACCATAGCTTTTGACTGGTTGAATGCAATCCCCCCAAGATCATGGTGTAAGCATGCATTTAGTTTCTATCCTAAATGTGATGTTTTAATGAACAACCTATCTGAATCCTTTAATGCTACAATCCTGTTAGCTAGGGGTAAGCCCATTATTACTATGTTTGAATGGATTAGGACTTATTTGATTAGTAGATTTGCTGCTTTGAAGGAGAAGTTGTCTAAGTATCCCGGGAATGTTATGCCCAAACCTAGAAGAAGGTTAGATAGAGAGGTGGAGAAAAGTGGGAATTGGTTAGCAACATGGGCGGGAGAGTTAAAGTTTGAGGTCACACACCCACTCTTCACTGATAGGTTTGTGGTGGACCTGAATTTGGGTTCTTGTACTTGTAACTTTTGGGAATTAGTACGGATTCCTTGTAGGCATGCTATTGCTGCAATTACATACAAGGGAGGCGATCCGGAAAGGTATGTTCATATATACTACCTTCGAGAGTCATATGAGATATGCTATGGTCACACTATATCCCCTATTAACGGCAAAATAATTGGCCAAAGACTCAAGATGAAGTTGTACTGCCACCTAGATTTAAACAAGGTCCTGGAAGACCTAAGAAGTTAAGAAGAAGAGAACCAGATGAAGACCGCAATCCTACTAGATTGAGGAGGTCACACACAAGTAATAAATGCAGTAGATGCCAACAATATTGCCATAACAATAGGAGCTGCACAAATCCAAGGAATGGTAGGTCTACACAACCCTCCCAGCAAGAGAGTGAAATTCAATCCCAAGTTACAGAGTCTTCTCAAGCTAGATCTTCCCGAGCATCACTACAACAAGCAAGTAACAAGGTATAAAGAACTCACATGTACACATTGACTACATTTCAGCTAAACACAACACAAAAGTGGTTCTAATTTACACTATAAATGCAGGGGGGAAGCTACAAGCCATACAGGAAATCAACAACAAGTGATCCAAGATCCTACACTTGCAAAAAAGTTCCAAAGTAATAATGCTGAGATGCCAAGTGAAGGAGCTGCACAAATTATAGGAAATGTGCAAGGGGGTGCTGCCGGAGATATACCAAGTACTCAGACAAGAAATGAGAACTTAATGTAGCATACTTTATTGGAGAATAGACTTTGGCTCTATTATTATGTACTGTGACAGCTAGTGGGAATCAAACACAACTTTTAATGTTTTTTGTTTTTGGACCATATAGGTGGACAAGTGGGCTGCCACACTTTTGTTTACTTCTTTTGGCAATTGAAAATATTAGTTTTATCGCACATTATGATGCACACTTGTTTTATATATACCAATTGCAATATAATATTCACATTATGATGCACACTTTTTTTACTGATCCTGCTAAAAGGATGCCATTACTCTTCAGGCCTTTGGTTAATATAGATGTGAATTTGTTGATTTATGCAAGGGACTGGGAGTTGCTTTGATGAACAATGCATCTCTAGAATATGCAAGCACACTTTAACTCGTGCAAATTTTAGTAACGTTGAGGAGGCTTTTACCTACATTTGAACCAGTAACAGATTCCAATAAGTAACTATATGAACTTGCTTTTAACTATATGAACCATCTTTTCATTACTTAATAAGACAAATTGCTTAAACTTTATGAACCAGTAATAGATTTCAATCATGACTCCACTTCAACTTAATTTATTCATTACTTTATGACAAAAACCACTTCTTTCTTCTATTTGATTAACCTTTACATAGTAATAATACCATATGGACAATTTAGACAAGGACGAGGACAACAAGAAATGCAGAAACTTGTTCATAAAATAAGCATACATTGATCTTCAAATGTCATTGCATTATATCAACACTACATTCACCAACTCATCTACATATTACATTTCCAAAACTGACAGTGGCATTTAAAAAAACACATGATACACAACACCATTGCCATTGCCCAAAACAAACCACAGCCAACAATAGAAAAAAAAAATCCCTTTTCTTCTCTCTACAATAAGCTTTTTCTGGAGCTTCATAATCTTCTTTTGTGACTCTTCACACTGTGGAAAGAGTGTGTCTTGTCTTTGATGTCATGAGAAACAATTTATCCCCACAGCTCTCCACCGTGGGAAGGAAGACGATGTGGAGGATTGGAGCTTCCCATTATCTTCTCAAGTTGCGATGAGGGACCTTAATTGCAGCTTTCATCTGATCTGCAAATAGTGTCCAGATCATGTAATCCTTCATCCAAATCGTGTGTCCCTTTCTTTAGGGTTCCTAAGCAACAGACGTGGGTGAGTTTGACAAATGGGTAAGGTTGAAATATATCACTAATGCCATGTCAACTTTCACATAGGATAATTAGCATATCATTAACAGTGACATGGCATTCCGTTTAACGGATTCGAACCAGATGAAACGAAGTTAACTTTGGGGGATCAATAGTCATCTATTTTGAAAATTGAGGGACTAACAAGGTACGTTTTGAAAATGGGGGACTAAAAACGTATTTTCCCTATTTTACAGGGACCAAAAACATAATTAACCCAAAAAAGAACTATATTGCCCAAATCTTTGGGCTCGATTACGTGAATTCAATTTCACGTTACTTGTGATTTTGTTATTATTATTATTATTATTATTATTATTATTATTATTATTATTATTATAGTTGACCCCCATCCAATTTTGCACTCCTTTTAATTACTAGATAATTTTAATAAACTCTTATACTAACCATTTTCTACATTAAACCTCATAATAGCATAATCTTTTAATTAAAATAATTATCTTAGAATTTTAGGATGTTACAGGATTGACCCGCTATGAGAACGTTGCATAATAGTTATGAAAGTGTCATAAGCATTTTGCATGGTGACCATGGTGAAGTAGTTCTCCAACTTGAAGGCACTACGATTCCTACATGAAGAGTTGTAGGCTTTAATGATATCAAACATTATCTGTAACTGGATAATCATAAAGGTAGTAATTGAGTCTGCAATGAATCATGCAGATGGGTGTGAGTGATATAGATATGATTCATCCCTCCAACATAACGGGAATAATGTCTATAGTAACTCGATGGTGTGAGACGTGGAAATGCATGACCGTGCTAAGTTGGGACAATATGAGATATTGGGCCCAAATGATTGTACGTTTGCTCCTTGATCGAGAAACATATAATTGGACTTAACAACGATGACATGTTTATGCCTTCTGTTCAATCGAGACATTGTGACGAAGGGACATTGGCAACATTATATATATGGTCATAATTAAGGTTGTATCGTATCACCGATATTCTCATTAATTGGGTAGCAATGATGTATTGCTAGATGCTGTTCATTGTTTATAATATTAAATGAGGTTCAATATTATTGCCAACTTAATGGGAACCTATAGGGTCACACGCATAGAGCCAACTTGTGATTGTAGTAGCAGTGTTCATCCGATCTGCTGCATTGTAGCAGTGTTGATCAAGGTGCTACCCTCTCCGTAGCAGAGTTCGTGATTAACCAGTGCTGCTGACGTGTTCACAGTGTCTGTGGTAAAGCTTCACTGCAAGAGGTAAACGTTTAATCCCTATGATACATGTGCAATACGAGATCTTTTGTATAAGGGGTTTTCCGCTCGAAAGGGAAATATGAATAAAACAATTGACGCCAAATGTAAACTTATGCAACTAATGCACCAATATGCACAAGACTCAACATAAACAAATCAATAATGTAACATTAAATGCATGAACAATAATAGCCAATGACACAAATTCAAATGCAAAAACATGTAACAAAAGGATAAAAGCGTGGGTTGCCTCCTAGTGAGTGCTTGTTTAATATCGCAAGCTTAACGTTCCGACCCTAAAAGGGCTAAGGACGTAAGATAGAGACTCCTCCTCCCGGATCCCATTGTTTGTGGTATAGGGGGCAAGCAATTCTTAACACAATAAACTTTCCTCCTGGATCTCATAGCTTGAAGCATGGCGATTGTAGGTGCACTTACTTGGGAAATACGGTCGGCACTTCGAATGTGAAGGTCATTTCGATTCCTCCTGGATCAAGTGGCAAGTGATAAGCTCCTCTTTTTACCTTTTCATGTATTAAGCCTCCACAAAGCACATGAGGTCTAACTTCGGGACCTAACAATTGAGTATTCGCCACTGTTAAAACTCAAAACTTTGAGGTAAAAGCTCATTGCAACAACCAATATTTGTTGCAACCTTGGATTCATCCTCATTTATACCCGCAAAAAATCTCAGCACATACAGGATACACATTGATCCCATCAGAACCGACACAAGCATGCAGATCATTTGAGTTATGCAATTTGTAATATTCATGGAATTCATCAAACCAATCCAAGTAAATGTCTTCCACAAGACTTTTCCTCTCATTTGTTCTTTCCAAAGGATCTATGGGAGATAGTTCCTCTTCGCTCTCCATTCCTTATTCCTCTTTTCGTGACTCATCTTCCATTCCCACATCATCTTCATTTTGGTTCATCCCAACAACCAGATTTGGCTCAATTTGTGTTTAATGTGGCTCTTCTGCTAACTCCTTGCAAAGTTGTCTAACTCGCACTTCAAAATTATGAAGCATATCTTCTACACGATCATAGTTGGCATTTATCTACTCAAAGTTGGCTCTTGTTTTGGCCGCAAAGTTGGACATCTCTTGTGCATATTTCTCCAAAGCAATTTACAAGGTTTTGGCTCATCGAGAATCAGCTATATGCACCGTGGTGGTGGTGGTGGTGGTAAATATGATAAAAAGAATTCCATTCCTCATTGGAGTATGTATATGCGCACTTATTCACCATATAATCAACTTGTACATGTGGACCTCAATATCCCCTATTCATGTAGTCTCCCAAGCACCAATCATGCTCAAAATTATGTCTTGTAGTTCCCTCAAAGGTTGGATGATAATAATTGTTGTCCATGTGTTGGATTCACCTTGAACGAACAAAATTCAAGAGAGTTAAAACTAAAAAAAATTCAAAATTCAAAAACAGAAAAATAACGAAAGAAATTAAAAGAAGAGACAACTCAAATATAACAAAAAACAAAACATAACAAAAAAAATGGCTAAAGTATTTGCCTCTTTTGTTACTAATGATACTAACAAAATTAATAGCCGGCAACAATGTCAAAAACTTGATGGGATCGCGATGAGTGTACTGGATAAATGCAAGTAAAATTAAAACGGTTAGAAATCGAGTATCATTCTCAGGGATTGGTCGACCAAGTACCACTTCACAAATTAAATAACTATTTAAACCAAAACAAATTGAGAATAATGTTTTTATGGGTTTTTGAATTAATTAACTAAGAAGCAAAATTAAACGATGAACAATAAATAAAACAAAACTCTTGGGATCCGATTTCACTTACGTTATTAAGGTTTAGTTCAATTATAACTATCTTTCCAAATATTCAATCTACCCCTTTTTGCCAACCAAGAATCCTAATTTATCCTAAAGCCTCTCTCAAGTATTCTAAAAAACACCATTTAATTATTAACCAACTATATCTTTATGATGATTAATTACCAAGGAATTCATTAAGTTCTATGATTCTTTCCTAACAGTTGCACAAGATTCCTATGATATATCTCTATCCATATTAACCCTATGATTTTATCTCAATGTTCTAGACACATAAATCTTCTCTCGATCTCATTATGATTGCAAATCATCAAATTGGTGATCAAACAATTAGAAGTATTAAGAACAGAGAACAAAATACAAAATAAAGAAGAAGAAATTAAAAACTGAAATAAAATCATCAAACCATCATGGCAAGGTCATATCGTCACCCTAGAAAAAGGGTTAGTTGAAGATCATAAAATCCTAATTAAAACAAAGAAAATATGCAACACTATGGCGAAGAAACGCAACCAAAGGAGCAACCCATTAAAGGGGTTTCAAAAGAAGAGACCCCCAATTTCGCACAAAACTGAAGAATATATAGAGTTCTGTCGCGCATGATTTGCCTGGCATAACAAGCTACGTCAGGCAAAACTTAAATAAAGGCCCAGCCCAGTTCAGCTTTGATCCGCTGGGCGCTGGGCGGATTGCTTCCAGAATCCAGATCTTCAGATTTTCTTCTCTTTTCTTCTTCCTTGCTCTCGGACTTCACTTTTCCAATTCAAAACAATACCTAATAAGCACAAAATACAGAAATCAACAAATCAACTAAAAAGTTCTAATTAATTTGACAGACTTCAAAATTGACTCAAAACATGACTCAAGGTAAACAAAGCCAAATTAGGGACAATTTGATCATCAAACTCATTCATCATGAAATGCATATCACTGATATATCCACTTGGTAAAGTGAAGAGAAATTGTCCATCTTCAAAATCATCTAAACATCAATTTATGAATTTAAATATCTTTATTTTCTTCAAACTCTTTTACCAATTTTCTTTCACTTTTTAACTGACTTTCGTTTGCTTGAAAAAATTGTCTTTGTCAAAATCATAAACATTTATCCCTTAGTTACTTGCCCATTTGTTTAAGACTATTTTATGGTTGATTTTTCATAACTACTTGCATGTCGTTTATCTTAATTAGTTATATTTTATTTTGATTTAAAATGCGTTTATCGGTAATCTTGAAAATTATAATTGACCTTCCATCAATTATAAACATTGCATTTGTTAAGATTTTTATTCGTCAAAACAAAAAAGATAAGTTTTAATTTCCTATCTATTATGTTTATAATTATTTTTTATTCTTAATTTTGCATAAGTACTTAATGGTCATTAATATTATTTATAGCAATTTTTGTTTAAATTTACTTAATTTCTTCAAAGCTCATTTTTTGATATTATTTCAATTTGTTAGTTAGTCTCTCTAAATTGTAAACATCATTTTTGCAGTCTAAATTTGGAAAACCTTTGCTAATACCTATAAGATCTATTACCTTTAAAAACTTTTCATAAATACTAACATGTCATTTATCTTAATTGTTTTTACTTAAAATGCCTTAGATACTTCATAACTTATTTATGGATACTCTTATAAAATTTTATTTAACAATATCTATACCATGAACCCTGCAATTTGTTATCCACATTCAAATAATAATTTATTAAGACAAATGATATATATAAATTAATTTATTGTCTTGTATGCTTACGATTATTATTTATGGTGATTTTTATTATTGATATCGTATTATTTATTGTTATTTGTCAATTATAATTTATGATAGGATACTATGACATCATTTGGTCCATATAACCGACTACACCTAGTAGAAGAAGACTTACTTGACCAACATGTCGTTGGTTCGAGTGGTAAGGGACTCGGGAACCTTAAGCAAGTGGTCCGTGGTTCGAATCCTGGCTCTTGTGTATGGAGAAAACCTGATTGGGAGGGGAGAACCCACTTTGCGTGCCCAACAGGTTCCCCGACAAAGATTAATCATTACTAATGATGGTGGATACTTCGTACATATATCATGGTTACCAAAAAAAAGAAAAAGAAAAAGACTTGTTATTGTTGTTATTTATCAATTTCTTTCAACTCATTTACTGTTTTTCTTAAATTATTTCATTGAGTTTCTTTTACTAAAAAAATTGACTTCTCGCAATCACGAAAACTTACAATTGATTTTTTTTAACATATATAAAGGATAAACACATTTACACTCATATAAACTTATATACCCAAATAACATATGTTCCTTGAAGTTAAGAATTCCTTCAATAATCTAATGGCGTTGTATCTCTTTCTAGTTTTTAGTTTTTGCATATCTGGCTACAGAGGTGATGCAAGAAGCATCGGTCAACTAGGTCAACTAGAGAGACAATCTAGTTTTCCTAGATCACAAGATCGCGAAATCAACTTGGTATAAGTGTAACGTTTGTCTTTTACAATCTATATGATTTGAAATTATTGAATGATTTGCTTTTGTGATTTACTTGATTGTCGTTTCGTTAACATATTCAGCTTACAATGGACAATGAATTTCGTTGCATTGATATCTACAAGCAACCTGCTTTTGAACATCCTTTGCTGAAAAATCACAAAATTCAGGTAATTAAAATTAAAAGTATTCACTTGTGAAACAATCTGAAAAGCTTTTTAATTGTATCGTTACATGAAACCTGGATAGTCGATTGGTGAGATATCATTTGTGATTTAGTGCATAGAATTTCGAATGTCTGATTTATTATTCATAATTAAGGGATTTAAGCTTTAGTTTGTTCATTTTAGATTTTAAATTCTTTTAATATATCACAACCTAATGCCTAAAATCAACACATAGCATAAGTTAGTTCTTGAAAGCTGCACTTTTGATTTTCTGATTGAGCAGAATTTTAAAGGTTTAATTACTATGTAACTCCCTGAACTATTTGAGAATTTTTAAATAGGTTCCTGAACTAAAAAAATTTGTAATTGGGTCCCCGAACTTTGAGATACTTTGTAATTGGATCCTTGCACTTTAAACGTTTGTAATCGGGTCCCTGAACTTGTTAATAGTTTATTATTAGGTTTCTGGGATATTAGGCATTTTTAAAACCTTTGTTACTATGGTGATCCAATAGCTCTATTAATCTCCAAGACTGACAAGAAACCTCGAAATATATTTATATGGTGGTCTAATTACAAGATTCTTCTCCTAACTCCAGGGACCTAATTACAAATTATTTACAAGTTTAGGGACTCAATTACAAACATTTAAAGTGTAGGGACCCAATTACAAAATATAATATTTAGAAGTTTAAGGACCCAATTACAAAAAAAATTAATTTAAGGATCTATTTAAAAATTCTCAAATAGTTCGGGACCAATAGAGTAATTAAACCAATTTTAAATGTAATTTTTTTACTAATAGCCTAGAAACATTATAATGGGACCTATTTTATTTGTTTTCTCAAAATCTCATCTTGTTGATTAGTTTATCAAGTTGTTCATTCATTCTAATATCTCATGAATATTTCACCAAGTGAAATTTTTCTTCTTTTGTGTATTCTTTTTTACCCAAATCACTTTGATCATAATATACATACAATTTAACTTTGTGTTTTTTCTCTTCTATGCAACAATTGAAGCTTACTCCAACTTTTGCAATAGATGCACCCCGAAGAAGAATACCAAATATTGGTAAAGGTTTTAATGTTGACAATTTCACTAAAGAATGTCCACCGGGAAAAGTGCCTATTCACATGATAAACACGAGGCATCAAATGAATACTGAGTTTTCTTCGGAACTAGAAATCAAAGATTTTTATCAATACTCCCAAAGTTACCCTGGTCATCATGTAAGTAGATGTTTTCTAATTGATTATATTTTTACAATTGACGTGCTTAATGGATAATATCTTAGTGTATTCATATTTGATTCTAAGATTTATAGAGCTTTTTCATACCTTATTAATTAGTTCCAACTATTTCTTAGTAGGACATATATTTTATGGCTGACAATCACATTTTTATTTTACAATTCAAATTAAACCCAATAACATTGACAATGAAGTCATAGTTAATCACTTTTATAAATGTGCAATTTTAAAGGCAATAATTGTGCGACTTACATTATTCTCTCAATATGAACATTGCTATGGAATCTATAAGTTTTAACCTACTTTTAGTGGATGGTGAAAACTTGTTGAAAATAAACTTTGAAATTAATTTTACAGCACATCGATAAATTCACCCGATGTTAAAATGTATATCAATTCAAAAGTATAGTTTTGGATGAAGTTTCTATCTCATAATTTAGGCTTTAAAACCAAGAAGATGATATATGTTAATCAATTAATTAAATTGGATAATCAGGACTTGCAACACAACTAAGGTGAAGCACCCCATTGGTGCTGTATTGGTGCAGCACCAGTTATCAAGTTATATTTCAAGTTTTTTTATTTTTTTATTTTTTTATTTTGTTGATCTTATTTTTAGCCCCACCCCTCACCACCCCCCCTTCTGCCCCTCTTCCACCACCAACACCCCGACCACCATAGTTGTAGAGAAGAGTTCAAACTCCTCTCTTCCTTTCTCCATTGTACCCACGACCCTTCCAACTCCTCTCTCTCCATAGCCTTCCTAGCTTCTCCTTCAACCCCAGGTGGATGGGTCTCAACCCCACAGCAACCAGTAAACTTGTTCACAGTTGTCCCGATTCACCGACAGAGTGGATCAAGAAGGTCCGATGGCGACATCCGACAGCGTCGGAGACGACGAGGGGTCGGAAGGGAGTTGCGAATGTGACGGCCAACGAAGAGCACCAAATGATCACTCATTGTCGATGGAAATTGGGAATAAACTCAAATCAGAATCCTAACGAAAAAAATCGGAATTAAAAATAACAAAAAAAAAATTGAAAAAGCGAGATGGCATGATGGATCTTGAGGTTTCTCGAGAATACGAGAGTAAATTTAATGGAAACGGGAAAGAGATAATAGAAATGCAATTGAAACACCAATGTCCGCCAGCGCCCCTTCACGCACTGCACTGCGACAGACGCACCACACCGTCCACAACACACCGTGCTCCAGAATCGTCACCGACGCACCACGCTCATCCCCACCACGACTTCACCAGAGCGCCACTGCCGTACGAACCTGCCGCCTGAGGAAGGTTACGGGGATGCAGGGATGTTACGAGGATGCAGAGATGTTACATGGGGTGAGGGCAAATTTGTCATTTCAATTTATTATGGTTACCTGCTTAAGCATTATTCAGTTTTAATTTAAGTCATTGAAATAATTTAATAATAAATCAAAGGGTGAATAATGCTGCACCCATACACCACATATTAGGTGCTTCACCCTATATTAGGTGCTTCACCCTAGAAGCCACCCCCCACTAATAACATTGTTGTTTCATCTTTTCCATGTTTTATAGAGCCCCTTTCTCATACTATTGCTCTGCTAAGTTCTTGAGCCTTCGTTTATCCTACATTAAAAGTTAATGTTATTATTAAGTTCTTTGTTTGATTAACCATAATTTATGTCTTAGATTTGACAAAGAAGATTCGTTTTTCTATATATATATCGTTAATATATTGTATGTAAAGCACATGTAGAAACTTAATTTTTTTTAGAAGCTTAATTAAAAATCAAGAACAATATCTTTATCATAATACATCTGTTGATAATGAATCAAGTTGCTGACTTTATTCTAAATGTTATGTTGTTATCTTTTTTAGTTTGCTACTCTTGATACAACCCAAAACACTACGTTTCATGGAGCAAGTGCAAGATTTAATGTGTATAATATATCCGTATATGCAAACCAATATAGCATCTCTCAAATGTGGCTTCAAAGTGGTCCTCCTACAGAACTTAACAGTATACAAGTTGGATGGGGTGTAAGTTAATTTTCATTATGTTTATGTCAAGGATGCTATCTTTTTTTCTACATCTTTTTAAAAAACTAAAGAATATCACTCTTTAATTGCATTAATTTAATCTATTTCACAACACCCATGGTATTTGTAGTTTCCCTTATTACGCCTCTAATGTACTATCCTTTGCTTATGTGATGTATTCTAGGTGCATCCAAGCTTATATGGAGATAATGCAATACGACTAACTGCTTATTGGACAGTAAGAAACTCAAGTTAATTTATTATTCTTTTACAATGATTTGATGACAGTGGTTGGGCTTAATTAATTAGATATACATATGCAGGTAGATAACTATAAAAAAACTGGATGCTTCGATTATTTGTGCCCGGGTTTTGTGCAAGTTGACAATAGTATTCATCTTGGTGCTGTCACTAATCCTGTGAGTGTAATTGGATCATACGAAAAACATGGTATTAGTACCAAAGTCATTCAGGTAAAGTTAATTGTATGTATAGAGAAACCATATTAATTTGATGACGATGACGTCATTGTTCCATATTTTCTTGTTATAATACGATATCACAGATGTTTGAATTTATAATCTCAGCCAAACTTCTTAAACTCCTTACCGTTATCTTACAACTAGTAACATGTCATTCGAGCTATATTGAACAAATTAATCCTAAAATGAAGTTGTTTCTTTAGTAGGTTTTCCACTAAAAGGTGAAACTGTTGACACTACTTGTCCTAATTAAGACATTTTATTAATTTCAAACTATGGTAGAAGTTTTGTTCGGAGATAAGCAAATGAAGTAGCTCATAGCCTAGCTAAGGCGACATCTTTACTAGCTAGTCCTCACCTTCTTTATCATGCTCCATCTTGTATTGCCTCTTTTATTATTAATGAAATAAATTAAGCTCTTTTTGCTTCAAGAAAAATAGACATTTTATTATTTATTATTTCTAATTTCTCCGATTAGTCTCAATTAAATATATTTTTAGTTAACTCATATATGTTAAGTAATTATGTTTTTGTTTGTCTATTTAGCAATTTAAAATGTTAAAAAATAGTTGATAATAATTATAAATAAATAAGTGAAAGTATGAATACACATTGTTAATTATAAATATGGCTCTTTGAGTTTTGCCCTTGGTTATTATTGGCTATTGTCATTTTAGAGTAACATGTCTGATTGCATTTTAATTGTTTAAATGTTTATAGGATCAATCATCAGGACATTGGTGGTTAATTGTTTTAGGTATTCAAGTTGGGTATTGGCCAAAAGAAATATTCACTCACTTACGTGAGGGATCATCTTTGATAAGATTTGGTGGCGAAACATTTTCTCCCACTTATATAAGTAGTCCCCCCATGGGCAGTGGAGAACTACCGGAGAAGTTATTTCTTAACTCGGCTTACATTGCACAACTTAAAATTGTAGATTCAGACTACAATGAAAACGCAGCAGATCCTGAACACATGAAGTCATATTGTGATACTAGCTCAAATTGTTATGACATATTGTACCATGGTTACGAAGGACAATTTTATGAGCAAGCTTTTCTCTTTGGGGGACCTGGGGGCCAGTGTGGTATATGATTTTGTTAACAACTATATTTAATAAAAGTTAGTTTGTCATTGGCACAACAAACATGGAAGAGAGCAGGAAGCTGTTGAATTGTGCTCACCAAATTTTTTTCGCAAACAAAGCGTTTTTCTCAAAATAGCAAGAAGCATGTGCTTGAAAGGGATCAAATGATAGACTCATATGATGGAGTTTAAAAGAACTTGTCGAGACAAGTGTTTTCAACTTCAACAAGACAACACAGAAGGTTCAAAAACACTTTTTAGAAAGAACAACTTAACCCTTTCGTTAGTTGCAAGTAAAACAAACAAGCAATAATTAAAAGAGTTAGGGATAGAGAAATCACTCCAAAGATTTATCATGGTTTGCCCTTTAACAACGGGGGCTACGTCTCGTCTTTGGCTTCACCAAGATTTTCCACTATAACTGACCAGGTTACAAATGAGCATGTTTTGCACCAAGCCTCTCCAGGCTCAACTTTACAGCAAGTATTATTTGCACACCTAGCCTCTTGAGGCTCAGTATTCAGAAGAAATAAACGTGAAGTGTTTTGGTAACAACTTTGCAACTCTTTCAAAAACACTCAGAGAGTGAACTAAATGTGAAGGTTAGAAAGACTGCGTAATAAATTCTCTAACAAATAATCAATGAAAGAATGACTTAGAAGAATAAAGAATGAATTAAATGCTTGAGTAAATGTTGTTCGTTGTATATCAGTTTTTTTAAGCAATTCTTCAAGTCTTCTATATATAGGCTTCAATCAATTCAACACGTTAGAGACATTCTTCGTATAAGAGTTCTTTAATTCAAAGTCTCTGAATCTCTATTAATAAAATATAACAGTTCTGGTCATTCATTTAATGTTGAGGAACGTTGGTCTGAGTTCCAGCAGAGATGTTCTTACTTTATCTTAAGAGCAACAGATTTTAGAAGAGTAGTAACAATGTTTATGTCCTTGTGTAGACAAATTTGTTAGGTCTCCAAGCGTCTGCCAGCCTTACCATGCGTCTGCTAGTTTGTGCTAAGTAGAGTTGGAATAGGCTAGACCGAGCTAGGATCTGCCAGGCCTGAGTCTGACCTGTGTTCCAATATCAAGACCTGAGTCTGGCCTATTAGCCTGATATAGGTTAATTTTTAAGGCCTGGCCTAGAAGCCTATTTAAAAGCCTACTTTTTAACAAGACCTTTAAATATGCCTCCATTTATAAATAGATTACAGGCCTTCACTTGTAAATAGGTTTGTAAGCCGCCAATGATAAAGAGGTTGGTAAGCCTATACTGATAAATAGGTTGTTAAGCCTTCACAAATAAATATGCAATTAGACCTCTACATTTAAATGGGCCAATAAACCTTTACTTTCAAATGTTATAAATGTTATAAATAATATATCATAGTATTATATATTAAATTATATATTATATATAGGCTTAATTGCACTTTTGGTCCCTCAGGTGTTACGATTGTTCGATTTTTGTCCCCCTGGTTTTAATTGCGCCAATTGGATCCCCCAAGTATCACGATTGTGCAATTTTGGTCCTCCAGTTTTCAATTGCGCGAATTGGGTCCCCTAGGTATCACGATTGTTCAATTTTGGTCTTCCAAGTATCACAATAGTGCAATTTTTAACGTCAGTAGCCTACGTAGGACACGTGGGACTGATTTGACACTTAGTGTAGTCAACTTGACAGTTTACGGGACATTCTTATAAGACATTATTGACATCTTACATAATTTAATGGTCAAATGCACATCATTAAGTATCACATAAGAATGACATGTAAGCTGCTAAGCTAGTCTCATTAAGTATCAAATCAGTCGCACGTGTTTCGTAGGCTATTGATGTTAAAAGTTGCGCAATCGTGATACTTGAAGGACCAAAATTGCACAATCGTGATACTTGGGGACCAAAATTGCACAATCATGATAAGTGGGGGACCCAATTGGCGCAATTGAAATGTGGGGGACCAAAATTGCACAATTGTGATACTTGGAGGACCCAATTGGCGCAATTAAAACCCGAGAGACCAAAATCGAACAATCGTGATATCTGAGGGACCAAAAGTGTAATTAAGCCTTATATATATGTGTTAAATAGGTAGGCCTAATAAGCCTAATAGGCTTTTTTTGAAGCCTTAGACTGGCCTCTTTATCTATATAGAATTTTTAAAAAGTCTTGACTTGACCTTTTTGTTAAATAGGCTAGGCTAGACCTTAAATAGGCTAAGCCATAGACCCCTGATGAGTGGTCTGGTCTATTCCCACCCCTAGTGCTAAACGCCTGACCCTAGTATTTTAATGCATATAAGCATTCGGTTAATGATTTAAATGAACTGTGTGAACATTGCTGATAGTTTGCTTAAGTGAGCAGAATCTGTTGGTGTAAGCCCTAGTGACCAATCTATTTATCATATTTATATTTTGTATCATGACTTGGATTTAAATATATTGGATTTATATATTTATATGTAATGCATTCATTTATTATGTTATAGTTATGATCATATATATAACATAATAAAGTCCTTAGAATAGACGATTCGTTTAATGGAACATCAAGTGTGACTTGATCAAGAGACCCCACTAAACTACAGAACGTTATTCTAAAAGTATCTATAGTCAAGTATTATTATTAACTAGGACAATAATAATACATCGGGACTATTATGTGAGTGATATGATGACCACATCTCATGGGTCATGGATATGTGATATCATGTCTTCGCATAGGTATCAATATTGGTGGGATATTTATACTGGATTGACCTGCTATGAGAATGCTACATAATAGTTATGTAAGTGTCATAAGCGTTTCTCATGATGACCGTGGTGAAGTAGTCCTTCAACTTGAAGTCACTGCAATTCCTACATGAGGAGTTGTAGGCTTTAATGCTATCAACGTTATCTGTAACAAGAAAATTATAAAGGTAGTAATTGGGTCTGCAATGAATCATGTAGAGGGATGTGAGTGATGTAGATAAGATTCGTCCCTCCCATATAACGGGAGTAATGTCTATGGCCGCTCGATGGTGTAAGACGTGGAAATGCATGGCCATGCTAAGTTGGGACAATATGAGATATTGGGATGAAATGATTGCATGTCTACTCCTTCAACGAGAAACATATAATTGGACTTAACAAGGATGACACATTTATGCCGTATGTTCAATTAAGACATTGTGACGAAGGGACATTGGCTACACTGTGTATATGGTCACAGTCAAGGTTGTATCATATCACTGATATTTTCATTAATTGGTTAGCAATGATGTATTGCTAGATGTCGCTCATTGTTTATGATATTAATTAAGATTTAATATTATTGCCAACTTAATGAGAACCGATAGGGTCACACACATAAATTAAATGATCGAAAAAGTAGTTTAATTAATTAATTAAATATGATTTAATTAATAATTAAATAATGGGCTTGTAGTGTATAGGAAGCCATCAGGGATAAGGTAAGTGAGTTGATAGCTTATTTAAAGCTATGCACCTCACCTAATCACACAATGCAACCAACACAAGTTACATAGGAGTTGCTAATCCTGGTGGCTGCTCTCCTTGTGTGTGCCGCTCCCCCTCCTATTTCCTAATAGCTAGCACTACACTATCTCCGATGGTGGTTTGCTTGCGGGGATTGAGTAGAGGTGTTGTTACCTTGCAGCACTTGGTGATAAAGTTCTTCATCATCTTCTTCCCTTCGTGGTGGTTATAGCTACGAGGTTGATAAAGATGTTGTCGTGATCGTGATTGTTCGTGATCAATCAAGTGTACCTGACGCACTCACACTGTTCGTGGTAAAGCTTCACTTAAAAGGTAAACCCCTATAGCAATGGTCATGCTCATTCGTTGAGATCCATAAAAGCGATTTTTTGTTTTCCGCCAACGGGTTATAAACTGTTTCTCTCGTTAGTTCACAAT
The DNA here is from genome assembly GCA_039655645.1 of Ammopiptanthus mongolicus. NCBI lineage: Eukaryota > Viridiplantae > Streptophyta > Magnoliopsida > Fabales > Fabaceae > Ammopiptanthus > Ammopiptanthus mongolicus. The sequence goes on along the minus strand of CM077346.1, from coordinate 76,354,214 downwards.
AGTGGTATCAGAGCCAGTCTGCGAAACCATGACCTTGGTTCATGTTTACCTGTCATATGCATGAATATGCTTAGAACTATATCATGTTTTAGGATTTGCATATGAATTTGTTGCGAAATTAATTTGATATATATGTGATATATATGTTTAAAACCATGTTTGTATGTTTTTTATGTGATATGAATCTGTTTAACATGATTGTATGCTTGGTTGTGCTCCTGACATGTTCGGTTTCACATCTGGAGACCCTGCTGCGGCGCAAAGCACGACCGTGCACCATGAAGCACAGTCATGCATTTTTGAATCTGGGTAAGCGAACAACAAGTACAGTCATGCACCATTATAGCACGACTGTGCTACTTCAAACAACGTTAAAGAACACTGAACACGGTCATGCTTCTTTCTAGCACAACAGTGTACATGTTGAACAACGTCAGCGAGTTTTTAGCACGACCGTGCTCAGGGAAGCAAGGCTGTGCTGCTGGACAAAATGTTGATTTTGTCTGTTTTGCACCTTTATAAATTGTTTATTAAATGTGCGGTGCATGGTTAATGCCCTAGTTTTGGTGTTTATTTCATTTGGTAAATATGACCTATGTGTCATGATTTATTTTATAAATACGGCATGCGTGCCATGACTTTTACATTATTTATTTTATTTTAAATCTTGTTAGTGCTTGGGTTGACATGGAGGCAATACCAGATGATGATGTCAGTGGGACAGACTTGTGAAGTTTGCTTGTGGGTCAGAGATTGTAATAATTAGTTATTTAATTATTGCATTTTAGGAGACCATAACCATATTACCATGTATGTCTTGTATGTTTATGTATATGATGCATGAGATGTATGTTTATATGCATGTATGTCTTGTATGTTTTGTATATTAGTTGAATGTATGAAAACATGTATACCATGTATTCTATAAGAGACGTTTGTATGCGATACAAAAGCTAGTGAGATCACTTAATAAAATTCCCTCAATTAAATTAAGTTTTAATATGCCTCCCGATGTGTTGCACTCGTCAAGGCCGAAATCGTTGAGTGTGCGTCATGCTAAAGCTGAGCACCTTGATTTATTATTGGTGAGGCGAGAAAGGTGAAATATCCTACTGCCAACCATTGGGTTTGACTTAACTAAATATTTCAATAGGGTTGAAATGGCTTAAAGGCATGAGGTTGGGCATTAATCCATAGGATGGATTAGAATAAGGAGTTATTCACCCAACTGATCCAAGAATTGCATAGAGATGTAAATGGAAAGGAGTTTCCTACCTAAATAATTGAGTTCTATGAGACAAAAGTTGACTCAGAACGAAGTGAAATATGGATCTTCGTCATACTAGAAAGTGTTCCAACGGGATTTTCCGAGTCAATGAGGAGGGTCATTGATTTGAGTAAAATAGTGGGAGTGTATTTAATAAAGTCCTATTAAATATGTTTTAATATTCATGATACTTATACTTTTCATATTTTATGTAGATAACCATGGCGCCAAACACGACAAATAATTATCACAAAGTCACTACGATCGATCCTTGAGAAGGATAAGTTGTCCGGAACAAATTTTCTGGATTGGTATCGGAATTTGAGGATTGTTCTCAGGATTGAGAAAAAGCTGTATGTTCTATATGAGCTTGCTCCTGAACTACTCGAGGATGCATCTAGGGCTGATAGAGATGCTCATAAGCAGTATCAGGATGATGCCTTAGAGGTTAATTGTCTTATGCTTGCCACCATGAGCTCTTAGCAGCAGAAGTAACATGAGAACATGGAAGCGTTTGATATGATCAAACGTCTCAAGATGCTCTACCAAGAGCAGGCAAGGCATGAGTGCGCGATTTGAAGTTTCTAGATCCCTTTTCAACTGTAATCTAGTAGAAGGGAGCCCAGTGGGACCTCATGTGCTCCTTATGATTGGGTGAAAACCTTAATAGATTGGGTTTTCCTATGGGCCAATAGTTAGCCACTGACTTAGTTCTACACTAGTTGCCACAGAGCTATAATCAGTTTGTTATGAATTATAATATGAATGACATTGTTAACACTCTGCCAGAATTGTTAAGCCTGTTGAAGCGAAAAAGTAAGACCATATTGATGGTTGATTTTGAAAAAGGCAAGAAATGCAAGAAGCCTAGCAAGAAATAGTAAGGAAAAGGCAAATTCAAGCCTGGAACTTCTGGTTTGAAGTCTGTGGGCGGAGTAGCTAAGGAGGGCACTTGTTTCCATTGTGGCCAAGCCGGGCACTGGAAAAGGAACTGCAAGAAGTACCTGGAAGAGAAGAAGGGAAATGAGACTCCCGCTTTAGGTATTTATGTTATTGAGATTAATTTATCTACTTTAACATCTCGGGTATTTGGTGCTCACATTTGTAATAATGTGCAGGGGCTAAGAAGTAGCATAAAATTGATCAAAGGCGAAGTTGACCTGTGAGTGGGAAATGGAGCAAAGGTTGCTGCATTAGCTGTAAGAACTTATGTATTGACTTTACCTACTGGGCTTGTTTTGGAACTTGATAATTGTTACTCTGTTCCGGTTATTGGCAAAAACATTATTTCTATTTCTTGTTTGGACAAGAAAGATTTCTATATTATGGTTAAGAACAAATGTTATTCTCTTTATATGGATAATGTTTTATTTACTAATGCACCTTTGAGTAATGGGCTTTACGTCCTTGATCTCGAAATCCCATATATAACATAAACGCGAAAAGGGTAAAACCAAATGATTTGAACCCTTCATGTCTTTGACATCGTCGTTTAGGCCAGTTAAATGAGAAACGCATTTCCGAACTCCACCAAGATGGATTATTGGACTCATTCGATTATGAATCTTTTGAGGCGTGCGAATCTTTCTTATTGGGGAAGATGACTAAAGCTCCATTTACTTGTAATAGTGAAAGGCAAATGATCTTTTGGGTATAATACATAGTGATGTATGCGGACCACTAAACAAATATGCTAGAGCTACTTTGTTACATTCACTGATGACTTCAGTAGATATGGTTATGTGTATATAATGAAACACAAATCAGAAACCTTTTAAAAGTTCAAAGAATTCAAGAACGAAGTGGAGACCAACTTGGAAAAGGTATTAAGGACATACGATCAGATCGTGGTGGTGAATACCTTAGCAAGGAGTTTGATGACTATCTAAAGGAGTGTGGGATAGTATCCCAACTCACACCTCCTGGAACACTGCAATGGAATGGTATGTCCTAAAGGAGAAATCGTACCTTGTGTTAGACATGGTACAATCTATGATGAGTCATTCAGAACTTTCAGACTACATCTGGGGATATGCATTACTTACAACACCTTTCACACGAAACAATGTTCCATCTAAGGCAGTTGGTAAGACTCCATATGAGATATGGACGGGCCAAAGGCCTAGTCTGTCATTTATGAAGATTTGGGATTGTGATATCTATTTGAAACGTTTAATTACAGATAAACTTGGAACCAAATCAGATAAATGTATTTTCGTGGGGTATCATAAGGAAACCAAAGGGTACTATTTCTATAACTCCTCTGAGAACAAAGTGTTTGTCGCTAGGACTCAAGTGTTCCTTGAGAAGGAATACATCTTCAAAGGAGATAATGGGAGAAATATAGAACTTGGAGAAATCCAAGAACGACAAAGTACTGATCAAACTACAATGGAACAAAAACTGGTTCCGAAAGGAGTTGTGGTAGAACCACCAGTTCAAGTAACACAAGAACCGCGTAGGTCAAACAGGACATGTCATCAACCTGAGAGATATGGAATACTCCTAACTCAAGAAGGTAATGTACTACTCATGGATCAAAATGAGCCTGTGGCTTACCAAGAGGCCATCATTGGCCCAGAATTTGAGAAGTGGCTAGAAGCCATGAGATCTGAAATAGAATCCATGTACACTAACCAGGTACGGACCTTGGTAGAGTCACCCGAAGGGGTAAAACCATAGGGTGCAAGTGGGTCTTTAAGAAGAAGACTGACGTGGATGGAAAGGTGAATACCTTTAAGGCGCGATTGGTCACAAAAGGTTCCAACCAAATTTATGATGTTGACTATGATGAGACTTTTTCCTCAGTTGCAATGATTAAATCTGTTCGGATTCGACTTGCCATTGAAGCATACTACGATTTTGAAAGCTGACAAATGGATGTCAAAACAACATTCCTTAATGGGAATCTCCTTGAGGATGTGAACATGACACAACCTGAGGGTTTTGTAAATCCAGAGAATGCTAGCAAGGTATGCAGGTTGCAAAGATCCATTTATGGATTAAAGCACGCTTTCAGAAGCTGGAATCTTTGTTTTGATGAAGCTGTAAGACAGTTTGGATTCACCAAAAATGAAGATGAACCTTGTGTGTACAAGATGGTTAGTGGGAGCATAATTGTTTTACTCGTACTATATGTGGATGACATACTACTCATGGGACTGGAAACATTGCAGACCCACTTACGAAGCCTCTTGCTTAATAGAAGCATGACGCTCACACTAGGTCGATGGGTATTAGGTTTATGCTTGATTGGCACTAGTGCTAGTGGGAGATTGTTGGTGCAAGCCGTAGTGGGAAATCTATTTATTAGATTTGTATTTTGTATCATGACTTGGATTTATATATTTATATAAAAGGCATTCATTTGCTATGTTATTGTTATGATCATATATATAGCATAATAAAGTCCTTAGAATAGACGATTCGTTTAATGGAACATCAAGTGTGACTTGATCGTGAGACCCCATTAAATTATAGAACGTTATTCTTAAAGTATCCGTAATCAAGTATTATATTATTAACTAGGACAATAATAATACATCGAGACTATTATGTGAGTGACATGATGACCATATCTCATGGGTCATGGATATGTGATATCATGTCTTCATATAGGTATAAATATTGGTGGAATATTTATACTGGATTGACCCGCTATGATAACGCTGCATAATAGTTATGTAAGTGTCATAAACGTTTTTCATGGTGATCATGGTGAAATAGTCCTTCGATTTGAAGTCACTACGATTCCTACATGAGGAGTTGTAGGCTTTAATGCTATCAAACATTATCTGTAGCAGGATACTTATAAAGGTAGTAATTGGGTCTGCAATGAATCATGCAGAGGGATATGAGTGATGTAGATAAGATTCTTCCCTCCCACATAAAGGGAGTAATGTCTATGGCCGCTCGATGGTGTGAGATGTGGAAATGTATGGCCATTATAGGTTGGGACAGTATAAGATATTGGGCCCAAATGATTGCACGTCTACTCCTTGATTGAGAAACATATAATTGGACTTAACAAGGATGACATGTTTATGCCTTGTGTTCAATTAAGACATTGTGACGAAGGGACATTGGCTACACTATATATATGGTCACAGTTAAGGTTGTATCGTATCACCCATATTCTCATTAATTGGGTAGAAATGATGTATTGTTAGATGTTGCTTATTGTTTATAATATTAAATGGGATTTAATATTATTGCCAACTTAATGAGAACCTATAGGGTCACATATATAGAGTAAATGATCAGAGAAGTAGTTTAATTAATTAATTAATTAAATGTGATTTAATTAATAATTAAATAATGGGCCGGTAGTGTACAGGAGCCATTACAGATAGGGTAAGTGAGTGATAGCTAATTCAGAGTTACGCACCTCACTTAAGCACATAATGCAACCAACAAAAGTTGCATAGGAGTTGCTAATCCTAGTGGCCGCTCTCCTTGTGTGTCGCGCCCTCTCTCCTTTTTCAATAGCTAGCACTACGTTATCTCCGGCGGTGGTTTGCTAGTGTGGAATGAGTAGAGGTGCTGCTACCTTGCAGCACTTGGTGATAAAGTTCTTCATCATCATCTTCCTCTCGTGGTGGGTATAGCCGTGAGGTTGATCAAGGTGTTGTCGTGATCGTGATTGTTCGTGATCAATCAAGTGTATCTGATGCACTCACAGTGTGCGTGGTAAAGCATCGCTTCAAAGGTAAACCCCTATAGCAATGGTCATACTCATTCTTTGAGATCCTTAAAAAGGAATTTTTTTGTTTTCCGTCAACGGGTTATAAACTATTTGTCTCCCGTGAATTCCCAACAGAATCAACCAAAGCATATCTATCCAAGAATATATTGAGTAAAGATATGTCTGATGTCTTTCAAAGCTTCTCAAGTTAAAACATCAAAGCGTTTGACAAGCAAGTCAAGCTAGCTTCTATTCATCGTCCAATCAGAAATAATCTTTAAACAAGTCTTATGCGTCTGAAGAATAAAGATAGATCTGAGTTGAAGCTAAATATTGGTTCAAGCGTCTAATAGAACTATAAGAAGAAGACGAATATTCTCAAGCAAAGAACACATCCAAGACTTTAATAAAGGAAGAATACAATATGTTTATCAGGAAACGTCTGAAGCAAAAGAAGTGTCTGAACTGAATAAAGACAAGACATCTTTTCAAGCATATACTCCAAAGAACCACACGTGCAAGTCGAGTGTGCGGAGCAACAATCTAAGCGTCTAAAGCAAAAATCAGAAGAACAATCTTCTTATCAAACGTTCCCAAGAGCGTCTTGTCTGAAGTTTAAAGAACTGATAAGAAGAACCATTAAATATGTAACAAACATATTTAATGAGGTTATTTAAGACTTCGAAAGATACTGGGATGAGTCCTAAAGTCAAAATGAGCAAAGAAGCATCTCTTCTATACCATACCTAACACAACACCTTTACTTCGCAACAAAGTCACTTTACAACTGCCAAACTTGACTGTTCACTAAAAAGGAAATATGCGCTGCACAAGTCTCTTATGCTGCTATAAACAAGTTACTGCTATGATAAAGATGGATATCCAATTACTAAAGCATTTTCAATATTTCTCAACCATTTAATGCTCAGTTAGAATGACTCTATTACATTTAATGGTCGACGATTGAAGAAAATTAACGATCTAACCATCTAAAGCAAAAATCAAAAGAACAACCTTCTTATCAAGCGTTCACAAAAGCGTCTTGTCTGAAGTTTAAAGAACTAATCAGAAGAACCGCTAAATATGCAACAAACATATTTAATGAGGTTATTTAAGACTTTGAATGATACTAAGATCAGTCCTAAAGTCAAAATGAGCAAAGAAGCATCTCTGCTATACCGTACCTAACATAATACCTTTTAGTTCGCAACAAAGTCACTTTACAACTGCCAAACTTGACTGTTCACTAAAAATGAAATCTGCGCTGCACAAGTCTCTTATACTGCTCTGAACAAGTTGCTGCCCGGATAAAGATGGCTATCCAAGTACCAAAGCATTTTCAACGTTTCTCAACCATTTAATGCTCAGTTAGAATGACTCTATTGCATTTAATGGTCAGCCAAGACGATTGAAGAAAAATAGCCTCAAGAGAAAACAAAGTTGAAGAAATGTCTCACAAAAGATCTCTTCTAGTAAAGACTATTTAAAGGCAGACTTTGCCAATATTTGCGGATTTATAGAAGTGATACAGATTTCACATAGACATACATCTGAGAAAGAGATTTCCATACACAGAAGAAAAGGCAAAAACTCTAGAATCACTCTGAGCAAACATTCTTCTCTTCTCTACTTTCTGTAAATCTGTTAGAGAAGTTCTTAGATTAAGCAGTCATACCCTTGTTTTACTTATTCACTCTCTAAGTGTAATCTGGTTTACTAGCTGATCTAATTTGAAGTTGTTGCCTCATAACAAACTTTGTTATTTGTGAAGCTTGAAGAGGCTAACTGAAAAATACTTATTGAGCCTGGAGAGGCTAAGTGTGCAAACAATACTCATTGTTGTTTGAGTCTGGAGAGGCTATGTATGCAAACAATACTCGTTTGTAATTTGATTAGTTAGAGTGAAAAACTTGGTTAAGCCAATGACTGGACGTAGCCCAAAGGTTAGGGATGAACCAGGATAAACTTTTGTGTCTTTATCTCTCAATCCCTTTAAGAGAATGTTAATCACATCAAACTCAACCTTTTGGAAGATGTCAGTACTGAAGAAAAGAAGTTTTGTAAACCACAATCAAAGAAGAAAATCACATGAAGAAGATGATGAAAGTGATGATGAGTGCAATCTATGTCTAATGCGGAGACACTGACTCTGATTGTGAGGTAAATTCTGATCTTGAGGATCTACAGGATGCCTATGATGAACTTCTCAAGGAATCCGACTATATTCTTGACAAATTCAACACTCTAAAGAAAAAGTATGTGACGCTCTCAAAAGAACATGAACGGAAAACACTTGAGCATGAAGAATTTGTCAAAGAAAACAGAGAGCTTAAAGCTGAATAGCTAAAGGCTAAGATTACTAATGTAACTCTACATTTTGAAGAAGTAGTTAAACTTCAACAGAAAGAGGAAGAGCTCACTAATGATCTTGCTAGATTTGTTAATGGGAAAGATAATATGACAAAACTTCTTGGCAGTCAGAGAGTTAGTATTAACAAAACTAGCATATGATTCTCTGATTAGATACAGCATAATGTATCTAACAAATTCTCAGGAAAAGCAACTAATGTTATTCAAAAGTTTCCCAAACTTACTTGTTTTTATTGTGGCAAAATTAGACATATTACATGAAAGTGTTTTCATAAAAAAACAAAGTCTTTACAAATCAGCAAAACTAACCACAAAGAACCAAAGAAAATATGGGTAAAACACTTGATTGTTCCTGTTGTAGACATATTGAGCAGAACCAAGAAGACCCTAATAATGCTAACTAGAGGATGGATTCTTACCACACATAACAACAAAAAGGTATACATTCCAAAACCATCCGTCTGAAGAAGCTCAAACTAACTCTCATGCTCTATGAAGAAGCGTCTGAAGAGTCATCAAAGAGGAATTATCAAATATGGCATTATCCTTTAATTTCTCTATTTGATTTAAATTATATGATAATTAAAATTATTTTCTAATCGTCTGATAGCTAAGCGTCTGAATGACGTGGCTAAATACGAAATGAGAATTGTGTTCAACGTTTCTAGTTTCATAAGTTTTCCCTCGTTTCAAACTGTTTTAGTTAATGAAAAGTTACATGTTTTTGGAAAATTTTTGTAGACCTGTTATGTATTTGTTCTCTCTCTCTCTCTCTCTCTCCATCTTTCACATAAAAGCCATCTTTTCAAACAAGTCATCATTTCTCTGACAAAAACTCTCTCTGAAATCGTTGTTATTTGTGACCTTAACCTACGTCTCTTCTCTCTATTACAAACGACACCAAAGAAGACAATGAGGAAAGTTTTCTTTGTTGATGGTATGGATGAATCTGAATCAAGGTGACTCAACCTTGAGTATATGGTTAATCTTGAGGAAATAAAAAATGGTGGCTTAGATATCTCAGATTAACTTGAAGCAGCGGGATGTACAAAGTTCTTCTCTCTCAAAGAGAATGTTTATCCTTCATATGTAGTAATTGGAAGTTGAACATTGTTGGTCTCATGGATTTCGCTCAGGTCAAGATTGACCAAGGGATATTGAAAATGCTACTGGGTTTCTAAGAGAAGGAGTGGGTTTCTATGAAGAATGAGAAAAGACTATTGACCAGTCCATGACGAACTTCACTCCTTTTTGGAATGACAAAACTAGAAAATGTTTCTGCCCTGAAGACAAAGGTAGAAGGAAGCAGAATTAGTTTTTCTACAGTACAACATTTTGATATGAAGACCCTCAAGTGCCCATGCCCCTCTTTGTCTACAAACGCCATATTCACCTCCTTAGGAAACCTAAGTTCACATCAAGATAAGACACATCTTTCTCAACTTTCATTACTGGTCCAATGTGTCTTTTAAATTTTGTATTCATGTATCTTAAATATGGATATTTTTCCTTTACTCCAACCACTTGCTTTGTCTCCAGCCTGTTCTATTAAGTTGTAACTCCATCTCTTCTCACTCGTATTCAAAACATCTTTATGTTGAGTCTCTAAGCATCTGATATGACTTTTAAAACTTAAGTTGTGATAAACCCAAACATTTACAGAATGAATAAAATGAACCTTGTGAAATCTTCTAATAATTTGGTTCAAGTGTACAGACGTCTGATTGATAAAAAAGGACTCAAGTTTAAATTCAAGTGTTTGCTTGTTTATAACTTCTTAATCAAAGCATCAAAGATATCTCTTTTATCCATTATCTGCATTTCAAGCGTCTGATCTAGATAAAGACAAAAGCGTCTCATGCAAAGTTAGACGAGTCTTCACAAAAACTAAAGCAAGCAACTCAAACATCACGTTTCAATCGCGTCTTGACTATTCTCTTCAAGGAACTGATCTGAACATATTAAATAGTTGGGAACATATTTAATAACATTATGAAAGTACTTCAAGTTATACTAAGATCTTTTATTCGAAAAGTCAAATGGAATAAAGCAACATTTTCTATGCATCGTACCTGACACCATTACCTTTAGTACACAATAAAGTCACTTTAAAACTGCCTATTCTGAGTGATTGCACTAAAGAAGTAATATGCGCTGTATAAATATTAACGCTACTCTGATCACTCTGCTCTACGCTAAAAGAGTCTAATTCTGTAGAAGAATACCCTCAATGTCTTGCAAATCATTTAATGTTTCATTAGAACGACTCTATTGCATTAATGGTTTCTTTGAAGACTTGAGATAAAGCAAGTACTGAAGAAGGAATGCCTCACAACGAATTTATTGCTGTGAAGCCTATAAATAGAAGACTCTGAAGATTTGAAGCACAAACAACAACTTCAAGATCAATCAAGCTGAACAATTCTCAATTACTGTTAAAGCTTTCAATTCTTCATTCCTTCATTTACTTCTAAATCATTTGTAAATCCTAACAGAATTTATTGCATAGTCATACCCTTCATACTTCATATTCACTCTTTTAGTGTAATATGGTTGAATTGTCCTTTCAATTCGAAGTTGCTGCTTCAAAACAAACCATATTAGATAATTAATCTCTTGGGTACGATATCTGGACGTCCATCCTTTATTACGTATGCGACAAGGTACACTGCCCTTAAGTGTGTGTACAACACAACAAGCTTTTGGCACTGTTGCCGTGGATTAATTTGTGATATTTTGTGATATTTGTGATATTGGAAAAAAAGAAATTCTAGTTACTTCAGACATTTTGATGACAACCAAATGGTGAGGTTGCCTTTTGAAGATCGTTTGGTTGAATTCAAAACAAGTAAATTTCGTGTTCTTCTTTGGAAGCAATATGAATCAATATAAAAGTGAAGAAAATAAGAAAATGGTGAAGAAAGAAATGGTGTAGGCGCCACAAACCAAGAAGGTTTGATAAGCCAAGTAATGTTCGCCACAAGAACCTTGGATTCTTGATAAGAACTAAGTTTGGTTCAACCAAGAACCTAAGAGAACAATTCTCTCACAAATGGAATTAATCCAAATTCAACATCCAAGTTATCTTATTCGTGGTAGCAGGTGCATACATCTAGTTGTGGACATCCAAACTTTTGGCATCCAAAGACAAAGCATAACCTCCACTTGAATGGCCTAATTATGTCACTAATGGCTCACCTTAGGACCAATTCTAACTCAGCCATACGCCCATCTTTCAAGCCACACAGTGGAATCCTTGGACAATCTATAACTCCCACATTTATTAGCTTGATTCATGACAATAAAGATCAACTTAAAACCTAACTTAAATAGCCACCAAAGAATTGAAATCAGCCACTAATCCCCCTAGTTATCACGCCTACCATCTCATCATTATGGGTGGTTACACTTGCTTTTCAAATTAAAAGTGTAATACCCATAACTTGCAACATTTATTCACTCAACTAAATGAGGAGTTTCTTATAGCATGCAAGCTAAAGATTCCCTCCTCTAAGACTCTCTAAACTCGTGTAACACCATGGGAAATATGGGCTTGACCTTCATACAACTCTTAGTGTAGCCCACTAACAAAGTAGCCAAAATTGGATCCACTCACATAACCCATTACACTTATTGAACTGAAAATAAAACAAACAAATAAGTGATGCTATGCACGCCCCTTGTCATCATCATGGGCCTTCTAGTTGACTAAGATAAGTCACCAACTTGGGCTCCATTCCTTCTAGGCTTGAGTTTGGGCTTGCTTCCATCAAAGTAGTCACCATTTGTTCTAGAACTTCTTGGGCTTTCTTAGCTCTTGATCTTGTTATAGGCCCACCAAGTCTATGAAGTGCTTCTTGGTCCATGTGTCTTATACGGCTCATATCATCCCCTCCTTCTTTAGGTAAATTCGACCTCGAATTGAATTCTTCATCACCTACATAAAAAAATAATAAATAAATCAGCCACATTAAAAATTGCACTAATTCCACCATGCTCACCAGGGAGATCCAACTTGTATGCATTATCATTGATCTTGGCCACTACTTGAAATGGCCCATCTACTCTTGGTCGAAGAACAATGTTAAACCTTCCACCGCGGTCAAATGGAAATTGAGAGAAATCACCAAATGTAGCAAGTAGGTGACACACATGTTCATCTTGTACAATCAACACCCCAATACTTTCATAGCCAAGGTAAGGAATTTTAAAGGTAAGCACAAAGTTATACCTCTTTGAGTTGACATATATGACCAAATGTACCTTCCTTGGCTTGAACTTGGTGACAAAAAAGAAGGTACTTTGCCTTTGCAAAGACTCCAAGGCAAATTGAACCTCATTGATATTCTCCTCATCACAAACAAAGGACGGCTCTTTTTGAAACAAAATAAACTCCTCAAACACATTAGGAGCATCATATGGAAGCTTAAAAGAATTCACAAGAATAGGTAGAGTAAAAACGGGTGTAGTAGTGAATCCATCAATTAATGCCACATGCAATCCTTTAGTGCTCATAACAAGCCTCAAAATGCTAACTTTATTTTGGACAAAAGAGTAAGTGGCCAAGTTAGCAAACAAGCTTTCTCTTAGAAATCCAAAACAACCTTCAAAATTGTTGTCATGAACCAAGTGAACATTAGAAAGCACAACAACACACTTCTTAAGGAATTCATTCAAGTCTTGGTTCATAATCCTCAAATCAAGTTTATAAGAATAGTTTGTATTAAACACATCTTGTCTTACGGTTTCAACACTTACACTAGATTTAGGGAGATAACACAAATTAGGCATTTTAAGATGCAAATTTGCAAATCTAGCAAGCATAGGAGGAAAGCACTTCCCAAACAATTTAACAAGAAATATATCAATTAAAGAAGTGGAAGGCTTAAATATGCAAAGGGTTAAACCGATAAGTGTTTCACTTTATTCAACTTCTTCATGACCCAAAATAGCCTTGCAAGCATCCTTTTGAGGAATCTTTGGAAACACATCATCAAATTCCTGCAAAAGATTGTCAACACCACAAGGAAAAGAGAGTTCATTAGGAGCATTAGCATTCAAATAAAATTCCCTCTAATAAAGCATGTATAGGGGTTGCCTTGAAATTAAAGCACTCTTCACCTCACTTTTTGTTGCAAGATAGCTCTCTTTACCCTATTTTTCCTTTTGGATTTTCACTTCCTTTTTCTCATGATTTTTTTTTTATTTATTCTTTACTCTTTTTCTCAATTTCTTTTTCACTCTCTTTTTCTTTTCTCTCTTGCTCTCTCTTTTCTCTCATTTTTATTTGATCCTCACTAACTTGCTTTGGAGATAAGGAAGATTTTGATGATGGAAATTTTGAAGAAGAAGAAGAAGAAGAAGAATATTTGAACTTCCTCCTCTTAATTTGTTGCTCCACCTTGATTGCTTGTTGTACCAAATCCTCAAGCTCCACATAATTTTGTAATCCCACTATGTCTTGAATATCTTGATTTAAGCCATGGAAGAATCTTGCCATGGTAACCTCCTTATCTTCTTGAAAATTGGACCTAAGTAAGGCCAACTCCATCTCCTTGAAGTATTCATCTACAATTGCTCCCTTGGGTAAGTCTATGCAATTTGTTGTGAATGTCCCTTTGATAATGATTTGGGACAAATCTTTCTCATGACATACTTCATCTCCTCCCAAGTGTCTATGACCGCTCCTCCATGTCTCCTCCTTTCTTTTTGTAATTGGTCCCACCACACAAGGGCATATTCTTTTAACTCAAGGGCGGCTACTTTCACCTTCTTGCTTTCATTGTAAGAATTACAAAAAAAAAACTTGTTCTATTTTAAACTCCCGCTCCAAATAAGCCTCCGGATCATTCTTCCCAAGAAAGGGAGGAACTTTGATTTTAACCCCTTCAAGCCTTTCATCACGCCTCCTTCCCTATGTCCTCCTCCTCTATGTCTTCCTCCTCTAGGCCTTCCTCTTTCACTTTTATTGCCACTAGACTCATCATTTTGAAGGTTGGCAAGTTGTTGATCATAGTTGGCTTGCATTGTCTCCATTTGCCTTTGAAGGGCTTGCATTTGAGTAGTCATTCGTGCAAGAATGACCGCAGACCTTGGTGAAGGTGGTGGACTTTCTCCATTGTGTGCCATGATTTGTGTTTCCTCACTACACTCCCTTACTTGTCACACATATGAATTTCACTCTTTTGGCTTTTTCCACACAAAAAGTAAATTTGCACTCTTGCCTTTTTCCTCTCAAATGTTCTCCTTTAGTTCTTAGAGGAATCAAACACAAAACACAAAAATACCAAAATTCAAGTAACAAAATCACAAAAACTTATCAAAACAAAGAACAAAGGCTAGAAAAGAAAAGGTTTAGAAATAAGAAACAAAGGAAGAAGGGAACAAATATTTTCAACACACAAATTGCTCAATTGAATTTTTCTCTTCTCTTTTTTTTTTCTACTATTCACGAATTTTTTTTTTTAACTTGTTGAAGAGAATCACTCTTGGAAACTTTGTTTTTGGAGCAATACACAACAACCACGAAATTTCCCTTCAAGAATAGAATCAAAGTAAATTTTGTTTTGGTTTTTTTGGAAAGAAAAGAAGAAAGAGTAGAAGATGAAGAAGAAAATAGAATCAAGAACACAAATAAAAATTCAACCAAAGCCTAAGCTTTGATACCACTTGATGACAACCAAATGGTGAGGTTGCCTTTTGAAGATCGTTTGGTTGAATTCAAAACAAGTAAATTTCGTGTTCTTCTTTGGAAGCAATATGAATCAACATAAAAGTGAAGAAAATAAGAAAATGGTGAAGAAAGAAATGGTGTAGGCGCCACAAACCAAGAAGGTTTGATAAGCCAAGTGATGTTCGCCACAAGAACCTTGGATTCTTGATAAGAACTAAGTTTGGTTCAACCAAGAACCTAAGAGAACAATTCTCTCACAAATGGAATTAATCCAAATTCAACATCCAAGTTATCTTATTCATGGTAGTAGGTGCATACATATAGTTGTGGACATCCAAACTTTTGGCATCCAAAGACAAAGCATAACCTCCACTTGAATGGCCTAATTATGTCACTAATGGCTCACCTTAGGACCAATTCTAACTCAGCCATACGCCCACCTCCTTGGACAATCTATAACTCCCACATTTATTAGCTTGATTCATGACACTAAAGATCAACTTAAAACCTAACTTAAATAGCCACCAAAGAATTGAAATCAGCCACTAATCCCCCTAGTTATCACGCCTACCATCTCATCATTATGGGTGGTTACACTTGCTTTTCAAATTAAAAGTGTAATACCCATAACTTATAACATTTATTCACTCAACTAAATGAGGAGTTTCTTATAGCATGCAAGCTAAAGATTCCCTCCTCTAAGACTCTCTAAACTCGTGTAACACCATGGGAAATATGGGCTTGACCTTCATGCAACTCTTAGTGTAGCCCACTAACAAAGTAGCCAAAATTGGATTCACTCACATAACCCATTACACTTATTGAACTGAAAATAAAACAAACAAATAAGTGATGCTATGCACGCCCCTTGTCATCATCATGGGCCTTCTAGTTGACTAAGATAAGTCACCAACTTGGGCTCCATCAAAGTAGTCACCATTTGTTCTAGAACTTCTTGGGCTTTCTTAGCTCTTGATCTTGTTATAGGCCCACCAAGTCCATGAAGTGCTTCTTGGTCCATGTGTCTTATACGGCTCATATCACATTTATTTTTCTTTTTATCTATCTCTCTCCTTGTATGCCAATGCATTCTCAAGTGCTTGAACTATATTTTGACAGGGAAGTTGAAAGAATTTTTCACAGATTGCAGAGGCAAGCAAGAGAGGAGAACACCATGGGGGAAAGAATGACTCTACTGGATTACTTTACCTCCTATGATGAGGTGACAGATAGCATCACCAACCCTGTGGTGGATGCCAATAATTTTGAGATTAACCCTGCTTTGGTCTCTATGGTCCAAAACTCTGGACTATTTGGGGGGGTACCAACTGAAGACTCCAATTGCCATCTGAAGAAGTTCCTCAGGATCACAGATCTCATCGAGTAGAATGGAGCTTCAACAGATGCTATCAAACTCAGACGGTTCCCATTCTCTCTGTTCGACAAAGCGAATCAGTGACTTTCCTCTTTGTCATCTGATTCTATCACTACCTAGGACCAGTTAACACGCCAATTTTTGGCTAGGTACTTTCCACCTTCTAAATCTGCTAAATTTAGAGCTCATATTTTGAACTTTGTGCAATATGACCAGGAATCTCTTTATGAGGCATGGGAGCGATATTAGGATTCGACATCCATATCATGGTTTCACAGTCCCCATCCTTGTGCAAATGTTCTATATTGTACTTTCACAACAATATAGGTCCAGTATAGACGCTACTTGTGGGGGCTCAATTTTGAAGAAGACACCCGAGGAATCCTGAACCTTAATGCAAGAGATGGCAACCAATCACTACCAGTGGCCGCTCAGAGACAGACAAGTCATAAAGAAGCCAATCAGTGTATATCAGGTAGATGCTACAATGACAATGGAAGCCAAGATAGACGCTCTTACAAAGCAAATAGAGACAATGATGCAGGCTCAAGCACAGATAATGAATCAAGCCAGTGCACCAGTGTCTCCATTCCCATGCAACCATTGCAGTCTGATAGGTCATAAGAGCAAGGATTGCCAACTGGGTAATTCTTTTGCTCCACCAGCTAAGGAAGCCAAATTTGTGGGTAACGCCAACCAAAATCAAAATAACTCTTACAATCCTGGATGGAGGGGCCGTCCAAATTTCTCTTGGGGAGGTCAGCAGAATAGTCAAGCACCACCACACTTGCAGAACCAAGGTCCAAGACCAGAGAATCGGAAGCCCGGTCCTCATGAACAGCGCAGAATTCAAGCCATACAGACGTTGATATCTGCCCTTACTGCGTTACTTTCTCAAAGGCCTCAAGGAACATTACCTACCCAGACTGAACCAAACCCAAGAGAGCACGTCAATGCAATACCTCTTCAGAATAATGAAAAAGAAGACCACGCTCCCATGGAAGAAGATGCCGATGCTAAAGAAAACAAGTCTGAAGACAAGCACGACCGTGAAACATGCCCAGTGAGTAGAAACAGGTAACAGTCACCAGTGAGTCAGAAAAGATACAAAATTATCTACCACCACATTTGAAATATAGGGATAAAAACATGCAAATTGAAAAAAATTTAGAAACACATATGAAATTGTATGTTAATACCCCCGTTGACAAAGACACTGCCCAATTACCCAAGTATGAACATCTCTTAAAAGGGTCAGGGATGGTACAAGTTAATGAAGAATGCTCTGCTGTTATTTTAAATAAATTACCCCGTAAAATAAAAGATCCAAAGAGTTTCACTGTTCCTTATTCAATTGCTAATTTTCACTTTGATAAAGCATTATATGATTTGGGTGCCAGTATAAATTTAATGCCTTATTCTGTGTCAAGAAGGCTTGGTTTGCATGAACCTAGAGAATCAATGTCTCATTATAGTTAGCTGACAGATCCATTACCTGCCCTCGTGGAATAATAGAAGATATGCTAGTAAGGGTGGAGAAGTTCACATTCCCTGTGGATTTTGTGATTTTGGACATGAAGGAGGGTGAGGAAGTCCCTATCATCTTGGGGCGACCTTTCCTAGCTACAAGTAATGTAAAAATTGAAGTCAAGCAAGGCACATTAACCTTAAAGCATAAGGGTGAAGAAGCTATTTTCAAAATTTCCCCAAGACCACCTTGATCAGTTCTCTGAACAGGTCGTCAGGCTCATGACATAAAACAAGCGCTGCACAAGAGGCAACCTGCATTTTATTTTATTTTACTTTTGTTATTTGTGTGTTCTTAGCGGTTTTCCCTTTTGAAAATTAAAAACTAGAGATTGAAATAAGTGTGGGAAGGTTTGCATAAAAATAAATAGTGTTCCCTATTTTAATCTGAAATTAAAAACTGGAAAAATAGGTGAGCACGGCCGTGCTCCCTGTTAGCACAGTCGTGCTTCACGCGCTTCAGTTCAGAATAAAAGAGGGGGAGCAGAGCACAAGCTGTCCACAGCCCTTGCTCAACCTTTGCTTTTGCGCAAAAACATCAAATTTCTAGCTCCTTCACCTACTAATTTCACTTCTCTAAGGTAAAGTCTTACTTCCCTCTTCTCTATTGCGTAGTTAGGTTTTAGGTTAGGATTCTTTTCTCCCCTTTTTTTTGTTTTTGAATTGTTTGCTGTTTTATTAGTTGAGAGTGTTAGTTTGTGCTAGGAATTGTTAGTTTAGCATTACTATTCAAGTCTCTGCATGTTTGAATTGCAATGTCTGGGTTTAAATTGATTCTGCTTGTGGCACAAGCAAGAGCATGGGTATGCTGTTCCAAGAACAGGTCGTGCTGTTCATATTTCTGGATTAATGATAAAGCACGAGCACAAGCATGCCCGTGCTCATCACAGAACAAGGTGCTATTCATACATTCTGGAATTTTAAAATTTGCACCCAGCATAGTCGTGGTCCCTGTTAGCACGGTCGTGCCCCTTGAATTTCTGGAAAATAATTTTCATCACAGCTGTGCTCCCTTTCACCAAGGCCGTGCTCAATTTAGAATGACTAAATACATGATTTTTATCTGGGAATTCAATCCATATGTCTTGTGCCTATGTTGATTATGATCATTGCTTATATTCTTCGTATTATTATTATCATTCTTGGCACTAGTGCTTGGTTTTTGGCTTATACAGGACTATATCACCAAAGCGCAGCCGAACAGAGGATGGTGGACTTCCCGACCTATAGGGAACGAGTTGCTTTCATTCCCTCATGCTGACCACCAGTCCAGATTCACCCATTTGGGCATTTTTGAGATTATGGCCTAGAAATATCTGGAAATGGAGATCCTGGCTACATATGGACTTGCTCCCCAGGTCAACCACCTGCTACGGAATATTGGGTGGGAGCGAGTAGCTGCAGTTAGATGCCCAGCCTACCGGGAGCCCACTTTAGAGTTCCTCTCGACCTGTTATTACTTCGATTCTAAGGTTGAGGGTGAAGAGCTCGGAGTTTCATTTCAGCTGAATGGCTGCATCTGGCAGATGACACTGGCGGACTTTAATGTCAGCCTCGGCTTCGAGACGGCGGAGTCAGTCCGTTCAGATAGATACAGGACCACACTACTGGAGATGTCGGTTGAGTTTCAGATAGGGCCTTTTGGGCCTTGGTCACAGGGGGCGCACTGAGCCGTATAACCCTTGCTTGGTGAAGTCTTCTACATTCACTGAGATTCCTCTCCGCTTGTTGCACCGATGGTTGGCTGATCTTTCTATCACCAGCCACTACTCTACTGCTGGCGGGGTCTCCCGGATTGACTTATTCATCTTGTGGTGCATGGTTCAAGCTCAGCCGTTGAATGCCGGCTACATATTGATGCAGACTTGCCTGCATTTGGGGTATAGACAGAGGCCGGGCCAGAGAGGCTTCATCTTAGTTGGCTCCTTCCTATCCCAACTGGCTCGTAATATGGAGTAGTTGCACCCACGGGCCCGACAGATGACCCTGATGTCCGCGATTGATGAGAGGATGTTGCTGTCGATGAGTATATTGACTCGTGGGCCTCATGGAGAGCTTAGATTTGCTGGAGCTGAGGCCGCTCAGGACTCGGATTCAGAGCATGACTAGGAGGACCAACATCATGGGCGGGACCAGGCCCCGCACGTAGAGATTCCTATGGATGGCTCGCCTGCCCCGCTGGTTCGTGAGGATGATTACCAGAGGCTTACTGCTCGCTTTGATCAGCTTGAGATGGGAGTTTATGCTTGCTTGGATTCTCAAGAGCAGAGCTTCGAGCAGATGTCTTCCAGCGGTTTGACATCCAAGACCAGCAGATGGCTCTGATGCTGCAGATGATGCAACGACATTTTTTATCATCTTCCTCCACCACAGTGATCCCCCAATTTGATACTTTAAGCGTCTATGCTATTGTATCAAGGGGTTATTTTGTAAAAATTTCTCTTCTCCTTCTCTTTCCACTTGTATTTCATGATTAAATGTGGTGCATTGAAGACACTGCATATGTAAAGTGTGGGAAGGAAAAATATACATATTTTTTATGATATTGTTGCATCCAATTAACTGGCTTAACTGTTTTATGATAAAAATTAAGGAAGTCCCTTACAAAATTTTTTTTTGATAGTCTCATAAGTATTTTTGAAAAAGTTTGTCTTTTGAAAATTAAAAATTAGCAGAAAATTCCTTGATTGAATTTTTTTCATTAGATGTAGCTTCTAAACGTGAGACTTGGGCTTTTATGGGGGTTAAGTTACATTGTCGAATTTATTTGATATTA
Source organism: Ammopiptanthus mongolicus (assembly GCA_039655645.1). Taxonomy (NCBI): domain Eukaryota; kingdom Viridiplantae; phylum Streptophyta; class Magnoliopsida; order Fabales; family Fabaceae; genus Ammopiptanthus; species Ammopiptanthus mongolicus. Next base: position 76,333,542 of record CM077346.1, on the reverse strand, counting down.
ACCCCTTTTCTTTGATGAGTGCGATTTCTCAGGTTAATATGTTCTATAACTTGTCCCGAGATCATCTTGAGGCGAATTTAACTTATATGCATGGGGAACTCTGGTTAGGGCACTTTTTGGTATTTTTATGGTCCACAACATTTTTTGTTAAATACTTCCTCTAGTTGCCCAATTTGAGCCTTATGAAAATATTTTCTTGGGTTCCTATTTGAAAATTAAAATTTTTTTTGGTGACCTCTTAGAAGCATATTGGAACATTAATAGGAACAAGTTATTATGAACTCCTTTCTGGAAATAAAGTATTAGAAATAAGCTGACAATAAAAAAAAGCTTCTCTCTATTCAAAAAGAAAAGAAAAGAAAGAAATTGGAAAATAAAGTTAGAGAAGCAAGAAAAGAAAAGAAAAAGAAAAAGCTTATGATAAAGGAAAGGTTAAAGAAAAAGTAGAAAGTTCCTCGAAATTTTGTGAAAAATTGCCCTTTAATTATGCTCTTTTATGCTTCAAGAGGTTATTACTTTGTTTTATTGGTTTAGCCCTTTGAATATCCCTTTTATTTCTCTATCACACCTGACATCAAAGCCTTGACCCTGTTACAATCCATGAAAGACCCATTCCTTCTTCTGCATGCATGTGAATCATATTGTGAAGATTTGATCAATGGACAAACCTATGATAATGTATTTATTTGAGAATCTTGAGTGCTTTAATATCTTTGCCCAATATACTGAGAGATTGTGATGGGAGTGACCCATGGTCTTTTGGAAAGTTTGATTTCAAGGAATTTAAATTTCTAGGCTTAATTGCACTTTTGGTCCCTCAGGTTTCACGATTGTGCAATTTTGGTCTCCCGGGTTTTAATTGCGCCAATTGGGTCCTCCAAGTATCACGATTGTGCAATTTTGGTTCCCCAAATTTCAATTGCAACAATTGGGTCCCCCACGTATCATGATTGTGTAATTTTGGTTCCCCAAGTATCACGATTGTGCAATTTTGGTCCTCCAAGTATCACGATTGTGCAACTTTTAACATCAATAGCCTACGAAGCACATGTGCGACTGATTTGGCACTTAATGAGACTAGTTTGGCAGCTTACATGTCATTCTTATGTGACACTTAATTATGTACATTTGACCATTAAATTGTGTGAGATGTCAATGATGTCTTATAAAAATGTCCCGTAAACTGTCAAGTTGACTTCACTAAGTGTCAAATCAGTCCCATGTGTCCTATGTAGGCTACTTGCGTTAAAAATTGCACAATCGTGATCCTTGGGGGACCAAAATTGCACAATCGGGATACTTGGAGGACCCAATTGGCGCAATTAAAACCCCGGGGACCAAAATTGCAATTAAGCCAAATTTCTAATTGGATAATCTCCTGACTTTCTTTTGAAAATTATACTTGTTTAACTATCTTCGCAATTCTGAAAATTAATTTTGTTTTGGGTTCCCCTGATTTAAGTCAGAAAATTATTTTGAAAACTCACGTAAGCCAGATAATTATTTGAGAACAAGCAATACTCAAGTGCGGGAAGATATTGAAGTTTTGATATCGAGCATATGCGTACTCACGAGCACAGCCATGCCAGACATGAGCACGCCCGTGCAAGCCCGCTAGCTTAACCATCCAAACAAAGCCTTACAAAAAGGACTTAAAGCTTATCTCTGAAGATGAAGCACGCCCATGCCAAATACCAGCATGCCTGTGCAAAAGTGAAGCAAGGCCTAACTCAGAGAAGCAAGGTCCGACTGAAGCAAGCACGACCTTACAAATGATCATGTATCTCACTATGCTCAATCGTGCATTGCTTCAGCTTCTTTCCACCAGTGACCACCTTCAGCTCACCTCGATCTCGCATCCATCAAAGTTTTCTTAAGTTTATTGAGTCACAATTTTAAACATTTAATAAAATTGAATCATAGTCGGTTCATTATCTGTCCGATCCATATGCGAGTAGCAACGTGATCCCCAAATAATCTAAGGACCGATATGTCCTCAGCCCCCCTGGGAAACTTGTGGGTGGTATCCGTACGATACCACTGCCTCTAATACGTGACATATCTACATACATATAAATTAAACACATTACTTAAATACGTAAATTTAAATTTAATAATTAAATAATTCATAATAAATTTACCAATTATAATTATATAATCATTTGGTAAAACCAAATTACCTCTTCTCTTTGCTGCCGCTGTCTGTTCTTTCTAGCATTTGCTTTTAATACCCTAAAAGCCGTTCTTTCTGCAATACCTCTTCGTCTTCGATCTGCTCCAACTCTTGTACAATGCGCCGTCAGAGTTGGGTGGGGTTGGGAAACAAAGAGGAAGGGGAAGCACAAGGAAGAAGGTACCACAAAAATAACCCCTGAAATTGGGGTAGGGTAGAGAAGGAAAAAATGGGATGGGGTACGAGTTGTGAAGAAATTAGGGATGAAAGGATTTTGAGGGATAGGAAAAGTAATAATAAAAGAAGGGGAAGAGTTTTTGTATTAGATAGGAAGAGATATGGGCAGTTATGAGATTTAATTAGAAAAAATTGAGGTAGGAGATAATAAAAAAATGAAAATAATGGGATATTAAAATAAATTCTCAATGGATTTTGGTCTACGGGTTCACGGGCTATCTGCTAACCCGCATTATCTTTATTTTTGAAATTTTAATCATATTTTAAAAAAAAAAAAAAAAACAAAACTGAAATATTGCATTGAATGGAAGCCCTAGGCCCAAATCGTAATCCCCTTCAGTCTTATCAGTCCTTCTTCCTCACTGCATCCGCGCCTCCAGGTAATTCCTCCGTCTGCTATTAAAATTCAATTTTCATGTTTGTCTGTTTACTACATCCGTGCCTTCGTGTGCTACATCATAAATTATTATAAATTGATATACCAAAGAAACATGAATCAATCTGCATCAGGAACATTACATTTTGCATGTGCAGGACTTTGTTAGGTTTTAGGTACTTTCAATTCAATTAGCATTCTCTGCTGTTACCTTGTTAGCATGATTTATTCTGGTTGATAAACCTAAACGCATTTTCTGCTGAAATTAACATGATTGATTTATTTATCATACTTTTTTTCTGGTTGAATTCATCATTAATAAATGTTTTACAGAAGCCGAGTACCGCTCACTGTAGTAATTGACTCAACTCGTGTATACAACCCGACCCGTTTCGGAACCGGGCCATCCGTCGATGTCAATGGTGGATTCAGGTTACAAGCCACCTACGGAATTTGTGGAAGATGGGAATGAAGCACTGGTTGATCTAAACTTGACCGACTCCACTGAGCTTTGGCTCCTTCAGGTTCCTTTTTCCAACGTAAGTTTGTTCCTTATGCTCGTACTTCCTATGAAGCTATTATTAACTATTCTATGAGTGAAAAATTAAATCAGATTTGCGTAGATATCCATTTTGCTTGTTAACTTAAGCTGCGGCCGTTAGTGGGTTATTAAGGTTCTTTTTTTTTTTTATGGAGAAGGTTAATCGATGCTTTAAGGGCATTGGTTAAGGAATTAAAAGAAAAAAAATTTATTAGGAAGTGGTCTATTTAATATTTTAAGATGTTACACACTTAGATTTTCAATAAAAACTTACTTTTTGTGTTCCTTAACCAGTGCCCTTAGGGCATTGATTATCAAGACCTAATTTTTATTTAATCAAGCTTTTCAATAAAAAAATTATTTATTAATATTTTTATTGTTAGTTACCCTTTGGGGCAGCCAGCACATGTTGATACGAGTGGCAAGGAGATTGGTTTCCCTTGAGCAAGGTCTTACGGTGGATGGAAAAAATAGGTGCTGAGAGAGCTTTGCTTCTTTAAATGGGTTTTTCCGCCTAAACTAGGATTAGTTGGAGTCTAAGTGATTTTTGGATACTAGAACAAAAGAAAATACCGTTTGGAGTTAAAATTTGACATATGTGTCAATTTTTATTAATGATGATGATTAATATCTGGAGGTTTATAAAATTTAATTAGGGAATGTGGAAAAGAAAATTTCCTTTGGAAAACCTCATTCAATTTGCTTTTGATTTTTTTGTTTTGATCTTACTCTATTAAGAGTGAGTGGGTGGTTTCTTGAATTATTCATGGTTTGATTATTCAAATGAGCTGTTATTTGTATTGGTCGTGTTGCCTTTCATCTGGGACTTAGATGGTGAAGAGCCTCCCTCTATGCTTTCTTAATCATTGCCATTGCCCTCTTACTGTTAACGTGTGTTATGTTTGCCAGGATTTTTTGTCTGACGTTGATGGCAAGGAATTGTCTCTCAAGCTTGATAATGATGGCCAGTTGGCCAGCTTCGAGGGTTCATCTGGTAAACATAATGAAACAACTGTGATATCAAAGACATATTCTGTCTTTCAATTATTGATATCCTAAATGGCATATTGCATAATTAGCAATGTTTGTATGATATGATTGCTGAAGTGCCCTAATCTTCAAGTCACTATTGCCAGGGAAAGTTTATGACTTTGTCAGCTTTGCTTCCCAAGAGCCAGACGAAACAGTTTTTGTTCCCTCTGCTACAGAACCAAAAATCGGTATGCATCTATAGATCCCCCCTCACCTCTGTCTCTTTTGCTCCTCTATATATGTTAATTATGGATAATTCATGAAAGCGTTAAATTTTAAACTCTCCTCTAATATGAACGATGCTAACTGCAGTGAAGTAAATATATGATGCCAACTCAAATAGTTTTGAATCAATCTTCTGGTGTTTGTTCATTTCATGTTCAATGTAAGAATTCTTTGACAATTGTGCTGTGAAATAATATTTTCTATCTCTTAGAGAGAACTTTAATTTTTTTTTTTTGGGGTAGAAATTGAAGTTATATATAGATGTACCTTTTTTTAATTATAGGTTTGCAGTTTGCAATATTAGTTGACTGCATCAGGCCTTTGTACATTGGTGTTTGATGTACTTACTGAGAACATACAGGAGACAGTGCCTCAGTGCATGTTTTTTGTGCATAATATAGTCTTAGTTAATGAGTTGAGATTCTAATGTATATTCCTCCAAAGCCTCTGATCTGAAGCTTGATATTTTTGTTCAATTCATGCTTTCAATGTTGTTTTTCACGTATAAAGATTAATTATGAATACAAATTCAATTTGCATGGAAGCTCCATTTTAAGTAATGATTAATATACTTAAGAAATTGTACAATATGACTGGTTTCATATGGTTTGACTACTTTTCCTCTCATGTCTCTCAAGACTGATTCTTATGAATGTTGTCATAGTGATTTTCTTATGGGTTTTTAATTTTATATCTTTTAAATCCAAGCACAAAAAGAAATAATTTATCTCACTCAACAGCTGGAAAGATTTCACGGCGAATTTCTGTTGTTCATTACCCTGATCCTAAGGAATGTAAAAATCTCAAATCAAGCAACACAAGACATACAAATGCTGGTGGAGTCCCAGTGACAACTTCTTCCCGGTATTTCCCTATGCAAAGTGGTAATCCTCGAAGTTCACAATCCGGTCGTGCAGCTTCATCAAAAGGTAGCAGACAGAAAAGCTCTTTATCTGAAGCTAGGGAGCCATCAAATACTGCTAAAAGACCTGTAGCTAAATCTATCATGCCTGAGGACCTGTCTAACCGGGACATATCTAATGGAAGACCTGTGTCTGAGCTCTCCCATGGTCATCATAGCACTGGCATTTTATCTATGTCCTCTCATCATTCTAATGAGAGAAAATCAAAGAAAAGAAAACAAAAAGAGTAATGTCTCCGTCCTTTACTCGCCCCATTAGCCATATTTGCTGTACAATATTCAAATGCAACATGCTCGTGGGCCTTTAAGATGTACGAAATGAGTAGTGCTCCACTTTTATGTTGCAAAAGGATGAAAAGTTTAAATGTTGTTGCATTCTCTTTCACTCTGCCTTTTATTTTTATTTTATTCAAATTTTCATTTGTTTTAGTTGGACATGATTTCCAATGTTAACTGATATAAGGAGCCTTTTCTCTTATCTTTCTTGCCCCTCTTACATGCTCAATATTGACTTTGTCGCGTTTCCCTTATGTTTTTTTACTCCAAATAATGTTTAGTGAACCATGCTAGCGCGGCATCAGGGCCTTCTGTTTTCTTGTTTGAATGCCATTGAAGATCGTCATTAAACTTGTCTATTTCCAAGATTTCATATAAATGAATACCCAAAATGGTCCTGACAAATAATGCTGTATCCAGTTTGGTCATTCAGAAAAATTAAGTCCTAAAATAGTTCCCGAGAATTACAATGAGGGACATGTCAGTCTCTCCGTTTATTTCCGTCAAGCAATGACCATTAACTTGATGATGTGTATAGTTAAATGGTTGATGTGTTTGTTAGTATATTTGTAAAGATCGAAAACAAAAGCGTTTAAATTGGTTCCTAATAAAAATTAAAATATCCGAAATAGTCTAAAACACGTATGATATGGTAACACCTAAATAGTCCCAAGTTGGTCCCTAAGAGATTAATTTAGTAAAAAAAAATGAATAAGGGTCAAATACATTTTACCCCTAAAAATAATAATAATTTTAAAATTTATTTAACACAAAAAAAAAAAAGACAAAATTACCCAAGTACTATGAGCAAGGAACATCCATATAAAGGGTCATGATTAAGATTCCAAGCAGCTTCTAGGGTGAGAGATGCTATAAAGTCTCTCGCCATGAGCAAGCCCTATTTAAAAAAAAAAAGTCCCTTAATTTACTCTCACTATTCTCTTCTCTCTCACACCACTCTCTCCTCCGCCAGTCAGCCGCCCCTACCACTCCCCCCCACCCCCCACTGCCTCCCCCCACCATCACCCCCTCAAGCCGTCAACACCACCAGAGATCTCACAGTGATGAAAAATCGAAGCTTGAAAGAGAAAACGAAAAGCCCATTCCAGATCTGTAATTGCTTCATTCCAGATGTGGTTTCAGATCTATTCTATGGCAGTGGTGGTGCCGTTGTTGGGAGATGGAGTTCCAGCAGTGGAATAGCGACGAAGCAAAATCACCGGCAGCCTTCCACTTCGCCGGTGAGAACGACGATGACGAGAACGGAGCAAAATCTTTTGGTTTTTTTTTAACTCTATTGTTTGTGAAAGCAAATAGAAAAGCTAAATTTCGGTTACCGAAATTGTCATCGAAATCTTCATCTTCTGCTCAGGATGAGATCGAGATAGAGATCACTGAGGAGATCCGCACCACCTCATAATTGGAGCTCTTCTGCTACTCTCATGTCTGCTCTTGGTGGGTTCTCACAGCTTTCCCATGTCTATTTTATGGCGGCAGCGCCTTCACAGATGCGACGGAGTGTCGCATCGAGATTGTTTCGGCCATGAAGGCACTCCTTGCAAACGACGGTGTCGTTTTGGTAGGGTTCCAGATCTGACACACTTTCTCCATCCAGATCTAGATTGTGGTTGACACACGCTTTAGGGACAAAGTGGAAATCGCCATTGCGGAGAAGATGCAGTGCAGGGTTGAGCCAGTGGTGGAGGTGGAGGGCGACCTCAATGAGTTGGAACTGGCTGGAGTTCCATAGACTGGCAGAGAGAGAGGGAGTGGGGAGTGAGGGTGGGGGTGGAAAAGGCAGAAGAGGAATAGGACCAAAAATTAATTATTTTGTTGCAAAAATACCCTTGCTCATTGTGAGAGACATTCTTGATTGCTCACCCTAGACAAAGCCTAAGATTCCATTGAAATGACAACAATCATAATATATATATATAATCTACAACACAAATTACATTGCAAGTGAACTTTTTTTATTTGATGTTAATTAGATCAGGCTTGAATACTCGTCTTGTCATTGAATAACGCTATTGATTTTTAAAGGATATATCTATTAGCTCTGATGGAGTTTGACGTTTAGAATATTGTCTTCTTTTGAGCCTAAAACTCAACGATTTCAAAATTAGACTACATTAATTTTTTTTACAGACCACATCAACTGTAGTGTTTTCCTTATAAAAATTAAAAGTTTCATGTCCTGCAATGGTTTGGAAATTATTTAGATGCGGATAATTTCATCTTTTCCTTTGTATTAGATAATTTTTAAATTATTATTATTATTATTTTTAAGAGTTAAATTATATTAAAAGGGAAAATATTGCAAAAAATAATATTAAATTATGGGGTAAAGTGCTTAATTTAGTAAATTGGGGTGGAAAGTGAAACTACACCTATAGTTTAGGGGGTAAAGTGCATTTGACCCTTTGAATAATTAATATGATAATACTTTAATTTCATTTTACTAAATTAGTCTCTTAGGGATCAATTTAGGTGTTTTAATTTTTGTTAGGCACCGATTTGGAACTATTTTGGGTGTTATCATATCATACGTGTTAGGGACTATTTTGGATGTAATACCCCAATGTACATTAGGATACTATTTACCATTAACTACACAAGATAAATATAACACCCAAACAATCAATAGGATTTTACAATCATTTACAAAACATAGTACAAGGTTTGATTTGGAATACATCTCATTTTTAAAGAAAAAAAATCCACAATAGACATTATACACTAATTGTAAACATAAAAAAAAAAAAAGAGAGAGAGAAACAATACTCCGATCCGGCAACGACCTCAAGAACCTCAGCTTACATTGGGACAACTGCCAAGTATTTCCGGAGATACTTCACAGTTCCCAACATAGGAAAGGAACAACCTGGAACAAAAAGATGAAAGGGTGAGATACGAAATCTCAGTGAGTTCCCTGCAAAAAAAGGCACCCAGTTCAATATATACATATACATATATATATAATATAAAAACTTGTACATATTGCATCATATATATAAATCACGCACTTGGACATCCCTTGTACTTTTATCAGTGAAAAATGTCGCTGTCTCCCCCGCACCAAGGTACTTAAGAGGGACTAGCTCTATGATGTAAGGCAGATCATACGTCTATGACCACAAGTGGCGTCCCACTTGCTTTGCACTTGCCTTCTTGCCTTCCAAACTGGAAGGACTCTGTGATTACCTTCCACACGGTAAGGACTCTATGATTAACATCTGAAATGCCCTAGGTAACCTGCCTAATCAGAATCTTTTGCCGAATGTAGTCATGTTACCACTATTGGATGCCAAGTGGTGATTTACATATCTATCATACTACTGCATAATTAAATTAACTCAGCCAAAGCAACCCTCAAACAAGTAATTAACAACAAATTGCAACAGCAACATATGCAGAATTCCTGCAATTTTTAGCCAACTTTTATGATTGTATTAAAATACCAAAGGAAGTCGGATTTAGGCAAACGACCCCTCAATGGAAAGCTTGACAAGTCTAGTTTATCAAGAAATTTTTTATTTTGATAAACAGCTACCCAAAAGGTACAGTTTTAACCAACAAGTTACTGCATTCGAAAAACAGGACAGCAACTGTCCTCTGAGTTGTAACAGGTTTTTCTTCATCAATATTCATTGAAAAACAGAGAAATCAATGCCTAAACTATAGCAAATCGAGTCTAGTTTCCAAAAAAAATAAAGTTCACTCCAAACTGGGTTCTATGGAATTAGTTATAAGCAAAACACTGAACCTATGCCTATACGGGTTTATGGACAACAGCATCATCTATTCATGAAATGTATAAGAAACTTAGCCTTAGGGTGGGATTTATGGTTACCCACTTCTCTAATGCAATCCTACTTCAAACATTCATCTAGGACTTTTCACAAACAGTTCACATGCAATCAATAAAACAGATTATAACATACCAACAAGTAGATCCTATGCTTGGATTTATGGTTATCAAGCTATATGATTAAGGAAACTCACCTCAACCAAAATTGGATCCTAAGCTTCACCTTGCTCTATTTCCTCTCTACTCCAAAATCTTAGCTCTCTCTCTTGACTTCAATCTCTCCAAAGGCAATCTTCCACTCTTTTCTTCATCATTCTCCATGGTTGAAAACCTAGCTCTTCATCTCCTTGCTCCATTGAAATCCCATTCCTTTCCTTCTTCTCTTCTTCTCCCATGGAGCTTTCTCTTCTTTCCTTTCTCCTCTTTCTCTCTTTCTCTCTTCTTCTCTTTCTTTTCTTCTTTTCTGTTTTTTCTTCCCTTTCTCATGTCTCCCCCTTCTTCTTATCCCTTTCTATTTTTTTTTCTTTTAATAATAAAACCCAACTTAATCTTTATACCCCCTTTAACTACTTAATACACCCCTGCCTTAATTCTGAACATTTCTTCCTTCATAAATCAAAACATTTATTCTTAACCACCATTAAAACACTTCTCCCTCAAAGATAGTCTCCTTCTATTTATTGGGTAACGTTATTTATCCAATCAGGAAATTTGGGATATTACATTACTCCCTTCCTTTAAAAATAATTTTGTCCTCAAAATTAGGCACAACTCTACTAAAGGCTCATAGCCTGGAGGGTCTTTCATATGCGATAGCACTTCCTATTAACAGAACAAACCTTCTTTTACTTGCATGATGCAAGGTTTGCAAGTGAGGATTTGATACTCGAGGCAACTCTAGATTGGATTTGGGGTACATATACATACGTGTGTGTGTGTATATATATATATATATATATATATATATATATATATATATATATATATATATAAGATACACAACTAGGCAAGGTCTTCCAATGAAGTGAGTGCGAATACTCGGACTCCACGCCGCGCTTGGGTCCCCACATGGCTTCCCATAAGATCCTTCATAGCAATAGCAGTTAAGCTTCCGCTACGGACTCTGATCTCTAAAGTCCTGTGTGTAAGCTTCACTCTATACTTATAGTTTGGTGATAGGGTTTGAATCGTTCATGCCTCGGTTCTCAGGTGTGACTCAAGGCTCTTAAGATTCTAGGACTCGATCACCAACTTTTCAACCATGCCATTAATTCAAGCATACTACTTCTCTTTAACCTCGAAGTTCTCGCTTTCTTTCACGACAAAACTAGAATTACAAAACATAAACTACTAACACGGACTTCAATCATACAACCCAAACCCTTGATGTTATTATGTCTTAACTTATCATTATACATATACTGATTTAGCCAATTTCAAACATCAAACCAGTCAATAACATGTTAATCTTCTGCGGCTAGTTTCCTCAAAACTAATATATATTCTACACCAAGGAACAAGTAGAACTAGTATGAAGTCACGAACATTTTTAAGCTCCTAGAGGTATCAAGTCTTTGTACAATTAGATAGGTGTATCTTATGCATCCTTAAACACTTCAAATCATTGTAAAATTCAGTCAATTTCTTTACATCCATCTATTCTTTAAACCATTTTACATGCATAGGTCTTAATACAGAAGATTTTTCGTTATACACTACATACTGAAACTATTTATTGCCCCATTTTATTCAATTCAATGGAAAAGAAAAAAGGCTCCTTCATGGTTCACAATTAAGCAATGCCGAGTTCAAAACAATACAGCGTCAAAACACATAGGAAACGGGTGAAGGAAGAAAAGATCAAGTTGTTCATTTATTTTAACCAGAAAGTTACCAACTAAGGTTTGAATCCTTATCTTCACGATTCAAAGTCTATATTTATGATTAAGAGATCGGGAGAATTTCACAAGTTTCTTTTTGAATTCCTTTTTCTATCCAAACTCCCTCATGTCTCCAAACAACAATTATCATCAAGTTATGACTTTCTACTAAATTAGTTTGGCAGTGCCCTCAATCATGAAAACAACAAGAACAACCAAAAATAAAACTCTGGTTTGGCAACAACAAACAACCATGAATCTGTAAATTTACTCGACTAACATCTTAACATCTATCATGATACTCACAACAATCATAAGGCAATACAGAGAGGTAATTGAGTCCACGTAAGGTAAAACTATCCAAGAGATATATTGATGGATCTATTTTGATTTTAAAATTATACATAATAGTTTTGTGATATGTAAGGAAGAATTTAAAGGGATGCATGAGGTTAAAAAAACTTAAGCCCCTAACCCAGAACTTTCAATCAAGGAATTTGGATGGCAATACACTTCGTTCATTTAAGTTTCCTAACCTAAAGCCAGTGTCTCATCCAGATGGAAATTCACAATTGCAATTATCAGAACTTTAATAGACAAGGTGATGCTATGTTCCTATATATAACCTTGGCTAATTCCTATTGCTACAGGTAAAAGAATACACCAAGCAAGGAGTACGATTTCCACAAACCTTTTCCTCATTTTAGCAATTATCATTCTACAGGAAATAAATTCAAAACAAGTACCAATATCAACCAATAGAAGCAACCTCATGACAAGGATGATAGGTGTATAAATGTGTAGTACATTATTGAAGGTAAAAACCCCAATCATTATAATTCTAATATTATGCATTCTTCAATATCCCATTAAACTAAGTATGACAAGTACACGATCATAGATTTGGATGAATCAATTTTTTTTTTTTTTTTTAACTTTATTCATACTTGGCATTAAGCAAAATTTGTTAGGCAACCAAAGAACACAGAACAAAGCATGCTATAAGCGAAAACACCAGGAAGTCATCATATAACATGTTATAAGTCATTCAAATCCACATGCAAGCTTCAATGGCTCAAATATCACATTTCTAACATTTATGCAGCTCCATAAACTCCTATTTAAATATGCATCTAAGCCAAAATCTTGAGCAACGCGGAAAACACACATATAAACATATATATTAATTTATCATATTACGAAACTAAGCAAATCCCAAAATAAGGAAATGATCAATACCTCATGAAATCGAGTATATAAGCAACCCAAGGTTTCAAAATGAGGAGTTGGGGTTTTAGGGGTTCAAAGTGATTTGGGGGAAATAGGAAGGAAGGAGAAAAGAGGAAGAACAACTCATTCCATAATCTGGTTCCTTGTTTGTAGAAGTTTTCAACTTTTGACATATATCTATTTTTCTTTCTATTTTAGAATTGAAAACCCATGATTAAACATAACTTAAACATGTGATTATCCTGGCAACTTCAGGTTGCCTAGGCGTAACAGATGAAACTTAGGAGTAAACACAAGTATCCACCCCTTGTAAGCATCCGGGACTTGCAATATCCAAGAGTACTAGATTAGTGAAGGGGATTAACAATCATATTGGATACTCCCCTTGCAATAAACATAGAGTTTAATTGTTATACACTGACAATGTAAAACATTTTTACACAGACGTCCAATTATAAGTTGCCACATCAGTAAAAAAATTGTCTTTTATCCTAACTACCTTAAAAGTCATCCATACCATGATTGGTGATTGGTTGTCTGTGTAAAAATGCTTTACACTATCAGTGCATAGCAATTAAACTCATAAACATAATAGTACCACATAGCATGCAAAGTTGTATTATTAATATTAACATTCAGTTTCATACTCGAGCATTCCAAATAAAAAAAAAATCAGCACTATGACTTCATATATAGGTCAACTAGCCAAAATCAACAACAATTTAAACGTTACAACTTACTAAGTATGACTCCAACAGTTCACCAAATAAGGGAAGGCAAGGCAACATTCAAACAATGTACTGAGATTCGTCATATCAACTGATCTATACCTATCAATCTATAGGCAATCAACATCATGTGAATAGGCAGTAATTGCAGGAAGGATAGGGCAAGAAACGAAATAAATCACTAGAACAACTTACCAATCAACAACCACACCATCAAATACAAAACTATAGTGATTTCTCATACCCTGTCTACCTTCCCATTGACTCGTTCATATCCTTATTCAATTTTCAGTTAAGTACCCTCCAAAAGATAGCCAAACCCCAAGCATTGACGTCAACAGTGTTTTAGGCATACTTATTGTGTTAACGTAAGATCAAAAGACACCAATTGTGCTTTTAATTCCACTTTCCGCACATAGGATCAAACTACCCAAATAAGTTTAAGCAACATCAGAAGTAAATTTTGGAGAAAGTAGTGATTCAATCTTTTATCATATAGCAAACATGCAATAAAGGAAGTCACAAAAGAAGCAAACTATTCTGAAGATGAAATCCGAAATGGACAAATAAGGAGCATCATAAGACATTGATTTCCGGGGAAAGTTTTTCAACCAATTCAAGGATATGTTGTACTTTCGTACCAATTATAACCTTTACTAATCTAACACTTCACAGGCAAGTACGACTCAAATCGATTTATAAACAACTAATTTGCTCACAAGTTTCAACCATTAAAGGTTTGAAAATCTGTTTCCAAAAAGGGTGTATGACAAAAAAACATTCACGAAAAGATGGACTTTTGCAAAAGACTTGTTCTAGCAGGGTGATACTCTTCATCATTCTTTACGCGAATACCTGACGTGGCCTACCTCATTGATTCACGTGAAGAAATTGGAACAATATCAGCCCACATAACTTGTCAGACAGACATCCTAAGCCGGATCATACTATACACATAACTCAGTCCGATGGGATCGAACTGCTCTGATACTATAAAGTAATACCCCAATGTACATTAGGATACTACTTACCATTAACTACACAAGATAAATATAACACCCAAACAATCAATAGGATTTTACAATCATTTACAAAACATGGTACAAGGTTTGACTTGGAATACATCTCATTGTTAAAGAAAAAAATCCACAACAGACATTATACACTAACTGTAAACATAAAAAAAAAAAAAGACTCAAGACTCCGATCCGGCAACAACCTCAAGAACCTCAGCTTACATTGGGACAACTGCCAAGTATTTTCGGAGATACTTCACAGTTCCCAACATAGGAAAGGAACAACCTGGAACAAAAAGATGAAAGGGTGAGATAAGAAATCTCAGTGAGTTCCCTGCAAAAAAAGGTACCCAGTTCAATATATACATATACATATATATATAATATAAAAACTTGTACATATTGCATCATATATATAAATCACGCACTTGGACATCCCTTGTACTTTTATCAGTGAAAAACGTCGCTGTCCCCCGCGCACCAAGGTACTTAAGAGGGACTAGCTCTATGATGTAAGGCAGATCATACGTCTATGACCACAAGCGGCGTCCCACTTGCTTTGCACTTACCTTCTTGCCTTCCAAACGGGAAGGGCTCTGTGATTGCCTTCCAAACGGGAAGGACTATATGATTGACATCTGAAATACCCTCGGTAACCTGCCTAATCAGAATCATTTGCCGGATGTAGTCATGTTACCGCTTTTGGATGCCAAGTGGTGATTTACATATCTATCATGCTACTGCATAATTAAATTAACTCAGCCAAAGCAGTCCTCAAACAAGTAATTAACAAGAAATTGCATCAGCAACATATGTAGAATTCCTGAAATTTTTAGCCAACTTCTATGATTTTATTAAAATACCAAACAAAGTCGGATTTAGGCAAACGACCCCTCAATGGAAAGCTTGACAAGTCTAGTTTATAAAGAAAATTTTTATTTTAATAAACAGCTACCCAAAAATTACAGTTTTAACCAACAAGTTACTGCATTCGAAAAACAAGACAGCAACTGTCTTCTGAGTTGTAACAGGTTTTTCTTCATCAATATTCATTGAAAAACATAGAAATCAATGCCTAAACTATAGCAAATCGAGTCTGGTTTCCAATAAAATAAAGTTCACTCCAAACTGGATTCTATGGAATTAGTTATAGGTTTATGGACAGCAACATCATCTATTCATGAAATGTATACGAAACTTAGTCTTAGGGTGGGATTTATGGTTACCCACTTCTCTAATGCAATCCTAATTCAAACATTCATCTAGGACTTTTCACAAATAGTTCACATACAATCAATAAAACAGATTATAACATACCAACAAGTAGATCCTATGCTTGGATTTATGGTTACCAAGCTATATGATTAAGGAAACTCACCTCAACCAAGCTTGGATCCTAAACTTCACCATGCTCTATTTCCTATCTACTCCAAAATCCTAACTCTCTCTCTCTTGACTTCAATCTCTCCAAAGGCAATCTTCCACTCTTTTCTTCATCATTCTCCGTGGTTGAAAACCTAGCTCTTCATCTCCTTGCTCCATTTAAGTCCCATTCCTTTCCTTCTTCTCTTCTTCTCCCATGGAGCTTTCTCTTCTTTCCCTTCTCCTCTTTCTCTCTTTCTCTCTTCTTCTCTTTCTTTTCTTCTTTTCTGTTTTTTCTTCCTTCTCTCACGTCTCCCCCTTCTTCTTATCCCTTTCTATTTTTTTTTATTTTAATAATAAAACCCAACTTACTCTTTACACCCCCTTCAACTACTTAATACACCCCTATCTTAATTCTAAACATTTCTTCCTTCATAAATCAAAACATTCTTAACCACCATTAAAACACTTCTCCCTCAAAGATAGTCTCCTTCTATTTTTTGGGTAACGTTATTTATCCAATCAGGAAATTTGGGATATTACATTGGGTGTTTCGATTTTTGTTGGGGACCAATTTGGATGTTTTTGTTTTTAGTTTTTACAGTCAGACACGCTGCACATACTAATGGACATATCAGCCATTTAACGGTATGCATCAGCAAGTTAATGATCATTGTTGAACGGAAGTAAATGGAGGGACTAAAGTGCCTCTCATTTGTAATTCTTGAAAACTATTTCCGGACTTAATTTTTATAAGGTACTAAATTGGGTACCACTTTTTTTTTGTAAGGAACCATTTTGGATATTCACTCTGTATTAGGATTATCACCTCATCTTTATAGTACTTTTTCTTTTTTCTTTTGTCTTACCTCATCTTTATAATTCAGCTGGTTGGAGTTGATGGCGAGTGTTGCTGATTATGACATTAAATCAGAATCATATTATTCTGATTTGTACAGCTAGAATTAGGATCTGTTTTTATTCTTTTTTCCTTTTCTAGTCATAGCTGTTATTCAGTCATTTATTTCCATTTATAGGGACATTTATTTCCCTGATTCTTAGCCTAATTAGTGTACAGAATCAATCCCTGTATGTCTATAAATTCCCTATCTTTGTATCAGTTTGATAATAGTGAATAAAAACAATTCACTTTTCTGCATGGTATCAAAGCACGATCTGAACCATCTTTAAGCTCTAGCGCCGGCCCTACCATGGAGAGTGAAAAACCAGAGCAGTTGCCCAAGGTGGAGACTGGTACGAATCTGACCAGCTCTATCGAATGGACAGTTCTGCCCATCACAGGCCATAAATTAAATGGCCAAAACTTTCCCCAATGGCAAAGGTCAGTTCGCATCTTCCTCCAAGGGAAAGGAAAAGAGGAGTACATCACGGGAAACTCCAAACAACCAGAAGAAGGAGATCCCAACCTCCAAAAATGGCAACTGGAAAACAGTTTGGTAATGTCTTGGCTCCTCAATACTATGACAAATGAAATTGGGGAGAACTTCCTATATTATGAAACCGCCAATGAGATGTGGGATGCAGTGAAGGAGACATATTCCAATGTGGATAATACCTCAGCCATCTTCGAAATCAAGAGCCTGCTCCATGACCTGAGACAGGGTGAATACTCGGTCACTGAGTATTTCAATACCCTCAGCCGACACTGGCAGCAACTGGACACATATGAAACCATTGAGTGGAAGTGTCCAGATGACAAGAAACAGTAAACAAGCTGGTGGAGAAGGATAGAATCTATAAATTCCTATTGGGACTCAACAAAGATCTTGATGAAGTACGAGGAAGGATCCTTGGAACCAAACCACTCCCAAAAATACGAGAAGTATTTTCAGAAGTAAGAAGAGAGGAAAGCAGAAGAAAACTCATGCTAGGAAACCCTATTTCGCTCTCGGAAAGCTCTGCTCTGGCAGCAAAAGGAATCCAGTTCCGTCCAACACAAAGGAAGAACCGTCCCTGGTGTGATCATTGCAAGAAACCAGGTCACACCAAGGATACTTGTTGGGTCATCCATGGGAAACCATAAGATGCAAAGCCTTTCCGAAACAGGGAGACCACAGGCAACATAGCCCATAATAACACTCAAGATGGAGAAACAAATTCTGATCCAACACCCTTTAGCAAGGATCAAATGGATGCTCTACAAAGACTCCTCCAACAAACCTTGTCAGGTGCAGGAAAAACTGTGGGTACTGCAACAGTAGCCCAGAAAGGTAATTCTTTACATGCTTTAAATACTAGCAGAGGGAATTCAAACTCTTGGATTGTAGACTCAGGAGCCTCATATCATATGACTGAAGACATTACCGTATTTAATAGCTATTCTCCATGTCACAATCACTCAACAGTTTGGATAGCTGATGGTACACTTTCAAAAGTGATTGGTAAAGGTTCAGTTGTTATTTCAAGAATATAACTCTGAATTCAGTTCTCTATGTACCAAAACTTGACTGTAATTTACTGTCTATCAGCAAATTAACAAGGGATTTGAACTGTATCACTAAATTCTTTGCTAACCTGTGTGAATTTCAGATTTTGGGGTCGGGGAAGACGATTGGCAATGCTGAGGAAAGTGCTGGCCTCTATCTCCTTCAAGTTGAAGATTCCAACAGCAAACCAAAGGCCAACCAGTGTGTTGTAGTTCCTCCAGATAATGAGAAGTCTGTAATGGTGTGGCATTATCGTTTAGGCAACCCCAATTTTATGTACTTGGAAAAAATGTTCCCATCATTATTCAATAAAAATCCAAGGAATTTTAAATGTGAAGTGTGTCAATTGTCCAAACATATCCGTAGCACTTACCTAGCTCAGCCATATAAGCCTTCTCACCCATTCTCCTTGATTCATAGTGATGTGTGGGAGCCATCAAGGGTCAGCAATGTCACTGGCACTAGATGGTTTGTTACCTTCATTGATGATCACACAAGAGTTAACTGGGTATTCCTCATGAAGGAGAAATTGGAAGTAGGACGAATATTTGAAAATTTTCATACAATGGTGCAAACACAATTCCAAACTAGCATCAAGGTGCTTAGAACAAATAACGGTCGCGAGTACTATAATCCCATGCTGAATTCCTACCTCCAGAAATGTGGAATTATACATCAAAGCTCATGCGTAGATACCCCACAACAAAACGGGGTGGCAGAGAGGAAAAATCGTCACCTTTTGGAAGTGATCAGATCACTTATGATAGCCACCAATGTACCAAACCGGTTTTGGGGAGAAGCTGTATTATCTGCCATCTATCTCATAAATAGAATGCCTTCCCGTGTTCTCAACTTTAATACCCCTCACTCCACTCTCCAGGCCTTTTACCAAACCAGCAAAATTCTAACCTCAATTCCTTTGAAAGTATTTGGATGTTCAGTGTTTGTTCACAACTTAGACCATCACCGTAGCAAACTTGACCCCAAATCTCTCAAATGCATCTTCCTTGGGTACTCACCTCACCAAAAAGGGTACAAGTGCTATTCTCCTTCAACCAGAAAATTTTACCACACAATGTATTTGACATTCTTTGAGCACTAACCTTAGTACTCCAAAAATGGAATTCAGGGGGAGAAGACACCTTTCCTAACTGATTTGACAGAATTCCAGTTTTTGAGAACAAATCAGGCCGAAACTGAAACTGCACCAGCAGGTGCAGAACCAGCACCAGACCAGGCCAAAACTGCACCAGCAACAGACCAGGCTAAACCTGCAGCAGCAACAGATCAGGCTGAACATGCACCAGCAATACCAGGAGCAGACCAGGCTGAAACTGAAACTGAAACAGCACCAGAAATAGACCAAACTGCAAGTCCTACTATTGCGCAAGAACAGACTTGGAAGGTTTACTGGAGAAGAAATAAAAAACAGAAGAAGGTGGTAGAGCCAAGCACTGTTCCAATGCAAAGCCACGAATCCAACCAGACTCCAGAAAATGAAATTCTCTCAGGTAACTCTGCTCCTATCTCTGAATTTGACCACACTAGTACAAGTGATCTTGATATTCCTATTGCCTTAAGAAAAGGGGTGAGAACTTGCACTCAACACCCCATTGAAAAACATATGTCCTATGGTAAATTGTCACAGGAATACAAGGCATTTGCAATATCTCTTGATAGCACTCATATCCCAACGAATATCCAAGAAGCCTTCCAACAACCTGAATGGACCAAAGCTGTAACCGAAGAGATTCAAGCTTTGGCAAAGAATGACACTTGGGAGATAACTACCTTACCGAAGGGGAAGAAACCCGTCGGATGCAAGTGGATATTTTCCATTAAATACAATGTCGATGGTAGTATAAACCGGTACAAAGCCAGGTTGGTGGCAAAAGGGTTCACTCAATCATATGGTGTGGACTACGAAGAAACATTTGCACCAGTGGCTAAACTAAACTCAGTTCGAGTAATACTATCTTTGGCTGTAAACTTAGACTGGCCGCTACATCAATTGGACATCAAAAACGCCTTCTTAAATGGCGAGTTGGAAGAGGAAGTGTATATGCAAATTCCCCCGGGACTTGAGTCAGACAGCACCTCAAAAAAGGTATGCAAGCTCCGGAAGTCATTGTATGGCCTCAAACAATCACCAAGAGCTTGATTTGATAGGATGACTCGTGTTGTCAAGAAAAATGGGTTCACTCAATGCCAAGCAGACCATACTATGTTTGTCAAATACTCCTTGGAAGGAAAGCTAACATTGTTCATCGTCTATGTTGATGACATTGTCATCACAGGAGATGATCATGATCAAATTGAGCACCTACAGAATTTTCTGGCAAGAGAATTTGAAGTCAAAGACTTAGGACAGCTCAAGTACTTCCTAGGGATGGAAATAGCTCGAACAAAAAATGGGATTTATGTGTCTCAAAGGAAGTACACCCTAGACCTTCTTCAAGAAACAGGGATGCTTGGGTGCAAGGCTTCCAGCACCCCTATAGAAGCAGTAAAATGTGGCAGCTCTGAAGAAGAAAGCCCTCCAGCTAATAAAGACAGGTACCAAAGCCTAGTGGGAAAATTAATCTATCTTGCACACACTAGGCCTGACATTGGGTTTGATGTAAGTATGGCAAGCCGCCATATGTCAAAACCCAATGATACTCATATGAAAGCAGTGAGGAGGATCCTACAATATCTCAAAGGCACACCAGGTAGGGGTCTATATTTTAAGAAAAATTCAAACAAAGGTATTGAAGTCTATACAGACTCGGATTGGGCAGGTTGCACATCAGACCGGAAGTCAACTTCTGGCTATTGCTCTTTTGTATGGGGAAATATGGTTACTTGGAGGAGCAAAAAATAGTCCGTGGTGGCAAGGAGCAGTTCAGAAGCAGAACTTAGAGCCATGGCACATGGCATTTGTGAAGGAATTTGGTTGAAAAGAATGTTAGAAGAACTTAGAATTCCCACTAATTATACAATGAGGATACTATGTGACAATAAAGCTGCCATTAGCATGGCAAAGAACCCTGTCCAACATGATAGAACAAAACATGTGGAGATTGACAGACACTTCATAAAGGAAAAGATTGACCATGGCATTATAAGTGTTAATCATGTTCCATCATGCCACCAGACAGCGGACATACTAACTAAAGCACTTCCAAGACACACATATGAAGACCTCAAATCCAATCTGGGAATGATAGACATCTATCACCCAGATTGAGGGGGAGTGTTGCTGATTATGACATTAAATCAGAATCATATTATTCTGATTTGTACAGCTAGAATTAGGATCTGTTTTTATTCTTTTTTCCTTTTCTAGTCATAGCTGTTATTCAGTCATTTATTTCCATTTATAGGGACATTTATTTCCCTGATTCTTAGCCTAATTAGTGTACAGAATCAATCCCTGCATGTCTATATATTCCCTATCTTTGTATCAGTTTGATATTAGTGAATAAAAACAATTCACTTTTCTGCAGCGAGTTTGGGTTGAGGTCTTATATTTAGTAGTGAAGACACCAAAATGTACCAAACAACTCACCTTCGGCTTTTTTTTTTCTTATGTGCCGCCTCACTAGCCTAACCTCTATTCAACAAGCTCCTTAACCCGATTCAGAACTTGGCTCTTGATTTTATGGGTGGTGTAGGTTACTCCTCCGTCACCACATCTTTATTTTAATTTTTTATTCTCAAAATATCTCTACTCTCACACACAACCCCCAATTTTATTTTCCATTAAAACTCCCCTCCCCTCACACACCACCCTCATGCTTACTCATCTCTCTACCTCACACACCACCCCCACGCCGTTCCTCACTCTCCCTCTTCCTTTATATAAACAAACAAATGATCAAGAAGCCAATGATCAGAACGAGAAGTTTCATGTGGATGCCGAAATAAGTGGGAAGCATCAACCAAATTAGGTTTCTCAGCAGCTTTGTAAATGCCGAAACTCATATTAATATATTTCGACAACTAATTGTTAGTATTTCAAAAAAAAAAAATTCAAAAATTTTCGATAATTAATTACTGGAAACAACCTAAAATTTGAAGAAGAAAATGAAGCGACGGGATGGAGGCAGTGTAGAACAGATCCCGTCGGAAGAAGAATGAAAAGGGACAAGGTGGTGGAGCTACTCCAACGAAGAAGAAAAATGAAAAGGAGGGAGGGATGGTGAGAAGAAGAAGAAAAGGAGCGGGGGATGCCAATCCAAAAGAAGAAGAAAAAGAAAAGGGATGGAGTGTTAGGGCTATTTATATTTTTTCACACGTGAAATTAATAAATAGGATGGTGCAGGTATGGTGCAGGCAATACTTTGCTTGATTTTTTTTGTACAGTTGATCGAAGAATTTGTTGCACCCCTTTTTCTTATGGTTAATCAAACAGGAACGAGTCCCGTAAGTTAAAACTAACCCCTACGTCCAATACACTTTTCTCTCGAGTCTTTGTAGGTCATTTACGAACTTGAGGTTGTAATTTGGCCTATGATGTCCTCTTGTATTAAGTCTGTTTTATGTCAAAATGAGATTCGTGACAATTTTCATTAGTTTATTTTTTTTATTAATGGCTTATGTAATTTTGAATCAGGATAGTAGTTAAGTAAAATATTTTTTAAAATGGTGATCTCGGGATTCAAATTGCTGACAGCGAAAGTGTCATTGGAGTCAATTTTTATTACTTTAGGTCAAATTAATATTTTGATTCCAATACGTGAGACTGATTTTCAATTTAGTTCCTATATATAAAAAATTTCAAATCGGTCCTTATATATACAATTATTTTTAATTTTGACCTCACCATTTATTAGTGTTATAACGCCATCACATGATAGACCAAATTAAAAATGATTGTCATCACGTGCAGGGACCAATTGAAAATGATTGTTACTCGTGGGGGCCGAATTCAATTTTTTTTTTTTTTGTTGAATTAAGTCCCTACACGTGACAATCATTTTCAATTTGGTCCTTATACTTTAACTCCAACAAACGACGTTATAACACAAATAAACGATAAGGAGCAAATTAAAAAATAATTGTACATATAGGGACTAGTTTGAAAAGTTTCTACGCATAGGGACTAAATTGAAAATCAATGTCACATATAGGGACTAGGTAATTAGTTTAACCTATTAGTTATTAAGCTATAAAATTTATTATTTGCAAACTTAGTTTAAACCAAAGACATTTTAACCATTTTTATAAAAATTAAGGGTTGTATTTCTCTACTGCCACTATCAATTTTTTCTATTAGGATATACACATTTAGGATTAGGGTTTGTTAAGAGATAGGCGTTCTAATTTATAAGGCTTCAATATGAATCTGTTAGGGAAGCGAGGTTGGCAACTTCTTACCAACCCAACAACTTTGCCTTCACGAATCTTCAAAGCTAGATACTATCCTAGAGGGGACTTTATGGATGCGGTCGTTGTTGGCCCTAATCCATCGTTTGTGTGGCGTAGCATTTGGACTTCTAGAACTTTGCTCAGAGAAGGGTATAGATGGCATATTGGGCCAGGTGAAGGTGTGAATGTTTGGAAGGAGCCTTGGCTCCATAGCAGTAATTAGCTCCATATTAGCTCTCTACCTTGGTTGGACATCCAGGATATTATGGTTAATGAGCTCATGATGCCACAAAAGAAAGGTTGGAATGTCCCTTTATTGTACACGATTTTTAACACCCCAAATGTGGAAGCTATTATTTGTGTTCCACTGTAGTCCTCGGAGAAGGAAGATACAAGAGTTTGGGCTCATAATAAGATAGGTTTATACACTGTCAAGTCTGGATATTACGTATTTATGGCTAAGGTGGTTGATAGTTCTTACACCTACATACCTAGAGATTGGAATGTGTAATGGAATCTCAATGTATCCCGCGGATAAAGTCATTCTTGTGGAGAGCGTGTCGTGATTGTCTCCCCATGAGAACCAGGCTTCGTGACAAGGGTATTGATTGCCCAACCATTTGCTTATTGTGTGATAAGGCTATGGAAAACTGCTAGCACCTTTTTTGCTCTTGCCCCTTGAGTCAACAGTGTTGGGATGACTTGCACCTAAGGCACATTATTGAACAAGCCATGCCTCTTGCTGAGACTTTTAGGGAGCTCATTTTCTATTTGTTAACCAAGATCAATGTTCTAAAATGCGGTCCGCAATACGTATTGCGGCCGCAATATTGCGGATGCGGCGGTGGCTGCAATGGCATCGGGCCGCAATTGCGTTGAGATTCAAAATCTCCTATAATGACAGCAACGTAACGGCAATTTTCCCGCAACGGGACCACCTCGGATCCGTAACGGACCGCATCACCCCATTCCATTCCATGATATTTTCAAAACCAAAAATTTCAGACCTCATATACATTTATGATAAGATTATAGTTGTACCATTCATTTCCTTTATGCTTCATCTCTTTTCTCCATATTCTCTAATCTCCATCAAGATCAGCCCATGACTTTGCTCTGCCTCAACACTCTGCCTCGCCCCCGATCTATCTGAAGAGTGAAGAAATCTTCCATCGGCGGTTGTCCTCTACTGCCTCACGTCGGCCAGATTTGTGTGCCTGTGTTGGTTCTCCTTTGCTGTCTCGGTCTGAAACTCTGAATCTGATCGATCTGCCATTATCTGATTCGGGTGAGTTGTCCTCTGCTTTCTTATCTCGTGTTTGATCTTGGGACTTAGGGAATGGGTGACGGTGGTGGGAGGGTAAGTGGGTGACGGTGGTGGGCGGCGTCGCGGCGATTTTGGCATGCGGATTCGGTTTTCTTGAGACACAGAAACAGAGTTGAGGGCTTGTTGAGGCAGAGAAGAGAGGGATGAAAGGGGTTGACGCCGTGAGTCCGTGCGGTTGTGGGTGACGCCGTGACTGTGGTGGGCTGCGTCGCGGCGATTTGGCATGCGGCGGCTTGAGGGCTTCGATTTTATTGAGAAGACACAGAAACAGAATTGAGGCTTGAGGGGCAGAGAAGAGAGTGATGAAGGGGGTTGAAAGGGAGAGAATCGAGACGCAGAGACTTAAGAGTTAAGAGTCTGAGAGAAGATTAGGTAATTAATGAGGGAAGTGGAACATTCCTGAAGGTAGTGGGATTCAACGGGTAAAGGGAAGCAATTTTTTTTATCAGTAAATTTTTTTTCGGTTAATCATTTTTATTCAGTCAATTTTTTTTGATGAATTTTTTGGTACCTTAAGTGTAAATTTATCTTATCTAGGTGGTTCAATCAAATGGTGAGAACCATTTGACTTGACCATTAATATAATAACAAATTTAATTGAGGTAATGCATTCTGGTTGGGTCAGATAACTTTTATCCCAAAATTATTGGGGATACCGGAGAAGAGACCGTTTTTCCGGTGTGCTTATTTGATGTCTATCAGTATTATACATTACATATTAACTTGATCTATTTTTTTTTCCGCAATATATTAACTTGATCTATTGTATTTAGTCAATTAGAACCTTATATTTTATGTTAAATTGTTATTTATTTACATTACAGGTAAGTAATTAGATTATTTGTATTTAACTAATTACTAGTTTATATTAAAGTTGTAAGCTTGATTCAATTATTGTCTGATATTTATTTTTTTTCAAGCAGTTTGATATTTATTTTATAAATATTGAATAGGTAATATAAAATATGTACAATGCCACCAAGAGAAGAATTTCCCACTTCAAGATCAGAGGGTGCTCCAAGTGAAGATATTGGATGGCATTTTGGAAAACAAATAGCTGGAAGTCGGAACAACATCGAATGCAAACTGTGTCACAAAACAATAAAAGGTGGCATTACAAGATTGAAACAACATATAGCACATATGAAAGGACAAGTGGCTGGTTGTGCTAGCTAGAGTGAACACAATGGTTAGAGAAAATATGATGAAACTTCTCCTTGATGGAAAAGCAAAGAAAAATGACTGTAAGAAAAGAAAAGACGAATTTGAAGCACGTTTGAGAGGAGATGATGAAGAGGATGATGTGCATTATCTTAATGATAAGCAAATGAGGTTTGCTACACAAGAAAGCCTTAGATCACAACAGGAATGGGAAGATAGGCAACGATTCAGGCAACAAACAGAAGGGCATGAAAATATATATGAACAAGGTGGAAGCTCTCATGCAAGTGTAGGTGGCTCTTCCATTCCTCAAGATGTCTTTTTTGAGTTGAGATCTACAAATACTGACCTTGTTAGGAGCAAAAGCATGAAGCAACCAAAAATCAGTAAAGGTTTCATGAAGATATTGAGGAAGAAGCTTGGAGAGGCTGTAAGCAAGTTCATAATTTATGAGCGTTTACCTATGAATTTATCTAACTCTCCTTGGTTGCATAATTTGATCATAGCAGCTGCCGAGGTTGGTAAAGGTGTTAAATGTCCCACTCTTATGAAATCTCAGATGTATATTTAGAGAATGAATATAAGAACATGTGTGCATGGTTGAATAAGTTGAAGAGTACATGAAAAAAAAGGAGTAACAATAATGTGTGATGGTTGGACAGACAGTATAAACCATACTCATATTATGAATTTTTTGGTATATTGTAGTAAGGGAACAATTTTCTTGAAATCTATTGATGTTTCTGGTGTTGATAGTAGAAATACCGAATACTATTTTCAGATATTAGATAAAGTTGTGGAAGAAGTGGGAGAAGAGTTTGTAGTTCAGGTGGTTACAGATAATGAAACAGCATTAAAAGCAGCTGGTCAAGAACTAATGAAGAAAAGGACACATTTGTATTGGTCTGCTTGTGCGGCTCATTGTTTAGATCTTTGCTTGGAGGATATAGGGAAAAAGAAAAATGTACAAAAGTCCTTAAATGATGCGAAGATAGTGATAACTTTTATCTATAACCATATATGGACTGTAAATCTCATGAAAAAATATACTGGAGGTAGAGAAATTATTCGTCCTGGTGTTACCCGATTTGCAACACAATTTCTACAACTTCAAGCAATTGTGAAGCAAAAGCAAGGTCTAAGAAACATGTTCAGCTTTGAAGAGTTTAGAAGATCCAAATTTGGTAGGGAGAAAACTGGACCAGCATTTGAAGCAAGGAAAATTGTTCAAGATAGTGAATTCTGGAGTAAGGCCAATGACATATTGAAGGTGTTTGAGCCTATAGTAAAAGTTTTGAGACTGTTGATGGCGACGAGAAACCAACAATGGGTTTTATATATGAAGCCATTGATCGAGCTAAACAAGCAATTCAACAAGCTTCTCGTTATCATTCCAGGTACAATGATATAATAGACAAGCGCTGGAATTTCATGCATTCTGATCTTCATTCTGCTGGTATGTTAATAAAACTTATAAATTTAATTTTATCATGTAATTTTATGTTTACAATAATTTCATCCACAATAATTGATTATCCGTTTTTAGGTTATTTTCTTAATCCGCAATTTCAATATGGAGTTGAACATGGAGATGATGTCCATAAAGAAACATTTGAAGGAACGAGTAGGGTCATCACCAAATTAGAAAGGGACATGGATGATCAAATTAAAGCTCTGAACCAGGTTAGTAGTGAATATTTATGTTTTTAATCTTATAAATCATTGTTTATCAATTTATATTTACGTATTGACATATTATGTTATATTATACAGTTAATGCTTTTTAGAGAAATGAGTGACATTTGGTACGCCTCAAGCTCAAAAAGCTTGGTCTAAGATGAATCCAGGTAAAATATTAATTTTTATTTTTTATCAATCAATCAACTTCACCTTTGTTTTTTATTATATAACTAATAATTTGTTTAATTTTTGTTGCTCCTTTATAAAGCTGAATGGTGGTTGATTTTTGGTTTATGTGCTCCTGAACTTCAACGTGTGGCTATAAAAGTTCTCAGTCAAACAACTTCAGCCACAAATTGTGAGAGGAATTGGAGCACATTTAGTTATATCCACACGAAGACAAGGAACAGACTGAAGTATAAAAAGTTACAAAAGCTTGTCTTCACCCTAACATGAAGTTGAAAATGAGGCATGAAATGAGAAAAAGTCAAGATGAAATTGAAGCAAGTTTTAATCCTATTAATCTTGATTATATATTTCAAGAAGATGATGCATTATCTCCATGGATTGAAGAGAGAGAAAATCCACTATTAGATGGTGTACAAAATGCAGAATGATTGCCTATAATGGATACAGATGATGAAGATGTGGAAATTGTTGATGATAATGATGATTCTAATGAAAATAGTGGCGGTTTAAGTCGACCAAGTAATAATAGTGCTGATGGGGGTGGTAATGTAGAAGCTGAACAAGGTGGTGGTGATGGTGGTGATAATGATGATGATGAGCAATTTCAAAATGATCAATATCAGGATTCACCATATAATAGACGTTATAGGAGCTTGACTGATATGGCTCCTTCTGGTAGTTCATTACCTGATAGCAGAAGAGGTGGGTCACGTTCTAGGAGAGGAAAAAGAAAACATAATGTTCCACTTGAAGATTCTTCCTCTTCTAGTATTGCACAAAGTTTTAGTGACTTTGGTATTGATGATTCTTCCCAGAGTAGTCAACAATCTTATCCACCTTCTTATCAATATCTTTATTTCAACACATATAATCCATATGCAAGTGATCAAGCTCCCTCATACCACCAACCATCAATGAATTATCAAGATCCTTATCATCAACAATCAAGTGGTGGATCTTTTTATTATGTCTTTAGGCAAGGAGTTACACAAGATGATAGCCAAAGTGAAAATAGAGGTTATGAACCTCCATGTCATTCCACCATTTGGTAGAAAGTATCATGTAAGTTCTATCTATATTACCTTTGATTTATACATTTGTTAATTATTATTATTATTATTATTATTATTATTATTATTTTGAATTTATTAATTTGCTTGTATTTATCATTTTTTTTGTAGTGAAGACTATTTCTAAATGGCGACAATGTGACGTTTTTCAGAATCAAAATTACAGCTGGGTGTATTATTTTATGTTAGACTAGTTTCTTTTTATTTGTGATTTGTATATATTTGTGCACTTTTAAGTTTGTCACTTTCATACTTCTTTATTAATTCAGTACTTATATATGTGTTTAAAAGGTTTATTCATGATAATATTAGTTTCACTATAATTAAATTTAAATTATTCATAAAGATAATGCAATGTTTTAAAAATGAATTGAAATTTATACAACACTATCAATAAAGTATATATAAAGAATTTCAATAATTATATAATTTTTTTACATTTTGTGCAAATATAAAATTATTTCACGTTGCAGCGGCCGTAACCACATCCGCGCGGCTGCAATGGCTGCAATCGCAGCGGCCGCAACCACATCCGCGACCGCAACCGCAATTTAGAACCTTGACCAAGATGGAACCTCAGAAGTGTGACCTGCTAGCTTTGACGCTATGGAGTATATAGAGTAATGGGAATGGAAGGTTGTGGGAAGGCGAAGAATTACTCTAATCAGGTCATTGCCAAAGCTATATGCTCATAAAATGACTGGAATAGATCCAAGCATACCCATGCAACTTTGAACGTGAATGGTCCTCGTTATGCTCGGGTTTTATGGTTACCTCCAGAGAGTAGTTTTGTAAAATGCAACGTGGATGCTTTCAGAACCAACAAAGTATTGGCTTTGGTATGTGTCGTTGCGATGCAAATGGTGTCTTCATTTCAGCTAGGATTGAGTGGTGCAATTCGTTCTTGGACGTGCATGAGGGAGAAGCTTTAGGGCTCTTCCTCGCAATTAATTGGGCTATCACGATGGGTCTGCAAAATGTGGAATTTGAGCTTGATTGCAAAGCTGTTGTTGATAATACCTTGTGGCCTACCGAGGATGCTTCAGAACTGGGGGCCATTATTCAAGATTGCTCCAACCTTCTATCTACCTACCCCAACTTTAGGATTAAGTTTGCTAGGAGACAAGCCAATATAGCTGCTCACCCTCTAGCTAGGGTGACTACATCTTATCCTCGTCCCCATATTTCTTTTCATGTTCCTACTTGTAGTGTTGCTACTATTTTAAGTGAAATGAAATAAGTTGGCTTTATTTAAAAAGAAAGAGATAGGCTTTCTATTGTTGGTCGGATATATCACAATTTTATATTTACTTTTTAACTATTATTATTATAATTATTATTATTTATTATGTCTGTGCGTTGTATGATATATATATATATATATATATATATATATACGACTCAAGTGAGATGAGTGTATTATTATGAGAGATAAGAGGAGTAAATGTGGACCTTTGGATCACACATGAACGGTCAGGATTATAACATAAAGTCATGTGACTTTTTTAAGTGATCACAAGATCACTAAATAACTTCTAATCTTGATCATCTATGTATGGTTTAATGGCCCAGATTTGTTCCTCTCACTCTCACAATAACACACTCCTCTCACTTGAGTTGTGCACTATAGGGAGCGACTCAAGTGAAAGGAATGTGTTATTGTGAGAGGTGAGAGGAGCAAATCTGAACCTTTGGGTCATACATAAATGGTCAAGATTAGAACATAAAGTCATGTGACTTTTTGAAGTGATCACATAACCACCAACTAACTTCTAATCCTGACCACCCACGTATGGTTTAATGGCTCATATTTATTCCTCTCACTCTCGCAATAATACACTCCTCTCACTTGAGTCGCCCTATATATATATATATATATATATATATATATATATATATGTGTGTGTGTGTGTGTGTACGTACGTATATATTGAGAGTCTTCTTTGTCACTTGTGTTTATTGTCACCCTTACATGTTTTTTTAACTTTTTATTAAATAACCTTTGATTTTTAATAAAAATTAATGAAATTGGAGGGGCGATAGAGACATATTAACAATGACAAAATCAAATGTATGTTCTCTTATGCAAAATTGGCCAAAGTCTTTTGGGGTGATTCGGGTGAAACAATGATAATTGCATTAGATTTGATCAACCCTTCTTCTTTAGTGCCACTAGGTGGTGATGTTATGGACATTATGGATTGATAAAAATGTCTCATATAGTCATTTGAGAGTATTTTTTGCAAAACCTTCATCATATTCCAAGAGATGAGAAGTCCAAGATTGATAGGAGACCTAAACAATCATTATTAGTAATGGTCATAAAAGGTTTTTTTTGGTAGATAACAACAAAGAAAAAAAAAATCAAAAGGCTAAACTCTAGGTAAAACTAGGGACATAGAATCCACTAATAGCTTGGACGCAAGATCTGGAGGAGAGGCCTCCATCACACACCACTAATTGCTACTTTTAGCTCCCATCTTGGCCAAAAAATCAATCACTTGGTTAATTTCACGAAGCACATGCACTAAATGGTCATAAAAGGTTTGGTTATATCTTTGTGATCCAGTTGACAAGAAAATTATCGAAAGTTGAGATTTGATATTCCTCGAAGATGAAACCATTGAAGACTTCGAAAAAGTTGAGATAGTGATTTTGAGACAAAACCTCCTATTAAAAAGTAGTACTCTTATTATAACTACCTTAATAGTGACACCACATAGAATGATTTATGAGTGGTTGAGGGTATAAACAAATTTACACGAAAGTGTATCCAAATTAAGCTTGTATATTTTATCTTATTATAAATATTCAATATCATGAGTGGGCATTGTTGAACGTGAAGGGTTTTGAATCTACCCATACACCTCACAGTAGTTCGTGTCAAACTCGGTCCATCGCTTTGAACCCAATCAACCGATGAGGTTCCGACGTTCAGCCCTTTTCACTTTTGCTTATCCTCTTCAACTTTCGGCATCACAATTCAAATTTTGATTGCTTATATTGATTTTTCACAGCCTTTTTCAGGCTCTACAAGTATTCTTTGTTTCAGGGCTTCTTCACACCAATATTCTTTTACCACAACCTCTGCAGGCTAAATTATTCTTTAATAACAAAGCCTCTTCAGGCTTAACACTAAGTATTCTTTGCATAGATCCTTTGCAGGCTTACCAACACTAGATCTCACTAACTAGCTTGGGAGAAAAAACAGATTTTTAATGATTTGGTTTGATGGAACTCTCTAATAGCTTTTCAACACTCAATAAGTGAATGACCCATTTTGAATCAAGTTGTATTACACACTCCGTTTGAATTTATTAAATCAGGGACCAACCAGTTCTGGAGTGGTAAGAAGGAAGGAGAACTCCGGTTTTAGCTCATCTGCCTTTGGCTCACACGACACTTGCAAATTTTTTCTTCAATTTTGGTCACTATAATTCTTAGCAACAACTTTTGATAAAGAGATGTTTATACACGGGTTTTTGACGCAACAATCTTTCTTTTTTTTATGAGGACAAACTTTCATGAACAAATTATGGCAACAAACTTTCATGAATAAATTTTAAGGTTATGATGGAAAGCGGTAAAATATAACATTAATTCTGATTTCAGAATGTGCTCCCCTTAAATTAGTGCTTTATTAAGTTCTGTTTATACTAAGGTCATTATTTTGCTTAATCGTATTTAAGAACAATGTAAAGTACTCAACTCAGAAGTTGTACAGAAGGATAAAAGAATTATAGATATTCAATTCAGTGGGAAAGATGGGATGTTAGAATTTCAACCATTCTGTTCGTGTTGAAACTAGAGCTGGGCAAAAGCGTTTCCTCAGAAGATTGTGGCTTCTGTCCTTTATCTTTTGAGGAATCAAGTACTTCAATATGTTTGGCCTTTCTAGTATCTTTAGAGGGGTCCTTTTGTAGCTTTTCGGGCTTTTTCAACACCATGACTCCCTTCTAATGTTGGAATTTCATCAACATCCATGTATTGAGTGTATGATGATGAAGACCAAACATACAATCTTAAATTTGTTTTAATTTTGGGTTAAATATGTCTTTAGTTCTTATAAAATTCTCATTTTTTTATTTTAGTCCCTACCAAATTTTTTTATCAACTTTAGTCCCTGACTTATTCCACGTTACTGTAATTGGTCCCCATCGTTAACTATCAATTGTTAAGTGCTGAGATGGACTAATGAGGTGTACATCACCACGTGCCACCTGGCTTTCAGTAATGACGTGGATTAATTTTTTTAATATATGATTAATAAATTAATTAAGTAATTACTTTTGAATTAATTACCTTTAAAATGTTTCCATATTCTGGTAGTGGTCCCCCATTCTTTCCAAGCTTACTTTACTAAACCCTAAGAAAGCAACCCCACCTCTTTCCATCATTGTCTCCTGGCTTCTTCGCTGTGTCCCGTTTCGAGGTGGGTCCTTTAACGTTTTGCAGTCATTGTCGTTGCTCAAGGCGCACGGGTTAGAGGGGTTGTCAGTTCTATTCCTGGTATGTCCATTGACTCCGTTCCGTTTTGGGTATTTTTTATAAGGGGGGTTAGGGTTTTATTCTTTTTCCTTGTTTGATTATTGTGAAAGTGATTCCATTTTCATCGTTTTGTGTATTGCAGTGATGGCATATTTTACTATTGTTTTCCATCACATGGGATCTTTTGTTAAAGAACCCACATTAAAGTACAAAGGGGGTGAAATTCATGCATGTAAGAACATAGATGCTGTCACTTGGTCATATTTCGAAGCTCTCGATCTTCTTAAGGATCTAGGTTACAAATAATCTGTGAAATTATGGTGGAAACCTAGTACCTTATCATTTGAGGATGGGTTGGGGGAGCTATGTGTGGACAAGTATGCTTTGGAGTTATCAGACTATGCAATATCAACCAATTCTAAAGTTCATATTTTTGTGGAACACATTGTCAGTACACCCACTATAGTACTCCCTATCATGATGGAAGTGATGAAGATTCTGATAGCAATGATGATTCTGTTAAGGAAGTACACTTTGATGATAGTGAGGAAGAAAGGGACATAGCAATAGATGATGGGTTTGATGAAGCAGAAGTAGAAGCTGTTCCTGAAGCAGAATATGTTCCTGAACCAGAAAATGTTCCTGAAGAAGCAAATACTGAAACTGCAGCTCAAGTTGAAAGTGAGGCACAAGCAGTTCCTGAGGCATAAACTGAAAGTGTACACACGGGTGCAAAGGGTGGTAGGAGGTTCAAGGTGAAAACAACACCCCTCACCTTTCCCCTTAGGAGAAAGATACCTTTATTTGTGCCACCATGCAAACATGGAAGGAATGCAAAGTATTGAAGATGAATATATTAGTGATGAGTTGGACAGTGATTGTGATTCTGATGAGGGTGACAGACCAAAGTATCCTCAGTTCAAACCAAAAGATATGGAGAAAAACTTTAAGTTTCACCTTGAAATGGAGTTTACCTCCCTCCAACAATTCAAGGATGTTGAACTTGAACATAATGTCTTGAATGGGAGAGAGGTGAAATTTGTAAAAAATGATGCATTGAGGGTGAGGGTGGCTTGCAAACAAAAGTATGATTATACTGTGTTTGTGAGTAGGGTAGGGAGGACTCATACCTACAGGGTTAAGACAATGGTCCCTAAGCACACTTGTGGAAGGGTGTTTAATAACAAGAATGCAAAGTCTAAGTGGGTTGCTAAGGTACTAGTTGACAAGTTGAAGTCAAACAACAAGATGAAACTAAGTGAGGTAATTAATGATCTAAGGACAACATATTCTGCTGGTATTACACTGTCCAGGGCTTTCAAGGCAAGGCAGATGGCAAGGGAAATTGTGGATGGGGATTCTAGTAAACAGTACACACTGTTATGGTCATACAGTGCTGAGTTAAGAAGAGCGTGTACTGGAAATACCTGTAAACTACAAATAGAGACACCTGCACAGAATCTGGAACCAAGATTTGGGAGCTATTACATGTGCTTAGATGGTTGCAAAAGGGCATTCAAATCTGCATGTAGGCCTTTTATAAGTGTTGGTGGTTGTCACCTGAAAAACAAGTTTGGAGGAATGCTATGTCCATCAGTATTATCACAGGACTCTTATCAGCTATGTTACAACTAGCTGATATCCCCCATAAATGGACAAAACAAGTGGCCAAAGACAAATGATCCTGAAATATTGCTCCTCAATACAAAAGAGGAGCTGGCAGGCCCAAAAAATTGAGGAGAAGGGAGCCTGATGAAGATCCAAACCCATCCAAATTGAGAAGATCACACACTACAAACAGGTGTGCAAGATGCCATGGGTATGGTCATAACTCTAGGGCCTGCAAAAAGCCACCTGTTGCACCAAATACCCAACCAGGTGCTACTGAAGCTGGTGGCAGTCAAGGTTAGCCTGTTAGGGCTAACAACATGGTAACAAATACACGATGCACTCTCTATGTTTACAATTGCTGTAAAATAGCACCAACTCACATACTTGCACTCTATATGTTACAGGGAAAAAGGAAGGACAAATCAACTACAAGCGAGCCCAGCCCAAGTCTCGATGCTGCTA
The DNA here is from genome assembly GCA_039655645.1 of Ammopiptanthus mongolicus. Lineage (NCBI taxonomy): Eukaryota > Viridiplantae > Streptophyta > Magnoliopsida > Fabales > Fabaceae > Ammopiptanthus > Ammopiptanthus mongolicus. The sequence goes on along the minus strand of CM077346.1, from coordinate 76,297,946 downwards.
GCCAACCCAACCCATGTCTCAATACTGCAAGTCAGCCCACTGCAAGATGCCATCAGGGTGCAAGTCTGCCTAATGTCACTAGGCCCAGTTCAACTCAGCAGTGAAGATTGAAGAATCAAGACTTTTGTTTTACTTTTGAACGAAGAATATGTACTTTTGAATGTACTTTTGAATTTTCTTCAGTTATGTTTTACTTTTGATGTACTATTTTAATGAAGATTATGTACTTTTGAAGACTTATGGTTTAATGAAGATTATGGTTTGAATCTATGTTGTGCAATTTTTAAGTTTTATTTTCATTTATGGTACAAATGGACATTACAAGGTACAAAAGGGATATAAATAAACCATAACATTAAAGTATCAAATAGACATTACAAAGGTATCCCATTACAACAATTGTAATGTTCTTCAAAACAGCTAGACTTTCCAAAAGTAAAACAAGGTACACCATTACAACTAGACACCAACACCCGAAACCCCATTACAACCATTACAACAACCACACTTGCATTAGTCCTAAGCAATGCATTTCAACACACATGTGAGCACAACAGCTATGGTCAGCAACCATGACAAAACAACAACAAATAGCTATTTGTTTTTTGCTCTTTCAGCTCTTAACTTCTTCTTCACCTTCAAATTCTTCCTTTTCAGCTCCTCCACAAGTCCTCCATTAGATTCCACTTTACCCATTCCACTGTCATCAATATCCACTTCATCAGCCCATTTAAAATAGTTGCAGTTTCCAGGTATCTGTTCATGAGCAAAAATGGAGAAAAGTCAGATATGAAAAAAGGAGTTCAAATTTCCAATCGATGATGCTTACCCTCCAATTTGGGTATCTCCAAAACTGTCTTACTAGGTATTTCCCCCTCTTGGCAGTCAAGAGCAATAATCCTTCGTTGCTACAGCCATATTCCTTCCACTTCTCAACAGAAGACGAAGTAGACGAGTTGCAGGCGGCGAGTGGGGTTTTCTTCCACTTCTTCATCGCAGAGTCCTTCGTTACGAATGTTCTTCACATTGTCATGGAGATGGGATGGTGGGAGATGGAGAAACCAGGGAGGGAGACAGATTTGGCGAGATGGACATGTGAAGGAGATGGAGAGATAGGGTTAGGGTTCAGATTGAGGGTTTTCATTTTTATGTAATTTTGGATTAAAAAAATAAAAAAAATTGGGTAAAATCCACGTCAATAGTCCATCTCAGCACTTAACAGCTGATAGTTAACGGCGGGGATCAATTATGGTAACTGTTGGGGGGTAAGCCCTAGTGGTCAATCTATTTTGAATAGATAATCATTTGTATCATGACTTTGATCATATATTTGATATATGTATAATACATTTATTTATTATGTTATATTTTATGATCATATTTATAGCATAATAAAGTCCTTAGAATAGGTAGTTCATTTAATGGAACGTCAGGTATGACTTGACCGTGAGATGCCATTAAATTATAGAACACTATTCTTAAATATCCATAGTCAAGTATTATTATTAATAAGGACAATAATAATACATTGAGACTATTATGTGAGTGTACTGATGACCACATCTCACAGGTCATAGATATAAGATATCAAGTCTTCACATAGGTATAAATATTAGTGGAATATTTATATTGGAGTGACCCGCTATGAGAACGCTGCATAATAGTTATGTAAGTGTCATAAGCGATTCTCATGGTGACCATAGTGAAGTAGTCCTTCGACTTGAAGTCACTACGATTCCTAACATATGTAGTTGTAGGCTTTAATACTATTAACCGTTGTTTGTAATAGGACAACTATAAAGATAGTTATTGGGTCTGCAATGAAACATGTCGAGGAATGTGAGTGATGTAGATAAGATTCGTCCCTCCTACAGAACAGGAGTAATGTCTATAGGCCTTTTGATGGTATGCGACGTAGAAATGCATGACCATGCTAAGGTGGGACAATATGAGATATTGGGCGCACATGATCATATGTCAATTACTAGATCAAGAAATAAATAATTGGACTTAACAAGGATGACACATTTATGCCTTGTGTTCAATTAAGACATTGAGACGAAGTGACCTTGACTTCACATTATATATGGTTACAACAAGGTTTTAATTGTATCACCAATATTCTAATTAATTGGGTAGCAATGATGTATTGCTAGATTCCGCACATTCTTTATGATATTAATTGATTATTAATATGATTAATAATAATTAATATTATTGCCAATTAATTGAGAACCTATAGGGTCACACGCATAGAGCAAATGTTCAGAGAATTGATTTAATTGATTGATTAAATATGATTTGATTAATAATTAAATGGGATTGATTTAATTGATTGATTAAATATGATTTGATTGATAATTAAATGAGGATAAGTTTAATTGATTAATTAAATATGATTTAATTAATAATTAAACATTGGGCCTGTAGCGTACAGTGGCCCAAGTGGGTTAGGTTAAGTGAGTGACAACTATTAGTAAGCTGTGCACGTCACTTAAAGTAACACACAATACAAAGCACTCATAATGGCCGCTGTACACCCTTGACAATGCGCCCTCTTTTCTCTCTCTGTGTATCATGCCTCTCCCAATCCTGATAGCTAGCACTACGCTATCTCTGACGTTGATTTGCTCGCGTGGACTGAGTAGAGGTATTGCTACTTTACAATACGGGTGATAGAAAAGCCTTTTCTTATGGTGGTTATGGCTGTACAGTTATCGTAATCTCGCGATCCGAGATTCGTTAATCGTTGGATCGGGATGATTTTTGGACAGCAGGTTCATGACATGTGGTTCTACATCTTCACCGTTCAGTTTTGCGATACGAGGTCTGGAACGAAAGTTATGAGCATCGCAAGTATCAGCGTTTTTGGCTAACTGGTGTTATTGGCGCGCTCACAGTGTTCGCGGTAAAGCTACGCTTCAAGAGGTAAACACAATATCCTTGTGATTCATATGCAGTACCTGGTCTTTTAGTAAAGGGGTTTTTCCGCTCAAGAGGTTTTTGAAAATTGTTTTTGAAAATTATCCTTCCTGAAACCCCAACAGTAACGTGGAATAAGTCAAGGACTAAAGTTGATAAAAAAATTTAGTAGGGACTAAAATAAAAAAAATGAGAATTTTATAAGGATTAAAAACATGTGGGTTCTATGATGCACCAGCTCAAAAATGGTGCTCCATGCACCATAAAGGTGAAGCATTTTAGACCAATCAAACTATCACATGGCATCAATTATTTATTTTGATATTTTGATCAAGTCAAACTTGTCTCATCTTCTTTTTATTTGCATTATGGGTCTTTTTAAGTTTGTATTTGCATATATTATAATATTATTTTTCAAAAGAAATTGCATTTGTGCCAGAAGCTGCTCTTGCCTCTTGGGAGTTCTGGTCTTCTCCGTCGGGTTTAGGTTGCCTGCCATTAAGGGATAAAGTTGGTCTTAGATTCTTTGGTTAATTATGTTTTTGTTTGTTTTCTTATTCACAAAAACAAAATCACCAAAACCAAAATATCCGCAAATAATCCAAGTCCCTAACTCCCCCTTTCATCCCCGTCTCAAATCGATAATATTCTGAAATAACTGAAAGCTCCAACTGTTTGGTGATGATGGAGGCCAAGCACAGATTTGGAGGGACAATGGAGACTGGAGACTGCGGCCGAGACTAGTAGAACTTGCATGGTGGCATGAACGGTGATAGGCTGGTGAGCGGTGACTGAACCGTAATGGTGGGAGGCGTGCGGCTGTGGTGGTCGGAAGATGCACAGGGGCGGTGGGATTTGCTGCTACGCGTTGCTGGAAATCTCGGGGCAGATTTGGTGCGACTGGGTCAGGCAGTAATGACAGTGACGAGGCGGAGTTGCGTACTTGCGTTGCAGAGGAACTTGCTCTATCTGGGATGTGTGTGTATGTGTGTGTCATCTTTTTTCAGTGTTCAGGGATGAAATCTATGGGACCAGTAAGAGGAACATATAAGAATGAAAAAGGGCTTGGTTTTGGTTGTACTGTTGCAGGTGTATCTGGTTAGCCTCTGGCTTGAAGGTTGCAGCCGGGTTTAATGGCAGATGGTGGTTTTTACATGGTGGTCGAGGGGTGGTGAAGATGAAGAGATTGCTGGAGGGTGTTGTTTTTTTGTTTGTGAAAAAAAAAAGACAACAAATATACATGCAAATACAATAACATACATACATCAAATGCAAATACAATATATAATAAATACATTTGACCAATAACGACAAGTTTGACTGGGTCAAATATAATAATCCACATGGATAGTTATGATTAGCCTATTAAGATGGTGCATGTTGCACCACTTTTTTTTGTTGTGCAACTTAGACAACACCTGAAAAACATATTTAACCCTTTAATTTTTTTCACCATTGAAACAAGTGTGTTGGGAATAGTTCTACAAACATTTAACAAACAAACAATCATGCAAATAAACTCTTTTATTCTTTTTTTTTTTTTTTAAAGTAGAAAACAATTCTCAAAGTATGCATTTTGTTCAAAATGCTGAATTTTCGTGATTCAGGAAGGCATTATCTAGTTGGGGATGTTATTAAGTATTTTTGGGATCCAACTAGCTCAAGAAAGCAATAAATTGGGTTTGATTCGATTGAGTGATTTTTTTTCTTTTAACAGAACACAACTAGACCTTCTCACAAGTGGATTTTTGTTAGGGTGAACCAGAAGATACATTAGAAATTTTATTTACTTAGAATAATAACAAAATACGTCATCAAAACACATTACAAGTCTTAATTACAAAAAGACCTAAATGGACCAAAATGTAACATAACGAACAACAAATAGGCATAAAAGTCTCAAACAAACAAAACTAAAGTAACATAATAAGCCTTTTGATAAACATAGCTCTCAAATGAACTAAAGTCATGTTGATAACAGCCAAAACAATAAGTGACATACACTAATAGAAATCAATGTCATCATAAATAGCATATGAATTATTAAAACGTTAAAAATGAAAAGAAGGAAAGAGAAAACACCATTTGCGTGTTTTTTTAAGGAAAATTAACATATTGGTTGGATTGTGTTGTGTTGGTTGGGAAAGAAAAGACCTAACCTACCACATAATCCATTGGAGCTACTACCTACACCACCCCAATTCATACGTACACCACCCCATTTTTTAATTTTATGATTGAAAAGACAAAAATGCCCCTAACATTTTAAAAAACACCCTCCCCCCTTTTCTTCTTCTACTTCCCACGCACCATCACCTCTTCTTCTTCCTTCTCCTTCTTCTTTTTCTTCTTCTTCTTTCTTCCGACTTCCCACACCACCACCCCTTGCACCTCCGCCTCCAGACCTCCTCCCGCACCACCACACCCAGACGACCTCGCGCAACACAAACTACGCTGACCAGCATCTTCTGAGGTAAATCCTCTTTGCTTTATATTTTTTTTTTTTTTCACTTTTTAGGTTATTTCCAACAATTAGTTACCGGAATACATTGTATTGTATTTTGGAATTTAATTGTCAAAATGTTATATTCGAAACATATGTTTATTTACCGGCATCTAGAATCCGGTATGTAAAATTTCAATTTTCCAATTTACCAGCAATTAGTTTCCGGAATATAATATAGTCGTTCTGAAATTTCATCGTACCGGAATCTAAATGCCGGAAGTCATTAAACTTTTGTTTTTTTACTGCTACCGGCAACTAATTTCCGTAAATTTAAATTTTTAACACTACTAAAAATTAGTAACCGGAATACAAAATGATGTATTCCGGTAACTGTAACAGCCCACCCTCGGGTGTCACTTTCGTAACCCCAAACACTATTAAGTAGGAAAAAGGATTTACTGGTTCGCTTTCGGAAAAAGCTTTTCTTTACTTATATATTACTTACTATAAAAATCGTGATAGAATTTTTTCTTTTTATAATATTAAAGAACACATACTCACGATAACATTAGCATAACTCACAAATATACATCTGTATACTCATATCTATTTAGGTAAACATCATATATTAAAATCCATCAGTCTACCCCACGGCCATCAGGAGTCGATAACAGACTCATCCAAAAGTAATTACCGCAAAATAAACCTAAGCTGGTCTGACAAAAGAAACCTATAGATGACAAAGTGTACTACCCCGACACCAATCGTACCAAAAGAACAGCGTTTCATCGTCACCATTCCACACCTTTTCGTCATCAATCTTCAGTACTTGAGCTATAACGATCCAGAAGACTGCTAACAAACATCTGTACGTGCATCCAAAAACACAACAAGGTGTCCAACACGTACAGGCAAGGGTGAGATACCAATATATGAACTCAAAATACCACAACTGCATACTTAAAGCACAAACAGCAGATGCATATAGGTATATCAAACACAGTTATTGAACATGTTAAACATAACACAGAACATCATGACAACACAGATAAATCCAGGGTCTCATACCCAACAGTCAGCGCCATTTTCAAAACATATGCATGACACTTCCAATATACCATCTAGCATTCGGTCCTTAATTTCCGGAAATCCCATCACCAAATGAATGAGTTGAACATACTCGATTGCCAATCAAGGCACACCATATTTACCATATCACACTGACCAACACAGGGTACAATGTTTCACATTATATGGATTTCATTACCATGGATTTCAATACCATATCACGCGATCCAACACAGGGCATAACGTTTCACATTATATGGATTTATTTACCATGTCACGTTGTCCAATCCAGGCTTAACGCTTCACATTACATGGACTTCAGTTTCATATCACACTATCCACACAGGGCATAGCGCTTCACTTTACATGGATTTCATTACCATATCACACTGTACAAATGCTTCACATTATATGCATTTTATTCATTGTCCATCAAGGTACAATGACACATGATGACTTAAAGTCATCACAAGGCTCAAGGTCCTCCATCCCATGGCACGTCTGCCAAAAACAAATGCATGAGAAAATCTTTTGTTTTCATATGTTTTTCTGTGTCGTATAATTATTTCCTCGTTGAAGCTCAAAGTTATCAACCACCACATCTTTTAGACTCTCAAGTCTTTTCAACATTTTCTCAAAAGCTGGACACTCATTCCAAAACTCAAAAAGGACACGCAGTCCCCACAGCTCAAATCCAAAAATCCCTAACCGATGCACCAATTTAGAATTTTGGATTCCAAAGCATAAAACACGTCCACAGGACCACAAAGAATGTCCACAAGCTTATAGGACTAACACACTAACACGAATCCTTGATCCTCGTGTTTTACAGAATCCTAGAACCCCGACGTTTCGGTTTCTAGATTCCAAACCAAAACCACATTTCTCTTTTGAAAACTCATAACCAAAACCCAAATCTTCGAAGCTTATACACAAGGCCTTCGGGATCGGTTTTCCAAAACAAAACGTCACATGGTTAAAAATCATCTTTTTCCTTATCGAAGGATTTCGGTAAAACACAAAACCTTGAAATACAGTTCGTAAAACCCTTTTTCTTGAATAAAACAATTTATTTTGAAATGATGTTTCTAAAATCACTTTTGCTCGAAATGGTTCCCTTTATCACCTTAGAAAAACTACTCATGTCTCTAAAATACACTTTTCACCTCAAAACCTTGTTTTTCTCAATTAAAGTCAATCTCTCTCCATTTTACTCTTCAAGTTAACTTATCCTTAATAAAGTAAATCTTTTTATTCCCCTTTATTCTACAAAGCCATTTGTTTCCTTTTTATTTCCAAAAACCCTCAAACTTAAATCTTTTCATTTTCTTATCCAACTTTCCAAGCTTATTGAAGTTTTTAGCTTTACACCATTACGAACTCTAACCGATGTTAGGTTCCTTAGCGTGCTACCAATCACTATTCAATCGCTATACCACATTAAGCATACATAGGCATAATCCAACATGCTTGAGCATAATAAAATGCAACCACATATACTTAAGCAAAAACAAGCATAAGCATATATAATTAAGCAATAAATCAACCACTCCACAAAACAATTAATATTACACCCCACTACACAAATTTCCACCGAACACATATCACAGACAATATACAGTCGTCGGAAATTGAATTCCTCAGGTTATCACCCCTTACCTCTTGGAGTTCCCAAAGAGCGATAAATCGTCCAATCGATCCGTAAATCGTCTGATTTCTCGTCCGATCACCTAGCCACAACTACAATCATACAAATCAATCATACATCAACAATTAACAACATAAATTTCTCTAATCCCTTAGGAGCTAAGTTCGGCCATAGGGTGCCAAAAATAGCTAGGGATGTCTAAAATTTCCTATCTCTTGGAGTAGGGATCCTTAAGTACCCTTAACACCAAATCTAGTCTTAATTTTGCAACTTGAACCAAAATTTCATGTTTTCCCCAAATTGGGGTTCGGCCATATAGCTAGAAAACATGGCTAGGGTGTTCAAAATTTCACCAACTAGAACCTATGATCCCTTAGAACATAATCAAGCTTCCTTAATACAAAAATGAACCAAAACCCCCCCTTAAACCCCTTGGGTAGATTCGGCCAAGCCTAGGGTAATAAGGAAGGAAATTTATTTTTGGGACAAGCTTCTAGATAGTCATAGCATGCATCAAGGTAAGTTCATAAAAATTGGTTTCATGGCCATAGGATTTTTCTAACATTTTCTAGGAATTTTTGAAGGTAAGGCACTAGAATTGAAATCATAGAATATTGGTCATGAGTATGGATCAAGATAGATGAGATTACCCTCTTGTAAAATGAAGACTTGCTTGAGTTCAAGCTTCTCCTTCACAATTTGATCTTTGTTGATCTTTGTCCTTCCTTGAAATAACAAGAAAATGAAGAAATTTTGGGATGAATGAAAGAAAGAGTTGCTGCACTTGAGGAGCAGAATTCTTGTGTGAAAGAGGAGTGAGAAGAGTGGTTTCACTTGAGTAAAAATTGAGGGGTAAGAAGGTAATTCTTTAGGAGGGCAAAATGGTCATTTTAATCAAGTTCAAGGGTAAAATTGTCCATTTACCACACTTGATCATCATAACTCTTGTGACTCACTAGGTGAGTCACTAGATGAGTTGTCCTTGATTGGACATAGGATTTATCTTGTAGCGAGTCCAGATAAATCCGTAATCAGTTCCGTTATTTACCCGATTAAAGATTTCGCCTAAATAACATATTTTATTTCACTTTTTAGTGAAAATTTTTAAAATAGCCAAAGTCGTTCGAAATTTAATTACAAACCTAAATGTTTCGTTCACGGGTCAGAATTAGGTCGTTTGAGCAGTAAAATCATACTGTCGGTGAAAAATGCAGACCGTACTCCGTCTGAGTTTTTGACCAAAATTGAACCATAGCTTCCTACAATAGCGTAGAGCATGACTATGGTCTCAGATTATTTTATTTTCCTCTCTAGACCCTCCAATAAAATACAAACGCTTAAATACTGAATAATTATAAAACTTGAAAATCGGGACGTTACAGTAACTAATTGCTGGTAGTATTAAAAATTTAAACTTTGCCTTCCGGAATTTAGTTGGATCTCATTAAATGTTGGATTTCAGTTTTTGGACCTTTTTGAGACCTACGATACGCTTGTCACGCATTATAAATATGTCTGATCTTTCAAAGTCAGTAATATGTTTAGCGACTTGATCATATTTGTTGCCATCTCACTAACCAAAGACTTCTCTTCAATATTTAGGCGACCAACATATGGATGACCCACCAATGTTAAGGCTAAGTTGTGGTTGTGCAATCCATGCACCACCTTAAGGAACCATCCTTCACCATTCATCACAGGTCTTGCTCTTAGTTTGAAGGGACATTCACATTTTCTAGTATCAGTCAACTTGGTAGGTAAAGAATTCTTGTGTGATCTATACTTTCCACTCCTTTCACAACCAAGAATTACAAATGTCTTCCTTCCTTTATGTCCTATCTCAATATCTGACCTTGAAATGACAACAACCATTTCATTCTGTCTCCCAATATCTTTAGCCCAATTTATACAATCATCTCGAGTAGAAAATACCTTAAAATATGAATAAAATTTAGGTTATAATAGGGACACACAACTTTGTATATTAATTTACCAATCAAAATTACCTCATTAGTGGTGAATGCATCAGTACAATCCACTTCTGAGGTAATCGGCATGTCTAGTTCGTCGGATTTAATTGTAAGATCATCCATGATCTAAAGCACACAAAAAACATTTCAGGAAAAAAACAATACCTCCAATTAGTTGCTGGTATGCAAAAAATATATATTCTAGCAACTAAATGCCGGGAGGCAAAAAGAACATATTTTGGTAATTAGTTGTCAGAAGCAATGCTTTTCGGCAATTAGTTGCCAAAGTATATATTTTTTTGCATACCGACAACTAAATGCCGAAATAAGCAAAATCAAGAAGAAGAAAAAAATACGCGAAGGTAACATTACCTGAACGAACAAACCAAAAGCGGTGGGAGAATAAAAAATAGTGTGTTTTTTGCAATGAGGGGTGGGAGAAGGAAAAAAGAGGGAGAGGAATATGGAGAAGAAGATGAGGGAGGAGAGGAAGAGGAACAATAGGGGGTGAGAGACAAAAGGAGAGATGAGGAAGAAGAGGGATAAGGGTATTTGCGTAATAAAAAAATTTAAAGGCTATGGGGTGATGTAGGTAGCAATTCCCATGATCCATTCTCGGTGGGTTGAATATTTTTAAATCCAAATCGATTAGCGAACAAAAATCAATCCACCATTTATATCTTAGATATCTTAGAATTTGGGTTTTTGACCTAACTCAACCTCAAAAGCTTACTCATAGAATGAGGGTTGCCCTCCACTTATAAACACTATTCAGACTATATCACTATCCAATGTGGGACTCCAACACACTCCCCTCACGCCCATGACTGGACATCTGGAGTGTGAAGTTTGCATAACTGGACATTTGCGGGTGGCCCAACAGATATTGGATAGACTCTGATACCATCTTAAAATTTGGGTTTTTGGCCTAACTCAATCCCAAAAACTAGCTCATAGGGTGAGGACTACCCCGCACTTATAAACACTATTCACACCATATCACTATCCAATGTGTTATTCCAGCATTATACGTTGGTTTAGGTCAAAACCCATAGGCTTGACCTAATGCAATGAACACCCCTACATCTAGACAAAGACAAGTGAGGTTGGCCCATTTTTAACCATGGAAACAAAACAAAACCAATTTAGATAATGCACAAGGCAATTTGAGGATTAGAGCGACCCAACCATTTTACCCAGAAAACAATTCTCGAGTCTTCAAGATGAACTAGACACTTTAGATAATCATATGCATAGAAGTTAGGAAGGATAGAACAGTTGATTGCAAATAAATTCTTTAATAACAAGATTGGGACGGATACTCAAATAGTGTTGAAGGCAATAAAGGATTAGAGTGTGACAGGAACTGGTATTAATAGTAGAAAACAACAGGAAAACCACCAATATAAGCTCAATTACAGTGGTAGGAAACAAAAAAATGTAGAGGCAGAAGTAACAGTAGTAGGAAAAATAAAATCAAAGAAGCAACGTGCTATATCTGCCCAAATGGCCTAAGCCTCCCCCAAACTTCCAAGTTCCAGCATATCCCAACCAAACCCCCCACTTTCCTAACTATTCTCTTAACTGTTCATTTGCCATTACTGCCTTAGGTAAATGCTAATTACTGTCGTCTTAATTCTCTCTACTCCCACTAGTTGTAAATGATTCTTACTGCCCTCTTTCCTTACCCCACTTCCATTCCACTCACTGTCTTTTAGGTAAATTCCCCTTGCTGCCCCTCTCACCTCTTCTATTATACATGTTGAATTTTGGGTTTATCAGAGTGAATGCAAATATACCGAGTAATCATGCTTGCTGTGATACATTTGTGTTATCACCCTCTTTTTCAGGGTGCATACTTGGGTATGCCTTACTAGTTTGTAATATTTATTTTTCTTTTTGCTGGTGTTTTACAACCTTATTATTTATTGAATAAGATACCTACTTTTTTTCTGCTTGGGGGGGGGGGGGGGGGGGGGGGGGTGCTCTATGAATACATTTTTTTTTTTACTATGGCCACTATTCTTCAGTTAGATTTAAGAGATAACATGAAAATGGGTCATAATTCACAAATAAAATGAGGTACTGACTCCTTAAAGTTAAGACAAGCAAAGCACTATGACATTCCTGCTTCGTTTGTATCAGCATCTTCTTTTTGCGTGCCCAACTTGACAATATCTTCCACCAATATTTTCCCATCTGTTTATGATAAAAAAAAATGCAAAATGTAGCAGTCACTTTGGCAGTTGAACTAATTTTGAAATTAAGATGTTGGATCATCCATACTACTTTAAAGCTAACACCTCCCTTGGTATCACCATAAATCAGTAAGTAAGACAATACAGAACGATAAAATTTTAAATTGCTCCAAAATTCTCTCAACTTACTCAATTTTTTGAAGGCTTTATAGCATGTTATACCTGCTTTTATTTCTTATTCAGTTTAACATCTACAAAAGTACGCATAGAAGAATTTTGAACAACTCTGGCATGCGTGGAAGCATGTGCACAACGTCTAGTTCAAACAATCATAACTGAGGTAATGGACTTTCATATTGTTTAGAATGGCACTCATTTCAAGTTGTAAAGAATTTATCATGAAAGTCCAAAGATAACTTCAAAAAGCTGTTGAGATAGTATCCATTTCCATTTAATATTTGTTATTGTTATTATTTAACTGCACAAAGCTATATTTAGATGTACTCTTGTACTACAGGCAGTACACCTTTAGTTATAAATATGAATCAGACCCTCAAGTTGCATTAGGTGATGCATTTTGTGCTTTACTATTAGCTTTACTAAATTGTTGGTTCCACTAATTGGAGGGGGCACATCAGTGACATTCATTAGTCATAACTGTTATCTATTGGGGCAGTATGAGAAAAAGGAGGAAAATGACACAATGAACTGACCATTATCCTTGGAAAGGTTGCTGATAAGTTCATGAATTCCTTCTTTGCCAAGAGTGTCTTTCAGATACGTAGCAGCCGATGCAACCTCCTCAGGAGTCACTTTCCCATCATAATCCCTGCCAGAACATGTCTAAACATTTTAATAACATTTGTTTTCCGAATAATGTCATAAGATTTATAAGGGAAAAAGAAATAAGGAACTCTATCCTTGTATATGCTAAAACCACCTTACACATTGTAAATGTACTAATGCTTGGGATAAATTTATTTCAAGGAGGAGGAAAGGCCACAAATTTTTGGTAGTGGTTTACTCAATAAAAGGCTCCCAAACAATGTTGTCAATGGTGGATGGCGGTTTATGGCAGATGGCCAAAATTCTACCATATAAACATGGGATTACGACCTATGGCGCCGCCATGGCAGGTGACGCTTCACAAATTGCCTATGGCAGCTGGCACAAATCCGCCACGCCATTCCGCCATGCGCTGCCATGGCCGCTATTTAACAACACTGCTCCCAAATAACGGATTCATTCTCAGTTTAAACATGAAAGAGCAAAAGCATTTGGAAATTCTAGTGGGTATGTAAGTGGTAGTAGTTATTTCATAGAATGTGAAAACATTTCATTCTCTGTTAAAATTGAAAGTGAAATAGGATTTGGAAAATCTTGTGGCTATTAAGAAGTAATTATTTCATAAAATGTGAAAACATTTTATACAAACATAGGATTACCAACCTCCTCAGTTGCTAAAATCTCGGTTAAAACTCTAGATTACAGATTGCCGACAATTGGATCACAGATAGGATGTATTTCTCTGTACTTAGTACTATGATACTGGCAATATCTTATTTGGTGTATTAAGGGGATGATACAGTGATTATTGGAGATGATAACTAGGGCAGACAGGCCGAAGGGTTGCTTAATCCTTCTGAGAATTGAGATATTTTCTTGGGTGTTGAGATTAATTGATCCTGCCACACTGTTTTTCTCAGAAAGAAAGAGCTTGATTTGCTAAAAGAAACAACCGAACTGGGATGACACCAAAATAGATCCGAATACTAAATAAATATGTAATTGAGGTAACTATTATCTATTCCATGCCAAGATTGATTACTAAGTTGAACTATCCAACAATAACTAGTTGCAATCACAGTTTCAAGTCAGTTCTTAAAATCTCCACAGAACAGAACAGGTCCCTAATAAAAAATAACAGCAATTTATTGGATCACAATACATGTTCCACCATAAAACAATGAAAATGGTTCCCCCTCCCTAAGCTGCGGAGTCCTTTTATGGATTCTGATATTGAGCTTGGCTAATTGCTTTTCATTCGAAAATATCATATTTGAATATTCATAATTTGCATAAAGAAAATTAATCATGATATCGAAGTTTAGAATATAAGCACATAACATTCTCTCAAGCTAATATTTAACTATGAAAAAACCTGTCCAGCAATCGCCAGCGGTCTCCAATTTTAGCATCAACATCATCAATTTCTTTTTCAAGTGTCTGGAGCATAGCATCAACCTAAGAAGCATGTGAAATTACCATTGCTGTTAGCTATTTCCAGTTTCAGAACATAATCCAACTGATGAGATTAGATAACCTTTTTCTTTACTTCAGAAAGGTTAGGAAATTTTGAAGGAGGAAATTTCTGAATTGCTTGAGTGAATAGCACTCAACAAACTTGATATTTATATGCACTTAGGAATAATTACAACTTAGGATTATAAGACAATTAATAAGAGTGTTACTCCCTAAGTACACATATGATACAACCTATGCATAAGAACATACAAATACATGAACTAGAAAGTTAGTTACTGCTATTTCCAACACTCTCCCTCTAGCGGGAGTATATAAGTCAAATGTTCCAAGCTGGGAACAAACAAATTGAATTCGAGTTCCCCTAAGAAACTTTTCAAAAATTTCTGCTAGTCGATCATTTGAACTTACAGATTTAATGATAACTTCCTTAGACAAGAATTTATTTCGAACAAAATGACAATCAATTTCAATATGCGTGTTCTTTCATGAAACATACGATTAGAAGCTATATGAACAGCTGCTTAATTATCACAACATAACTGCATTTCTTGGGTATCTCCAAACTTCAATTCTTAAAGAAGTTGTTTAATTAAAATAAGTTTGCAAGTGGCTATAGCCATAGCCTTGTATTCCGCTTCTACACTAGATCGTGCAACAATACTTTGATTTTTACTCTTCCATTAGACAATATTTCCACCAATAAAGACACAATACCCTGAGGTGGAGCGTCTATCAATAGGAGAATTTGCCTAATCTGCATCACAATATCCAACTATTTGGGTGTTCTCTTTATCTTCATAGAGTAACCCTAGTTCCAATGCCTTCTTAATATATCCCAGAATTTGTACAACTATATCTCAATGATCAGTATGAGGAGATTGCATGAATTGACGAATTAACTGCAAAAGAGATATCTAGCCTTGTAATAGTGAGCTAGAAAAGATTTCCAACCAATCTTCAATATCTCTCAGGATCTTAATTAGGTTCCCACTGATTTGGTAACATTTTATGATTTGGATCCATGGCACTATCAATGTGTCTACAATCCAACATACCGGTAGATTCCAGTAACAGAGAAGGAAGGGCCATCATTTGTTGTTTTTTGGCCCGCTTGAGAATTTTGAGGGGTAGATTCAAATGCCATCTTTTTTGTAGAACGGTAAGTTGGACTGGGTGATTACCGCGAAGACAAAAGCTTCTTAAGGAGAAGGAGTTTGGAACAACTAACTACTAGAATGGAATCAAAACATGAAGATGAGTTGAACAACACCAGTTTCGCAACGAACTACCACCAGAAAGACAGCACATGAGCACCACGCGCCGATGAAAGGATCTGTGCATGGCAGTGCATGGGGGATTTTTCGGCGATGCCTCTTTAGGAGTTGGCAGGTCGACGGTTTTTGGGCTGACCAAGCTTCTTTGATGGTGGGTCAGAGGCGAGACTCTGATGACCAGATGTAGAACCCGAGTTTTTGAGAGATGAGACAGAGTCGGGACCGTGCCCACTCTAATACCAACTTGAGAAAGGCTAGGGAATTTTGAAGGAGCAAATTTATGAATTGCTTGAGTGAATAGTACTATGTAAAATTTATATACACTTAGGAATAATTACAACTTACTTATTACAAGATAATTAATAATATGCTACTCCATAAGTACATGTATGATACAACCTAGGTACATGAACATACAAATACATGAACTACAAATTTAATTACTTCTATTTCCAACATCTTTGTTGTTAACTTATTAGGTGGCGTCAAATAAAGAAGATGGTCATGGAATTACCCTGTCAACAAGAGCTGAAGAAACCTTGTCACTAATAGCCGCATCAAGAGCAGAATCATTGTCCTTCCTTGCAGCTTTATAGGCCTCCTTAGCTTCCTGCTCACCTTCATTACCCTCTTTTCCAACCATACTATTATACAGTTCTATCTGCACGGTGATAAGTTAACAGATTTTATATGTAAAAATGCTGGGTATGATCAATAGCTATGCCCCAGTTAGAGAAGGAGCTTAAAAGAATGTGTTAATGGGCTGTGGGCTGGTCTTATCCTCTTATACATTTGTAAACCTACTTCATGTGTATAAATACAAATACAAGACGCCTAATCAGTCATAATAGTGACTATACAAGTTTCAGCAAAGTCTCGCCCCTCATCTGTCCCTCTCATTAAAAAACTAGAGAAAACATTTTAAAATTCTTTATCAAACAACAACAACAATGATGTCAACGACAAGAATATCAAGAACCAAATTTCAAATACTGAATTCTTTTATTATGGGGGAAAAACTAAATGTTAATTTCTATGCTTCTACCAAATCGTATCAAACCAATGTTAAATTATACAAATGTACTTGCATGTTAAGTTACAACAAAAAGTGCAAGTTATACAGACACAAACAAACAGACACGCACAAAACTCGTGAAAGAAATTGCCATTTGACTTTTAAGACTTTGAATACCTAGAAAGTATTTCACCATGCAGTATCCATTCCCAAAGGCAGAACCATATATCAATTCTACAGTCCACATACCTCCTTTCTAACAAGCCTCAAGAACTCTTCACGTTCCCTGCTCACTGACTGAAAAATAATCAGACAAATCAATGAGTCAAAGCATTCACCAAAGCATAATAACTTTAATAGTTGGCAAACATAAAATTAATTATTTCAACTCCTTACAGATGCTGATGCCAAAACAGCTAATGCGCGGCTGAGCTCGCAGAGTTGCTCCTGTTTCTCCCATGCCTTTGTTTTTACCTCCTCCTCTGCTTGTTTAGTTGTTGAAACAGCCATCTCTTTCATAGCCAAATCCATTTCACTACCAACGGATTTTGTCACTTTGGCCTGCTCCGCTTCTTCTTTTTCTTCCTCCTCCTATTAAATAGTTGCAAGGATCAATCTCAAATTAAAGCAACAAGTATACTAATAGCCTAGCAAGTTCCGCAACAAAATCAGTATATTATGGTGATTCAGATATAATGTTAATTGGATGACAATCATTGTGAACTTCTCTTGCATATATGATTGCCAATGTGTTTCAAAAAATGCAATCAAAAAGAAAAGGCTCATGAACATAAAATTACATTTTTCATAGATGACTTAAGCGTGCTTTCACGATAAATTTATCTCTCTCTCTTTCTTCCATTGTCTCTTTCTTACTAGTAGACTTCATGATATAAGCAAGTAACAAAAATGAGTTATCTTTTCAATCTTAAACTCTACGTTCCAGCCTGCCCCGAGTAATTATTCACAATGTTACAGTGAGTCATGGATAAGACAATAGGTATGAATGAAGCAAAGCTTTCAACAAGTCTATTTAAAATTATGATGGGAAAAATCACCATCCCCATGGCTCTCTCCTAGAAAATAAATATCGGTTAATACGAATTACGTAATGCATAAAAAATAAACCTTGATTAGCTCCTCTTGCATTTCAAGAAATTCCAACTTCCTCTTCCTTTCTGAAACAGAATCTTCAGATGGCAAAGTTGTCACCCCAACAGTATCTACAACCTCATCTGGCAGAGAAGAGAGTGTAGCTTGAACAGCTTCCTCTGGCCTCACCTTTCCTGAAACAGAAAATGATCTGCAGAGGGAATGAGAATACCACACCTTTCATAAAGGAAAATCCTTAAAACAAAACCATAACACTTCAACAGATAAAATATTAAGATACCTAGAAAGAATTAAGAGGGAAGACGGCACAGAATGGTTGAGAGACAAATCCAGCCAATCTCTAAGCTGCAAAGAAATATAACAAGTTACACCCCTCAAACATGAGATTTGTTTCAACCACAAGTGGCTTCTTTTATTCAGCATTAAGAAATTTCTTCCAACTGCATTATGTAAATATTAACTTATCCCACTTTCTTTTCTACTTGTTGGAGTTCTTAGACCTTATAAATATCCTAATACATTTTTTTCCATGAACATTGGTACCTTTCTCCATCCATCTTGCCTTTAAGAACTACACCTAAACCCATTGTTAATAAGACATTTTATTTTAGTAGCAAATCCAAAACAAAAGCATTCAAGAGTCTTGAGATTTGTTAGAGATATATCTGACATGAATGATTAAATTTGATTAGAGGATGAGGCTTGATGCAATGGTAAGGTTGTTGCCTTGTACAAGTCACAGGTTCAAATCCTGGAAACAGCCTTTCCACTTGCGGGAGTAAGGCTGCATACATCTACCCTCCTCAGATCCCACCAGGTGGGAGCCTCGTGCACTAGGCCACACCTTTTAAATGATTAAATTTGATCATAAATAGGTACAATAAGATGAAGGTTTCCAAAGTAGCAATTATGAGAAGATAAAGGTTTCTGAAAGTAGCAATTATGACCACTTTCTCATTCACAAAAATTGCCAACATAGTAAATTAACACAAAGTTGAAGATTTGAAAATTGAGGTACAGTGCCACAAATTCCCATTAAACAGTGACGATTAACCTGTTGCCGCATTTCCTCCACTGAAAGTAATCCAAGTAATCCTCGATCTCTACAAGCTTGACGAAGCTCTGCTTCTGAAAGAGACTCCAAACCTTCTGCTTGAATCAGTTTATCATCGTTCTTGATCCTGCAAAGCCAAACAATTCACATAATTGACCCTCAAAACAAGCAGTAACGGAGTTATTGACTGAATATGTTGACTTTTGTTAAAGAAAATGATGAAGGAAAAGGAGGGGCAAGTCAACTTTGCAAGAAGAGAAGGTCAATCCATTCAAGTCCAAGTCAAACCTTTCAAGCCCAAGTGACCTGTTTCCTTGTTTTGGCTATATCTTGAGTTTTGGATGTCCGGTTGAAGCGTTCTTGGTGGCTTTGGAAAGCTTAGCCAATTATCTACAACTCGTATTTCTGGCCTCAAGACCAAATTTTGACTCTATCATGATGAAAACTGGGATAGAATTTGAGGACGCAAATCTGGACGGATTTGACTTAATTAGGCATTTTTAGGCTTGTAATTGGTTTTGGTTTTTAATTGTATTTTGGGCTATATGGGCCACGAAATTACTCAGCCTCCTTAGCCTAGAATGTTCCCTAGCTTCTATAAATAGGACTTGTATGACCTCATTTGACAACTTGGAATGAAATTAGAAATTACTCATATCGAGTGTCTTTGTGAGTTGAGCAATATGGCTCCTCTTCAAGTTCTTGGATTAGAACTTGCTTGATTCTTATCAAAGAGTTTAATCTCTTTGTGGTGGATCCTCCTTGACTTATCAATCCTCCTCCTTGGTGATTCCATCTTGGATCATATCAGAAATACAGCAGTTTTAACCACACATAAATCTTTGACTGTTGTGTGCTAAGCAGAATTTCCTTTTTCTTCCTCCTTTCTTTTCTTCATTCTAAGGTGGGGTCATTTGTTTTTATTCTTTACATATTGCTGGAAAGTAATATTGTAAGTGTGTACTGAACTTTATTGGGCAGGACTTGTACTTGACCTAATTCATCAGCATAATTACAGACACACACAGCCTAACATATATGAAGTAAGTGCATCCCCTTCACAAATTCTTCTCCTTTCCTTCTTTCCCTTTCTCTTGATGCCCTCTTTCATGGTATCAAGAGCTAGGTTCTGCACCTAGGTTGGAATATAGATCCACCTCTGGTTTCACAAAAATATTCCTATTCTTACCCCAAATTGACCCATCATTTCTTCTGGTAATTGATCAACTGTTCTGTGCTGCTGAGGGGGATAATTATATCTTATGAATACAAGGAAAAAGTTAATAAGAGTGCTACTTCCTATGTTAATATGCAACTTTCTAAGTGCATGAACCAATATGTACATGAATCCATATTTAATTCCTACTTCTACTTCCAATACTGTCTGTTAAATTCCACCGTCCAATATTCCCAATTAATTCCAAATTGACTATAATCTTCACATATACTAAATACTAATCCTAACTATAATAAACAAGATCATACATAGATATTGTAATATATACTCTGACAAAATCAAAGAGACTTAAAAGACTATAGCTATCCAAGATCTTTGAATGTCAATCGGAGTAATTCCCTTAGAATACCCATTAGCATAACAAGCTATGTCGAAAAAGACAACCTTCTCCCACAACAAAAACATTTGAACTTCCATAAAAGCTGAGGATTCCACTATAACCAAATACTCCCCAACTACTGCAAAGAAAGCACATCATCATGAGATAATGTAAGTTTTTGTAGTCCATTCTCAAAATGAAATGAGACAAGAATCCCATGTACTCTTCTATTTCCTACAGCGAAATTATGCAATATGACCATATCAAGAAGTTGAGTGAGAAGGCAGGTACCAATACATTGGTGCAGTGCAACAAACACAAGAAACCTACAGCCAAATGACTAAAAGAAATCCTTATACAAACCAGATGTAAAGAAACTTCTGACCATAAACCATAAAATGAGAATTCCATGACCCTAACCTAGAAGAGCCAATGAGCTATGCATACATTAGAAATCACAGTTTTTTCAAAAAGGTAAAAAGGAATGAATGAAACTTACTGCCGTAGTCTTTGCCGGAGCATATAACGCAAATATGCATCAGTTCCATATGGGCTGATACCCATATATTTACACATATTTACCAAGCGAGGCCTGTTCTCCATTCTCACATCCAAAAATCATGTTAATCAAATAATGACAATAAAGGAATCCCAAAATATGAGATCTATAACTGGAGGTCACAACTGGTTGAACATAAATAATGGTAGAAGCACCGACCTGCTAATGTTATCCAAAGTGAGCTCATCATTAAATAATTTGGCAAAGCCTAAGATTTCATCATTTGAAACTCGAGCACCTGTTCTGACCTGTTCGAAAACAAATATGAACATAATTAAAATAAATTTCCCATAAGTGATACGAACTCAGAAAGACTTGGTTATTAAAAAGAGAGAAAGAAGGCAGTTTCTGTTATTGATTTCTCACGAATCGAAGAGAAAAGCCTCCTCCAAGGGTCTCCCCTTCACAAGGGTTTCCCCTTTTACAATCTACAAATCTCAGAATGAATCTTTCCATCCTTACTCCTCTCTATTTATCTACCTGCTCCCTCTATCTGTTAGGACCCAAGTCGAGCCAATAGGCCCAATGGGTCAATTACTGCAAACCCGACCTCATGGTCCCAGAATTTGGAGAGTATATTCTAGAAGGAAAGGGGGAACTTTGAGGTGTTGGGAATTTTGAAGACACAGCAGTTGGTGGCAAACCAGAAAAAGTGTCAATTTGCTCAAACTGCAATGGAGTACTTGGGGCATTTAATTTCCCGAGGAGTGACCATGGATATGAGCATAATTCAGATCATTATCCAGTGGCCTATACCCAAAAATGTTAAAGGGGTGAGAGGGTTCTTAGGGTTAACCGGCTACTACAGAAAATTCATCCAAGGTTATGGGAAGTTGGCAAGGCCCCTTACAGAATTAACCAAGTAAGATGGCTTTATGTGGAGTGAAAAAGCACAGGAAGCATTTGAGCTTTTAAAAAAAAATATGACCATGGCCCCAGTTCTTGCACTTCCTGATTTTTCTAAGGATTTTTGTAACATCCTAAAAAAATAAAAATAATTGGAGATAATAACGTTAGAGAAATTAGATAATTTTTGGGAGGCTTAGACTACATGTTTTGGGCCTTTAAATTAATTAGAAAGGATAAAAGATAATTAAAATTTGCAACAATAATAGAACTCTATCTAGACTCTATCTAAAACTTATTCAATAACAAACTCTAATTACACTCTATCTAAAACTTATTCAATAACGAACTCTATTTAAAACTTAATTCAAAAATCAATCTCTGTAGCCAAAAGAGCACGATCTGAGCCGCGCCGTGCTACTAATAGCACGTCCGTGTCAGAAATTATGCAAACTTTGACGTTGATTGGCACGATCGTGCCAATCGAGAGCACGCTCGTGCGCTATGTCAAGACGCGTTAAAAATAGTTTTAAAAAGAGGGAAGCGTGGGTAACCCTATATAAACCAATCCTAATACTCTTAGTACGGCTACAAACCTTCTTGGCACCCTAAAACACCTTAGTAATAATTGTGGAGCATCTTCATGCTTGGGAGACGGGGTTTGCAACAAACAATAAGTTTGGAAGGAGGGTAACAACAATAACAACAACAACAAGACGAAGAAGAAGAAGAGGTAGAAGAAGAAGATGAAGAAGAAGAAGAAGGAGAAGGAGATTCAAGGTTGAGGAATGCGACATATAGGATTCCCCTTGGGTTACGCTTGGAGATTCTTGGATGTCTTCAAGAGGTGAGTAAAAACACCTTTTCTCACCTTTTTGGGTTCTTAAAACCAATAACGTATCTTGGGAGATTGATTTGGAAAAATTGGGTTTTTCTATGTTAGGGTTCAAGAAAGTTAAATTGATTTGAGGGTTTTGCAATAAATTATGAATTAATATGTTATGCATTGACAGTTGCTATGATTACATGTTTTAAGACTTGTGTGGCGATTTGTAATTAATATGTGTTCATTATATGTGTTTTGGAATGCCTAAATGTTGTTTTGGCATGAGATATATCCTTGTTATTGATGCATGGAGCATTAGAGTATTTTGATAGTCATCTGGAATGACATATCGCATTTTGCATGAGTTGGTCATCACCTTCTGGGAAGGGATGAGGGTATGCATTCTATTCCGGGAATAGGATGAGAAATATCCACATCTGGGATGGAATATCAGATTATTAAAAATATCTACATCTGGGATGAGATATCAAACTACGGGAAATATCCACATCTAGGATGGGATATCATATTATTGAAAATATCAACATCTGGGATGAGATATCAGATTTTTAAAAGTATCCACATCTGGGATGGGATATTAGATACCTCTATTTGGGATGGAGAAGGCAATGGGACGCCATTGCATGGATATGAGCTCATAGACTTTAGTGGATCTGGGATTAACACCGGTTTTGGGAATCAAGTAGTCCAGTCAAGTGATTCTGGGAATCACCGAGTCATGTTCATGGAGTTGCGTTGCATAGTCTATGCATAGTTGATATGATTACATATAGTGAGAGGTGATTGGATTTGATTTTATGAGATTGTGGTTTAATTGTATGATATTGTTTAATTTATATGTATTATGAAAAAGATTTATTATGATTATATTTTTGCGGGTACCATGATTGGTTTTCCGGATTACCGCACCGGCTGAGAACAACACTATTTACGAACCTTTTTATTAAATGTTTTTATTCACTGGGGTTATAAATCTCATTATAAGTGTTGTTTTCAGAGCACGAGGACGTCATCATTGAGACGGAAGAGACTTGAAGACTTAGTGTTTTGTTTAGTTATTTATTATATTTGGTAGTATCAGTTTGAACAAGGTACCGCTTGTGGCTAGAACCATATCATTTTATTTTATTATTGGGATATTTTTAGTAGACGCCCGAATTTTGAGATAATTCATTTTATTTATGTAAGGATTTATTATAATTATTTTCTTTTAATAATTATTGAGGTATTTTCAGACCATTATATTTATGAAAATTTTATTTAGCCATATGTAAATGGTGAATTTATTTTGGGTTATTAATGTAACGAAGGGCGTTACAATTTTACCATTGAGTGTGATGCTTCAGGAGTAGGTATTGGAGCCATTCTCATGCAGCAGGGTAGACCTATTGCTTATTTTAGCAAGGCTTTGAGTCCCACGAATCTCTCTAAATCAGCCTATGAGAAGAAGTTAATGGCTGTAGCTCTTGCAATTCAACATTGGAGACCATACTTGTTGGGGAGGCATTTTACAGTCTATACTGACCAGAAAAGTCTGAAACAGCTGCTGCATCAGAAAATTTCCACCACAGACCAGCAAAATTGGACAGCTAAGTTGTTGGGCTATCGCTTTGACATAGTGTATAAGCCGGGTTCTGAAAATAAGGGGGCAAATGCTCTCTCTCGGGTGAATGAGAAAGTGGAGCTGAATTCTATCCTATCTTTTCCTGTGTGGGCTGACAGTAGGCAGGTTATTGAGGAAGTGCATGCTGATGTGGTGTTGCAAAAAGTGATTGAAGAAATAAAAAGAGACATCAATGCAAGAAAAGGGTTTGCCTACAGAAATGGAGTTTTATTCTATGAGAATAGGTTGATCCTCTCGGCCTCATCATCTTGGATTCCCCAACTCTTGAAAGAGTTCCATGCCACACCTCAGGGAGGTCACTCAGGTTTCTACCGAACTTATAGGAGATTGGCAGCAAATGTGTATTGGATTGGGATGAAGAAAAGGATTCTGGACTATGCCAACGAGTGTGACATTTGCAAAAAGCAAAAATATTTGGCATCTTCTCTGGGAGGTTTGTTGCAGCCCCTAGGCATTCCAGATTTGATACGGGAAGAAGTGCCCATGGACTTCATTACTGGACTCCCAAAATCAAAAGGGTATGAGGCAATCTTGGTAGTGGTGGATAGGCTATCCAAGTATAGCCATTTTATACCTCTCAAACATCCTTATACAGCTAGGATGGTGGCCGAGAGTTTCACAAAGGAGGTGATCAGGTTGCATGGCATTCCCAAGGCTATTATAAGCGATTGTGACCCAATCTTTGTGAGTAATTTCTGGAAAGAACTTTTCAAGCTGCAAGGCCCTCAATTACTAGTGAGAACAGGGGAAACAAAACATTGGTTAAGGATGAGGAAATATCACCAATTGCGGTGATAGGTAAATTATTTCCATTAGCAGTATGAATTTGGAGATTACCAAAGTATTTTGTGACATTGTAAGAGTATCACTAGTGTTGGTCATATGATTGGATGCCCAGGAGCCAAAGTACCAAGGATTGGAAGGTGTACCTGAAAGTCCTTGTTGTAAATAACATTATTAGTTAATGGCTTCTCTTCCCTAAGAGTTAGATTCATTGTATAGAAGTGGAATAGGTGCACCGTCCACATTAATAGTTTTACATTGTAAATTGTATTTAGAATGTTAGTTCCTATGTAAATCACATGTATAAATAATCTTCTGCTGAGTGCATTACTCAAGCAAATACATTCAGAAATATTGTGTCCCTTTGTCTACTTGACTTCTCCTTTTTTCACATGGTATCAGAGCCTATCCCAGATCCATTAAAGGGCCGCCCACCATATTATCCACGCACCAAGCCCAATATTGCTGGGCGTGATGGGGTGTATTGGGAAAAACCCAAGTCTCACATTAACTAGAGATAGAGCCTCATAAGAGCTTATAAAGCTTGGGCAATCCTCACCTCTTGAGCTAGCTTTTGGGGTTGAGTTAGGCCCAAATCTAATATGGTATCAGAGCTCCCGATCTTGGGAGTCTCTGTTTCTTTTTTGTTCTGCTACCTCAACCTTCATTGCTGATTTTTCTTAGGTACCTTGCCTTCATTGCAGGACCTGTCCCTTCATTACTCTGATTTTATTCTCAGTTTTATCAGAGCCTTCATTGCTCTGTTTTTTTCCCAACACCCCTCCAAACCCCAACCCAGTTTTTTTTTAAACCCATTTTTTCACCAAATACCAAACACCAAACAGACCACCACCACTTTTCCAGCCAAACCCACCAACACCCATTCTGTTCCAACCACCAAAAAGAACGTTGACCGCCGACATCCGTCATTGACTGCCACATTTTAGACCAGCAACCATACCAGAAGAACCGCAGCTCTGATCGGCCAGAACCCGGAAGACCGCGGCAAAAAACCACCGCACGCGCCCTCACACGCCACCACACGCGCCTTACCTTTGACAAAGATCTGGAACTGAAATGCCCAAGCTGAATAGTTCTTGCCATTAAGATGAACGAACAAGACATCTTGCCATTAAGACGAACGAACAAGACATCGTACTTTTCAGTAGACATGAGATTGAGAAGAAATCACAAGGAAGAAATCGCAAAAGGGACAAGGAACAAGACTAGGACAGAATTGAGAAAAAAGAGACTGGGAATTTTGGGTACAACTAGGATAGGATCGCAACCTAGACTGATACCATATTAAACTTAGAAAAATGTAGGACAAAACTGTATGTTCTCCTGCTGGAGAATTCCCATTTAAATAGTGATAATACAATCTATACAATAACGTAACATCTAATATGCTATAAATGTTATCCTATAGCTGGGCTATCTAATAATAACATAATTATAACTATAAAATAAAGCAGAATCTGGCAGTTTTAAAAGGCCAACAAATCTGCACCAGTAATAAATAATATTTTGCCAATCAATTCCAAATATTATGCCAAATCAATTCCATTGGCAAAAACTAAGCTAGCCTTGTACTTATTGATGCTTCCATCGGGGTTCTCTTTGACCCGAAAAACCCACTTACACCCAATAGCTTGTATGTGGTGGGGAGAGGAACAAGGATCCACATATTGTTATGCATAAGGGCGGTGTATTCTTCTTGCATGGCAGCCAACCAATGAGGGTTGGACAAGGTCTGTTTTACAGTGGATGGCTCAGTGTGAGTGAGCAAAACCCGTGGCCTTAGTGAGCCTGTTTTAGATCGGGTTTGCATGGGATAAGAGGGTGGAATATGTGAAAAAGTAAGGGCAGTGGAAGAGGAAGGAGGAGAAGCAGCGGAGGGGTGGAATAAGGAGCTTTAAAGGGACGAAGAAGGTGGAGGGGACAAAACAGAAGCAGTAGGGGACTGATGTGAGTTAGGAGTAGGAGCTATGGGATAAGGTTGTTGAGTAGGTGAGGGTGGATATTGATTTAGGGGAGTAGGAGTCAAGGGACATAGAGGAGCCAAAAGAAGAGAAGGAAGATGACTCCGAGGAAGGAGAGGGAACAAATTGGAATATGGGAACTTGAACTCATTGAGTAACACGCCTTTAGAGTTGTAAATCTGGCCATCAGGGGCAAAGCACTTGTGACTTTATTGTTGAGGGAAAAGACCAAGATACACACACTCAATTGATCAATTTATATTGGTTTTGTAAGGGCATAAGTAAAGGGAAGCAAGCACAACCAAAGATTTTCAGACCAAGATTATCAGGTACAGTGTGATAAAGAGCATGAAAAGGAGAAGTGATTATTAGGTACAGTCATAGGCGAACACTGCAATGTCAGTGTCACCACCCGCGCCACACGTTTGCAACCGAGAGACATGGTGGAAAGCTCTTATACCGATTGATACAAACCTTGGAAGAACCACACAACAAAAGCTAGTTGTTGTGATTGGAGAGCCCAAGGCCATATAAACCCCACACCAGAATCTCATACTTCTGATGTTGGACTCAAGTCTCATACTTTGCAATTGGATCCTAACATCCCACCATGCTCAGCCACGGCGCCCACGCGGGCTACCTTTGCACTAGCCATTAACAAGTCTCGGGCAAACACTGTAATGTTGGCGTCACCATGGGATGTTAGGATCTAATTGCAAGGTATGAGACTTGAGTCGCATGTCAGAAGTATGGGATTTTAGTGTGGGGTTTATATGGCCGTGAGCTCTCCAACCACAATGTCTAGCTTTTGTGGTGTGGTTCTCCCAAGGTTCGTATCAATTGGTATCAGAGCTCCCAAAAATCCTGGGAGCAGTCCATCATTGATCAAGAATAGAAGCAAGATTGGAGAAAGTTGGGATTCTTGAAGAGATGCAGAGAGAATCGCGCTCTGAAGGAAGGACATTGCGCGTTTGAGGGAGAAAGATAGAAGACAAGCTGAAAGGGACAAGGAGATTCAAGAAGTCCGGCGGAAGATGATTGAGGATTTTCGTGAGCATCTTCAGAATCTTCGAACAATATTGGGACTAGATAAACTCATGAGTTCGGGTCATAGTTATCGGGTTCTCTTATTAACCCTACGTACCGAGTACCAAATTCGTCGTACCGCGTACTGCGTATCAGGTTCACCTTAAATAAAGTCTTGTAATGATAACAATATAAAAAGTGACGGACTGTGTATCAAATGACCTGTGTACCGCGTACCCGATACTATGGTTCGAGTGATGAAGAAACAAAAACAGAACCAATGGAGACAAGAAACGACAAATAAAAATGAAGGTTTGGGGATCAAGAACTAGAATCATGGGGGTAAAGAAGAAAAAAAAAAAAGGGAGAAGCAAAATTGTTAGCGTTGGATGAGGGGAGTGGCAGTGTGCTTCCCATACAAGAAGAGCAAACATAACAAGAATCAATCTTAGAGGAATTGGAGGGCGAGAATGGGGACGCGGTCGAACGTCAAACGAAGTTAAAAAGGGGGTTCATAAGGCAAAATCCCACAATGTGGGTCGATCGACAACAAGACATACGCAGCCAAACCTATGCATGTGTTTGGATGGTGAGGGAAAGCAGGAGACGACGGAGGGGCTACCACGACCGTGGGTTACCGCAGTGGTGCAACAGAGAGGGAAGGCATGTGGGGAGGGCGCGCAACTTAGCATCTTAAGTGGCGGAGTCAAGAAACCGTCAGACGGGGATCCTCATACAGCAGCGGGGTGATGCACTTGCAGTAGCAACGAGAGCAGTGATGATGACCGCACTGCACACCATGGCCAGTAGGACTGCTGCTAAGAAGAAAACAAGGGGTGGAACCGCCGAACGTGAATCCACTTAGGGTGGTCGGAAGAAACGTTTTCCGATGAGCTGCCAAGGTGTAACGCCGGAAAGGTATTTCAAATTGAAGCAAGTTTGCTTCTGTGAATAGCCATCGTGAGGGAGAAGAAGATACAGGCAAGGGCAAAATTGGAAGTCTTCCAAGAAAGTCCAGTGACCTAATGGGCCAAGCCCAATTTTTTGAAAAGAGCAGGGGTTTATCAAAAGAGCTTCCGGTTGTTCACCGGTTGATCAGTGTTCATTCCATATTGGGCCACAATCCAAAACCTTGAGGAATGCTGAGGGAATTATTGGTGACATCAATGCAGAATTGGTTCAAAAGAACTAGAAGCAGCATATGTTGGTTTTTCTATGGGGATGGAAGAAGGGCGACAATGGGACCCCGATGGACATTTGTACACTTCTACGACAGGTTGGTCGTCATACTTCAAACAGTGGAACCCAAGGAAATTTGTTTTCAAGGGGCCACTTGCTCCTCACCTTGAGGACAAGGTGAATGTTTAGGGTGGAGTATTGCTAGGTACCGAATAATAATAACAATAACAGTTAGTAACTGTTATGGTTAGAGAGTGTTAGTTAATTAGCTAGAGCTAGTTATAAAAGGATGGGGAAATAGGAATTGGGGTTATCTTGTACTTTGGGAAATAAGAGTTAGGAGAGTTTCGGTCTCTCGAATACCCAAGAGTGTGAGTTGTGAGCAATCTTGTTCTGTAACTCTGTTCTATTAGAGGAATTCAGAGTATTCCTTTACTCTTTCTGAACCAGTAATTATCAATTGGGTGTGAGTTGTGAGCAATCTTGTTCTGTAATACTGTTCTATTAGAGGAATCCAGAGTATTCCTTTACTGTTTCTGAACCAGTACCTATCTGACCACTTGATAGTAAGACAGAAAGACTTAGGTGTTGAGAAGAGAGAATAGAGAAGGAGAAGAGAGAAAGAGAGAAAGAAGACAGTTTCTGTCATTGATTTCTCACGAATCAAGGAGAAAAGCCTCCTCCAAGGGTCTCCCCTTCACAAAGGTTCCCCTTTTACAATCTACAAATCTCAGAATGAATCTTTCCATCCTTACTCCTCTCTATTTATCTTATTGCTCCCTCTAACTAATCAACTAATTATTCTAACTATCACTAATTACTTTTTCTCCTTTTTGTCCCTTGTCCATATACCTTCCAGGCCCTCTCCTCATTTGTCCGAGGCCTAACAATAAGAGTACAGCTCAAATAAAAAAAAACTTATATAAAACACTTATTAATGATGTCAACAACATGAAGAACATGGCTGACCTTGTTCATAAATTCATCAAGATCTTCTGCTGTCTTCTTTATTTCTCCACTTCGTGAATTTTGAATCTCCTTTGCCATTTCTTTTACAGTATCTTGAAGAAACTTGGCATATTCTATTCTTGCATTTAGCCTTCTTTTCAGTGCCTCCTACAAGTTAAACCTTCCCAAAATTGAGTGACAATAAAGCACAGCTGCAGTTAAGAATGTGTTGTTTGATGTATACAATAATAATTACCTGTTCTTTCATCTTGTCCTGGAAAGTAGATGGCAGCATGTTGGGAAACAGTTTCAGGAATACTGGCAATAAGAACTCCATGAATGGAACTATGATAA
Source organism: Ammopiptanthus mongolicus (assembly GCA_039655645.1). Taxonomy (NCBI): domain Eukaryota; kingdom Viridiplantae; phylum Streptophyta; class Magnoliopsida; order Fabales; family Fabaceae; genus Ammopiptanthus; species Ammopiptanthus mongolicus. The sequence goes on along the minus strand of CM077346.1, from coordinate 76,267,269 downwards.
ATACAGCAAAAGGAACTAGCCTGAAAATATCAGCTGTTGTCCTTGTTAGTTGCTGCCTCTCCCTTCTAGAAAGACTCTTTCCATTGGCAAGTTTCAACAATAATCTGGAGCTGATCCTAATATCAGCCCAAAGTAGTTTTGTACCGAACCAGTAGTGTTGCAGGGTAGATTTAAATTCATCCCCCCAATGAGAAAACTTCTTTGCCCAGTCATCCCTAGGTAATGGAAAAATCAGAGAAGTCTCATAACGCTTATCACACACAAAACAAAAGGTAGTAAGTTTTAAACCTGCTCATTGACAAAATAGTTCTGAAAGCTGGACCAATTCCTAGAATCTTAGCCCATAATCTCTTTATAATAGATTCATCACTCTTATGCGATTCTTGCAATTTAGCCTTAGCTTGTGCTTTTACGGTACTTAAACCTTCAAAAGCTTCATCACATTCCTCCGGTGAAGCTTCCTTCTTCTGTTTACCAGCTGATTGTTCATTTCTCTCATTACCACTACCCAGTCCAGGTTGATCAGCTGGAGCCGTGGAAATGTGACGTGTACATTGAGATACCAACCTAGATCTTGTAAGAGAAATAAAATCTATTTTCTCAATTCTAAATCCAAAAGTCGAAACTCTAAAGGAACTATGCAAGAGAAACTTTGATGCTGCACAAGCTGCTATATCATCTTTGTTGATAGGAAATTTTGTTCTTTCCAGTCTCTGTCCAGTAGTTGCATATGGATAGCAGGGAAACTGACTCAAACCATCTGAGTCGCTAGACTCAAATGGTTGGCCATGACCAAGACTCGAGAATCCAAGAATAAAACGAGTGCGAGTTGGTTGACCAAGAGCATTCAATAGGCTCCTTTTCTTTTGCAAAATCAATCTTGAAGCCATAACAAGAAGTTACAGCCTTTTCTTATGCAGGTGAGAAAGGTGGATGCATGTATCATGCAACTATCTGGTGCAACATTAATCAATTATCCATAAATAATGCTTCAATGACATGACCTGCAGAAATTATCACCTGTAAAGTGCAAGTGAAACTTCAATTATATCTTACCAACATTCTGTGCGAGTAATACTTAGTTAGCATTTGGCAGACATGTCAGAAGAATACCGAATAGAACATATGGATTTTATTCTATGTTTGGTGTATTTTATAAGGATTTAACTGGTATGCACTGTCAGTGTAAGTCAACCAATCAGAAATTGTCATATAAGCTAAAATGTTCTCTTATCTTAACTTCCATAAAAGTCACCGATATCATAATTTCTGATTGGTTGACACTTTATAGTGTATAGTAATTAAACTCATTTTATAAATAGAACCATAATAGAATATGATATTAAAAAGGGATCTATTTTGATTCCACTCAAAAGGGTGAAACTAAAGAAAACAGAACAGAACATCATCCGCGCGCCATAAGCTACCATAGCAATCAATCTATAAAGGCATTTGATTTCTAACATATCTGGAGAGGTTATAAACCAAAATATCAAATGAGAAAAACGAAATAAAGTCCTTAACAGAAAAATGTTATATCATGTGCCTCAAGCCCTCAACATCCTCCAATTTAACCGATATTAATCCTAATTCATCTTATGAACTAAGAAACAAAATGGACGCATACATTTGACCGGCAACTGATAAATCAAGTCACCTCATGGAAGCGCAATCGTTCATTGAATCAAATACGGATGACAAGAAATAATAGTTAGACGATAATGGAAAGGAAATGTGCGTTTTCAATAGCCCGATCATGTGTAGTGTATGGAGGAGAGAGCGCATTCGAAGGTGAACACTGAACAGAGAGAAGAAGGAAGAACACTCCGGGAGTTTTGAATCTTCTGATGATTAATAGATTATTATTGACTTTGACACCCTTGAACGTGCCATTTTTTTCTCTTCGGTAAAAAAACTCTCAATTTTACAACTCCTGGAGACTCCGAGGGAGCTATCCAGTAAGTGGGTACATTTCATGTCAATTTATTAAATAAATATGGATTTAATTATTATGTATTGATTGTGTAAAGTTTTTTTTTTATAATGTTAATTAATCACAAATTATTATATCAATAAAAAAAATAATTAACCCTTATCATAGTTAAGTTAAGATTATATGTCAAATAGCAAAATAAGTAGTATCTTTTGAGTTATAATTGCAAAAAAAAAAAAAAAAAAAATTTACAAAGTATTTTAAGTCATATATAATATAAATATTATCTTTTGAGTTATAAGTGGGAATTGTAATTTTATATTTGAGACTTGATAATTAGCTTTTAACAATATACTTTAAAAATTATTTAAAAAAAAAAAAACAACAACAACAATGTACTTTAAAACATAATTATTAATAAAATGATTTATAATTTGAGTTGTGATTTTTTTTAAACAAATTTGAGTTATAATTGTAAGAATTGTGTATTTTATTATATATGTTTTATTAGTAGTATTTGTTATGACTTATAAAAAAACTATCTTTGATATATATATATATATATATATATATATATATATATATATATATATATATATATATATATCATAATATGCCAAAAAAATAATTATAATTATATATGACATAAACTTCGTTCTAACCAATTGAACGGAACCATAATCTTTTATGGTTTACTATTTTGTCAACAATAATTTATCCAATTATAAAATGGGAAGATCCTCCCATCCGAATCTTTATATATAAAAGTGACGTTCGTCGGGGAATTGTGGGGTATTTTTTCGCGCTGAAATGCAGGGCATTTCTGTCAAATTATCTATAATTTCTATAAATTAACGATATTGCTAATCAGCTAATTATTTTCTCTCTCATATCTTTTCTATTTAATTGTACCAATTTTCTTTCTCTCATACCTTCTATGAACATGATTATTTGTGAGAATTAGTTATTGCATAATGAAATTGGGACAATCAGTTAGCTCTTGGGACAATCAATGGAAATCAATTCTTTCTAATTTGTTCCTTCTGTCAAAACATATGAATTATTTGAAATTAATTAAGCATAATTGTTGCCTCTTAATTGTAATTTCCAATATATGAATAATTTTAATACAGTAAGTTATTATTATTATTGTTTATTTCCTTTCAATACATTAAATTATGTTATTTAAATTTTGAATAGTATAAACATGCAGATTTCATATTCATTCAATGCAAATTAATTGAGAAAGTCAATTAACGAAAATAGAAAATAATGATAGATTGATGGTATTCAAATTTCAACAATTTGAGTGAACCTGATTTTGTTTCTTTTGTTGGGCATTTATTAGGTTTTACTCTATACTCTCCATACAAAGATTTCTATAAAATAATTATATTGCTAATCAGCTAATTATCTCTTCTCTTATATCCTCTCTATTTAATTGTACCGATTTTTTCTCTCTCCATAGCTTCCACTATTTCCAGCACTTTAAAATATCAAAGGGCACCACTTTCTTCTTAAATAGGACTTCTTTTTTGCAAAATCTTTGTAAATCATTATTTTTTGGTAAAGCTTTGTTCCTACTTTCTTTGTAGGATGGCACCCAAATTTACTTTGATTGAAAGTATTACTCCTGAAAAGATAGACTGGAAAATCAGGATGCGGGTCATTCGACTTTGGTAAACTATTGATTTTAAGAATGCAATAATAACAAATAGCATTGAAATGTTGTTATTGGATGAAAAGGTAAGTCCTATGAAATTTTAAAGTTAATTATATATGATGCATTTGAGTTTTAAATTTACATTGTTTTCTCATTGTTAGTGTGGAAGGATACATGCAACCGTCAAGTGCAATTTCATTTCTAAATTTGAAGCAAGACTAGAGGAAGGTTCTTCATATGTCATAGACAGTTTTCTAGTTGCTCAGAATGATTCGAAGTTTAAGACAACAACACATAAGTTTAAGTTGAACTTTATTGGAAATACAGACTATAAGAAAATTGATGCAGAGGATATACCAAGAAATTCTTTCATATTTGTGCATTTTCAAAAGATTCTTTCTGGAATTGACGACGGGATATTGTTTGGTTAGTTATTTAAACTTTAGTGTTCTCACGCTTTGTCATTTCTTTATTGATATATTATTTCACTTTTTTCAATTTTTTCCAATGTTATTGGCATCTATCATTTATTGGCCTTTATTTAAGATAATTTATCATTTTTTATTGACCCATTTTATTTCTCTACTGACAAAGTTATAGCATCAACTTATTGATGCATTTTGATTGACCATTTCTAATAAAACTGACAAAAAATTTTGCAATATAAATTGGTGAGATGTTCTAAAATTGGTGAGCGTGTAAACATAGCAATTGATATAGCTCATGCAATCTCCTTCCTTCATATGTACACAGGTATGCCCATAGAACTGAATTACAAAGGTACAAATCAGTAACAACATATCTTTTGAGTTTATATTGTAATGTATCTAACTGTAGTGTTAGGGAAGGCTATTTGTAATATTTGTTCAAGTAACCATATAAGTTTATTGTCCTTCAAAATGATAAATATTTATACTCCCCACACATTTTTGGTTTGTGCATCACACGTGTCCATCATCTAGTTTTGTTTAAAAAATAAAAACTTACATATTGTCTTACCATTTGAATCGAAGTAGTCAAAATATAAAGATGTTAATTTGGATTAACAGTAAAAAAAAAAAATTATATCATTTTAATAATTGACTGCTTATTAATTGGTTATTATTACAACTAATTATAACAAAATTAGTTTTATGTTTAGATATATATATATATTTTTTTTGAGAAGAACAAACTCATATCATTTCAACCTGGCGGTTGTTCGGTCTCCGCTTTTGGAGTCATAACGTAAACAACAATACAGGTTGGGATATAATCATAAACTTGGTGACTAGCATAAAATCTTGCCTCTCTAGCTAGAGTATGAGCGACATGATTAGTTTGCCTCCTAATAAAACTAACCTCATAGTTTTGACAAAAAGAAAGAATCGTTTTGCATAAAGATAAAATGATTCCAAATTCATTAAGATAGGTTCTATCCCCAAGAATGCCATCAACAACTGGCTTGCAATCCAGTTCTAGGGTCACCTTGTTGAGTCCCAACTCTTCTAATCACTTCAAAGCTTCTAGGAGACCCACTGCTTCCGCTTCTTGAGCTGGTGGGATTCCATGGAACCACATTGACTTCGCCCTCACAAATTCTCCTCTATCATTTCTTACACACATGCCAACACCAAAACAACCATGCTCATTAAAAATTTCAGCATCAATATTGCATTTAAACTCACCTACATTTGGCCTCTTCCAAACTACATCACCCGCAACACTGTGCAAGAAAGGCAAGATAGATTTTTTGCCCTTTAAATTCTCCCAATCAGCTAACAAGCTCCTTGCTACACTTATAGGAAATTCCACATCTTTCTCAATATTCTCCCACACCTTTTCATTTCTTCTTTTCCAAAGACACCAAAATATCATTGCCACATCTTTTTTCTGGTTTGCTGAAAGTGTGGACAGCAGCTTGAACACAAGGTCGCTGCACCCACTTGCTTCGTGCATGGGTTGTTGAATGTGCTGCCATAACCCAGCTTTCTCCCATACCGTTTTTACATAAGAGCAACCAAAGAAAGTATGCCAATCATCCTCTATATTGTCTTCACAAAAAGGACAACGAAGGGAACACTGAACACCCTTTTGTTGGAGTCTTTCTCTAGTTGGGATGCAACCTCTACAAACTCTCCAAAGAAGCAACTTAACTTTTTGAGGAATTTTCAAATTCCATATGCTGCACCAATCCCCTTGTATTCTAAGATGTGAATTATCAATAAGTTTCTCCATAATAAGGTAGTAAGCTGATTTAACCGAAAACTTACCATCCTTGCTATAATTCCAAGATATACTATCATTTATGTTTAGGTGCAAAAGTGGGATACTTAGGATCATATCCACTTCATTTTCCTGGAACAAAGCTTGCACAAGATCTCCTTTCCAAGTCTGTTGTTGCATATCAATGAGATCCGCCACCCTCCAGTGTTCAGTGCCTGGGACTTGCGAGCTTGCAATATGAGAGTTATCAACATTACACAACCAAGGGTCTCTCCAAATACTAATATTCCTTCCATTTCCAATACGCCACCTCATACCCGATTTGACCACCACCTGGGAAGTGTAGATACTACGCCAAACATAGCTTGGGTTGTGACCCAACCGGGCCCCCACAAAATCCTTTTTAGGAAAGTATTTAGCTTTGAAGACTCTAGAAACAATAGTATCTTGATTGGTTGCTAACTTCCAACCCTGCTTCCCTAGCTTTGCCAAATTAAAACCATAAAAGTGATGGAAACCCATGCCTGATATTCTCTTCTCACAGTCAACCGGTCCCAACTAAGCCAATTAATTCCTTTGCTCGCACCTTTATTCGAACCCCACCAAAAAGAATTTATCACCCTTTGCATTTCCTCCCCAAGGGAAGAAGGAAGCAAAAACGTGCTCATGCAATAAGTGGGAACTGCTTGAGTGACTGATTTAACAAGAACTTTTCTACCTGCTTTTGAAAGATGCTTGCCTAACCAATGTTGAATTTTTCTCCAACTGCTATCCTTGAGGTAGCCAACGAGAGCCTTCTTCTTCCTCCCCACCATAGATGGTAAACCAAGATATTTCTTTGTACCTAAACATTCTGTAACTCCCAAAATAGTTGTCACCATATTCTTCATATCAGGGTGAGTATTCTTACTAAAGTAGATTTACGATTTCTGCATATTGATGGCTTGACCAGACGCTTGTTCATAAGAAGCTAAAATCTCTTTCATCTTTCTGCTTTCCTTCTCATCAGCTCTAAAAAACACGAAGCAGTCATCTGCAAAGAGGACGTGTGTAAGAATGGGTGCTCCTCTACACACCTTGATGTCATGAATATCACCAGTTGGTTAGCCCCTCAGCACAAATAATAAACAAGTAAGGTGACAGTGGATCACCTTGCCTTAGCCCTTTTCCCGGAATAACTGGTCCCACCCCCTCTCCATTCATCATCACAGAATATTGCACTGACTCCAGGCACATAGTCATCCATTTTATCCAGTTCTGGTGGAAACCCATTTTTGCCATAATCGCTTTGAGATACCCCCAATCAACTCTATCAATGTTTAGATATATTATTAAAAAGTAATTTTAAAATAATTTAATTTTTTAAAATTGTTTAAAATCACTACTGTAGAACGCACTTTCTACTACGGTTGGACTAGCGTAGTAGAAAGATGCATTGTAGAACGTGGGAACTTTCCACTACGGTTGGTGAGCCATAGTGGAAAGTTGCATTTCTAATACGGTTATGGTCACCACTGTAGTAGAAAGTGACTTTCTGGACGAAGAAAGTCATCCAAATAGGTCACTTTCTACTACGGTTGTGTCTTCCAACCGTAGTAGAAAGTGTCTTCCAACCGTATTAGAAAGTCACTTTCTGGATGAAGAAAGACTTCCAGAAAGAGACTTTTTACTATGGTTGTGACCATAACCGTAGTAGAAAGTGTGTATTTTTTTAATAATCTTTTATGTTTTCCTTTCTTCTCTTTCCTTTTTTCATTCAGTTTTATACAAATAGCCAGATCCAATTCAACAGCAATAACAGATATACTAAACCAAGTGTTAACAAATATATATATATAAAAAATCAATGTTAACAAAGATATATATACAAACATGGCAACAAAGTGTCAAAACTAAATACATCTAATTAAGCTATATATATGATTCCTACAAAACCTATATGAATGTCAAACTAATTAAATACATCTAAGCTACATTATGATTTTTACAATAGCCAACAAAGAAGCTTACCCATTTTTCCTTGATGTCCTGAATATCATCGTTAGATAGCGGAGCCGGATTGTTGAAAGTCTGCAAGTTCACATAACATAAGAAAATTAAATTAAACATTTTGCTCATTAAATAATAAAACAAACATAATAATTTAACTAACTCTTGTACTTAAAAATTCTATTAATAATTACCTCTTTCCATTGAGAAGTAATACTCGCAGAAACAATAGTGCACATATGTCTCATGACATAATATCCACACTCTCAGCCGCCACTTCGTCCATGAGACTACAAATGATAAACAATAAATTAATGTAAGGTTATATAACTACTATTATATATATAACCTCTAATTTAATCTTGGATTAACTACTTACACGTGGGCAAATCCATTGAGGCTTTTTACTTTTGACCCTACTTTTACCTTTCAAGCTATTACATGCCTACATAGCCCTGCGATAAACAGACATTGATACATCAAATGTTAATACATATAGATAAACAAATGTAATATTACAAGTTAAGAGTAAAAAAAGCTTGCTTACGTATCAACTACTTCCTTAAGAAGTGTAGATGGGGTATAGTGCAACGAACATAAGAAGGCAACTTCATTCCGGCAAGGGCAAAGAATCGCTAACTGCCAATGATCCTTGTCGAGGAATGGTGTAACGCCCTGATTTTCAAGTTTTATAATTATTCAGTATTTAAACGTTTGTATATTATTAGAGAATCTAGAGAGTGAAATAAAATATTCTGAGACCATAGTCATGCTCTACATTATTGTAGGAAGCTATGGTTAAGTTTTGGACGAAATCTCAAACGGAGCCCGGTCTACGTTTTTCACGGTGATGTTTTTCTACTATTTAGTTTTGACTCGTGAACGAGACAGTAAGTCTCAGGATTTAAATCTCTACATATTTGTTAAAATCCGTCCTAACGTCCAAAACTAAAAATAATATATTATATTCGGGCATATACTCGAACCGGGAGACGTTTGGAGCTGCGAAAGGATTTAACGGTACCCGCGAAGGGATAATTTTTGGTGTCCCATCAAGTGAATTTCGTGGCTATCATCATGATGGCTTTTCAAAAATATCTGGACGTGAAATGATCAAAATGCCCCCGATCTTTTAAGGAAATGACCAAATTGTCCTTGAAGTTATTTACAAGTTTGCCATAGGATGAAAATATAAATATCTCTCTCACTCTCTCACTAGGCCTCTCGGCCATTCTCTCTCTCTACTCTCTCTCACTTGTTCTTCCTTCTTCTTCCAAGTTCTTGAAGTTTTTCATTTGTTCTTCATTGTTCTTCACAAGTTCTTCACAAAAACCACATTTGATCTTCATAAAAGTTGAAGTTTAGTGAAAAGTTGTTTCTTATCTCATTAGTCTTTGATTCTAGGAGGTATGATCTTCATCTTAACTCTCTTAATCTCTATATTTAATCTCTTGAATCTCTTGAATTCATGAAGATCCAAGTTTAGATACAAAACTTTGAAAATTCATAAAAAAGTGTAGAAAAATCCTTTTAATACCAAATCAATTTCTATGATCTAGTTTCATCATTCTCTTTCATAATCCAAGAGCACGAAACCATATAAGTTTTCTAGCCTTTTCTTTTAAAAATGGCTGAAACCCATATGAAGAAAAAAGTTGACTTTTTTATTCAAGTTTTGTGTAATAAGACTTGTTTTAGTGTTAGGAGTATCTAAGGATCATCCATCCAAAAGATAAGAATTTTTGAACATCTCTAGCTAATTTTCTTATATAGGAGCCGAACCCTAAGTTGGTGAGGATAGGAAAGTTTTGGTGTTGTTGATGTTAATGATGGTTTGGTTGTGTTGTTTGTAGTTGTGACGAGCACTCGGACAAGTAATCGGGATGTTTGCAACCGATCGACCAACTTTCATCCGGAGGATTTTTTCATCAATAGATATGGGGGGTGAATCTCATCACACCAAAGTTGGTGGTGGTGAAAATGGTTGTTTAAGTTTGTGTGTGGGTGAAACCCTTTGGTTTGGGTTCATCACTTTCATTTGCTAAGTTCTCTTGGAGAACAAAGTTGTAGTAATTAGTTTATACTTTAGTGTACTCTAGCATATGTTTATGATGATGTGATTGGATGAAAATCATTTTCATGTATGTGGAAAAACCTGCTTTGATCTCTAGATCAAGTATGGATTTTTATGCTTGATTATGATGCAATGATTTGTGATTGTTGTTTGTCATAATTTTGTGAGCATTTTGAGCTATAACTTGCCTAGTTGGTGAAGCAAAATCTTCACTTTTCACTGGAGTAGGCTTGTGGCCTTAGTGAGAAGAAACATAAGAACACTGGTTGTTCTTGAACACTCAAAGTTCTTGAGGTAAGAAAAGTGTTTTAATGAATTTCGCTAAGCGAACTGGATCTCGCTAAGCGATACAAAGGAATTTCAAGTTACGCATCACTGCCTCAATTTCGCTAAGCGAATGGAATCTCGCTGAGTGAAATTCACGTTTCAGGAAAACAATAAGTTATTTGATCCAAAGATCAAATGAAACTTCAACCTTTAAGTGTTTTCACCAAAGTGGAAAATGTCTTTAACCATAGTTCACCTAATTGGCTAAAGTTTTAAAAAAGAGGAATAATGAAATAGTTTCATGAAAGTTAACATAGTTTCATAGGGCATTACCTTTACCTTAGAACAAAGATAATGTTCCTTTTCAAACATAATGGAGATCTTTATCCTTAAGTTGATTAAAATGAATTATAGTTAGAAGATTAGATGAGGTTACATTTCCTTTCCATTAACTTATAACATGGTTTTACACTAAGTTAGTAAGGAAAAATCCTTTCAAGATAGTCAAGGTACTTTACCTTAATCATGTAACAAAGTTCTTCCAAATAAATGTTTTTTCATTTGAAAAGAGTTTTGGTTTACAAAGAGAGTTTTTCAACTCAAATTGTAAAGTTTTACGCGTGAAAACCTAAGTTAAGTAATTAACTTAGAGTGAAAAACAAGAAGTAATTAAGTATGGTACGTAGTGGAACAAGACCATATACTATACCATCGATGACTTAATTCATCAATGTTTACATAAGACTTAAGTGAATCAACACTTATTTCATTAATTGAAAATCAAGGAATAATATCTTAGAAAGGCTCAAAGACTTATCTAAGAGGATTCTCAATCCTTATTCATAATGCTTAGGACTTGAGACAAAATTCATAAGACATAAATACAAACCCGAAATGTTTTGGGTTTTGAAACAGTAGTTCGATGATGGACCGGTGATTCGGATCTAGGTCAGTCATTCAATTGTTTCAGTCTTGTGATGACTCGATCTTGGAGGGATCACAAGATTTATCCGGTGGATAAAAGTTTTGAAATAGGAAAACATGTATAGTTCCTAAGGAAGAGAACCTTAGTGAACCTCGAGGTTTATCCAATGGATAGACATTGCTTTATCGCATCTGCTTTGTGTAAGCATTGGCATTTCATTTGCATGAGTCGTAAGGCCTTGAGCCTAGGAGTTGAGCTTACACCTTGATGAGGGTGCGAATCTTACGGTGACGATTGGAATGGTCTTGGAGGTATCAGGGTTGGAAAGGCTGACATGTAACCAATTGGTAGCTCTTCTGTGTCGTGGCGAATCCAACCAATACACTGATATCCTCGACTAGATGTCGTACTGTTCATGTTTGGTGCAGAGTGTTTTCGTAAAGCCAGATACGTGTACGTTACGAATGTTGTAGCATCTTGCCCAAGGCTGGCATACACGGAACATGTCCTCCCATTCACTCTCTCCGATATTTTGTTACATCCATGGAGTAGGGGTCAGAGTTTACCCTTGTGGCATATGGCATTGAGTCACGTACATTGCACTACATTGCATGGCTGTTGATGATTACATTTACTGGTCGTACATCGTTGTTCTGTTTTTGAGAATACCTTATTTTATGCTGCTAATTGTTGAACTTGATTTATATTGAGATATATGATAAGCATGTTGGGTACGTCGTTACCTGGTGAGTCGCCCCGTTTTTACTTCTGCTACTTTGTTGTGTTGATGATCGGGATCTCACCCATATTTTGTATATCTTTCCTGTTGGTATTGCTATTTCTGCTTGAGCAGATGGATGCGACGACTGTTCTGTCCAGCATTTGCTTTGAGTCCGGAGGGGGACTCCTTTTGTGATTTAGTATTTGGCCAGACTATGTCAGGTGTCTGTAGTACTTTGTGGGAGCTGTGACTCCTAATACTTATTATTTCTAATGTCAGTTATGCATTAGACCTATGTCTGTATACAATACTATTTTTGTTTCCGTATTCTATTTCTGAATGTCTTTTAGATGCATGGTGAACTTAAGTTCATTTTATTATTACTTACCTTTACTAAATCCCATTACATCTTTGTGAAAAGAAAAAAAAAAAATCGTATTTTCCGCATTAATATTATTTTCGGCCTTACAATTGTTCGGGAATGTGACACCCGGGAAAGGGTGTTGTAGCCGGGACATATTTCACGCGAATGTGTGCAGCCGAAAGCTGAACACTCTGTCAACAACATCCAAGCAGCAAGGCCTAAGGCAAAGGGCAGAGTCTATACTGTGAGCGGCGCTGAAGCTTCTCAAAATGAGGATTTAATCCAAGGTCAATGTGTCATGGGAGGTAAAACCTTAACTGTACTGTTTGATTCAGGTGCAACACATTCCTTTATTGCATATGACTATGTGAACCTTTTGGGATTGCCTGTGTCTTCTTTACCTTTTGATTTAGTAATATCTACGCTTATTGCAAAGCTTGTTATAACTGCTAAAGTTTGTCTGAATTGTTCTATTTCTGTTAAAGATAGAACGTTTTTAATTGATTTGATCTGTTTACCTCTTTCGCAAATGGATGTAATCTTAGGAATGGATTGGTTATCTTCTAACCATATCCTGTTAGATTGTGCAAATAAAACCTTAGTTTTTCCTAGTTGTGAGAGTTCTGGATTTTTGACTAACAACCAAGTAAACGCTTCTTTGAGAGAAGGAGCTCAAGGATACATGTTGTTATCTTCTTTGGAGGTCAAGAACGAGCTAGTCTTAGAGCGCGTACCTGTCGTGAACGAGTTTCCGGAAGTCTTTCCTGAATATGTACCAGGTTTTCCACCAGTTCGAGATATCGAGTTTTTGATCGATCTTGTGCCAGGAACAGGACCAGTGTCTATGGCACCGTATCGTATGGCACCTGCAGAGTTGGAAACCTTGAAGGAACAATTGGTGGACTTATTGGGGAAGCAGTTCGTTAGACCCAGTGTGTCGCCGTGGGGAGCACCTGTGCTTTTAGTGAAGAAGAAAGATGGAACCTCTCGCTTATGCGTTGATTATCGCCAGTTGAACAAGGTTACCATTAAGAACAAGTATCCACTTCCGAGGATAGATGACTTGATGGATCAGTTGAGGGGAGCGGCAGTTTTCTCCAAAATAGATTTACGATCGGGTTATCACCATATTCGCGTGAAGGCAGAAGATGTAACAAAAACAGCGTTTCGAACACGCTATGGGCACTACGAGTATCTTGTAATGCCGTTTGGTGTGGCGAATGCTCCAGCTATATTCATGGGTTATATGAATAGGATCTTTCGTCCATACCTAGATAAGTTTGTCGTTGTTTTCATAGACGACATACTCATCTATTCGCTAGACCAGGAAGAATATGCTGAACATCTTAGTGTGGTTCTTCGGGTTCTGAAGGAGAAACAGTTGTATGCAGAACTGTCTAAGTGTGAGTTTTGGCTCGACGAAGTGCAGTTTTTGGGTCATGTGATTTCAAAGGAAGGAATTGTTGTAGATCCGTCGAAAGTTGAAGCAGTTCTTGAGTGGGAAAGACCAACCACAGTGACTGAGATACGCAGTTTTGTGGGCTTGGCTAGGTATTATCGGAGGTTCATTAAGGTATTTTCTAAGATTGTAGGACCTCTTACCCAATTGACAAGGAAGGATAAAGCTTTTGAATGGACTGAAGCCTGTGAGCAGAGTTTTCAGGAGCTGAAGAAGAGGCTGACTACATCGCTGGTGTTGATATTGCCAGATCCATGCGAACCTTTTGAAGTGTACTGTGATGCTTCATACCAGGGGTTAGGCTGTGTTTTGATGCAGAATCGGAAAGTGGTAGCGTATACCTCGAGACAGTTGAAAGTGCATGAGCAGAATTACCCAACTCATGATCTGGAGTTAGCAGCGGTGGTCTTTGCATTGAAGATTTGAAGGCACTACTTGTATGGTTCGACATTCAATGTCTTCAGCGATCATAAGAGCTTGAAGTACCTGTTCGAACAAAAAGAGCTCAACATGAGGCAGAGATGGTGGCTGGAATTTCTGAAGGACTATGACTTCCAGTTACAGTATCATCTGGGAAAAGCTAATGTAGTAGCGGATGCCCTGAGTAGAAAGGTGTTACATGTGTCTGCTGTGATGGTTAAGGAACACAAGCTGGTGGAACAGTTCGGAGATATGCATCTGTCCGTGGTCAGTATGCCAGGGAAACTTTGTGTGCGTATGGTTACAGTATCTTGCGATCTGATGAATCAGATTCGGGAGAAACAAGTATACAACCAGTATTTGGAGAAAGAGCGAAGGAATCTGAAGAAAGGGATGACGTATGAATACAAGGAAGCAGGAGATGGAATCCTAAGACGGGGAGAACGGGTTTGTGTGCCAAACAACCCAGAGATAAGGAGGTTAATTCTGGACGAAGCTCATAGAAGCAAGTTGAGTATGCATCCAGGATCAACCAAGATGTACCAAGACCTGAAGCGGTTTTTTGGGTGGCAAGGCATGAAAAAAGATGTAGCTAATTATGTGGCGTCTTGCTTGGTGTGTCAAAAATCAAAAGTTGAACATCAAAGGCCAGCGGGGATGTTACTTCCGTTGAATATCCTAGAGTGGAAATGGGACAACATAGCAATGGATTTTGTAACGTGTTTGCCAAGGACACCTAAAGGATACGATTCCATTTGGGTAATAATTGATAGACTTCTGAAATCAGCTCATTTTCTACCCATCAATCTCAAGTATTCCATGGAAAAGCTTACTCAGACTTATATCAGTGAGATTGTGAGGCTGCATGGAGTACCTTCAAGTATCATATCAGATAGAGACCCATGTTTTACTTCGCGGTTTTGGCAGAATTTACATGAAGCTTTAGGAACAAAGTTACGACTGAGTTCGGCTTACCATCCTCAGACAGATGGTCAATCAGAAAGGACGATTCAGTCTTTAGAGGATCTGTTGAGGGCGTGTGTGTTGGAACATGCCGGAAGTTAGGAAAGTTTCCTACCGTTGATAGAATTCACCTACAACAACAATTGTCATTCGAGCATCAGGATGGCGCCCTTTGAAGCTTTATACAGACGACATTGCAGAACACCTTTGTGTGGTATCAAGATGGAGAAAGTGCTTCATTAGAACCTGAACTAGTGCAACAAACGACTAAAAAGGTGAAACTGATTCAAGAAAAGATGAAGACAACTCAGAGCCGACAGAAAAGTTATGCGGCTAAAAGACGTTGGCCACTTGAGTTTGAGGAAGGTGACCATGTGTTTTTGAGAGTCACTCCAATGACTGGGGTGGGCAGGGTCCTTAAGTCCCGAAAATTCACTCCAAAATTCATCGAACCTTATCAAGTTCTTCGTCGGATAAGTCCAGTAGCTTATCAAATAGCTTTACTGCCTTTTCTATCCAACCTTCATAGTGTTTTTCATGTTTCGCAATTGAGAAAATATATTCTGGATCCCAGTCATGTCATAGAGTCTGATTCAGTACAGCTAAAGGATAACCTGACCTATGAAACACTGCCGGTTAAAATCGAGGACAGAAGGATAAAGCAACTGCGAGGGAAGGAGATAGCTTTGGTCAAAGTTATCTGGAGCGAGATTACAGGTGATGCTACCTGGGAAAGAGAAGAGGACATGCAACGGTAATATCCGAGTTTGTTTTAAGAGGCACGTTAAATTTCGAGGACGAAATTCTTTTGAGAGGGTTAGTAATGTAACGCCCTGATTTTCAAGTTTTATAATTCTTCAGTATTTAAACGTTTGTATTTCATTAGAGGGTCTAAAGAGTGAAATAAAATATTCTAAGGCCATAGTCATGCTTTACGTTATCTTAGGAAGCTATGGTTAAGTTTTGGGCGAAATCTCAAACGGAGCCCGGTCTGCGTTTTTCACGGATAGTGATGTTTTTATACTATCAAGACCTAGTTTTGACTCGTGAACGAGACAGTAAGTCTCAGGATTTAAATCTCTACATATTTGTTAAAATCCGTCCTGACGTCCAAAATTGAAAATAATATATTATATTCGGACGTATACTCGAATCGGGAGACGTTTTGAGCTGCAAAAGGATTTAACGGTACCCACGAATGGATAATTTTTGGTGTCCCATCAAGTGAATTTCGTGGCTATCATCATGACGGCTTTTCAAAAATATCTGCACGTGAAATGACCAAAATGCCCCCAGTCTTTTAAGGAAATGACCAAATTGTCCTTGAAGTTATTTACAAGTTTGCCATAGGATGAAAATATAAACATCTCTCTCACTCTCTCACTAGGCCTCTCGGCCATTCTCTCTCTCTCACTTGTTCTTCCTTCTTCTTCCAAGTTCTTGAAGTTCTTCATTTGTTCTTCATTGTTCTTCACAAAAACCATCTTTGATCTTCATAAAAGTTGAAGTTTAGTGAAAAGTTGTTTCTTTTCTCATTAGTCTTTGATTCTAGGAGGTATGATCTTCATCTTAACTCTCTTAATCTCTCTACTTCATCTCTTGAATCTCTTGAATTCATGAAGATCCAAGTTTAGATCCAAAACTTTGAAAATTCATAGAAAAGTGTAGAAAAATCCTTTTAATACCAAATCAATTTCTATGATCTAGTTTCATTATTCTCTTTCACTATCCAAGAGCATGTAACCAAAAGCTTTCTCTAACCCATATAGGTATTATATGGCCGAAACCTTCATGTAGTTAAAGGTTGAGTTTTTTATTCAAGTTTTGTGTAATAAGACTTGTTTTAGTGTTAGGAGTATCTAAGGATCATCCATCCAAAAGATGAGAAATTTTGAACATCTCTAGCTTATTTTCCTATATAGGGGCCGAACCCTAAGTTGGTGGGATAGGAAAGTTTTGTGTTGTTTGATGTTAATGATTGTTTGGTTGTGTTGTTTATAGTTGGTGACGAGTATTCGGACGAGTAATCGGAAGGTTTGCAACCGATCGACCGACTTTCATCCGGAGGATTATTTCATCAACAGGTATGGGGGTGAACCTCATCACACCAAAGTTGGTGGAGGTGAAAATAGTTGTTTAAGTTTGTATGTGGGTGAAACCCCTTGGTTTGGGTTCACCATTTTAATTGCTAAGTTCTCTTAGAGCACAAAGTTTGTAATAATTAGTTTATGCTTTAGTGTGCTCTAGCATATGTTCATGGTGATGTTGATTGGTTGAAAAACGTTTTCGTGTATGTTGAAAAACCTACTTTGATCTCTAGATCAAATATGGATTTCTATGCTTGATTATGATGCAATGATGTGTGATTGTTGTTTGTCATAATTTTGTGACCATTTTGAGCTATGACTTGTCTAGTTAGTGAGGCAAAATGGGAAAACAAGACATTAAGGAAAAGGGAAAACAAGACATTCGCCTGGCTAACCTAGTCTAGCCACGCGAGACAGATGGCTAGCCCGAGCAGTAAAAATACAGCTTCTCGGCCTCACAACGCGAGACCATTCTCACCGCGCGAACCAGAAGGACTGTCTAAAAAGTAAAAATAGCCTCTTAGCCTCGCGTGGCGAAACTGATGTTCGCCTCGCGAGAAAAGGTTTTTGTTTATAAAGAGAATTTTCAACTCAAATCGTAAAGTTTTACGCGTGAAAAACCTAAGTTAAAGTAATTAACTTAGAGTTGAAGACAAGAAATAATTAAGTACGGTATGTGATGGAACAAGACCATATACTATACCATTGATGACTTAGTACATCAATGACTTCATAGGACTTAAGTGAATCAACACTTATTTCATTAATTAAAATCCAAGGAGTAATATCGTAGAAAGGCTCAAAGACTTATCTAAGAGGATTCTCAATCCTTATTCATAATGCTTAGGACTTGAGACATGATTCATAAGACATAAACACAATCACGAAATGTTTTGGGTTTTGAAATAGTAGTTCGATGACAGACCGGTGATTTGGATCTAGGTCAGTCGTTCAATTATTTCAGTCTTGTGATGACTCGATCCCGGAGGGATCACGAGATTTATCCGGTGGATAAAAGTTTTGAAATACGAAAACACGTATAGTTCCTAAGGGAGAGAACCTTAGTGGAACCTCGAGGTTTATCCGCTGGATAGACGTTGCTTACTCGCATCTACTTTGTGTAAGCTTTGGCATTTCATTTGCATGGGTCGTAAGGCCTTGAGCCTCGGAGTTGATCTTACACCTTGATGCGGGTGCGAATCTTACGGTGACGATTGGAATGGTCTTGGAGGTATCAGGGTTGGAAGGGCTGACATGTGACCAGTTGGTAGCTCTTCTGTGTCGTGGTGAATCCAAGCAATACACTGATATCCTCGACTAGATGCCGTACTTTTCATGACTAGTGCAGAGTGTTTCCGTAAAGCCAAATACGTGCACGTTATGAATGTTGTAGCATCTTGCCCAATGCTGGCGTAGACGAAACTTGTCCTCCCATTCACTCTCTCCGATGTTTTGTTAGCTCCATGGGGTAGGGTCAGAGTTTTACCCTTATGGCATATGGCATTGAGTCATGTACATTGCAATGCATTGCATGGCTGTTGATGATTACATTTACTGTTGTTCATCATTGTTCTGTTTTTGAGAATGCCTTATCTTATTCTGTTAACTGTTTAACATGATTTAAATTGATATGTATGGTATGCATGTTGGGTACTTCGTTACTTGGTGAGTCATCCCGTTTTTACTTCTGCTATTTTGTTGTGTTGATGATCGGGATCTCACCCATATATGTATATCTTTTCTGCTGGTATTGTTGTTTCTGCTTGAGCAAATGGATGCGACGAAGATACTGTCCAGCGTTTGCTTTGAGTCCGGAAGGGGACTTCTTCTGTTGTTTTGTTCTTGGCCAAACTGTGTCAGTGTCTGTAGTACCTTTTGGGAGCTGTGACTCCTAGTACTTATTATATTCGTATTGTCAGTTATGCATTAGACCTATGTCTGTATACAGTATTATTTCTGTTTCCGTATTTTATTTTCAATTCGTCATCTAGAAATGTATGGTGAACCTAAGTTCATTTTATTATTGCCTATTATTACTAATCCCATTACATCTTTGTGAAAAGAAAAAAAAGAAAACTGTATTTTCCGCATTAATATTATTTTCGGCCTTATAATCGTTCGGGAATGTGACATTCGGGAAATGGTGTTGCAAATGGGGCTAGATAACACTCCTTTTGGCTATTACGAATCATTTGCATTATGTATGTGTTCACTCCCACATTCATAACCTTACCCAGAATCCTGCTAGGGTCCAGATATCCATATAAGTGGCTCGTGTTATTTGAGACACTTAGGCGATGCATAGCCCTACAAGATAAAGAATTAAATTAATATTAATTATAAAAGATTGATACTTATTAATTATAAAATTGATTTACAAATAAAAGTACTTTCGTGCACCATAATTGTAGAACATTAACGCAAAGTCATCTATCCATGTATAAATTGACCATATCTTTCCCAACGATTAGAAAAAGCCAATTTAATCCCTCGCTGCCATCGTGCTCCAAAGGCAGAAATAAATCTTCCGACATATATTTCATCGCCACTCCAGCTAGTTGTAATAACGAAGAAATTTCAGGTGGACCGGCTTTCTCAACATCCTACACAACAATAAAACATTAGTAAACATCAGTTAATTAAGTTATTCGAATTGAAAGACATAAAACATTATGAAGTAATACCTTTGGTGCATCTGCATCATCCTCATCCTCATCCTCATGTAGCTGACGAAGATCCTCGTCGTCCCCATCTATATCATCCTCATGCTCAGGCTCCTCAGCTAACACATGTGTATCATCACAGCTGCCCTTTGTGCTCACATTAGCAGAAGGTTGGACACCCGAAATTTGTTTGGAAAAACCCATAGCTGACATATGTTGTCTAAACTCCGCCACCATCTCAGGATATACATGCTGTCTATGGTCCGCCATAATCTGCAGAAGAACCTCCCATCTAACATCCGCAATAACGTGCGAAAGGACCTCCCGTTTGACCTCCTCTCGGATGGCACTACGGTCGTCATGACGTGATCGTGCTCCGTGGTACATTCGCACGCCTACAAACCCTCTAACACGAAGGACACGACCAGGGTGGTCTTCCTTCCCAAGGGCGGTAGCCAAGATATCTCGACGCAAGCTACTAAGAACAAATGATTCAACCAATGTGTAAGACGGTGTGTAAACTTGTTACAATTATAATTAAAATTGAATATTTACTTACAATCTTGTCGGTAACAACGCGTGCCGACTCAGATGTATACTCCCCAGATGGTTTTTGTCAGGCTTTAATCCATGTGACATGGCATGGGGGTGCAGCTGGAGGATAAACAACAACCGGAGGATCATGCAAAGGATCGGATTATCTTTCTAATTCCTTCTGACGTTGTTCTTCCGTCAATTGATCCCTAAGTTTTTTATAGCCCCCACGAGACGATCTATGAGGATGAACATTCTTTTTCTGGATTGCCTGGGCCTTTTTCATTTTCTCCTGTTATAAATAACACATGAACAACTGAAGCCAGTAAAAATAAATAAATTTGCCTGATACAATAAAAATCTATAATTAACTGCAACTAACCTCAAAGGCAGGGGTCCATCGGTTCTCAACAAACCTCTGCCACATATCCTCATCAAGGAACAGGTACATCTCACAAGCAGTTTTGTCTGACTGCCGATATATGAATTTGGTAGTGAGGTCTAACTTAAACTGCCTCCAGCGCCCACACGCATAAGAAATCCATCTATTCTTCAGTTGCTCAATATTTGACACATCTTAGGTGAGCTATATTACACAACAAAATAGAGAAATTAGTTAGTGATAAGAATATGACTAAACACAATAAATACAAACATAGATAGTAATAGTGATATACCGTGATACTTTCCCAAATCTAGTTCTTCACCATCTCCGGCACACTTTCCCAATCCTCATAAAAAATGCTAGCCCTACTTTTACCTTGGGAGGCCACAAAAGTCTTGAACCGTGAAGCTTATGGACCTATCGGGTGTCCAAGCTCATCAAAGTCTATATGTGACTTCTGATCACCAGTACGCGCGAGGGTCAATTTTTTAAGTGTTGTGGCACGTCTACCCCTTTTTCTTGACGACGCCAGAGTGTCCGACCCGCTATGCGAAGGAGGGATGCCTAATGTATCATCCATGTGCCTGTTTAGACAAAAAATAATACATTAGTAAAACATGGATAAATAAAAAAACATAACTAAAATATTAAAGTAGGCATGTTTTCCCATAAATAAATAAATAAAAACATAACTACAATATGGATAAATAAAAAAACATAACTAAAATATGAAAGTAGGCATGTTCTCCCATAAATAAATAAAAAACATAACTACAATATGGATAAATAAAAAAACAAAACCTATGGTCGTGTAGGAATGTTCTCCCATATCCCTTCATGATGATCATCAAGAGTGGCATGTACATCGTCCACTTCATCTTCCTCAATGAAAGTAGCCTCCGACATGAGAAAGAAGGAGTCTCTAAAATATTAAGAGTTGAATCTTGATTTTCATCACTGCTATTATGCATGCTTTTTTTCTTGGAGAACCACTGACCACCTTTTGTTAGAAGGATCATTGATATAAAACACTTGTTTTTCTTGGAATGCCATGATGAAAGGCTCTTCCCTATAAGCTACCCTGTTAAGGTTCACCAATGTAAATCCTAATTCATCGGTTTGTACACCATATTTACTGTCAGCTCACTTACACTTAAGAACAAACACTTTAAATTTAGTGTAATCGACCTCCCAAATCTCTTCAATATCTCCAAAGTAAGATATAGATGCCACAACGAGGTTTGTATCTTTTGAACTAGAGAAGTGCATGGACTCAGCCACGATCATAACCTTACTGTTTTGCATGTTACTCTTGTCATCTTGGTTCTTTGTATAGAAGGAAAAATTATTGATATCGTATCCATTCCAACATATGACATCAAGACGTGGCCTATGTGCTAGCCATTGTAATGTATCAGAAGTAGTATGATCATTCGTAATTTTTTCTTTAAACCAATTTAGGAAAGTCTTGTTATGATGGTTCAATAACCATTTTTCGTTCCTTCGAGGGTTATCTTCCTTGACCTTTAGTTTGTGAGCACGTGGGTGAGGTTCAACCTCATCAGTGTTATTTAATATATGCAAATGGGCTTGAAACACTTCCTCCCGAGTCATGCCAATAACCTTTATACCTCGTGTACCCTTACCAGCACATCTTCCCTCATGACGAGGCTTAGGAATCCCTATAGGATCTGCTTCAGAAAGGTAGTCTTGACAAAACTCAATAGCTTCTTCTGCAACGTACCTTTGAACAATAGATGCTTCAGGACGATGTGGATTCTTCGCATACCCTTTCAGAGTCTTCGTGTATCGTTCAACTGGGTAAATCCACCTTAAATAAACAGGGCCACACAGTCTAATCTCCCTCACTAGATGAACAATTAAGTGAACCATGATGTTGAAAAATGAAGGAGGAAAATACATCTCCAACTAACACAAGATAATAGCAAACTCTTTTCCCAACTCATCCAACTTCTCGGAATCAATGACTTTGCTACATATAGCATTGAAGAATTAGCACAACCTAGTTATGCCATGTCTAACATTTTTAGGAGCAATACCACGAATAGCCATTGATAGTGGTTGTTGCATCAAGACGTGGCAATCATGAGACTTCAAAGCAACTAATTTGAGATCGCTTATTGAGACAAGCCTCTTGACATTTGAACAGTAATCCCGTGACACTTTGATGTCCCGTAGACACTCACTGAAACTTCTTCTCTCATTTTTTGACAAAGTATGACATGTTGGAGGCAGATATGTCTGCTTACCATCCTTTAACTGTACCCATCGCAAGCAGATCTAGACGAGCATTGATACCATCCTTTGTCTTGCCCTGAATGTTGAGAAGCGTTCCGATTACACTATCACACACATTCTTCTCAACATGCATCACATTAATACAATGTCTTACATCAAGTTTGCACCAGTATGGAAGATCAAAGAAGATCGACCTCTTCTTCCATATGTTTTTCTTAGTAGCCTTCTTCTGGTTCTTTTCAAAGATAACATTCATATCCTTCACCCGTTGATAATCTTGATCACCGGTTAAGGCCGTCGGAGCAATTTCATTCTCCTGGCATCCATTAAAAGCTTTTCTCAATCTACGATACGGGTGATCAGGTGTGAGAAATCTCCGATGCCCAAGGTAAACTGTCTTCTTTCCATGTTTCATTTGAGTGAAGCATGTGCCTTCTTCACATATAAGGCATGTCTTATGCCCCTTAACACTATACCCGCACAAGTTCCTATAAGCTGGAAAGTCATTGATGCTGCAAAATAACATGGCCCGCATCTTAAAAGTCCCCTTGCAATACCCATCTAACACATCAACGCCTTCCACCCACAGTTTTCTCAAGTCTTCGATCAAATGACTTAGATAAACATCTAGGTCATTTCCTGGCTGTTTTGGGCCCGAAATCATCATAGATAACATAATGTATTTGCGTTTCATGCACAACCAAGGAAGCAGGTTGTAAATTACCAAGAGAACAAGCCATGAACTATGAATACTACTTAAGGTACCATACGGATTCATTCCATCCGTAGAAAGTCCAAGCCTAAGGTTTCTTGGCTCATTGGTGAAATCCGGAAACAAACTATCAATTTTTTTCCATTGCAAAGAATCAGTCGGATGGCGAAGCTGTCCATCACATTTCCTCTCATCTGCATGCCATCTAATGTTCTTTGCGTCATTTGCATTAGCGAACAATCACTTGAACCTTGGAATTATTGGAAGATACCACAGCACCTTCGCAGGAGACCCCTTTGTGATCACATCACAACTAGAATCAACATCCTTCACTTTGTACCATGATACCCCACACATGGGGCAGTCGTGCATCCCTTCATACACTCCCTTGTACAATATGCAATCATTAGGGCATGCGTATATCTTCTTATACTCCATACCCATCGGACACAGTACCTTCTTCGCCTCATAGTTACGGTTCGGCAATGTGTTTTTTTATGGAAGCATTTCTTTCAACAACTCAATCAATCGGTGAAGCTTTTATCACTCCACCCATTTCTCGCCTTCACACTGAACAATTTTAACACCGCCGACAACCGTGTATAAGTAGTGCACCCCGGATACAAAGGCTTATCCGCATCATTGCACAATGTTTCATACACATGTACTCGCTGAAAAGACTCTGGTCCAATATCACAGATCATGTCCTCTAGACGATCGTCCTCCATATCTACGTCATCTTCCTCTCTTTGGGACACACTTGGTATGTTTAACAATTCATCACCATGCCATATCCATCTTGTATAACTCTCCAAAATCTCATCACAAATAAGATGCTCCCGTATCTTCTCAACTTCACATTTCCTCATATTCAAACAATTGACACAAGGACAACAAAACCTTCCATTACTATCAGGAAGATTTCTTTGACAAAATCCGAGAAAACTCTTTCACTCCCTTCAAATACACATCACTTGTGTGTCTACTTTTCATCCAACTGCGAACCATAACTACAACAACAACTTCACTTAGTCAAAGATCTTTAACTCCTTCTTATCACAGGGTATGACCCTATCCCATTCGAGAAGAAACTTTTCCAACACTCAGTTAAAATTTAGTCCTTAACTCTCATGCCCATTCTTAACGAAATTTCGGCAGCGTTTCTCATCGGTCTCCGAGGTACACGACTTGAACGCGGCGACATCCACCGCGATAAAGTATGCACCCGGAGAACTAAAGGAAATGCATCAAATCGAACTTTCATCAAGTATAACATATGAGAATTATGGAATAACTATTAATTAAATGAAGAAAAAGTTTTTCCCCAAACTATCCAACTTGGACAATTCAAGATTCAATACAATGAGTGGTACCTTAAAAAAGTACACATGCTCATTAATATTGAATCTCAAACGGGAAACTAAGGCTTTGCTAATTTATTAATACTAAAAAGGGAAAACATTATGAGTTTTTAACGAAAAAGCAAAAAGGGTTATACCCTGCTGAAAAATGGAAAAAAATGAGAAGCAGCAAGTAGTAAAGGGTAGCTAGCAACATGAACAATTTAGTCCAACTAAAAAAATAAATAGAACACAAGAGTTTAATTTCTCAAATTTACTCTAACAATAGAACAAAAGAAAAGGAAAAATGAAAAGAGTTTATCTCCATTAATATTTAAAATGCAAGCTATCCTTCTCCTTCTAGTGGGCACTATTTTAATTCATACTAGTAGTTAGACAAGTTTGTACACCTTAACTAAAGCTAGAACACAAATCAATTTAGTAGGTACAGTTGTTTGGAGGGTTGCAGCTTGACACTAATTCTAAGTGCAATGCAAATGCCAACGGATTAATTCCAATGTTACATAAAAATGGTAGAACTTTCCCACTGATATAGTCAAAATCCCCATTATCATATGAACCTCAATTGCTTCTATCAAAATTTCGTACATAACCACTTCAAGAAATCAGAACACATCACAGACCACTTCAAGAAATTAGAACACAAAACAAACAATTAATCTAGACAACACGTATGAACCACTCAAAAATCAAACGAATTTTTTCATTCACCAGGTATGAACCAAATGGAGAATCAGGGTTGAAGGATAGTGAGGAGGATGAACCAGTTCCGAGCGTGTAGCCTGTTCGTGCACCTACGAGAATGAAGAGAGAAGAGAATGAGATTTTGAAGCAGGGAATGGGAAAGAAGAGAGAATAGAGAAGACAACTCACCAGGGAGAAGAGAGACTCGCCGTGGTTGCCTCGCTGGTGAGGGGGTGAGGGAGAAGAGGGTTTGTTGTGTGAAGGCAAACAAAGTAATGTTGTAATGGCGCATAAGGGAAAAAAAATGTTTAGGTTATTTCAAAATTACACTTTCTACGTCGGTTCAAAAGGTAACCGTTGTAGAAAGTCATTCCCTGAGTAGTCCAGAATATTCCAATACTGCCACCGCGCTACTTTCTACTACGGTTCTAAATGCAACCGTAATGAAAAGTGAGCGCGCACGGGAAACAAGACTTTCTACTACGGTTATACATGGAACCGTAGTAGAAAGTCTTAATCAGAATGCAATTTATTACAAATTGCCACCTTATTATTTTCTACTACGGATTAAAAACAACCGTTGTAAATCCCAGACGTGGAATGCATATTGTGTACTAGTAAATGTCACTTTTATATAATAAAATATAAAAAATCAGTAAAACTATTTGTTTATTTTAATAATAAAAAATCACTTCTGACATTTATATGTTTGGTTGGCTTTTTACTAAAAAGGAGAAGTAAAACTGAAATTTAACTTTTACGTAGAGCTATGCTTCTCAGCTTTCAAAAAATCAATTTTTGCAAAATCACCTGTTTAGAGCAATTTAGAATAGTTGTTTCTAAATCTAAACAAAGGAGTCCCATATTTACTTGGTAGTTAATTATGCACAAGTGAACCAGAAAAAATATGATTAATTGTAAAACAAAATCTAATAATTGTTTTTTCTAATAATTATTTTAAATAACGCTGAAAAAAATATATTACCTCAAATCATTTCTTTCTTAAAAAGCTGTTTTTATATTTTAAACTAATTTTTTAAACATGTCAAATTAAACTCAAAATATTTTTTTCTTCTAAAAAATCGTTTTTTCAATACCGGATTAATTTAAGGATTTAATTGATATGTATTATCAAAGTAAATTTTTTTTACACAATCAACAAATCAGAAATTGTCATATAAGTTAAAATGTTTGACTCTTACGTAACTACCTTAAAAGTGGTCCAATTTCTGATTTGTTGACCATTTAAAACATTTTACATAGACAATGCATAATATTTAAACTCAATTTAAACCAAAGAGGCTTGATGCTTAAACCAATTGATGTGCAATCCTAACTTAGTTATTCAAAATTTATTGTCATTTTTCATTAGGCCTAATCGTATTTTTGGTCCCTATAGTTTCATCAATGCGCGATTTTGATCCTTGTATTTTCAATTGCTCAAATCAAGTCCTTATACTTTCACAAATGCGTGATTTTGGTCCCTATAATTTTAATAGTTCAAATCAAATCCCTGTACTTTTACAAATGCGTGATTTTAGTTCCTTTAGTTTTAATTGTTCAAATCAAATCTATGTACAATGAAATTGTCTAAAAAAATTATTAGGTAAAAAGTTTAATTTTTTATTATATTAAAAATAGTAATAAAAATAATATATTATTATAATATGCAACTAATAATATATAAAATTTCATCTCATAATTATTTTAACAAAGAGAGAAAAACAACTACTCGGATAATTATATAAATAATAATTATCTACAAATTAAAAATATAAAATATGTAATAAATAAATTTATAATCTTAATTTTTAATAAAAATATAAAATAATTATATATACATATATATATATATATATATATATATATATATATATATATATTTTACATATTATATATTTTGAACTTGTAGACAATTATTATTTATATAATTATCCAAGTACTTGTTTTTCTCTCATTGTTAAAATAACTATAAGGTGAAATTTTATATATTATTAGTTATATATTATAACATTATATTATTTTTATTAATATTTCAAATATAAACAAATTATCTAATAAATTTGTAGAAATTTTGAAAGTATAGGAGTTGATTTGAACATTTAAACTACAGAGACTAAAATCACACATTTGTGAAAGTATAAGGACTTGATTTGAGCCAGGCTTAATTACAATTTTGGTCCCTGTAGTTTCACCAATATGTAATTTTGGTCCCTATAATTTCAATTACTTAAATCAAGTCCTTCTACTTTCACAAAAGTGTGATTTTGGTCCCTATAGTTTCAATAGTTCAAATCAAGTCTCTATATTTTTAAAATTGAGTGATTTTGGTCCTTCTAGTTTAAATTGTTCAAATCAAGTCCCTATACTTTCAAAATTGTCTAAATATTTTTTAAGTAAATTTTTTTTATTATATTAAAAATATTAATAAAAGTAATATATTATTATAATATGTAACTAATAATATATAAAATTTCATAGTATATTTATTTTAACAAAGAGAGGAAAACAACTACTCTAACAATTAATTATTTTCAAATAAAAAATATGTATGAAATAAATTTAAAATCTTAATTTTAAATAAATTTAATATATATAAATATATATATTATTTTTTGAGCTTGTAGACAATTCTTATTTATATAATTATCTGAATACTTGTTTTTCTCTCATTGTTAAAATAATTATACAATGATATTTTTTGTATCATTAGTTATATAAATATTATAATAATATATTATATCTATTAATATTTTAAATATATAAAAAATTATATAATTAAATATATTATACCAAAATCACGCATTTGTGAAAGTATATGGACTTGATTTAAGCAATTGAAACTATAAGGATCAAAATCACGCATTGGTGAAACTACGAGGACCAAAAGTATAATTAAGCCTTTGAGCTATTAAAACTATAGGGACCAAAATCACGCAGTTGTGAAAATATAAAGACTTGATTTGAGCAATTGAAAATATAAGGATCAAAATCACACATTAATGAAACTATAGATATCAATAGTGCAATTAAACTTTTTCATTAAGATATTTTTTATAAAACTAAAGAGGAACGCTCTCTCTCCCCAAGGCATCAGCAAGAACAACGCTAGAAAGCTCAGAGGGACAAAGATTCCACATTCTATGGCCACAATCCATGTTTGCACCAAACTTCCCAAGCCAATCTGCACTGTTATTCCCCTCTCGTAGAGTATGAATCAAGGACAGCCGCCTTTTCATTAAAATATAGA
The DNA here is from genome assembly GCA_039655645.1 of Ammopiptanthus mongolicus. Lineage (NCBI taxonomy): Eukaryota > Viridiplantae > Streptophyta > Magnoliopsida > Fabales > Fabaceae > Ammopiptanthus > Ammopiptanthus mongolicus. The sequence goes on along the minus strand of CM077346.1, from coordinate 76,238,351 downwards.
ATAAAAGTTCAAATTGGTCCTTGAAAAAATTACACAATAATAATTTGGTCCCCGAGAAATAAAAAATACTAATTTGATTTTCGAGAATGTAAAATCAGGATCAAAATAGACAGAGACTAAAATATTCTTAAAAATCACCCTAAAAAGGACTAATTTGATCCGTATTTTATATTCTCGAGAATCAAATTGATATTTTTCATTTTTCAGATATTAAATTGTCATAATGTATTTTTGTGAAAGATCATTTTGGACCTTCACTCTAAGATATATAAGAATAAGAATATCCGTGATAACTAGAAGAATATTCTAAGAATAAATTATTACTGGACCATAGGCCACAACCCCCAGCGTACAAAGCATGAAAGCCCATGACCATAGGCCACATAATCTGGAAATGGAAGAATATGGGAGCACATAAAACTATTTAGGAAATTGCTACCTACACCATCCCATTTACTCATCCATCATCATATTTTTATTTTATTCCCAAGATATCCCTATCTGAACCACCTCATTCTGCACCAAAGAAATTGTGTTCCGACAATTAATTGTCGGAATACAAAAATTTTGTGTTTCGAATTTTTTTAAGCTTTGTGATGTAGCGGCAATTAGTTGCCGGAATACAAAAAAATTGTGTTCCAAAAATTTTCAAGGTTTTTGACCTAATGGCAATTAATTTTTGGAATACAAAAAAATTGTGTTCCGAAATTTTTCAAGGTTTTTGACCTACCGACAATTAGTTTCCAGAATACAAAAAAATTGTGTTCCAACAATTAGTTGTCGGAATACAAAAAATTTGTGTTTCGAAATTTTTCAAGTTTTTTGACCTACCAGCAATTAGTTATCGAAATATAAAAAATTAGTGTTTTGTCAATTGCCGGAATACAATTATTTTTGTATTCCGACAACTAGTTGCCGAGACGAAAGGGGACGGGAGTGCGGGATTGAGAAGGGTAAAATCGACTTTTCACGCTCCAAATTAAAAAGTGGGTGGTGGATGAAGCATTTGTGGTGGTACAGGTGGCAATTCCCAACTATTTAACAAGCATTTGAGGAGGCCAATTCTAAGAGGGTCATGGACAGGGAAACAAGCACGAGCTGTTAAAAAGCCTAGCCCTACACATGGTTTTAAATCATAGTTATAGTTACATTGTGGTTGCAATTGCTCCATGATGCGACCAATTACAGTTAATGTGGTCTGCAATTATGACTCGATGCGATTGTGATGGTTATTGAACGAAGATATTGCGATTGTATCAGATGATGCAATTTACATTTAATACTCCAATGGACCAATTGTGGCTAATGCAATATAATTTTGATCTGATGTGATTGTAATGGTTGTCACAACAAAGATGTTGCGACCGCATCACATGTATATTTGTGAATAGTTATTAACTTGTGAGCTTGTTCTGGACTACAGCTTTGAAGTCGTTCTTGTAGGCTTGCTGATTTTGTAAACGGATGGCTGGTGCTGCAAGTCTGGTTGCTATACTTGCAATGAGCTCTTTGTTAGCTCTTGATCAACTAACCCAAAAACTTGGTCATTTAAGTGCCATTAGTCATGTCATGTCTTTATGCTAATATGGTGTAATTAGCCTTAAATGATGATTTTTTGGCTCAATAGATGAGGCAAAGAGCTTCATATAAGAGATGGTATACCCATCCTTGATCAAATTTTAAAGATGTAATTTGTAAGAATTTGATTGACGGGGAATAAAATTGGACAAATTCTAGAATAATTTGAGATCAAATTTTGTCATTAAGTGTGCGTTTGAATTAGCTTCAAAAAATTGATTATTTTAATAATCAATTATATGTATAGTCGGTTATTGTTATAATCGATTATAATAGAATTAATTTTATGTTTGGATGTGTTTGTAGAAAAACGATTTTATGTTAATTTATTTCGTTTGGATTGTGTAAAAAAATCATTTTTATAAATGTAAATTACAAAAAAAAATGTATGAAGTTATTTGTATAATTTAATAATATTTGTTTAGTAGTTAATTTTGCAGAAAAGAATGAACTCGTATGTTTCTCACAAGCTTGTTAATGAGGGTTAGTGGGTGTTTCAGAGTTGTCAAAAGCCTGAAGTTGCTTGATGTCAAAGAATATTTGGTGTTAAGAGCCTGAAGAGGCTTGGTGTTAAAGAATACTTGGTGTCAAGCCTGAAGAGGTTTATTTAAGAAAGAATACTTGGTGAAGGTTTGTAGAGGCTGCGAGGAATACTGGTGTGTGGAAGCATGAAGAGACTATTTTAAAACAAAGAATACTTGCGGTTGTGGGGCCTGAAGAGGCAGTGAAGAATACCTGTAATCAGGTGATTATATAGTATAAAAATTTTATGGTGTGATGGAACTGGATGTAGCCCAAAAATTTGTTGATTGGGTGAACCAAGATAGAACCTTGTGTGCAGTTTCTTTATCCCTTAAACTCTTTAGATTCTTCACTTTTACTTTTTCAAAGTTCATAACATTTTTCCGGGTTCAAGTTGTTGAAATCTTTATGTAACGACCCAGATTGCTTTCAGGATTGCCGACTGTCCCCACGAACCAACACAAGTCTTTTCAGCGTACTTTGTCCTCACTCATACGCTTTTTGGGAAACTTCCCAGAATGTCACCCATCCTATAAGTGCTCCAAGTCAAACACGCTTAACTATGGAGTTCTTATGTTCCGAGCTCCCGAAAAAAAGATGCATCTTGTTAATATAGGTAGTACCAATCAATTTTTATAAGTCTTCCTTCAACTGTATAGTCCCACACAGACTTATGATTCCTCTCATTTCGATGTGAATTCGGTTCATTCATGTGTCCTTTTGCCTTGAAACCTGTCAGTACCCGCTCCTTGTCCGAGCCGCATGCATCAACGATCAATCCATGCCCTTGTCAGCCTCAGGCGTTACATGGCCACCAACTTCTGCCTAGTTCGTCTCCGAACTGCATAGTACTGGGAGAGTTCCTCTTTGATATCATTTGTAACGGCCTGTACTGTTTTCAAGATTGTCGACTGTCCCAACAAATCAACATGGGTTTTTTCAACGTGTTTTGTCCTCACTCACACGCTTTCTAAAAACTTTCCAAAAGGTCACCCATCCCTAAGTGTTCCAAATCAAGCACGCTTAACTATGAAGTTCTTATTTTCCGAGCTACCAAAAAGAAGATGCATCTTGTTAGTATAGGTAGTACCAATCAATTCTTATAAGTCTTCCATCAACTATACAATCTCATACCTGTACAGCCTTAGGATCCCTCTAACTCCGATGTGAATTCAGTTCATTCATGTGTCCCTTTGCCTTGAAGCCTGCCTGGAGCCGCTCCTTGTCCGTGCCTCATGCACCGGCTATCACTCTCTGCCCTCGTTAGTCTCAGGCGTCACACTTTATGGGTATCAAAACAAGTTTCTTAGCTTTTTCAAATAACTGTTTTAACTTACAAACCTCTCATAATCAAACTTGTGAGTTTCATCACTGTTTTTCTCAGAAAACTCGTTTACTCATAAAGTCAGTTCATTGTTTAGAAACATCTGATCACCCACTCATGTTTCTTAATGCTTACCGAGTTGGTAAATAAGTTTCTAAAGTATGTTTGAAGCACCACACTGCATTATCAAACTCTCCGAAAACCAACTAGCGATATTCAGTGTTATTTGTCTGGAAAAACTTCACATTCAAAAGATCAACTTAAAATCATTTTCTTAGTTATTGCGGAACACAACAATGTTTATTAAAATTGTTGATCAGTCTTATGAGTTCAAAAAGTACTCTTTGAACTTGAGTTATCTGGTCTACAACTCAAGAACCTTGATGTGAACCATTGAATATTGTTAGAAACTTAGTCATTCCTTTATACTTATATTATACTCTTCGAAAGGTTACCTTTCTGAGTAAGAGACTAACTATTTCTGAAACCTTCTGAGTGTCAAGTCTTAATCGTAAGCAGAAAGTCAAAAGTATTCCTTCTTGTTTAGGTATAAAATTTTAAAAGGTTACTAGTCAACCCCTTTTCTAGTGACTCTATAACACTTCAATTGGTATCAGAGTTCACCCTCTAAGGGTTGATCACACTTAACCGCGTGGGAGGAAAGATTTGTGGAAGAAGTAATAGCAAACCAGAGAAAGGGAACATCCATACCTGAAGGATCTTTATTAAGCCGGCCACCAATCTTCAGTGGACACGACTACAAACCATGGAAGCACATAAAGAGGTTATTCATAGAATCTCAAGATATAGACCTATGTGATAGAGTTGAAACAAAACCATATCATCCTGCAACGATTATGAAGATGGAGCAGCAGAAGCCAAGCCTAAAGCTATTTAGAAAGCAGAAGAAAAGAAGAAGTTTCTTCTAGACTCACAGGTAAAGTACTGCCACCAATGTGCACTCAATAGAAGCGAGTATGACAAGGTAGTAGCTAGGGATGTAAACGGGGCGCGTGGGTATGGATAATAGCCCCCCACTACCCGTCCCGTTGGAAGAATTTCCTACCCGTCCCCGCCCCATATTCGCGCGAGTATCCATCTTGGGGATTTTAAACAACTTTATCAATATTTGCGGGTATCCACGGATATCCATAGATATTCAAACTGAGACAACCCCTAGTGTCTCATATAAAACTGTAATCTTCCATCAACTACTACTACATAAATCAATCACATAACATATGACCTGTTCACACATACATAAATATAATGCACATATATGGCCCTCTGGGCACTCAATTAAAATCTGTCAAATATAATTACATCAAATCATCGCATACTTAGTCAAAATCCAACACCTGTTTGATATCCAAAACTAGTGTTCATATATTATATATGCATCATCATATTTTACATAATTCAGATCCACAAGTCAAGTATTAAAGTCATATATAAGAGGGTTAGCGAAAGGTCAGAAGTTTGTCAAAATACAAAACATGGGTTATATAGGAACTTGGTTACCATCAAAATATATGTTACTATATATATATATATATACACCCAACAAAAGATCGGACAAGACTCCCCAGAGCTGGTCAAAAGACGCCTAGAACCCCTTTATAGGTGACCGTGCAGTCACAAAGGTTAGGGATAAACCCATACTCATCATGGAAGGTGAAGCGGAGAGTTCCCAGATACGTTCTCCGACCCGCCATCTGTAAACACAACAGTTCAAACAACAACAAAACACAAAAGGAGGTAAGATAACTAACTTCCATGTACAAAGGTTAATTGAGTAGATTTTAACATTTTATTAAACCAATATAAATCAGGCATGAATTCTAATTAACCGTATATTCCAAATATTCACAATAATAATTCAAAATATCATTATGTCATCCATCACTGATCTTCCATAATGTCAAGAATGCACAATGCATGTGAAATGAGTATGCGTATGTCTGTGTCTAGACCGACTCGACTCCATAGAGCGACAGCATCATTGGAGGAGCGATCAGGAGTACATGTTCCGTATCACTAGCCAAATAAGTGCCATCAAATCCAAATGCGCGCTAAACGGCTGACCGGAACACTCTCCACTGATCTCGAGTAGTTTAGGGTCTGGTCGGGACACCATTGTGTTCGCATCGAATACCACGGCTCGGGGGAGCTACCACCCGGCCCCCTGTAGAGTATCGCACCATGAGTGTCCCCGAGGTCTTCACAACCTTCCTTATTGTACTCTCACCCGCACTTAGGGTGTAGCTCACTCATAATTTACCACTTGTAACAGATGCTCAATGATCAATGCCTTGATGTGCATGTCTTTCCACAATCATGACCATCATGAATGTGTAAAGTATTTATATATATGGTAAACCAAATAAGCATATTTATAATCAACATAAAGTTCATCCACACTGATGTTACCTCGATGATCATTTTCTTCCAATATTAGATGGGCCAAGCACAAAAATAAGTCTATTTGGGCATGATCAACTTTAATTTCTGAAGGTAAAATCACGTTGGGCCTTATGAGCCCCATTATTCAAGTTAGCATAAAGTGGCCATTTTTCAATCAATCTTTCTCTCAACCCTTCAAGTGATCAATTAGACTTGTCAACTTTAATCTTAATTCCTAATCAATCCATGATATGTCAATTTAATATATACCAAACTAATTAGTTAAGTCTCCCAATAGCAACGAAGGGTGAAGTTTTTGTTTGTTTTTTATTATTATTATTATTATTATTATTATTATTATTATTATTATTTGTTCATTTGGCTTGGGCCCAAGTTATGGACTTTGGGCCAATTTTTGTTTAGGTCTTCCTAATTTTGTTCTTTGGGTCCACTAGTCATATAGTTCTCTAAACTAATTTAGGAATCCTAATTTAATTATTTATTTCTATTTCTATTGGGCATCTTTTACACTAATCTAATCATCGTACTATAACTAAATCTCACATTGGGCCATAAGAATTTATAGGCTATATTTTTAGAGTGAGTATCCCACTAGGGTCTCTATGGCTGAATAATGTAGGGTAAAGGGGCCAAGTGTTTGTTCCAATTTTCTTAGTCCAATACCACCTAATTTCAACTATTCTTAGTATCTTACCAGTGAATTGTTTTAATTTTAATCTTTTCTAATCATTACTTAACATTTTAAGTACATTTCTAAGTGTGATAGCATCAAAAAAAATTTGAAGCTTTGGCTCCCTTTTTCTATGGTCAAAACAATGACCATTGAGTGGCCAAAAAAGCCCCACATTCTTTTATTTATTTCTTCTTCTTCTTCATAGTTGGTTTCAAATCCTTACCATCTTCACATTTCTAATTACGACAAAATTTCTCCAAGTTTCAAGAACATTCAAGTTAGGGTTTTGAAACCCTAACCATGGCATTCAAGGTCCAAATCATCAATTCCAAGCAATCAATCACCAAGAGACATATAAAAACACATAAAAACCTTGGTTGGATGGAATTTTCATCATCCTTCCACCCATAAAATAATAAATCCGAAAATACCAATAATATCAAATAAAATCATAAAAATACCCAATATATAAAATTAACTAAGAAGAGAAAAAGGGAATGAGATTTCCCTAAAATGCTAATTCCACTCCAAACCACATAGAAGAGTCATCTTCCTCCTCACCTAGTAGTGATTTTTGTCAAAGCTTGGAACCACCACCACACTTGTTCCTTTGTTCCTTCTAGCCTCAAAACACCATTTAAAACCAAGAAGAGAAAAAGAAAAGAGAAGACTTTGTTAGAAATAGACCCAAATCGAAAATGGGTTTGAGAAAGGAGGAAGAAGAAGGGAAAAGGTGGTAGCTTTCTTACTCTTCTTGTACGAAAATGAGGAGTGAGCCAGAGGAATGTGTTGTTCTCTTGAAGAAGACAAGGTTGGAGGGTTTGGGAGAAGGAAGAAGATGAGAAGGTTTGATTGTGGTGAGTGTTTTTCCAAGAATGTGAGTAACTGGGTGAATGATGGAAATGGGTTTTCAAGTGGGAGTGTGAGTGAAGAGAGAGGAAAAATCTATTTTGAATGAATGGTTAAAATTGAATGAATTAAATAAAGTAGATCCAACGGTTATAAAAATTGAAGGAATAAAAATAAAATAAATATAGGGAGGAAGAGAGAGGGCCACGGCTGGAGCATGGGGAAGAGAGAGTAAAATTTAATTTCAATTTAGAGTCAAAAGTGTACAATTAACTTTTCAAAGTGTGTGGGAAATGTGAAATTTTAAATTAAAACTTAAATTCGAATTTTAAATTTAGGATAGGAAAAATATTTGGATGATCAAATTGAGTTCTTAACATTGAAATTGGCACTGTTGTCGGTTTGAACACATAAAGCTGATACTGATTAAAATAATATTATTTTCTCAGTATCGGTTTTTTGTATTTTTGGATTCCGGATATATTGTACATCACCTAAAAACATTGATAACCCAATATATCCAGTCAAGTTCAAATTTTTATTCTCCGGTAACTTTACTGACAGTACTAATTTATACTGTCAGCGAAACCCGAACTACGACAAAAATCAAATATTTTGGCTTCAAAATTTTTATTAAAGTATTCCTAATATATTAATTAATTATTTTATATTTTTATTAACTTTAGAATTTTTAGGGCGTCACACAAATACCTCACAAAATTATTGAATATTAGGCTAATTTTTTTAATCTCCGCAACATTCATACATAAATCAAACACTTTTGTCTTGGCATCAATCAAACACCCATTTCTTGGCAAAATTATTGTATTTCATGCTAATATTCACCGACAGGTATCATTGGTAGGGGCAGTAGTGTAACAAAAGCACTTGGCCAAAATCTAGAAGTACTTGGCCAAAAACAAAAGCACATGGATAAAAACAAAACAAAAGCATTAATCCATAACACAATAATAAATGGGCACTCGCGGAAATGGATACTACACTATCTGTCCTTGTCCCATTAAAAAACGGGTAGAGAAAATACTCGTATATTTTATCCACGGGTATCCATTATGATATCCATTTTTTATTTATTACAGATATTATCCGTAGGTATCTGCGGGTACGAGTAAAATTTACATCCAGAGTAGCAGGATGCACCATAGCCAAACAAATGTGGGACACTTTAAAAGTTGTCCATGAAGAAACTGGTCAAGTTGAGAGAACTAAGATCAGTATGGTGTTACACCAATATGGGACATCCAAAATGATGGAACATGAATCGATGGATGCGATGTATTATTATAGATTCACAACCATCATGAATGATCTTAAGGCTCTTAGAAGAACATATGATGACCAAGCGCAAGTGATCAAACTTCTAAGTCTCCCATGGATATGGAAATCTAAAGTTCTAGCAATCCAACAAGTTAACGATCTAAAGACCTTGGACATAGAAGATTTGCTGATATGTCTAAGAAATCATCAGCAAGAGTTGATGAATAAACACACATCATTGGAATGAGAAGAATTCATCCTCCAAGTTGCTCAAAATGAGAATAATCTTGTCTCTCAACAAACTCCTTATTTCTCACTATCATAATCAAAAGCTGAAAAAAGTTAAAAAGAGAAATCATGCTCAGATAGCGAAGATGAACTGAAAATCTTGATCAAGAAGATTTAGAGAATGTTTAGAAGAAGAGGCAGAGGATGGGAAGCTTTTAAACAAGGAAGAATCTCAGAAAGAATCCCAAGAAACATCAAAGGTCAATGATGACCTCTTGGGATGACTCAGAAGAACCATCATCTGATGAAAAATAACCCTCGGTTAGCATGTGCTGAATGGCTGAAGAAGGCAATCCACATGATGAAGAAGCAATACCTCCTTGCAACCAAAAGGAGAAGAAAATGCTTCTTGGATTCAAAGCTACTCCAAGCATACACCAAAGGACGAAAAGGAGATTCTAATCTTTTGTAGAAGAAGATGGGTTTAGCAAAGCTCAAAGACAACAACCAAAAAAGCATCATAGATGAAGAATAAAGATACTCTCTGAAGAAAGTGAAGCTTAGCAAGATGCTCAAAAGCTTCATAAGGAATCTAACAAACCCTTGAGAAAAGAAGATCATCACACTCAACTTTCTGATGATCAAAGCCTGATCCTCAAATCAAGAAGGAAGATGTAAGAAAACTCAAGGGTAATGGAGAATTCTCAGAAGAGAAAGAGAGTTGAATAAAGAAACAGGAGCTATCGTAATGAAGCTAGAACGGCTAAAAGAAATCATGTTTGTATAATTAGTTTCCACTAATCAGAAACTTTTCAATAATATGCTGAAGTTGTCCAGAGCACAATGGACTTAAGCAAACTTCAAAAGGCTTGACAGAAGAAAATTAAACACTCTTCTGATCAAGAGATGGATTCACAAAAAAAGAAATGTGAATGCCACACTAACTTAGAAAGGTCCAACAAGATAACCTTCTGACAATCCAAATAATGTATTTTGATAACACTACATTTGATGACTACTTGAGAGGAACAAATGAAAGAAGTAGATGTGAAACCCCACAGGGTTTAATATGTTAAGTTTGGATGATGCCAAATATTATTTGTTGAACTGTCAAATATTAATTGTGAAAACATATCATACATATATATTTATAAAATAAAATATATTGCTGGATGAAATGCATGTATTATACATGTACATATGTGTTGATGGAATATGGTATAAATATATGATGCATGACAAACACTAACCATGAGCATGCAGGACAAAAGACAATATCATTAACCTACATGCAGGTACTCAAAGGCTAGCAAAGCAAGAAATGAATAAGATAGGACTTAGGGGTGTTCGTGGATTGGATTGGATTAGTTTTGAGTCAAAAAGCCATCTGATCCAAAGATTGAAACAACTTGCGGTTTGGATTGGATCGATTTGCTTCCTTAAAAAATCCGATCCAATCCAATCCAATCAAATGCGGTTTGGATTGGATTGGATAATTTGATTTTTATCGACACATTGTTACATAGTTATATTATGTCAAAGACCAACATTAAACCTGTATATACTAAAATTAATGTAATTCTAGTTCCTAAGTATATGCATGAAATCTTCTAGAACATGAATAACTATTGATTCTTAGGTACATGAATAACTAGTTAAATTCCAATACATTTAGTAGTTAACAATTCCAACAAATATATTAAAGAGAATGATGGTGTTTCTTCATAAAAGTATTAAAAACAATGCTTAAGTATAGTACTATAATTTCAAAATAATAGTATATATATAATAGGTTGGTTTGCATGGGATTGGATCGGTTTTCACTAAGAGATTTGAAATCAGATCCAATCCAATGTAAAAAAAGCAGTTTTTGCGGTTTTTCGATTTTTCGGTTCGGTTTAAATTAGTTTGGATCGGTTGATAAACACCCCTATATATTGATTTCAACTGACTGTCAAGTATTTCAATTGATTTCCATAGGCCTTATTTCAGTCAGTTGGCTCAATATATATATTGATTGAACTTCTATTATAATTGAAACAATCGATTTACAATTTGTGTCAATCGATTGACAATAAGAAGATTCATGATAACGGCTAGTTTTTTATCATCATCTCTTTCCCAAATTAATTCCCAATGTTTTGATTTCGTATTTTTATAAAAGGGGGGTTTTTGGAGCACAAAAAACACAAAAGTACATTGAACAAATTACACTCTGAAATAATTTGAGCCAAATTTTGTGAGAGTTTCATTGTACTCATAAGCTTCAAGTTGTAAATCTGCACTATTTAGCGTGCTTCTATTTCTTCTACTCTTTGTATCAAATCTGAATAGGGTGAGGTATCCTAGGAATGAGGGTGAGGTATCCCTCTGTTTAGAAGGTGAGGTATCCTTCTTTTGTCAAAGGGTGAGGCATCCCTTTGGTGTGCGACTTTAGTCTTAGAAGCGTGGGTGAGGTATCCCGGGTGCGCGATGGAGAGTGCTAAAGATCGTTGAGGCTCTTACACGTAGGAGAGGTATCCCCTAAGACATGATTAGTATAGGTGTACATGGGTCGGGTTGGGTCGGATTCCGTCTAACCCGTTACCCAAACCAAACTCGAGCTGATGGGTTGGGTCGGTTCGGGTTTAGGAAAAAAGGCCAGCAAACCTGACCCAAACCAACCCGACCAAATAGGGTTGGGTCGGGTCAGGTAATCGGGTTTATTGTTAAAAAAACAAAATAACAAAACTTAAAACAAAATAACCCACAGAAATTAGGGTTGCAGTGTCTCCACTCTTATTTCTCAAACTCAGACCTCCACCGTCACTCTCATTTCTCAGACTCAGAGACCTCCGTCATCACTCATTGTAGAGTCTTTATCTCCATGAAGCTTGCTCTACCGCACACCGACAAGGTCTCCTTCTTCCAGCCGCACGTCGCGCCGCTTATTCTCAGGCCAGAATCGCCGTGCATTGCAAACGCGCCCACTTCTGCTCCCCACAGTTTCCCCCTCACGATCTCCTAAGCGAGCACAACGCACGACTGAACATCCGCCGCACATCTTTTTTCGTTGATGCCAAGCGTCATTCCACTCTAACCCGTTTCGTCTATGCCTTCTTTCAGATCTTTCTTGCTTTTTCTGTTGTGAGAGAGACCCCATTGAGTTTGTGTTAGGGGTGTTGCACAGTGGTACGGGTCTACGGGTTGGGTGTGCGGGTCTCGGGTTTGAAAGTGATAAGCCCGTTACTTGAACAAAACCAGTTCGGATTTGATTGGGTTGGGTTGGGTTGGACCCGAAAATGAGAAAAAATCGAACTAAAGACATCAGTTTGGGTTGGGTCCTCGAGTTCGTCGGGTTAACCTGAACCCATGAACACCCCTAGTGATTGGAGTGCTCAGTGGTGTAAAGGTTTTTATGCACCTACAAGCTTGGTATTAGTGGATATTATCCAGAAACATACTTTGGGGACTAAGCATAGGTCATCAACGATGGTGGCTGAACTATGATAAATCTGGTTTGCAAGTTTTTCTTCTTTATCTTCTTTATATTGTGATTTATTGTTTATCTTATTCTTTATTGTTTCGATTATTTTCATTGTACGCGCATTAAGTTTTAATAGAGAATTTGCTTTCGCTAAATAAATATAGAAAATTTTATAAACCCAATTCACCCCCCTCTTGGATAATGGTTGCCTGGGTCAGCAGTGGAAACCCCTATTCATACTCAGGAAAGCAGAACCTTTAGAGATGCAGTAAATTCAAGGAGTTATGAGAACCTACTAAAGGAAATTTGAGGGTAGCAAACCAAACAGCTAAAGATCATTGCTCAAAGGGTCACCAATGACTGGCAAATCCTGCTCATGAAGCATCCTCAAAAACTTCTGAATCACCTTTAAAATAAGTCATCAATGATAAAATACATCATTGATGAAGATCTACCATTAGCAAAGACTCATAAAGATAAAATATGCTTCTGGAGCAGCTCAGCAGGACACGTCTAAACAAGATAAGAGAACATTGAAGGGATAAAGATTAGAGGATCAAGAAGAAATGCAAGGCTAAGCATTCATCACAATTTCGAAGCATAAAGGTACAATTTTATCCTCCCCTCATTTTAAATCACAAGTAGACTTGTCGTTTTGTGTTAAGTAGGAGCACTTGATAAAACTCAAATTAGCTATCCAGTAAACACATGTCATAAGCAGTATACATTCAGATGCTTAATAGGTACCATAGTCTATGGTTCATGGAGTGGTTCATGGAGAGGACAAGCTCTAATCTTAGAAAATTAAATAATGTTGATTAAGCTACAAATAAGGTTGATAAAACGATGCAATGGAGGTTGTCTCTGTTTTATCAGAGCTAAACAATTTATAACAATATATTACTGGCAAACATTGTGAATAATGCATGAAATAAAGAAATAGGCAAAATAGGTTGATTGGTCCTATATGTTTTTTTTTACTTTTCACATCGGTCCTATAAGTTTTATTTTTTCAAATTGGTCCTACACCATATGTTTCGTTTGCATGTAAGTCATTTCCGTCAATTTTGACCTAACGCCGTCAGTTTTGACCTAACGTGGCTATCACGTTAGTCCGACACGTGGCTTTTGATCCGACGCCATAAAGTCGAAATTGACGGAAAAAACTAACATGAAAACGAAACATAACGTATAAGATCAATTTGAAAAGAAAAAAAAATTTATAGGACCGATGTAAAAAGTAAAAAAAAAATTATAGGACCAATCAACCTATTTTTACAAAGAAATATTTAGAAATCTCAATATCCAACAACATTAAGATATAAACTCTTCTAAGAACCTCATTTAGCATTGCAATATCATTACATGAAAGCATAAGACACCACTTAAAGCAAAAAGGGAGAACATAGAGCTATAATATGGAATAATGAAGTATTACGTGACTGATATCCTCATCATCCCCTTAAAATAAAGATTCAAGATTAAAACATAATTAAAATTTGCTCGAATATCTAAAGTGATTGATAAAGATTATGCTTTGACTGGTGTTTGTGAAACTCACTCACTCCGAAGATGAAAAATCTTCTTGGGTTAAAGTACTTAACCTTTCTACTGATCAAAATCTTCTGAGCTCAGAAACTTTCTTAGGATCAGAGAAATTAACTAGAAATGTGTTTCTTCTCTATCCAGATAATAAATTTCATATCGTTAGATAAAAAAACGGTAACTTTGTGACATGAAGGTCTACCTCTCTCGCTTATAATGGCTAACTTGATTATTTTATAAAAGAAATAATTATCTGAGCAAAGATTTTCACTACTCACCCCTATTCCATCTTGTACTCTGATAGATCATTTGTGAGGCATCCATGATTGCTTTAGACTTGGCCTAATTACGTTCTATATGTTCTTAGTATTCATGTTTTGGCCGAGTTTACATAAGTGGATCTCATTGGGCTTAATTGCTAAACATTGTTAATTTTCAGATTTTGTCTCACACTGGCCTTGCTGTCTTACGCAGACCATAACTTGAGCTACAAATATCAGATTTGGGTGATTTTGCATCCCTGAAAAGCCAAGACAAAGAGCTATAATTAATTTTGAATTTCATAAGCATTGTCAGAGTTGGCCTAATTTACGGCCAAATAGGACTCACAAATGTGCTCGTGGTTGCTGTCGCGTATCAAGACTTATCCTCACTAATTTGGGCATAATACACTCATTTTAAGCCCAATTAAGACATGTAATTCCTTGGAAAGCTTATTCAGAGGGCTTAATTTGGGTAGGGATAGATTAGGAATTTCGAAAGTTTTAGTAGTTAATATTAGGGAATGACTGATTAGAAATTACACACTTTAAATCCTAGTTTTTGTTGAGTTTTTTTAATTTCTCTTCTTCCCTCTTAGTTTCTGCACTTTCTGCATATTTTCTTTGTTGAAGCTTCTCTAATGTAGATGGCTATAGAAGGATAAAACTTTTGTCAATCCAAGATATTCAAGTGAATTGGTTTGAATTCTGAGTTCCTTGTTCTTAATTGTGTTTCAATTGCATCTTCTTCTGTTTTCCTTTCAATTATGATTGTTGTGTTGTGAGCATGATTATGCTTGATCTATGTTTGATTAGATATAGATTATGTTTTCATAATTGAATTGAGATTAGAAATTAGAATTGATTAATCCAAAATCTAATTGGGGCTAGGTAACCGATTGTAACCAATGTTAATCGAATCTAGGCATAAATCAATTTCATTTAGGGATTGCGATTGTGATTTCAGTTTTGTTGATTAAATGCTACATGATTACGTAGTTGGTTTCGAATTGACAAAGAAGGTGCATATGAATTTTATTATTTTGAACAATGAAGAATTCTGCCAAAGAACTTGATGTCTTGGATCGATGCTTTAATCAAATTTCTGTTAGTGCGTACTGTTTGTTTTCATTAAATTCAAATCATAAATCCCCTCAATCTTTAACACTTTAATCTGGTTCAGAAACATAGGTTTTGTGTCTTTAGGAAGAATGACCTAGGTCTATACCTTATATTGCAAGTAAGGGGGCTTAGACTATTTTGGTAATGAGTGTGACATTGCTATCAAAATTTGGTGTCGTTGCCGGGGACAACACCAGCAACTCAATGCAGCAAATCAGTGCTCAACTAAGGCATGTGGCATATGCACCTCCACATATCATCCTACGCATACTTGTCCTACACTTAAAAGAAGGTGATCAAGGTACTCAAGATTTAGCTTCAGTGGCAGGAATGTTCAAAGGAGGACATCCATATAGACCTCAACAACATCAAAGTTATGACCTGTCCTCTAACAGATACAATCCAGATGGAAAGACCATCCTAGCCTGAAATATGGTCATGTGCATCAAAATGTGCAACAACAACAACAGAGATTTCAGCCAGCTGTTCCGAGCCACAAGTATCAACCACCTCCATTTAAACCACAACAACAGAATATGCAAAATACTAATGTTAGACCTTCATTGGAGGATTTGGTGAAACAGTTGGCAAACAACAACATACTGTTCCGACAAAATATGAACACCACACCACCATTCAAGACTTGTAGATACAAGTTGGACAGCTGACTACTACTGTCAAAAAATTACAGTCACAAGGTTCTGGCCAAATTCCCTCTTAATCAGTCATTAATCCAAAAGGAAATGTAAGTGTCATTACCTTGAAAAGTGGAAAGGAGCTGGAGCTGCAGAAAAGTGAATATGTGCAGCAGAAATAATAGTGCAGCAGAAAAAAGTAGTAAATCAGAAGAAAAAAAAATACAGTTGCAGGAAATTTAGATGTTGTAGAAAAATCAAGTGTTGTTGCAGATTTGAAAAACTACCATTACCTTTCCCAAACAGAATAACTCAACCAAGAGCAGCAGTCCGAGCTGAGATAGATAAGGCGCTGTTGGAGACTTTTAGGTAGAGGTGAATATTCTTCTCTTGGATGCCATCAAACAGATTCCCAAGTATGTAAAGTTTCTTAAGGAGTTGTGCACTCATAAATGGAAGTTGAAGGGTGATGAAAAGGTGATCACATGCAAGAATGTATCTGCACTTATTCAGTCCAGTATGCCCCATAAATGCAAACCATCCCTTGCACCACGGGCAACTCTACATTTGGGAATGTAGTGCTGGATTTAGGTGCTTCAATTAATGTCATGCCTACATCAGTCTTTAGTTCATTGAAACTCGGAGATTTGAAACCAACTGGTATAGTGATCCAATGAGCTAATAGAAGAAGCACAACACATCCAGTTGGATTACTTGAAGATGTGTTGGTTAGGGATAATGAATTGATTTTTCCAGTAGATTTCTACATTCTGGACATGGAGAATGGGTCATCAAGCCATGGATTAACATTGATTTTGGGGAGACCATTCTTAAAGACAACAAAGACCAAGTTAGATGTGCATGCAGGAACTCTTTCTATGGAGTTTGGTGATGATATTGTGCAGTTCAATACATTTGATGTCATAAAACATCCTACAGAATATCATTTTGTTCTCTCTCTCTCTCTCAAAACGTAAGTCTGTAAAGACATTATGTAAATTTAATGTAACATAATATTAATATAATATATATAAATTATATTATAAAGTATTGTATATAAATTATATTATATATGTCTATATTATTATATAATATAGTAGGGTTTTTCTATCCTGTGCAACCTTATATATATTAAAGAACCAAAAAACAACAGCTGCTTATTAAAAAACTAAACATTTTATTTTTGAAAGTATAAAGTACACAAGTTTCCATATAAATTTACTCTTTTAAAATTCTTAACACGTGCAAGTTATACAGAATAAAAAAAACCAACATAATAATATTATATATTATATATAATATTTTTTAACATAATGTTATATATTATTATATATATTATAAAAGATATTTAAATAAATTTTATATTATTTTACATGTATTGTTACTGTCCACTCAAATTTTACCATCTCACTGTTTCAGTATTTGTAACCACATCACAATATTCTGAAACAAAATAATTTTATTTAAAAAAATTTAAAAACTGAATATAGTTATTTCTTCTTCATCTCAATTAAAGGTATGGTTTTTCTTCTTCAATTGTTTTTCTTCTTCAATTCTTCCCCTTAGTACCCTCCCCTATGCCATTTTTGTGTTGCAAAAAACACAGCCTTTGATACGCATTTATGTTGCAAAAACACAAACTTTGTTACACCATTGCAGAAACACATCGGCAATGGCAGAAAGCATATCACCGTGACGGCAGAGTTGAGAACAAAAGAGAAGGGGAAACTGAAAAAATATGCGTGTGTCAGTTGGTAATGTTTCACTAAACTTAGGGGTGAAAAGCGATGAAGAGACATGAAGAAAGAGATTGGTGACCGTGTCATTTTGTCTCTGTGGCTGGGGTGTGGGTGGGGGCGGGGGTAGGGGTAGTCGTAGAGGTGGGGAGGAAAAAGAAGGTATTGTGTTTCTGCATATGGTGTGTGGGGTAGGGGGTTAGACAAAAACATGGGGGTCGAGATGTAGAAAGTTTTCTTTTCTAAAATTCTTGACTGAATTAAAATTATTTAAATTAATAACATTGTGACATTGCAAAGAAATTGAGTGAATATTTGTGTATAAATGCTTTACACCAACAATTTATAACAATTACACTTGAATTTAAATAAGACTAGTGTGTTCGCCCGTTCGCATGAACGATAATTGTTGCTCATAAACAGATATAAAATTTCACAATAATTCATTCGATAGAAATTTAATGAGTGAAAAACTTTGTAGAAAATGTAAGGTTGATTATGTAGAAATAAAAACATTTAAAAATTTTCTCAAGTAAAACCAACATAATATTATAGATCATACATAATAAATAATTATATATATATATAGATATATATAAATATACATATAAATATGTTTTCATGTAAGATTTTCATCCCGTGTAAGATGCTTCAATTTGGAATATGAAGTCACATTAATAATAATAAACTCACAACAAAATTTCCTTTAGCCACTTCCAAGTTTGCCATCCTTTTTCTTCTTCGGTCAATTCAAATTTTTTCACACAACTACATTTCCATTATGGCAATGATATATTTGATAACATTGACAGTCATTTCCAAGAATTATGTTATTTCCATTCCCTTTATTTAATTTTTGCTTCTTCCAATGTATTGAAACAATTCACTTAATTTTTCCAAATTTACTTAATATTCTCCTAATCAAGAGTTATGTCCTTTTTATTCTTTATCTTTATTTCTTTTACTTTTTTCAATACATTGGAACTCAACATATTTAAATATCTTTCTCAATTTCACTCAACTAAAATATGTTTTAGTGACAGTTTTTTTTGCTCAACCTCACGTTGATATGATCCAATAACATTGAAAATTTATAAATAAAAAAAAATCATATCAAATTCTATTACAAATTCATATAAGATAACTTCAGGTTTATAATCGGTTTGGTTATAGTATATAAAACAATTCTAACTTCTATAATACCAACTACAAAACAGGAACAATTATACATTTCGAATTCAACATTCATGCCTAAATATTTCTGTCCGGCCAAATTTTTTGATATAGATGTTCTCGAGTGTAGCCGCAATTTTCCAAATGACTTCACAATAGCACCGACAATGGGGATAGAACTGCAGCGAGAGATTTCACAAAATAGAATAAAACCAAAACCAAGATGATTCATAGTTATCATTAGAAAAGTTAAAATTACCCAAAGATCATCTTCATAGCTTCTAATAATAGCGGTGAATATAAGCAAACATAAAAATAAGATGCAGAACAAATATAAGAAATAGTACTCATATTGGACCACTGCTAACAATTCTAAAAATTCTTAGAAATAGTACTCATATTGGATCAACAAAAATATGAAATTTCGAAACAATGCATAGGAAATGAAAATGAGTCATCGATAAGGATTTTGAAATCAGCAAGCATAGTTAAACAACAAAATCTGCACCCCGGTATAATAATACAATAACATTGGTTCATTAAAATTTTGGTTCATTGAAGTTACTCTAGTAAAAGCTTACCCTAAATCACATAACTTTGGCCAAGATTCTGGAATTCCTCTTGGGAGGTCAAACTCCAATAGTTTTTGTTAGGAACCCGAAATCAGAAATGCAAAAGTGAAAGAAAAGAATGAATTTTTATTGATTGAAATGATCTGAAAATGAACAACACAAGGAGAGAAACTCTCCTCCAAGGGTTTCCCCTTTCAGAACTTAGCAATAGCTCTGTTCTAAATTGTAATTCTCTGAATGAATCCTTCTACCCTAATTTTCTCTATTTATTTAACTCCACCTCTTCTAACTAACTTTACAGTTAATCCTAATTTTCTAGTTGGGCTGGGCCTAACAATACTCCTCTCCCCAAAAACAACATTGTCCTCAAGGTTGGAAGCTCTATGGATTGCCTTCTGTTGCTAGGAGAGACATCAGTTTGCTTGAGGATCAAATAGGAGCCATTTCCTATTTTCAGATTGCCGCTGCTTCCATCATAGTATTGGGTTGGGGCCATTTGTTCCAAAACTGAGCTCACTTGACAAAAATTCAGACCCACTTTTTCTTCTTCACCAGACTCATGATTGAGGCTAATTTGGGTCTGGCCCATTAAGAAAAAATACTGACCGATCTTCCCTAGACCCATTGCAGCCCTTGTGACCCACTTCTCTAGAAATGTGCTTCTTTGCCTCCTCTCAACCACAAATATTCCACTAACTGCAATACGAAGATTCTGATCAGGTGGCTCAGGCGGTGTTTGCGGTGGCTGCAATGGCAGTCTGGCCGGACTTCTCCCAAACCTCTCTATCTCATTCCCCATGACAATTGCAAGAAGTCGTTCCTTGGTGCAGACCCATAGCGACTCGGCTGAGAACGACCCCCTGACTGTTGTTTGTGAGGTAGCCACAACATGTGGGGTCGAGTCTGGCGGTTCCAGTGGCAGTGGCGGGCTAATCGGACTTCTCAAACCCCAACATTTTCTGACCATTAAGGGGTACTTCTGCCCCTGTTCAGCTGCCATGTACATACAAGTTGTCGTATGAAGCTTATGATCCAGCGGTTTTGGCGGTGGCGGTTGGCTGACTCGTTTTTTCTAAACCCAAAGGTTTCTAGCCATAGAGATGTGGCGTTGCTCCTGTTCGACTGCCATATCCCCAACATTCTCAATACCAGCCTGGGATTGGAGTGATTTCTGCGATCGAGGACCCACTACTACCTCACTATCCTCCTCTTCTACCGCTGCCCCAATCCTCTTTAACGTCGGCCTATCCTTTATTTTGGACGTTATATTTGAGTCCAATTTTTTTCAGTCTCTACTCTCTCTGGCGGCTTAAACTGTACAACCTCAAAGGAATTTTCTGCTCGTAGCATTCCAACCCACTGGTTTACCGTCTTCTACATTTTGCCATTCATCTCTACTTTCCCAAGACCTAGGTTCTTCCTTGCTGCAAGAATCAGGTACTTCCACCACGCTCTTCTCTTTCAAAATATCACCGCCTTTGAAATTATGCACTTCAATCTTCTTTGTCCAAGAACAAGACTCGTCCTTACTCTAAGCCCCTTCCATCCAAGTGTTCATCATCCTGCCTTTCCGACTGTTTTTCACCCCAAGATTGATCCCCTGTTTTTTCATCCATTGACTAAGAATCTGCTTGATCTCACCCCTCCCTTCAATTCGCTTCTTACCCATGGTGGGTTGCACCTCTATCCTATTCCCCTCATAGTCGATTTTCGTCAACCGTTGCAGCATCTTTTTAAGCTCCAAAATGTTGGGATCTCCCCAACCTATGTTGTAATCCACACACGCTGGTTTCTTTCTTCGAGAACACCTCCGACTTTTCCATTTCCTCCCCGACGAGAGATCCGACAGGTCGGACCAATTTGTTAGGAACCCGAAATCAGAATTGCAAAATGAAAGAAAAGAATGAATCTTTATTGATTGAAATGAACTGAAAATGAACAACACAAGGAGAGAGACTCTCCTCCAAGGGTTTACATGGTAAAATTCCTCTACAGACTGACCCTGCAATCATGAAAGAAAGCAGATTCTAAAACAATTATAAGTGAAAGGGGGGAATCATTTGCAAGAAGTGATTTTAATCAATTCATCATTCCATGGTACATAATTTGGCTTTCCCTGCGTAGTGCCAGAACTGCAAATACCATATGAAAAAAGAATAAGAGATAAGAGAAGCACCATATGAAAAAAGAAGAGATAAAGGAAGTAACATATGAAAAAAGAATAAGAGATAAGAGAAGTACCATATGAAAAAAGAATAAGAGATAAGAGTTGAACCATAAAGACTTAGTTGTGATGGGAAACCAACACCAACATCCTTTCATAATTTCCCTGTAAATATAAGAAGAAACAGTAAACGAAATAAAAATCAACAAACTCACCAAAGGACGAGAAAAATAAGCTAGGGCATACCAGTGTTCCAACAATTCCATTCTAAAATACTAAATTCTATATTTAATTTTACATCTTGCAAATTACAACTTTGTTTTTTAGCCAACATGATGAAACTGTCTAAAAAGATTCAATGAATTTTACATCTTGATTTAATCGATGCCAAAATTTCACAGGGATAAGATTCTTGCATGAAACACTGCAAGATTGTCTCCATCCACTCCAAGAACAATTCTTCTGCCTCCCTTCAAGCGATTTAAATGGCAGAAATGAGGTCACTCATCAGGGAGATAAGCCTTGCCATCACACCTACTTCATCGCATCCTTCACAGCCATACATATAGCAGAGAGAAAAGGTTCAGCATGTCATATATAAGATTGTTCAAAAAGTTTTAAATATAAGTTCAATTTATCAGAACCAAATTATAAACTTAGTTCAGTAATATTTGAACTGTTGAACCATTGGTGCCCGAAAGTACAGAATATTAGCATTCAAAAAATAAAAACTCTAATTGAAAAAGCTGGACAACACTAAAAAAATAATAATAGAAATAGGTATGTAATCTATAGAATTCCTGGAAAGATTCAAGTTATGCTCCTTAAGGAATGACATGAATTCCTGGAAATTTTCTTCTGTTGGGAGATAATGCCTGCTATGAGGTCAAACTACCTTTCAAGTTGGAAGAATCCTGGATATTGAACCTGCAGAAGGATGACTAAGATGGTTAAGGGAACCTATATGAAGATAATAATAATATGTAGAAGAACAACATGTAGAAATTGATACTCACCAGGTCATAAAA
The DNA here is from genome assembly GCA_039655645.1 of Ammopiptanthus mongolicus. Classification (NCBI taxonomy): domain Eukaryota; kingdom Viridiplantae; phylum Streptophyta; class Magnoliopsida; order Fabales; family Fabaceae; genus Ammopiptanthus; species Ammopiptanthus mongolicus. Next base: position 76,215,774 of record CM077346.1, on the reverse strand, counting down.
TTTCTCATAATCTATCCATGTCTCTTCTTCCCTCCCATAATTTCTAGACCTGTCATAATTTCTCACATAACATAAGAATTCAATAAGTACAATTACAAAGAATGGAGAAAGTGCCATAAAGCAAAGATGATATACTAACTTTACCTATAACAAATCCATGATCAATAACCCTGTTAATGGCCCATGCACCAATAGCTCTGGTAGATAAATCAATATTTAAACACTAAAATACTTGGTAACGCAAGATGAGCTTAAATCTATATTTCCCATAGCTATTAAAGTTTGAAGCAAATGCTATTTGTCCTGATACCAAATTACTAACAACCAGTGAATAAAAAAGACACAAAAAAATGCAAAATTCAAAGTCACACTGACATATTGGTCAATTTGAAGCAAATGCAAAACATTTGAAAATAAAAACGTTGAAACTAAAATAATATACACCACTTGATCAATCTGCCTCTATTTATAAAGATATTGAGAGGCATCTCTTAAAATAGTAATTTTCAGTAATGAAGAGATTTTTTGAAACCTTTAATTTTCCAATGCTTGAGCAATGTGAGACTTTTCCCATTTTATTTTGAAAATCCTGCCAGGTCGCTATCAACTTGATCAAAACAGAAGAAGAAACACATGCAGAAGCAGGTTACAATTAAACGAAGAATTCAGAGCCAAAAATTAAAAAAACAAATGAACTTATGCATGTCAAAGAAGAAGTAAGGTTCAAAAAGGAAGATACCTATAAATAGATAGAGCACGATGATACCCCACACCGTGAATCCAGATAGCACCAGCTGATACCCACCGCATCCTTCAAAAAGAAACCTTAACCAAAGATAAGAAGGAAATCAGAAAACAGAAGACATAAACAATTTTAGAAGAATTTTAGAAGAAAGAGATAAAGGAGCAGAGGATTCATCGAAACCGAAATCCAAATCCTTGGAGCCGGAGTTATTGCGACCGAACGATCCGGACACCATGGCTGGAGCTTGAAGATGCAGCAGAGACCACAGGAAGCCATGAAGAAAACCTATTTTTAATTTGCCAACAAAACTTTCTTCTTTTGTATTTTTTAATTTCTTAACTAACGGCTTTAAGAGCATCTGGGATAGGGGTGTTCGCGGATTGGATTGGATCGATTTTGAGCGAAAAAATCATCCGATCCAAAGATGAAAACAACTTGAGGTTTGGATTGGATCGGTTTGCTTACTTAAAAAAATCTAATCCAATCCAATCCAATCAAATGCGGTTTGGATTGGATTGGATAATTCGGTTTTTACCGATACATCGTTACATAGTTATATTAAGTCGAAAACCAACATTAAACCTATATATACTAGAATTAATGTAGTTCTAGTTCCTAAGTACATGCATAAAATCTTCTAGTAAATGAATAACTATTCATTCCTAGGTATATGAATAACTATACACATTCCAATACATCTAGTATTTGACAATTCCAACAAAAATATTAAAGAGAATGAGAGTGTTCGTTCATAAAAGTATGAAAACAATGCTTAAGTATGAGTAGTACTATAATTTAAAAAATAATAGTATATGTATATAGTAGGTCGGTTTGGATTGGATTGGATTGGTTTTCACTAGGGGATCCGAAATCCGATCCAATCCAATGAAAAAAAAGCGGTTTTTTCGGTTTTCGATTTTTCGGTTTTCGGTTTATTCGGTTTTCGGTTTTTCGGTTCGATTTTTGCGGTTTGAATTGGTTTGGATCGGTTGATGAACACTCCTAATCTCCGATGACAAAATTTTAAGAAACTCATTTTAAGTTTTTAAGTGGGTCTATATATATATGTCAACTCAAATTATGAGACTCACTCAATTTTTTCTCCAATGAAAGTTTTTATTATCAAGTTCTTTAACTTCTCTCTCCATTCAATATCACATATTTTCTCTCTCACCTTTACACTATCAAATACAAAAGAAAATATTTAACTGCTATGGAACTCTCTTTTTAGGTTTCTTATCTAAGGAATCCATTTTAAATTTAAGGATCCCAAAATCATATGTGACATATTATAATAATATTTTATTCTTAAGGAACCCTTATGAAACTCCCACTATAGATGTTCTAGGATGCAGATTAACATGATCATAAAAAAAGAAATAATTTGATTTCAAAATTAAACCTTATCGTTGGAATGTTAAAAAATAAGAAATAATTTAAGTTTCATAAATTTCATTTATTTTGATTGAATAATTCCTATAAAATTTATAGGATTTGATTCAATTTGATTTTCAATAAAAATTAAATGCTTCTTGAAGTCCAAATGTCTCTTGTGAACAAAACCTAACCTCCATAAATTGATTCAGAGATCTTCGGTGGAAATTGGTAATTGGTAATTGGTAAATATATATATATATATATATATATATATATATATATATATATATATATATATATATAAAGCAATAGCATACAGGTCTCATCACCAATTTAGCAACACATTGTGTTAGAGAGCAAAGGGCATGCTAAGGACAATGGTTTCTACAGTGCTGTTAGCAACACTTCTGCTAATACTGTTTGCAAACATTGCAATGGCCACGGTAGTAATTGAAGAAGTGAATTTTTCTTCTTCTTCAATATCAAGTCACGTGCCATTACCTCGTGCTGTTCGGATGCTTCGGATTACTCCCACTGGCCCTAATCCATTGCACAACAGCGTACCACAAGGTTACAATCGTTAAGCTGTAGAATTGGTGGAAGAATGTTCACCCATAACAAGATGAATAAGTTGTTAGTTGTTATGATTTTGATTATGACTAATAAAATGTTAGTTTATTCACGATGTTTTGATGTCTAGTTTATTTTGTTGTAAAAAATTGTGAGAGAGAATAGGAACGAAGATGAGTATGCTCCGGATGAATCATTGTCTTAAAAGTAAGACTTCGATGGATCCAAAGTACAATCTCACAAAAAGTGGATGCAATAAAGTGTATAATGTAGGAAAATTGCAACATTAAAAGGATCTTAATGCATAAAAACTTTTCACATAAATCTTTATAATCGAACAGCTTAAATAAGCTGTTTAATTATCCAAATAGGACCATAATGATATGGATGTTGGAGAGGCTAACATCTTGGAGTGTGGTTCTATAGGGGCCTTTCATCTGTTCTTCCTGTTGTGGATTGAAATTGTAATCTGGAAATGTTCTCTATTCTTTTTTGGGATTTGGATGAGGTTTCAATCCGTATGATAGTCATACTATTAAGTATCTTTTTAGGTTTATGTTAGTTACATTTGATCTTTTATCTTTTTTGTTTCTTTTTTTTTTATACGGGTTTGAATACCCTATTTCTCATTTTAATATATTTTGATTTATAGAAAAAATAACAAAGGAAACGTTGCAAGGCAATCTTGTAATATTTGATTCAGTATTCAATTGACTTGCATTTATAATTGGCTGCCATTATTCCAACGTTTGGAGGAGCCTAATTCTAGGCCTTCAGAAATAGAAATCAGAAGGCCACTGGAGGTCTGGAGCAGAAAAGCCAAATAAAAAGGCAATAAATGGATTTTATGCGGATTTTATACTAATATATTAATATATATTAATATAACATTTAAGTATTATTTTTTTACTGAATAAGCATTAAAGTATTAAAGGTTGGGTTGAAATATATTTGAATGGATTTAATTAATGCTTTAACATATTAATATTTTATCCGAAAAAAAACATTAATATTTTAACTTTTGAGTAAATAATCATTCAATTGTCATCAAGTATAATTTGGAGCATTTTTTTTTTTTTGCTACCATTGATTTGGATTCTCTCATATTTCCTTTCATAAGAGACAAAGGGTGTGTTTGATACGCATTAAAACACAAGACAAACAAATAACACAGTACAAACCCTTGAATTACAGGACAACTCTTTATCTTGTATATTTTTTCTTTTATAATATCTTATACATTATTTGATAGATAATGAACAGTATAAACAAGATAATATTAAATTTATTGTGATACCCTTTATAATATATATATATATATATATATATATATATATATATATATTATAAAACGTTATCATTTGCTTCAAGAAAAAATAAAACGTTATCATGAATATAGAGATAGAAAGAACAATTATTGAATCCGGTCAAAAAATAATATTGAATAATGAATAGTATTTTTGTCTTTTAGGTAGTTTGTTTATGATACAAAAAGTTGTTTTATGATTGTGTTGTCCATTGTCCAGTTTTTTGTTTTGTTCTTTGATCATTCTTAAATCAAACATAGAACAACTACTTTCTTGATATCTAATACCTTACTTTTTTGTAAATCAAACATATCCAAAGAAACAAAATTATTTTTGCTTCAAATATTAGAGAAAACATGAATGAAAGAAAGAAAAGGATCTGATCAAATCCTATATTTTTCCTTAGGATTATGTGATGCAATCTCTAACATGTTCTTATATGCATTTCTTCTTTCTCTAACCAACGTGCTTGGTACGTTGGTTGATGTTGGTTCTATATTCTCTTTCTTAAATCAACATAACAAGCATTCATGCCACAAAATTGTAACTTTTTATATAATAATAATAATAATAACAACAATATTGTATGACAATTAATTTTTTTTTTTTTTGAAAATTTCAAACAAATTAAGTTTAGAATTATTAGAACAGAGAAATGGAAAAATGAAAATATGATTCATTCATTGAAAAGCTCTATTACAGAGTTGAATATATATACAAGTTATGCAGTAAATAACTAACTGCAAATAACTAACTAACTGTAGGCTAACTAACTAACTGAAACGGTTAGTTGTTGATAAATACAAGTAGAGCTAATACGCCCCCTCAAGTGGAAAGATAGATATCATAGATTCCAAACTTGGACAACAGAGTTTGAAAAATGACAGCTGTAACTGGTTTAGTCAAGATATCAGCAAGTTGATGAGCTGACTTGACATGAACCAATCTGATAATGCCTGAAGCAACCTTCTCCCTTATGGAATGGCAATCAATCTCTATGTATTTCGATCGCTCATGGAAGATGGGATTAGATGCCAAGTGGATAGCTGATTAACTATCACAAAACACCAAGGTAGGGTCAACTGTAACTGTAAAGTCCTTCAACAGGGAGCATAACCGTTGGACCTCACTAGTCACACTTGCAAGTGCACAGTATTCTGCTTCTGCAGATGACCGGGACACTACATTTTGCTTCTTAGATTTCCAGGACACAAGAGAATCTCTAAGAAAAACACAATAACGAGTGGTGGACCTTCGAGTATCAGGGCAATTGCCCCAATCTGAGTCTGCATATGCCTTTAGAGAAAGGGAAGAGGATGCTGGAAAAAGGTGACTTGTGCCAGGTGTGGACTTCAGATGCCTCAGTAATTGGTGAGTGGCATCTAGATGAGGAGTTCGCGAAGCAGCCATGTACTGGCTAAGTTTGTTGTGCAAAACTAGTATCTGGTCTGGAGATAGTCAAATAAAGCAGCCTGCCAATGATCCTTCTATATTGAGCAGGATTAGGGAGTGGACCACCTTCCATACTGCTAAGTTTGAGATTGGGATCCATGGGAAGGGAAGCAGGTTTGGCATCAAGGAAGCCTGTATCATTGAGTAAAGACAAGATGTATTTCCTTTGGGACAAATAAATGCCCTTGCTGGACCTTGCTCTCTCTAAACCAAGGAAGTACCTCAGCTTTGCAAGGTATGTTGAACTTGATTAACAATAGCAGGATTTGGACTGGCTAGTATAATATCATCTACATATACAAGTAGAGCTATAAAGGTATTACCAGAACCAGCAGTGAAGAGACTGTAATCACATTTGGACTGAGTGAATCCAGCACCTAACAGAGCCGTGGAAAACTTTGTGAACTATTGCCTTGAGGCTTGCCTTAAACCATAGATGGATTTGTTCAATTTGCATACAAGATTCTGATTTGGAACCTTATAGCCTAGAGGAAGGTCCATGTAGACCTCTTCAAAAAGATCTCCATTCAAGAAAGCATTGTTGACATCCAATTGCAACAAATGCCAAATTTTGATGGCAGCCAAGGACAGAAGAACATGAATAGTGGTTAACTTTGCCACTGGGGAGAAGGTGTCTCGAAAATCAACTCCATCTTGTTGGGTGTAGCCCTTGGCAACCAACCTAGCTTTGAGTCTATCAACCGAGCCATCGGGTTTGGTTTTGACTTTATAAACCACCTATATCCGATGGTGTGTTTATCTGGAGGGAGGGGAACAAGAGTCCAGGTGTTTGTTGTTTCCTTGGCAGACAAATCTTCAGTTATAGCCTAATTCCATTCTGGATACTTGGCAGCCTGATGATAGAATTGAGGTTCATAAAAACTAGAAACCTCATTGATAAATCCAAGGTAGGGAGGGAGAGTCTAGTGTAGAATAAGTGGTTGGATAGTGGATAGGAGGAGACAGTGTTGTAGTGATAATTTGTAAGATCGGAAGGCTGTTTGGAGGGTCTGGTGGATCTCTTGAGATGAGGTTGAGGAGCAGGGTCAATGTTTGGGTTTGGTGGAAGAGTTATGGGAGGGGCAGGGTCAGGTGCAGGGTCTGTGTTGGGGGGATTTTGGATAGGAGGAGTTGTCTAGGATTGGGAAGGGTAAGATTGTATCTGGGAAGGGGTTTATGGTAGCATCAAAATGTTGGATGTTGTGAAAAGGAAAAGTACCCTCATGGAAAACAACATCTCTTGAAATGAGGAATCTTCTAGTTGTGAGATCATACAACCCGTAGCCCTTGTGACCTAAGGGATAACCAAGGAACATTGTGGGAATGGCTCTTGGAGTGAATTTGTCTCTCTTGGCAGGCAATGTGGAAGCATAAGCAAGGTAGCCAAACACCTTGAGAGAACTATAATCAGGAACTTTGTTGAATAACAGCTCATAAGGAGACTTCTCCTTCAGCAAAGGGGTTGGAGTTCTATTTATCAGAAAAGTTGTAGTCTTCAAGCATTCTCCCCAAAAAACAATGGGAAGTTTGGACTGAAAGTAAAGAGCCCCGACCACGTTTAGGAGGTGTTGATGCTTTCTTTCAACTACTGAGTTTTGTTGTGGCCTTTCAACACAACTAAACTGGTGCAAAGTTCCTTTTGAAGTAAGAAAATCAGTTACTGCCAGCACTTTTGCATTGTCAGTACGAAGTTGCTTGATTGTGGTATGAAATTGAGTATCCACATAGGCAAAGAACTGCTGTGTGCAAGATGGAGCCTTTGATTTAAATTGCAGCATATAGAGCTAAGTGAACCGGGTATTGTCATCAACCAATGTAAGGAAGTACTTCTTGTTATCATGAGTGCTACTGTGATAAGGTCCCCAGATGTCACAGTGAACAAGATCAAAGGGGGATGGGGACATGTGATTAAAAGAGTGGAAAGGAAGTCGTTTTTTTCTTTTGATAAAGGGCAAATGGTGCAGGAATGTGAAGAAAAAGTATGAGAAACAGGAAGTCCTACATGTTTATTAAGCATTTGCATACATTTAGGAGACAAATGGCCTAACCTAGCATGCCACAAATCATGAGCAGCATTATTAGAAACAGAATGAGAAACCGAATTACAAGGTTTAGAAGCAGTAACAGCAGCAGGAAGTGAGGAAGGGTGAGCCTTGTGGACAGAAAGTTCGTGGAGGAGTTCGCCCTTTCCAATCATCTTCTCGTGACTGAGATCCTGCATGAGAAAGGTGTTAGCCAAAAAAAGGATAGAAATATTGGAAGTGGCTAACAAGGCACTAACAGAGAGAAGATTCACATTGAAGGTAGGTATATACAAGACATTATATATGATGAATGCAAGACTTAGCATGGCTGTGCCAATATGTTTGACAGGAACTAGAGCCTTATTTGGCAATGTAAGAAATGAAATGATCTAGAGTACATGCAATGTGACATGTAGCACCGGAATCAACAATCCAATGAGTATTGGAACAAGGAAAAGTGCAGGGAATAGCAGAAAGTGCAAAACCTGTGTGAGATTCGGGTGCAGTGGTGTCTGATTAGGGAACAACAGCCTGTAACTGTGATGATAACATGGAAAGTAGCATCCTACATTGATCAGTGATCAAACCCAAGTTGGAAAGGGAAGAGTTAAGTGGTTCAGTAACTTGCTGCACCGAGTGAGAGGGTGCTGAGGTGGAGGATCTGGACTTGTATCCAGGTGGATACCCATGAATCTTGTAACACTTGTCAATAGTATGACCAAGTAAGCCACAGTGAGTGCAAAGAGGTCGTTCTTTCTTGCCATTATCGGGTTTCTGGGATTGCTTAGAACCATCTCTCACAGCAAAAGCAACTTGTGAATCAACAGTGAAGAGGAGAAGGATCCTAATTCATGTTGTTTTTCATCTTGAAGCACTAATGAGAAAACCCTAGTAATTGGGGGCATAGGGTCCATGGACAAAACTTGTCCTCTGATTAGTGAGAAAACATCGTTGAGACCCATAAGAAAAACAAGAACATACTCTCTTTGGAAAAAATCAATGAGAGGAGCACTACCACCACATGTGCAGTTACATTGAGGTCTGAATTCTTGAAGTTCTTCCCAAAGCGATTTCAGTTTGGTGAAGTACTGAGTAACAATGAGAGAGCCCTGGCTTAAACCAAGCAATTCTTTCTTGAGTTGGAATGCGCGAGGACCATTTGATTGCTGAAATCTATGCTTGAGATCAGTCCAAATAGCAGACGCGGGACCACCATAGATGATGCTAGCTATGATATCCTTCGAAACAGAGTTAAGCAACCAAGAATGAACAACATTATCATTTGAGAGACAAGAACAATCCCTGGATGATCAGAGGGATGAAGAAACATCTGGTTGGAAGAATCATCTTGGTGCGCCATTGATGAATGAGAAGAAGAACCCAAGAGAAAGGTTGAAGTGAAGTGAAAGAAAGAAAGAAAGAACACAACGTGATCAAGGATCGGAGAATCAGAGAGTAGAAGGTGTATTTTCTCCTAATACCATATTAGAACAGAGAAATGGAAAACTGAAATATGATTCATTCATTGAAAAGCTCTATTACAGAGTTGAAAATATATACAATTTATGCAATAAATAACTAACTGCAAATAACTAACTAACTGTAGGCTAACTAACTAACTGAAACGGTTAGTTGTTGATAAATACAAGCAGAGTTAATAAGAATGCGTGTACAAGTTTCTCCAATCATTTGGTTATAGCTTCACCTATTTAAAGTTTATCCACATTCTCAATAAAAAGTGGGTATATAGCCAAGCAAATGGAAGAGATGAGCTTGAAAAACTTTTTCACCTTATTATTCCTAAAATATCTAGATATTAATAAAAATTACAAAATATCTGTACAAGCAAATATGCACGAGGAAAAAATAATTATGGAGAACAACTAATGTTCGAAAAGGATGACTTTAATTTAATATATAGGCGTTGATTTATATACCTTACAAAATTTCCAAATCAATTAGAGCCAATATTCATGAATGCGGACATTCATTCCTTGAATTCATTGTATGATTACATTATTTTCTTTATTAATTTTCAATTTCAATCAATTAGTTTTTTTCACCACAATAAATAAGGGTATTTACGGGTTGGTTGGTTCGGATTTGCATGAATAAAATTCAAACCAATGAAAATCAATTAGTTAGGTTCAGTTCGAATTTGCAGTTTATTTTCAGGAAATCTGACCAAACCAACTCGTTTGAGAACGGTTTGTTTCAGTTCAGACCCGAAATATAGTAATCGGTTCAGTTTAGTTTCAGAATCCTTGAACACGAAAACCGAATGGATTATCATCGGGTTATGTTTAGTTTGGTTCGGTTTAGACTTGAACGCTAAGAAAATCCAAACCAATTTATTTGGTTCTGTTCGAATTTTCGAGTTCATCAGGTTAATCCGAACCAATGAACACCCCTAATAACGAAAATCTTTATTGGTATCTTGAAGTTGAACTACAAAGGAGTTGTTGACCTACGTCAATATCTAACGCAACAAAAGTGGCATATTACTATTATGGAGAATGCTAATGAGTGCCCTAATGACATTGGTTAAGGAACTAAGACAAGAAAATTTTCGTTGTAATTGATGTATTTAATATTTGAAGAAGTGGATATTGAATTTTTCAATCAAACTTGCTCTTTGTGAATTCCTTAACCAATATTCTTAGGAAACTTGTTAGCATGACCCTACAAATATTTAAGACTTTAATTTTGATATATATTGATAGTGTAAATTTTTTTGTATTATCAAGGGATCACAAATCATTGAATGTGTGACTTTAATGTTAATTATTATAAAATTCAAACATTTTTAATAACGTAAGAATTTATGATTGATTGATAATATAATTTTTTTTACACTAACTGTGCATATGAATTAAATCCTATTTGAAACCACACATAAAAAAAGAAATTAATTTGAAATCAAATATCAACCCCTATATATTAAATTAAAGTCATCGATCTTGAACGTAAGTCATTATACATACTCTTTCTCCTCAATGCGACACGGCGTTACTATTAATTGCTATAATTACCAAATCCTTAATTATTAATATATTATTTCTTATTTATTAAATACATTTCCAAATCTACTAATTAATTGTTATAATTACCAAATCATTAATTATTTTTTTTCATTTAAATATTTTAATTTTTAGAAGAATATTTATATTTACTAATACTAATTTATGGATTGTCTACATTATTTCTATAACATCTTACTAAAATTGTACCTTTTTAAATTTAATTATGTTGTGACCGTCACGTCCGGACGTCGCGAAAAAAAGATATTATAGGATTCATAGGAGTCGCCACCAATTTTATTTTGATTTGGGAAAAATAGGAAAACCCTAAAAGGTTGGTCTTAAACCAGAAATTAGGTTCGGGAGTCGATTACGGGTTGGGAAGGTATTAGCACCCTACATGTCCGTTAAAAAACGGTTGCCACTAATTATTTGTGTAAAATTATAATAACTTATGTTTTACCCCTAGAAAAAATGAGAGATCCATTTAATTAATTTGAGCTCTAAAATAAGGAAGAAGAAGGAAAGAAAAAAATGTTTAGCTTGACAAGGATGGTCCTTGCTCCTACGTATCCCATGGTGCGATAGGGAATTCAAAGCTACGTAGTTCTTAGGAAAATGATTGTGGTTTGCTTGATTTTATTGATTTATTTATTTTGAAAAGGGATTTTATTTATTTATTTCTTGAAAGAGATTTGGTTGATTTTATTTATTTATTTACCCTTTTTAATTAAGTTTTTTTTTAGAACTTTCTGAGCTGTCACAACTCATACATCCTTGCTAATGGGATAAATTAGCTCTCACTGCTAACTTAATCCCTTACAATAATGATTTTATAATTTTCAAAAACGAAGTTGTTTAATTTAATTTATTACACTTTTAAGAGGGTACTCAATGGTTTCTGAGTTGTCTTAACTCATGCGTTCTAGACAATAGAATTAATCTAGCTGTCACAACTAGTTAATCCTTGAATTTATTTTAATTGAAAAACCTATTTTATTTTTATTAGAAACTTAGATTAAATGGTCCCAACCCATTAAGGGTCAAATGCATGAAACAATCGACTAAAATATACCCTAATTTTAAAAAGGGGTGAATTCCACAAATCTCCTTTTGTGAGGCCTTTTACGTAAATCCCACTGTTTATTGTTTTTTGCCCTCCGTCCATGATTGGGTATGAAATTTGTACCCATTCACAAAGAACGTATGCCATTCTTTGACAGCTGAATTAGGACCGTCCGATAAGATCCTAAGTGTCGGTTGACGGCAGTCGGTGCCTCACTGTAAACCTACGTATGTTAAATGCAAAAAAATTATGTCTAGATTTTACAGGAAGTTGATAGTTCAAATAATTTTAAGATACTTACTTGTTGCGTAAACCACTTTGCAAAATCTGCATGTATACGAGCAGACTGCTCTTTTTCATATATGTTTTCAGATAACAAGAATGCGTTGTATAAATTAGACAATACACACATTTTTAGCACAAATTAAAGTATTTATTATTACATAATTGAAAGAAAAGGATATACAATACATACTCAAGGTATGGCTTAACTTCGGTGCAATTGATCAGCACATGAACATGGGTCGACTTCCTCTCTGCATCTGTTAACCAGTGAGTCAACTCCTTCCCCGAATGACGACCAGACAGGCAAAAGACTGATAAGGCTAGCGGATGCCTTTCACTTTCATTTTCCATTTCATTTCTATTATTTCTTGGTGACAACATGAAGTTGTTGAAATAACGGGAACAAAAATGGATTGTCTCACGATGTAAGTAAAATGCACAGATTGATCCTTCAACCCTAGCCTTATTTTTCACTGATCGTTTTGAATCACCCATGAATCTACAAAATAACAAGTTTATAGAAGTATTTATTACCTTTCATTTCAAATGGAAAAAAAATCTAATATCTAATTTTAGGATAGTTACCTTTCAAATGGATACATCCACCTATATTGTACCGGTCCACCAAGTCTTGCTTCATATGCGAGATGAACTGGGAGATGCTCCATGGAATTAAAGAAACTAGGAGGAAATATTCTCTCCAATGGAATAATTTGAATGTTCTGCTCCATCTTAATCAATTCCTCTTCCCTCAACGTTGCAGAGTACAAATCTCTAAAGAATTGACTCAATTCAGTAAGCGGATTCAAGACATGGACTGGCAAGGAACTAAATGCAATAGGAAGTAAACATTCCATGAATACATGGCAGTCATGGCTTTTCATCCCATGCATCCTTCCCTTACTGACATTGACACATCTTGCCAAATTGAAAGAATAACCGTCTGGCATCCGTAGTTCTGTTATCCAGTGACAAACAGACTTTGCTTCCTTAATAGTTAAACTATAATTAGCTTTCGGTTTTAACATCTTTCCATTAACATGCCGCTTCAACTCCAAGTCTGGTCGCCTATAGTACAAAGCTAGGTCCATTCTTGCCTTCTCATTGTCTTTAGTCTTGCCACTGACATTCATGACCGTGTTGAATATGTTATCAAAAAAATTCTTCTCTATGTGCATAACATCGAGATTGTGTCTCAACAAATTATCTTTCCAGTATGGGAGATCCCAAAAAATACTTCTTTTTGTCCAGTTGTTAAACTCCCCGTATCCTGGTAATCTAGACACACCACCATTGTCAGTGACTGCGAGCAGTTCCCTTACTCTACTCCAAATCTCTTCCGGTGAGAACCTAGGCGGCGGCTCATCCTTTTCAATTTCCCCCTTTTTGAAGGCGTTTCTATTTCGTCTAAACGCATGATCTATCGGTAAAAACCTACGATGCGAGTCAAACCAAGAACTTTCCCCCCCATATTTCAAGGTAAAGGCCTTTGTATACTCCATGCAATGCGGACATGCCAATTTACCATGAGTACCCCAACCAGACAGCATACCATAAGCAGGGAAGTCATTGATGGTCCACATCAATGCTGCCCTCATAAAAAAAATTTGCTTTCTTTCCACAACCTCTTCAAATCATCAATCAAAGGCTGCAAATAAACATCAATACCAGCCTTCGGGTTGGATGGGCCCGGTATGAGGCACGTCAAAAACATATAAGGTTTAGACATGCACATTTCAAGAGGAAGATTGTACGGGGTTACAATTACGGGCCAACATGAATAAGGCGAAGCTGAAGCTTGGATATACGGGATAAAAACATCAGAGCATAACCCAAGTCGTACATTGTGTGGATCCAAGGCAAATTCGGGATGTACCCGATCAAAATGCTTCCATGCTTCGCCATCAGATGGATGACGTAACACGCCTGAACTTCTTCTATTCTCATAGTGCCACATCATTTTTCCTGCAGTTTGCATTGAGGCAAACATTTTTTGTAGCCTTGGAATTATTGGCAAATAGAACATTGCCTTTACTGGAACAGGTTTGTTCTTACTTGTCCTCGTCTTGTTATGACAATAACTTGGCGCTTGACAAATTCTGCATTCGACCAACTCGCCATCACTTATGCCAAATTCATTGTTGTAATACAACATACACCCGTTCACGCAACAATCAATTCTCTTGGCTTTCAATCCCAACTTCGACACTAACCTTTACGCACCATAATAATTCTCTGGTAAAACCCCTTTTATAGGTGTCGCGTCTAAAAGCATTTTGGAAAAATTATCCAAACACGAGTCAGAAGCGTTAAAATTGGCTTTGCAAGCTAACAGTCTCACGCACATCGATAATTTAGAGTCTGAGGCCCCTTCATACAACGGCTTATTTGTTTGAACCAAAAGATTATAAATCTTTGTGCTTCCTCATTCGGAAGTTGTTCCGTATTATCGTAATCGTGCGCCTCATTCACCCCAAGAGCGTCACACACCATCTCCTGCATTGACACAAACTAATCACCATATCCCATATCTGCAAAACTACTTGAAGCACCCGTGCAATTCTCGTCAAACCCTAAATCAACATACGACATTTCTTCACCATGATCGGTATAAATCTAGTAATTGTTCTGGAACCCATTTTTATACAAGTCTGTCTTCATAAGGTCATCGCTCTTAATCTTTCGACATTGGCATTTAGCGCACAGACATCTAATTCGATATCCATCATCAATGAAACACTTTTGCTGCTTTGCTTGGGTAACAAACTCTTCAACCCCATCTATAAAAGATCGTTTCAGACCCCCTCTTTTCGGATATAACCTATCATACATCCAAGTACGATTCGAAAGATAACAATCCATCTTCTGCATGTTCATAAAAAATCCAGATAAATTTAAACATGAAATTTTGACAACATGCCAACTTACAGATTTATCCACCAAATGCTTCACAACCCAAAATCGCACTCCCTTTCATTAATTGGTATGACCCTATCCCTTTTCGAGAAGAAAAGTTTTCAACACTCGATCTTAGTATTAATAGTTATTGCTTGATTCACATACCTTATATTTGACAAAATTTCGGCAGCATTTCCTATTGGTCTCCAAGTACATGACTTGACTAAGGTCAAGTTTGCACCCAGAGAATGAAAGAAAATGTATCAGACCGCAATTTTATCAAATATAAGGCATAAGAAGTACACTATAACTATTATACGAGTGACAATTCAAGATTCAATACAAAGAGCGGTACCTTGAAAGAGTACATGTGCTCAATGATTTTGAACCTCAAACGGAAAGCTAAGGCTTCGCTCAAGTATTATATAAAATAAAACTTGACCCTATAAGACACCCTTTGTACTTGAAATTCAAGTTCATAGAGTACGTAACAACAGTAATTGCTCAAATCCTTTTACTTTTGCAACATAGATAAAGTGCATAAAGGAGTCATAAAATTGACAAACAAAATCATACTTTAATAAGGTCTTATTATTTTTTACAAATTTATTTATATTTTTTACGTATTATGAGGCTTAATACCCGTTTTAAGTGCTAAGAGAAATTGGTACAATTTGTTATTTAATTATTCATGTATTTCTGTTTCAATATTAACTATTAATTTATATAAATATTAATTATTTTGTTATTAAGTATTATTATTTAGTTATATAAACAATTATTTAATTATTTAACTTATTAAGTGTTATTATTTAGTTATATTTGTTTAAGCTGGTTTCGTCGCGTCCCACCAAACTGCTACCGTACGAAACTTCTATGTCCAAGCAATCACATTTCTCTCTCATGTCAAAACGCATATCAATAATGATTTATTTATTGATAATTTTTAAATTTACTTTCGCCTCTCCCGTCGAGTCACATGAGCTACAACCACATTAACTCAATATCGTCACACCGCCACCACGGCACGAGTCATTTTTACTTTATCATTTTATTATTTAATATTTAATTTATTATATCATTTATAATTTTATAAATAATTTTGTAGCAGATATGCAAGTAATAACTTCATCCTGAAAACAATAAAATTCAAATGGAAGTTGCAACATTAAAATCATATAGATCATGTTAAAATCTACAATTTATAGAGAATTGTGTTTTCTTCAATTTGTTAATTTTCTTCAATAGGTTTGAAGTTGCATACCTCTTTTAGCAAAATATTTATATCAGACAATCTTCAGCGCAGGGGTTATAGAACCCGTATGTGAGATTACAACCCGTATGTGAGAACAAGCAAAATACAACCCGTATGATCAAGCGTGGGCTTTACTAACATTTTTTGGGTTTGGGGTGGGGGGACAATTTAAAAAATAATAATATCAAAGCAACCATGTAATAATCATAGCAACAGCAGAAAATTCAAAGGGAGAAAAAAATTAAAAAAAATCATAGGGCTTTAATCTAGATCCTTCCAACAGTCTCAGTTAACAGTCAGGCAGGCAACATTAAGCTTAGAACATAATAGATGAAATGACAATGATAAAAACTTGTAGCAAAATCTATATTATAGCCATAAATAAAAAATTCAACAAAATCTAGCTTGTCTTGTAGTTATAATAGTGTGATGGGCACAATGAAAAAGGGTTACTGTAGATTTGCTATTCACTCTCCCTTGCATAATTGACGACGATGTCTATTTCTACTTAAACATTTCCATAGCTTTCAAGTCACCGAATACTTTAGTCAAAATAAATTTAAAAAAATCGAAATCTGAATAATAAACCAAAATAAAATAACTTTCGAGTCGCTGAGTCCCACTAATTATTAAACCACTAAAAAAAGGGGAGGAGCTTGGGATCAAGTCACCTTAGACTAACTAAGTCACCTTAACCTAACTAAATCTTGAACAATTTTTGCATGAAATTGTATGGATACACCATTACTTTTTTTCACTTTACACTCAGGCTCACTTTGGCCAAGATTCTATTTTTCTACTTGAGGATATTATATGTAGTATCAATATTTGAAAATTGTATCTAATCTACATTATATGTGAGAAACTAGAGAGGTAGAAATAGAAAGAAAAGATTTTCTAAATTTCTGAATTGTGTTGAGTACAAAGACCTCTACACCTATCTATAAACCTAGGACAATACACATGTAGTACAAGTACAATGTACTTGACTCAGATTTTACACATGACACATTATACATTTACTTATATGGAGTCTTAATTAACATTCTCTTTATGAACCATGCTACATTAGTCTATTAATCATTCTTACTTCGTTTCTTCTGTCCTATTACCAACATAATTAAGGATGGAAAAGATAGCGGTAAAAAGTAGAAGTAGTCAAGCCAGGGTGTTGGGCAGCATAATATCAATATCAGGTGCATTTTTTGTGACTTTCTACAAAGGCCCATCCATCATCAACATTCATAACTCTCCTACTATCTCTTCATTGCAACAACCAATCAGCACTCTAAATTCAGTGGATAGAAGTTGGGTCATTGGTGGAATTCTGCTGACAGCTAAGTATACATTACTTTCTCTACAATACATTGTACATGTATCTATTTGACTATATTAGGAAATCTTGATACGTAGCTCTGAAATATTTTTATTTCCCACATTCATTTTACAGTTTGACAATATCTAACCTTAATTAAGGATCAAGTCACCTTAGACTAACTAAGTCACACTATTTGATCATGTGAGCACTTCAACCAAAATCCCCATTAGTACCAAAATCAACCAAACAGTCATCAGCAATGCAGACACCATTAGTATCAAAATCAACCAAAATTTCATCGGCAATGCAGACACCAATCAAGACTTACAGTAATGAAAATGTGCAGTAGGAACAATGGAGCTTGGAGTTGAGAGGCAGGAACAATGGAGACGCGGGGAGATGCTGGAACAGTGGACGACGCAGCTGAGCTAGGCAGAGGGAGCTGTGGTCGCAGAGCTTGAAGTTGAGACGTGGCGGAGACGGTGGAGACGCGGCCGAGCGAGGCAGAGAGAGGTGGGGCTTTTTGAAGTGAGGTGCGAGAGGGAGCGGTGGAGACGCGGCCGAGCGAGGCAGAGGGAGCGGTGGCCGCAGGCTTTTCGAAGTGAGGTGGAGGCGAGGTGGGGCTTTGGCGGCGGAGCAATGGAGGGGAGGGGCTTTGCCGATGAAGCAATGGTGAGGGAGGGGGAGGGTTTCAGCAATGGAGGAGGAGGAGGGTTTCAGTAATGGAGGGGAGGGAATGAGCCGAAGGATCTCAGGTAGTGAATATAGCGCGCTTTCCCACGGCATAACCGTGGGAAACCAACAAACCCCTACCCGCGGTTAAAGCCGTGGGAAATAATTTACCATTACCCACGGCTTACCCGTGGGAAATCCCAAAAACATTTACCCGCGGTCAAAGCCGTGGGAAAATAAAAAGTTTAAATTGGCAACTACACACGGTAAAGGCCGTGGGAAATAACCTACGGCTAGACCCTGGGAAAACTGAGGGAAACGAGGCGGGAAGAATTGGCGCCACTTTGCACTATCCTTTACCCACGGCTTAACCGTGGGAAAATTTTCTTTTTTATTTTGCGAGGGTTTAGGCCGTGGGAAAGTGTGAGGGAAAAAATTCGTCGTTTCCCACGGCTTTACAAAAATTACACACGGCCACATGCCCGTGGGAAAAAAAGCCGTGAGAAATAGCGTGTTTTCTTGTAGTATATTCGATTGAGGGATTCGGTGAATTCAAACAAGTCCTGCAAGAGTTGATGGACACACAGTTGGTACAAGTCGCTCGCCAGTACAACGACGTCAGCATAAACATGACCACAAAATTTACAACTCGTCGAAAGGGAGTAAAGGTTCTTTTCAACGGTCCTCGGCCAGTAGTTGAGCAAGCTGTGACTTATCCAAACCCTTGGTGATCTATCACACTAAACGGGAGTTTCAACCAACCTTAGGTGGAATCGATCCGCTCATTATCCATGTTCCACGTCCTTTTCCTTTCAAAGATACCAAAGCAGCACCTTAGAGATATGACGTACAAGTCCGCACTCCCCAAAAGGACCAACCCAAGTCTTCCAAGGAGACCATCACTGTTACCAACATCTGAGGGGTTGGAGGAATGACCCGAAGTGGTCGTGTTTATACTCCAGAGGTGCTGCGGAAGGAACAAATTGAAAGTGAAGGGAGAATAGAAAAGGAAAAGGGAAGATGGGAGAAGCTTTGCCCGAGGAAGCAATGAGAAATGATGAGGTTCCAACCAGGCAGTATGAGTACAAAAAAGATGTATTCAATGAAGAAGCTTGCGAGTTTTTGAAGTTTATTAAGCAGAGTGAATACAGGGTGGTGGATCAATTGAATAGAACCCCAGCAGGGATATCATTAGTATCCCCGTTGTTAAATTCTGAGCCACACAGAAAGGTGTTAATGAAGGTATTGAATCAAACTCATGTTTCTCATGAAATTACTGTTGACAAGTTTGATGGCATTGTCGGCAACATCATAGATGACAACTTTGTCACTTTCATCGATGACGAAGTACCTCCTGAAGGAATGCAGCACAATAAAGCACTGCATATTTCTATAAAATGTCGGGATCACATCATGGCCAGGGTACTCATTGACAATGGTTCTTCCTTGAATGTGTTGCCGAATTCAACATTGTCCAGACTTCCCTTTGATGGGACCTATATGAAACCAAGTTCAATGATAGTGAGACCTTTCAATGGAACACGAAGGGAAGTTGCTGGGGAAATTGAGTTACCAATTCAGATTGGTCCTTGCACCTTTGAGGTTCTGTTTCAGGTGATGGATATTGCGCCAACTTATAGTTGCCTTTTGGGACGACCGTGGATTCACTCCTCTGGAGCTGTACCCTCCATGTTGCATCAGAAGGTGAAATTCATTACTAGTAATAAGTTGGTGATCATTTCAGGAGAGGAGGATATGTTGGTAAGTAAACCAGCATCGACCCCTTACATTGAGGCGGTGGAAGAAGCTCTCGAGACCGCCTTCCAATCATTTGAGATTGCCAACCCTACCTACGTAAGGGAAGGAGCTTTGCTTCCAAAGCCACGGTTCTCTAGCACATCCATTATGGTGGCCAAGATCATGCTCGAACAAGGATATCAACCCGGAAGCCCTTTGGGAAGAAAAGGCCTAGGTACCGTCAATGTCATGATGCCAGTTGAAAATAAGGGTAGGTTTGGGCTAGGATACAAGCCCACCAGAGCTGATAGAAGAAGAGTAATGGAAGAGAAGAGGGAAAGGAGGTTGGCTCGGTTGGAAAACCGTGAATACAAGGCCGAGAGGATTCCCATTTGTGACATACGACATGAGACGACCCGCCGTCCCATCAGTAGGACCTACGATATTAACTAACCTTAATCGCATAATAAACGTTAGCGCGCCTTATAAATACGAAGCGAAGCGAAAAATTGAGCGCGGAAGCAATCAAATACACGACACGCAATGCTTCGGAGTACACAGTTTAAAATATAAAGAAATATATCACATACAGCATTGCCCCATCAGTAGGGCTACAGTAATAAAGTACTACATAGTATATATTAGTACAGACTGAAATCAAAATACATAACTAAGCCAAGAGACAGCTCTCCGGCTAGCCACGATCATTGCCCAACCTTTCGAGGCTAGGGTCCGTGGCACATCCTCCAGCGTCAGCCTCGTAAGGAATGCCGTCCAGCTCTTCAGTAACTGGTTCCTCCTCGGGGTCTTTCCATAAAATAAGAGCAACACATACAGAAAAATAGCGGGAGATAAGAAACATATATCATCAATATGGGAGAGGGGCATCAGTACAATATATATATATATATATATATATATATATATATATATATATATATATATATATATACATCACGCAACACAGATAACATATACAACACAACATCACCCATCTCTTAAGTCACCCATCACAATCATCTCAAACATCATTCTCTCAAATAAGCCTATACGAAGGATACTAGTGCCTATGTATATGCTGTCTTCCCTATATGCATGTCGGCCGATACATCACGTCCCTAATTGGACATCCCGGTCGGGATTACATCACATCACATCACATCACATCATATCCCGCCTCGGGATTTTACGTAACGTCCCCAATTGGACATCCCCCTTTGGGACCAAATGCTGTGGTATGAAATGTTATGAAAATGCAACAAACATCCATCGTAGGTTGATATCGGAACTTCACGCCTAAACACTCGTCCACGACCACGACACATCGCATCACATCAACGTCAACATCAATCATCAACATCGACATCACATCATCATTAACATCACATCAGCATCAGCATCACGACGCCTTGCGTCTATGAGCCACAGCTCCACGGTCGGGACCACAACGATATCAACCCGCATAACATCAACGCTCACCATACTCTCATCAACACTCAACCAACCAATCACAATAAACATCGCAACAGAAGATCTTTCCGGTACAGTTATCATCATGAATTCAGACAATATTTCATCAAACAGATAGTTCACCAAAATAAAATCAACAGGTAATCAATTAAATAATTCAACACAATCAACCTTGATCAGTCTTATCATTCATAATATCGACTTAGCGGTGATATCCCAAAAGTACCTACACCTAGGGTCTAGGCACTTTATCCAGGGCTCAACCTCTAGTAGGGTTTTAGGGTTCCCCTACACAGATATATATATATATATATATATATATATATATATATATATATATATATATATATATATATATATATATATATATATATATATATTCTATACTAAGCTTGCCTTCCCGACGATATTAGTTCTTTCTCCCCACCTTATTGTTTTCCTCAGCTGTCAGTCGGGTGCGTTATCGGATGTTCGAATCCTGTCCGATTCTATACAACAAAACAGAACCAGAAATTAATACAAATAAATCAAAAACTCCTTAATTCCTTAGGATTAGCTACTTCCTCTATTTAATTAATTAGGCTAGGGATGTCTAAAATTCCTAACTTTTGGATCAATGATCCTTAGGTATCCCTAAACATAATCAATGAAGGCATTAGCTCAAAAAGAAAAGATTTCTCCTACTGCACTACCCCTAGGGTTCGGCCCTATTGAATGAAAAACATGAAAAATAGCTAGGGAGCTCCAAAAATCCTCATTTCTTGGATAACACCCTAACTAATTGTGATAACCCTAGGTATCAATCCAAAACATCAAAAACCAAGCAAAAACCCTATACTACTCAATAGGGGGTTTCGGCCCTTCGATGGTTAAATACCCTAGAGAGATTTCTTGGCTCTAAGCTCTTGAACCATACAAGTATGTCATGAACCTAGGCCATAATAATTGGTTTGGTATCAAAATGACTTTCCTACAATTTATCATGGATTTTTGAAGATTTAGGGATAAAAACCCTAACATTTCTAAACATGAAACTTAGAGGAGAAAAATGAGAGATTGAGAGAGATAGAGATGACAAGCTACCTCCTATGATGATCTCCTTCAAATTTGGTGAAGATTGCTTCACAAAATCTTAAGGTTTAAAGCTCCAAAAATGAGCTTCAATGGTGAGAAAGAAGAAAAGAAGAGAAAGAAGAGAAAAGAAAGAAGAAGAGTGTGGGAGGCAGCAGCTGGTCAAAAATTTTAGGGTGAGGAGATGGAAGATTAGATATTTATTTAGTAGACTTAAGTCTTAAGTCATAGTAAAGAGAATGGTAAAAGGTAATTGGTAAAAATTAACCAAGGGCAATTTGGTCAATTCACATTCCGACATTTCGAAAATCCTCACGACACTGATAGGAGTCCCCAAATGATTTAACATAGCCTTGGTATGAAAATCATTGGCTCAAGGTTCTCGAAAAACCCTAAGACAACTCGAATCGTCTACCCGATCGATTTTCGGTCCGAATATAAAATATTATTTATATTTTTGGACGTCATGATACATTTTATCAAAAAGGTAGAGGATTGAATTTTAAGACTAATGGTTCTGACCGTTAGTCAAAATGAGGTCATGATAGTAGAAAAACACTATCATTCGAAAAAACATAGATCGGGCTTCGTTTGAGTTTTCGGCCCAAAACTTACCCATAGTCTCCTACGATAGCGTAGAGTGTGACTATGGCCTCGGAATAATTTATTAAAGTTTCTAGACCCTCCAATAAAATACAATCACTTAATTATTGATTAATTAAAAAGATTAAGAAAATCAGGGTGTTACACGACAGAGCTTCTACAGTGCGGGGTTCATCTTTCTAGATCAAGTGAGCTCCATTGAAGACGATTATCCTACTAATCACGGTGTCAACCTGGTGTATCCATGTGCTCCAGATGGAGAGCTCACTAATTGGGAGATCATTGAGTTTCCTGAGACCATAGATGCTTTCTTAATGTAATTTCATAATGCTACTCCTTTAGCTATGCCCAATGCTTTAAGGAGTTCTTTTTTTGTAAGTGGGCTTACTTGTTTCCATTTCAGAATAATTTATCAATAAAATGCATGTTTTCAGTCTTTTTTGGTTTTTGTTCCTTTACCATACTTTCTACTTCAAACCTTCATTCATTCACATTCTTCATAACAACCAACAATGTAGATATGAAAATGATGCTCTTGAAAATGACAGTGTTGCACTCATCATATAGTTTTGATCATCTAATTAATCATATTGATGAGGATGTTGGTGATGACTGGGAAACCCCCCTGAATTAATGAGATTAGTAGAGCATGAGGCTAAAGAAATTCAACCCCATCAAGAGCCAACTCAAGTAATTAATTTGGGAACCGAGGATGATAAAAAGGAAATCAAGATTTGGACCTCCATGGAAGAAAACAAGCGGAATAGGTTGATCGAATTGTTATTCAATTACAAGGATGTTTTCGCGTGGTCATACCAAGATATGCCGGGGCTAGACCCTAGTATAGTAGAGCACAAGTTACCGCTGAAGCTTGAATGTCCTCCGGTCAAGCAAAAGTTACGAAGAATGAAAGCAGAGATGTCCTTAAAAATCAAGGAATAGGTCAAAAGGCAATTGGACACAGGTTTCCTAGCAGTTGCGAAGTATCCTCAGTCGGTTGCTAATATTGTCCCTGTTCCGAAGAAAGATGGGAAAGTCCGGATGTGTGTTGATTATCAGGATTTGAATAGAGCTAGCCCGAAGGATGATTTTCCTCTACCCCACATTGATGTTCTGGTTGATAACACTGCCCAGCATGCACTATTTTCCTTCATGGATGGTTTTTTGGGGTACAATCAGATTAAGATGGCTCTCGGAGATATGGAGAAAACTACATTCATCACCTTATGGGGAACTTTTTGCTACAAAGTTATGCCTTTTGGTTTGAAAAATGCAGGGGCAACATATCAGAAAGCTATGGTGACCTTGTTCCATGACATGATGGATAAGAGATAGAAGTATATGTGGATGATATGATTGCAAAGTCCAAATCTGGAGAAGACCATGTTGACAACATACAAAATCTCTTTGAACGATTGAGAAAGTTTAAGCTCAGGGTGAATCCTGCCAAATGCACTTTTGGGATGAAATCCGGCAAGCTATTGCGGTTTGTGGTCAGCCAGAAAGGAATAGAAGTTGACCCCGACAAAGTTCGAGCAATCCTTGATATGCCGCCCCCTCGGACAGAGAAAGGAGTTCGCGGTTTTTTGGGAAGGTTGAATTACATTGCTAAATTCATCTCCCAATTAAACGCAACGTGTGAACCAATCTTTAAGTTGTTGCGCAAGAACCAAACTATAAAGTGGAATGAAGATTGTCAAAAGGCATATGAAATGATCAAGCAATACTTGTTGGAACCACCGATTTTGGTCCCCCCCCCAATTCCTAGAAGACCTCTCATTATGTATCTGACCGTGCTGGATGAATCTATGGGTTGCGTGTTAGGGCAACATGATGAAACAGGTAGGAAGGAACATGCCATATACTATCTACGTAAGAAGTTCACAAGTTGTGAAGCCAAATACTCATTGCTGGAACGGACATGTTGTGCTTTGGCATGGGCAGCCCATCGTTTAAAATAGTATATGTTGTGTTATACTACTTGGTTGGTTTCAAAAATGGACCCAATCAAGTATATATTTGATAAGCCTGCTCTCACCGGAAGGATCGCCCAATGGCAAGTCTTACTATCAGAATATGACATTGTCTATGTCACTCAAAAGGCAGTGAAAGGAAGTGCTCTTGCCAATTATCTAGCTAATCAACCTGTAGAAGATTATGGTTCAATGTAGTACGACTTCCCAGATGAAGATATAATGGCCCCATTTGAGGATGAACAACCGTCAGAGGAGGAAAAATGGATTCTATTGTTTGATGGAACTTCCAATGCACTAGGGCATGGAATTGGGGCCATTCTGATCTCTTCAGAAAATAATTTCATTCCAATTACGGCCAGACTGTGTTTCAACTGTACCAATAATATAGCTGATTCTGAAGCTTGTGCCATGGGGATTCAAGCAGCGATGGAATCAAAAGCAAAAATTCTAGAGGTGTACGGGGACTCTGCCCTGGTTATTCATCAATTAAGAGGGGAGTGGGAAACTCGAGATGCCAAACTAATCCCTTATGTTGAACACATCAAAGGTTTGATTGAACAACTTGAAGAAGTCACCTTTCATCATATACCTCGGGAGAATAATCAATTAGCCGATGCGCTATCTACCTTGTCATCAATGTTTAAGGTGAGCAATCGGAAAGACTTGCCACTCATTAAAATGGAAAGTCGTGACCATCCTGCATATTGTCTTGCAATAGAAGAAGAATCTGATGGGATTTTTTCTCAAAAAATGAGAATATCCTCCAGGTGCTTCAAAAAATGATAAAAGGACTCTGAGAAGACTCACAATGAGTTTCTTCTTAGACGGGGAGGTGCTTTACAAAAGAAATCATAATATGGTACTTTTGAGATGTGTTGAAGCCAAAGAGGCAGAACAAATAATCAGGGATGTACACGAAGAATCCTTCGGGACTCATGCAAATGGTTATGCAATGGCAAGAAAAATCCTGAGGGCTGGTTATTACTGGCTGACGATGGAAACTTATTGTTTTAATCATGTGAGGAAATGCCATAAATGCCAGACATATGCTGACAAGCTCCATGCGCCACCTACACCTCTGAATGTTTTAACAGCACCTTGGCCCTTTTCAATGTGGGGAATGGATGTCATAGGACCAATCGAACCGAAAACCTCGAACGGAAATCGTTTCATCCTGGTCGCAATTGATTACTTCACAAAATGGGTCGAAGCTGCTTCCTATGCGAACCTGACTAAGAATATGGTGATTAAATTTGTTAAAAAGGAGTTGATATGTCGCTATGGGTTGCCAAGCAAGATCATCACTGATAATGGTACTAATCTGAACAATAGGACGATGAAGGAGATGTGTGAGAGTTTCAAAATTCAACATCATAACTCTTCACCATATCGCCCAAAAATGAATGGAGCGATAGAAACAGCCAAAAAGAATATCAAGAAAATAATTCAGAAGATGGTAGTAACTTATAAAGATTGGCACGAGATGATGCCCTTTGCTTTGTATGGTTATCGTACTTCTATCCGCACCTCAACGGGGGCAACTCCGTATTCTTTGGTTTATGGGATGGAAGCAGTACTCCCGATTGAGGTGGAAATTTCGTCATTAAGAGTTCTAATGGAGGCAGAACTAGAAGAAGCTGAATGGGTACAAGCACGATTCGATAAGTTGAACCTCGTTGAAGGAAAAAGATTAACTGCCTTATGTCATGGTCAACTTTACCAAAAAAGGATGATGAAAGCCTATGAGAAAAAGGTGCACCCTTGACAATTTCAAGAAGGAGATTTGGTACTCAAAAAGATCCTACCAATCCAAAGAGATCCTCGTGGAAATTGGGCTCCAAACTACGAAGGGCCCTATATCGTGAAAAAGGCCTTTTCCGGAGGAGCCCTGATTCTTACGAATATGGATGGAGAAGATTTGCCACTGCCTGTGAATTCAGATGTTGTAAAGAGATATTTCGCCTAAAAAAGAAGAAAAAAAAGAGAAAAAAGAAAAGGCTCGCTAGGCGGAAAACCTGAAAAGGCAGTCTAGGCAAAAGTTAGAGCAACCCGGTAGGTTGAAAACTTGAAAAGAGCAACCTACGGAAAAAGAAAAAAAGATTGATAAAAAGCCCGGTAGGTTGAAAACTCAAGACGAGCAACCTATGCAAAAGTTAGGGTAAAAAAGAAGAAAAAAAATAGGCGAAAAGTCTCCTCAAGCTAATAAGCGGGGTCAGTTTTAACGAGGGCAGACCCAAAGATACTCATGACTGGGGCAAGCCAGGTTCTCAGAAGATGATTACTGGATAGGAAAGGCCATGTGTTGGGTACTGACACTAGTCATTGTAAAGAGTATCACTTGAAAAGCTGTGATTCCTCCCTACCTTTTTCTTTTGATAAATGTTTCAATTGTTTGTCTTGTACCCTTTGCATTGTTGGTATAATAATACTGCCTTCCACTATCGCCTTGTTCTTCCTTTGGTTACAATCCTCTGTCAATCCAACATGCGTCTTATATGATAACCATATACTGAAATGCGAAACATGTAAGAGAAAACAAAAAAGAAGGGCACTTGTGATTATTTTAACAAAGTTTGAAGGGTTAAGGGAAGCTTAGCGATTTCTCGACTAATGAGATCCGTTGGAAAAGAAACAACCAGGTAACCCTTTTGTGGGAATAATCGCTACAAGGAGGCCCATCTGTTCGCCAAGCAAACACGAAGCTTGTTCTAGTTCATCCTCGAGACCGATTGTGACCAGTGCCTCTAAAATAGGCGAAGGGTGGTCCGCTAAAATAGCAAAGCTTTAATCAAGCACATACTAAAAATGTCTCATGCACCATGCATCACATGCATATACAAAATCATCATCACTATTGCCTTTAATTTCAGGGTCCCCGCACCCATTGCTTCTCGGGTCCCCATACCCTTTGCTCTAAACTTCCGGATCCCCGTACCCATTTAAGTTTTCGGGTTCCCGTACCCATCGCCTTTAAGGGTCCTCGTACCCATCGTCTTTCCGGGTTCCCGTACCCATTGTTTAAGTTTTTGGGTCCCCGTACCCATCGCCTTTGAGGGTCCTCGTACCACTTGTTTAAGTTTTCGGGTCCCTGTACCCTTTGTCTCTTCAGGTCCCCGTATCCATTATCTTTTTGGATCCCCGTATCCATTGCCTTTAAATTTCAGGTCCTCGTACCCATTGTCTTTTGAAGTCCCCGTACCAATTATCTTTTCAGGTTCCCGTACCCATTGTCATTCCAGGTCCCTGTACCCATTGCCTTTAAATTTTGGGTCCCCGTACCCATTGCCTTTAATTTTTTGGGTCCTCGTACCCATTGTCTTTAAGTTCTGGGTCGCCGTACCCATTGTCTTTAAGTTTTGGGTCCCTGTACCTATCACATCGCCTTTTGAGGGTCCCTGCACCCAATGTCCTCAAACAAAATTGGAGTTCTTGTCTTTACTCGTCACTTACAAAGATAAAATGCAAACTATGGTTATGCCTTTTATCTAGTAAGAAACAAGTAAAGAGGGACAACTATAAACACCTAATTTTGTCTGGTTAAAATATATAAAAAAAATTATAAAAAAATAATACAAATTTGGATTAAAGAGTAACATAGACAGTTCCACTAGGCCTTGGTCTAAAATGGATGGGCAGTAATTTTTAACAATAATAAAAAATATTAGTTGCCCAAATTTGGTAAGATTTCAAAAAAATGACCCTCTTTAATTTGTTAGTATAAGTTGATTTTTTTTCCCTTTGATTTTAAAATCTGAAATTAATTTTATAAATCCATTAATGGTAAGATTTCAAATGAAAAAAGGGTTGATTGATTTGTCTTTAAATTAGAATAATTTGATCTAATTAAGGTGATTTGGGTGATTAAGAATTAAAATAATTTCCATAATGGAAAAAACCTAAAATGGTTACTATAAATAATAATGGGAATTTAGGCAAAGGGAGTCAGTAGTTTCTGGAAAAAAAAAAGGGGGTCTCCTTCCTCCACCTAATCTTTCCCTCTTCGATCCCTCTCTCTCATTTTTCATATTTTTTCTCCCCTCCCCCGTGTTACCAAGTCTTCTCCACCACACAACACTCTCCATCAGCCACTCTCCTCACCACCATTGTTGTGTTACTTGGCCGCCGCCGGCTAGCATCCACACCGCACCACCGCGTCACTCCGCCATCCTGATCCAAATCGTCATGCACCACGTCCGCCTCCTTGCTCACTGCTCAGTCGAGCCATGCCGCTGCGGTACGAGATCGGGATACCCAGCAGTGCCGCCGTGCGCACCTCACCTGGTCCTATTTGTGCAGTGTCATTAGGTATATGGCAGAAGCAAAAAGCAAGCTTTGCTTCTGCTTCTTTTCGGACTATTTAATTTTTTTTATTTTTTTTTGTTTTAATCTAATTTAATTAAATTCTGTTGTTTTATTTTTATTTTTATTTTCGTTTTGGGCTTAATCTCATTTGGGTTCTGTGTGAGTATGTAGGGCTATTGAGTTTTTTTGTTTTTATAGTTTTGTTTTATTGTAATTGGTTTGATCCATCCATTAAGGGCACAAAATATAATCCAAAATGTAATACTATGGACATCCGAATGAGTGGAAAATATCAAAGGTTTGATCCGTTTATCTTGGCACAGAATGGTAGACAGGTGTATTATGTTCCTTATCCAGCAACTCGAAAAGACAAACGAGGTTGGTGTGTTGCCATCAAGACCAAACCAAGGGGTCGCATCGAGCTAATAAAAATAGGGCATAGGAAAAAGGGGGAGCATGCACACAGGAGGTTCCATTAGCCAGGCGCAGTACGCAGAACGTATGGTACGTTTATACTCTCATTTTTTATGCATTAAATATATTTATTTCAAGATCAATTGTTTATTAATTATTTTTAATTTATTATCCATGCTTGTGTTATAGGCTATGAGGTATAAGCGAAATGTGAAGGTTAACGAGCTCCACAGCCGTACCCATACTAGGAAGGGTACAGACGAGTATGTAGATGAGTGCTCGAGGCGCACTCAGGTAATAAATATACCCTTTATATGCCCTTTATTTTTAATTTAATAATTTCGTATCAAATATGAGCTAATTAGTGTGTTTGGTCCTGAATAACAGGAGGAGTTTGAGGCGAGGATGTCTCAGGCTAGGTCCTCTTCATCCTCTTCAGCTGACGCCGAGGAGGAGGACCAGCTTGCATTGCGTATTTGGGCGGAGGTTGTTGGCGGTAAGTATAAGGGCCGCCTGTACAGTGCTGGAGATCTTGCTCGCAACTACCAGAAAGGGTCTTCGTGCATCTTGGACGTTCGTACTGAGGCGTCCACTGGTCACGATAGTCATCCTTGGGAATCCGCAGAGATTGCTGAGCTGTGGCACAGATTGGCTGCTTCCGAGGAGCGTGAGCGGCAGAGGGATGAGATGATGCAGCGGATGATGGAGATAATCCAACGATTAGAGCAGCATCAGTCCACACAGCCCCCCACAGCAGCAGCAGCCTCCGCAGCCTGGTCAGCCGACCCAGGGCACCTCAGAGGAGGATGATGACTCTTTTGACCAGCTTCTTGAGGATCCTTATAGAGATTGAAATTATTAGATTATGTTAGGTTTTGTACGAATTTTAGTTTTTATTGATTGTAAAAAAACATACATTACTTATGGTTTAAATTATGATGTCAATTTATGTGATTTGTATTTTATTTATTTTGTCATATTTATTTACTTATTATTTTTAAATAATTAAAAAATATAATCTTTGACCAAATGATAAAAAATTATAAACAAAATATAATTATTTAACTAATTAATTAATTTTATTTATTATATTATTGAAAATATTTTTTAAAAAAAAAATAAACTAATATTTCCCAGGGCTAAAGCCGTGGGAAATGACCGTGGGAAAGCTGTTGTAATTTCCCAGGGTTTAGGCCGTGGGAAATGACCGTGGGAAAGCTATTGTAATTTCCCAGGGTTAGGTCGTGGGAAATTTCCCAGGGAAATGGCCGTGGGAAATGTATTGTAATTTTTTCCAGGGTTTAGACCGTGGGAAATTTCCCACGGCTTTTGCAAATTGACCTTGGGAAAACAATTCCGACACCCATTTTCTCGACAGCCAAGGAGCCGTGGCTAATCCGTGGGAAAAATGTGTTTTGCCACGAAATTTTTTGTTTTCCTAGGGATTTAGGCCGTGGCAAACACCGAGTTTTCTTGTAGCTATTCCCATGGAAACCACACAATATCTTCTCATCACAATCTTCTCCTCTCTCAATCGAAGCTTGCATCAACCCGGATTCGCATAACTCATCAAAAATCAATGCCATAGAAGTTTTAACCTGAGTAACCTGGCTTATGAGAGGCGGCTCAGAGAGCTCTTCTATAGTATTGACACTAGAACCTCCATGATTGGGCAAAGGGTTGTGCCCTACATTAGGCACATCATCTTCGAAGCTCAACCACTTTGCGTCAATAAGGCCTTGCACTTTGTACTTCAGGGTCTTACAATCTTCTGTGGAATGACCCACCACTCCGGCATGATAATCGCACTGAGCATTTGCATCAAAGCCCTTAGGGTAGGGAGGTTGTACCAGTTTTGTGGGAACAGGTGCTAGGAAATTCTTTTTGAAGAGTTGGGGTACTAACTCAGTATAGGTCATAGGTATGGGGTCAAGTCGCACGGGCTTCCTCTCCTGGTAGTCAGTCTTTCTTTAGTTTGTGTTAGAATTTTGACCCCAGGAGTAGGCTGGTTGTTGTGGTGTCGCAGGGGAAGTATGATGATGTAATGGCCCGGACTGCTTTTAAGGATTGCCGACTGTCCCCACAAACCAACACGAGTCTCTTCAGCGTGCTTTGTCCTCACTCACACGCTTCCTAGGAAAACCTCCCAGAAGGTCACCCATCCCACAATTGCTCCAAGTCAAGCACGCTTAACTATGGAGTTCTTATGTTCTAGGCTCCCGAAAAGAAGATGCATCTTGTTGGTATAGGTAGTATCAATCAATTCTTATAAGCCTTCCTTCAACTGTACAGTCCCATACCTACACAGCCTCAGGATCCCTCTCATTCCGGTGTGAATCGGTTCATTCATGTATCCCTCCGCCTAGAAGCCTGCCAGGAGCCGCTCCTTGTCCGTGCCTCATGCACCGGCGATCACTCCCCGCCCTCGTCAGCCCCGGGTGTTACATGCCCACCAGCTTCCGCTTGGTTCGTCCCTGAACCACACCGTACTAGGAGAGGTCCGCTCTGATACCATTTTGTAATCGCTCGGACTGATTTTAAGGATTGCCGACTGTCCCCACAAACTAACACGAGTCTCTTCAGCATGCTTTGTCCTCACTCAAACGTTTCCTAGGAAAACTTCCCAGAAGGTGACCCATCCCACAATTGCTCCAAGTCAAGCACGCTTAACTATGGAGTTCTTATGTTCTAGGCTCCCGAAAAGAAGATGTATCTTGTTGTTATAGGTAGTATCAATCAATTCTTATAAGCCTTCCTTCAACTGTACAGTCCCATACCTGCACAGCCTCAGGATCCCTCTCATTCCGGTGTGAATCGGTTCATTCATGTATCCCTCCGCCTAGAAGCCTGCCAGGAGCCGCTCCTTGTCCGTGCCTCATGCACCGGCGATCACTCCCTGTCCTCGTCAGCCCCGGGTGTTACAGATGAGGTCGGAGAATGGGATTCTGGGAGGCAGCAGCTATATAAGGATGGTTAGGCTGAGGATATGGCGTCGGTGGGTAATAAGGGTACGGTGGGCGAAAGTTGGCAAATGCTTGGTTTTGCCCCCCTTTATTAGCTACCCTTGATCAAAGGACACTTCATTGGCCTCCCCTTCCTTCTTCTTCCCAAAAGGAATTTTCTTCAGGCTAGCCGACCCAATCGAGTTTTCGACAATCTTGCCACTTCTCATTCCACTTTCGATTCTCTCTCAGATGATCACCATATCGGAAAAACTTGAAGACACACTTCCAACCATTTTGTCGTAGAACGGCAATTGGAGTGTATCTATGAACATAGTAACAATCTCTTTTTCTGATAAAGGGGGCTCTACTTGAGCAGTCACCTCTCTCCATCTTTGGGCATACCCTTTAACGGTCTTAGTATTTTGCTTCGACATATTCTGCAATTGTAACCTGTCCGGAGCCATATCCATGTTGTACTTTTATTGCTTCATGAAAGCATCAGCTAAGTCTCTAAAGCATCGGATACGAGTTCGTTCCAGCTGGGTGTACCAATTCGAAGCTACCCCCAGTTAAGCTGTCCTGGAAGAAATGAATCAGCAATTTGTCATCATGGGCGTATGAAGCCATCTTCCGAACATACATGGTTAAGTGATTCTTCGGGCAGGTAATCCCTTTGAACTTATCAAATTCCGGCACCTTAAATTTAGGTAGAACAACCACATCGGGGACAAGGCAAAGTTTTGAGGCATCCCTAAGACCATAAGCAGCTCCTTCAATAACCCGCAATCTCTCCTCAAGAATTTCAAACTTCTTTTTAGACTGAAGGTTTTCCTCTGAGTAGTTCAAGGGGTTCTCATTGGCTGTCCTTTTGGGAAATAATGGTGGTATGTAGGCTGGTGTTGGGTTTGGTATTGCTTGGGTTCTGTTGGCATTGGTGTGGGTAGTATATAATGGAGCTTGGGCATTGGCACCTCCTGAAAAGTTGGTGGTGTGTGGGAATATGTGGTCATTGGTTGGGAGAGTGGTGCTTTGTGTTTGGGAAGTTGCATTGGTGTTCTCAAGAGGTGCTTGCATTTGGACAGTATTTGGCGGATTTTGGTTGTTGCCTAGGGAATCGATAGCAAATGGTGGTGTGTAACCCGGAGGAAGTCCGTATGGTGGGTCTGTCATCACATGAGTCTCTCGAGATTGTGTCGGGTTATGGGAGTAGACCGTGAGTGGCATTATCTGGAGAGGACCCTGAGTGAAACCCGGAGGAAGTGGAGGTGTGGTCGGATGATCTTCGTTTGAAGGTGAAGGATTCCCATATGTGCTTTTATCCTTCTGCATAGCTTGCAGTATCTCCATCATCTAGCCCATTTGTTCCTTGAGTTGGTTGACTTCATCTTTGAGCTCTTGAGTTGCTTCTAGTTCAGCCATAATTCTGGCTTGTGACCGAGTCCGATATGGGTGCCGAGGAACCAGTTTTTTTTCGCGCGGATTGTTATCTTTCTGAGAAGGGACATGTAATGAGTATGTATAAAAGAAAATGAATGTCATGGATGTGCAACTACTTTATTTATTTATCTTATTTTAGGCGTGATGATTTCCAAGAACCGTAAATATCGCTGTTTATTTGTGAGTATCTCAGTTAACTTTGCTTAACGAACGTCCCGTTTGAAAGTATTGAATTTCATTGAGTGACAATACGGAATCAGACTGAGGATTCCTTACTTTACCGAACGTCTCGTTCGGAAGTATCGAGTATCATTGAGTGACAATATGGGATCAAGAATTGAACCGTAGATTCCTTTATTAAATACCCAAACAAATGGAGAAAGTCTCAATAAAAAACAAACTTCTCTCATGAAATACAAAGAACGAAGCTAAAAATAAAAAATGGAGAGGCCTTAAAGCATCCGAAGTTCTGCACCCTTTGGCTAATCACGAATCAAATCTTTCATATGTTCAATTAAGCTTTTGCACCGCCCAATAAATTCAGAAATTTCAACAGGGGTACAAAGCGGGTTGACCATCCCCTCGGCTGCTCTCAGAAGCCTTGGAACATCCTTGATAACTTGGTTGGCTAAACCAAACTAATTTAGAACATCGATCCATTCAGAACATGCCTTCCTGTTTGAATTCCTCAATTGCCTTCTCTTGTTCTTCTATATAGCCCTTCAACTTCAATATGCCTTCTTACTTTTCATTCAAGGCGGCCTCATATAATGAAACAATTTCCCCCTTGTGTTGTTTCTCCCTCTTAACTCTACTTTCATACTCTACTACTACTCTTTCCAATTGTTGCTTCAGATCTTCGGGTTGTCTTTCCATACTTTTTTGAATTTTGCAAGAATGTTTCAACGATTCTCTTAACCGTTGATTTTCTAATATCACATCATCTCTTTCTTGTCATTGTAACCCCAATTCTTTGTTTGCGGCCTGTAAGCATTCCTGAGTCTTTGACCTGCATTTCTCCTCTATCTTTGCCCTTTTACTGGCGCTTTCAAAAAGGAGAAAGTTCTGCGTATTTTCTTGATGTAGGGCCTTCTAGTCTTGTCGGGCCTTCTCTAACTCTTTTTGCAACCCTTCCTTCTTTCCCTTTGTCTTCATTAGAGCCGCTTTTAGCTCTTCTATTTCCTCAACATGAATAAAGGCTTGTGCCGGCATTGCTTCAAGGGTAGGAACCGCGCTATGAAATGGTAATTTGACCTCCAGGACTCTATTGCTCAACCATTGGCGATAATTCTCCTTCGCATCGCAACTCCTAGGTCTGAGTTCTCGCCCATTCCTGATAACATTATCCCTTGCTTGGCAGATCTTCCTCAGCATTTCCAGATTTTGTGAGCCCATGTCATAAAGAACAAAAGGAATCACTATCTCCTCTATTGATGGTACCATCATGGGAAAACCGAGTGGCCTCAAAGCTAGAGCTGGATTATAATTTAAGCATCCTTTGGTTCCCATAAGGGGCACATTAGGAAAATTTCCACACTGATAAATTACCTCTTGTATCTCTTGCCCTCTTGAATACCAATGGACTGTCTTTTCATTGAGATTTGCTAAACTCTGGGCCCATTCATGATTACTTTTGATCCCCACTTGAGACACATTATTGAACATGTGTGTGGTAAGCCAAACATATAGCACTGGAAGATAACATAAGATCACCCCGCCTTTCTTCTCATAACGCAGATTAAGAGTGCAGTATACATCGGCAAGGACAGCTGGTACCGGGTTTTCCCCTCTGTGCTTGAGGGCCAAGAAAACATCGATCGCTGCAAAGTCCACAAAGTTCTCTACATTAGAGAACAAAACGATCCCATAAATGATTAGGGCCAGTATATCCATGAAAAGATCCCAATCTCCAGTCTTTGCCAAATATTGTGCTCGGTCTTCCAGATATTTCCTTGAGAAACCATCCACACCATTTTTATTTTGTTTCTTTTCTTGTAACTCCCTTATGTGAATCTTCAATGCTTCAACAATTGTATTCAATGAAGGATAATGCCCCAAGTATTGATAGGGCTTGTTCTCCCCTAAGGGATAACCCAATATGCGTTCAAATTCCTCAAGCGTCGGGGCCAATTGAAAGTCTTGGAAAGTGGAGCATCTCAAAGGGGGGGTCATAGTATTGGACCAATGCAGTAAGGGCCCCCATTTGTACATCCACATCTAGTAGGTCAAGGATATTCCCATATTTTCTACGGAAAGATAGGCATTGCGTTTTCTTCAACTTGCGGCTAAGGTCTATTAAGCTCTTCACCTCGAGCTTCCTTGTCTTCAATATTAGAGTCTTCCTTAGCATAGTCGAGTCTAACTCACAATTTGATCCCATATTACCTCTTTTCCAAAGATACTCAAAACAAACCTCTAGGTTTTACGGTTTTCCTGGAAAAGAATGTAATATGCTATGAAGCCCTTTATTTTTTAGAAGAATGCATGTAATACAAATACAACAAAAATACCATGCATGATGATTGTCATGAAATGTGATGAACGATAAAGAAAATTATTTTTTGAAGAACGTATCAACATGCAGGGGTAGGGTATACTCCCTTTGTGACATAAATAGGGTTTCCTTAAGGTAAGGAGGTCTATGGGTCTTTCTAACATGTGGACTTTCCCCGTAGGTGGTTCTATAACCTAGATTCAATCCCTAGAGCCAAGGATCTCGTCTCGAAATATTGCCCACAACCATAAGTAAACTATTAGAAGTAACAATACCCTCGAAAGGAATCAAACTCTGGGTGAGGCCTTCGTGATAACCAGACATGATGTGCATCCAGAAGGCTACCACTGCTCAACGTCTTTCTAATCTTCAGTTGCACTCAGGCCCGGGTAACCTGCAAGAAAACATACAATAGAACCAAAATATACTTATATAAAAAAAATTAACTAGAGTTAGCCTAATAAAAAAAATAAACGAAAAGGGGTAATACCAAAAAAGCTAATAACTTTACACATTTAATTATATTAGGCCTGACTCTCTAATTGTCCCCAATGGAGTCGCCAGCTGTCGCGACCGTGACGTCCGGAAGCCGCGAAAAAAAGATATTATAGGATTCAGAGGAGTCGCCACCAATTTTATTTTGATTAGGGAAAAATAGGAAAACCCTAAAATGTTGGTCTTAAACCAGAAATTAGGTTCGAGAGTCGATTACGGGTAGGAAAGGTATTAGCACCCTATACGTCTGTTAAAAAACGGTTGCCTCTAACTAATTGTGTAAAATTATAATAACTTATGTTTTAGCCCTAAAAAAAATGAAAGATCTATTTAATTAATTTGAGCTCTAAAATAAGGATGGTCCTTGCTCCTACGTATCCCTTAGTGCGATAGGGAATTCAAAGCTCTGTTCTTATTGGGGTTTGGTTGATTTTATTCATTTATTTTGAAAAGGGATTTTATTTATTTATTTCTTGAAAGATATTTGGTTGATTTTATTTATTTATTTACCCTTTTTAATAAAGTTTAGGACTTTCTGAGCTGTCACAACTCATGCATCCTTGCTGATGGGAGAAACTAGATGTCACTGCTAACTTAATCCCTTACAATAATAATTTTATAATTTCAAAAACGAAGTTGTTTAATTTAATTTATTACACTTTTAAGAGGGTACTCCAGGGTTTGTGAGTTGTCTCAACTCATGCGTCCTATACAATAGAATTAATCTAGCTGTCACAACTAGTTAACCATTGAATTTATTTTTATTGAAATACCTATTTTATTTTTTATTAGAAACTTAGATTAAATGGTCCCAACCCATTAAGGGTCAAATGCATGAAGCAATCAACTAAAATATACCCTAATTTTAAAAAAATTGTGAATTCAACAAATACAAAAAAAAAAAAAAAAACACAATAGCCCTACATACTCACACAAAGCCCAAATGAGATGAAGTCCAAAACGAAAATAAAAATAAAACAACAGAATTAAATTAAATTAGATTAAAACAAAAAAATTAAAAAAAACTAAATAGTCCGAAAAGAGGCAGAAGCAAAGCTTGCTCTTTGCTTCAGGGACGCTGCTCGAACAGGACCAGGTGAGGTGCGCACAACGATACTGCTGGGTATCCCGATCTCGTACGGCAGCGACGTGGCTCGGCTGAGCAGGGAGCAAGGAGGCGAACGTGCACTACAAAAAAAAAGAGTCGTTTAGAGACCGATTTTAGTGACCGATTTTGACTAGATGGGTCCCTAAAATGACCTAGCGACTGGTCTGGGGATCGATTTGGCCAAAATCGGTCTCTAAAATCGGTCTCTAAACGACTCTTTTTTGTAGTGGTGGTGCAGAACGATCTGCATCGGGATGGAGCTGCTTCTGTGATGGCGGAGTGACGCAACGGTGCAATGTGGATGCTAGCCGACGACGGCCGAGTAACACAACAGCGGTGGTGAGGAGAGTGGTTGATGGACAGCGTTGTGTGGTGGAGAAGACTTAGTAACAGGGGGAGGGGGAAATATGAAAAATGAGAGAGGGATCGAAGAGGGAAAGATTTGGTGGAGGAAGGAGACCCTCTTTTTTTCAGAAACTACTGACTCCCTTTTCCTAAATTCCCATTATTATTTATAGTAACCATTTTAGGTTTTTTCCATTATGGAATTATTTTAATTCTTAATCGCCCAAATCATCTTAATTAAACCAAAATATTCCGATTTAAAGACAAATCAATCAACCCTTTTTTTATTTGAAATCTTACCATTAATGGATTTATAGAATTAATTTCAGATTTTAAAATAAAAGGGGAAAAAAATCAACTTACCCTAACAAATTAAAGAGGGCCATTTTTTTGAAATCTTACCAAATTTGGGCAACTAATATTATTTATTAATATTTTTATTATTGTTAAAAATTACTGTTCATCCATTTTAACTCAAGACCTAGTGAACCTGTCTATGTTGCTCTTTGATCCAAATTTGCATTATTTTTTTACAATTTTTTTATATATTTTAACCAGACAAAATTAGGTATTCACAAAATAAAATATTAATTAGTTAGTATCACATTTAATTAAAATTGTTACCTTTTTGAAATTAATTCAAATACTAATTATTTACTATCCTATATTTTATTAGAATTCTTACATTTTAAAATTTAATGCTATAAATTTTATAATTTTTCATATAATCTTTTTTTTAAAATTAAATATTAGCACATCAAAAAGTTTTTTTTTTGAAAAAACACATCAAAAAGTTGGAATTTATAACATGTTGCATGTGTATATCATATTAACAAATATTAAAATATTTACTTAATATTGTACCAAAAAAATATTTCCTTAATAAATAATAATTGAATAAATGTTAAAATTAAAAAAAAAATGGTGTAATGCATATGATAGTTGTCACTATTAATATAAATGAATAATTGAAGCATATTTAGCATTCAAATAAAAGAATGTACTTATGAACAACTAGACATATCTTTTCACATGTATATCGAGACAAAAGATGGTCACCTTGACCTTCTAGAGCATATTGCAGAATTAAAATACTTTGTACCAGACACTAGGTCAGAAACGACATTTAATAACATTTATTTTTTTACATTTGATAGAGCTTTTAAGTGCTATCAATCTTATCGTTATTAGAGGGGGCAACCAAAGATAACGCTTTTGAAACGCTATCGTAGATGTACCTATGATACATAGCGTTTGTCCAAGGAAACACTATCTTTGTTGGAACCAAAGATAGATAGCGCATATTCCGGAAACACTATATAAGGTTAGAACCTACGATAGCGTTTCTTAGACCTAAGATAACGCTTCATCTAGGAAACGTTATCCTTTGTGGTACCTACAATAGAGCTGTCTTAGGTCCCTATTTTCTATTTTCATTGGTATACACATTCCCCTGCAGCCTCAAAGCATATTGATCCAAAACTTTACATCCACAGATAAGATATGCCAATTCAGAGTAAAGAACAATAACAAGAGACTATACTTGCACAATAAAAAACAACCAAGAATGAAAACATGAATGCCAAGAAAGAATGGAAACTATACTTAATTAATTAAATTTTTCCAATTACAAAACCAGCACCAAGATATCCAGTTTACAAAGTTCCAAACGTTTACAAAATTCAACACGTAGAGTTAATTATCTTCTCAACCACCATTCTTCTTTGAGTTCATTTAGCTGAGACTCTGAGTAAGTATCACATCTAAAGTCGAGGACACTAGTGCAAATATGGATTCTATGACAGGTTTCTAGATCGGTTGCTTTTTAATCGATTTAAAAAAAAGGTGGTGATATTTTGACATTAAATGGTGTTTGTTTTTAACATCTTACATTGGTTGCTTTTTAAACGATGTAGAAAAGACTTTTTACATCGGTCGCTTTTGAAACCGATGTAGAAACTATACTTTTTACATCGGTTATAACTCAACCGAAGTACACACGTAGTTTCTACATCGGTTCCAAAAGCAACCGATGTAAAAAGGTTTAGAAAACATTTGACTAAGCACGCGGTCAGCTTGTTCCAAATTTCCTCTCTCTCACTTGAAACCACCAACCTCAAACCCCAACCACCGTTTGCCGTCCACTCTGCCACCACCACCATGAACTCGAACACCCCCACCGAAAAACGATTTGCCACCATTCGCGCTACACTACTTCCCCAACTTCGTCAGAGCTCTGTTTCTCTGATTCCCTCTCACCTCTGGTTCTTCTTTCGCAACTCCCCTCGTGCTGCCGCAAGCTACACAGGTACACGACTCCACTGTGATTTTTGTGGCTTTCTCATTTATTTATCTGATTTGAATCTTTGATTCTGGGTACAAAGGTAACTTACTAATTTCAGATTTCACTCTCTTTCCTTCTCAGGCTCTTACTCTCAATCCGTAAAAACCCTCTTCAAGTCACTGAAGTCCTTGTCTCTCCATCCCGTCTCCCTTCACCAGGTAAGCCCCATTCCCTCCGTTCATATTCTCCTCTTCCTCCACTTTCCTTTACTTTTATGTTAATTTTTTTACTAGAGAAATTTAGATTCTGTTTGTAGGCATGGTTTCTAAGTTGATTGCAACATTTAATTATTATAGATCATTGTTCCATTTGTTTATGGGTTGATCGTAGGGTTTGGGTTCTTTCCACATGCTCTGTATTCTTTTTTGCCAATTTGAGTTTATTGTTGTATGCTTTATTTCTGCATAAGTCTGGATGGATACTTGTGAGTTGATAATTTAAATCAAGAATTATAGAGCAAAAATTTCTGAGCGTCGTGGTTCTGTTATTTTGATTTTGTTCTTAAGAATTCATTGAAGATTAAAATGTCAGCTTCAGTGTTTTGTGATTGCATTGAGTATTTTCACTTCAGTATGTATGATTGTGGTTTTGTAGCTTCTAACTGATAATGGTTGTTTCAAGGGACTTGGCATTTCATATATCTATAATGATTGGGCCGCTTTGCTGCATATTTTGTTTTACTGCACATCAGAATTAAGTTAGAATTGAATTACATTTGAATGGTCAAATTTAATAACTTAGTAAATATAAACTAGCTATGTAGAACTGAAATTAGATATTGTCTCTGACTTATTGATTTGGTTTTGTAAAATGATCTCTCTCATGTATCTCATGACTTAGCAGCCACAATATATTTTATGGTTGGTGGGGGCACTACAAGCCCATTTTTGAAGGCTTCGAGAGCTCAGTTGGAGCAGTTCTGGTAATCGTAATTTTTAACCGATCGCGTATCCAGGTTCGTAGCTTTGACGCCTTTGTGCTGCTTTCATTGCATGTAAGTTTCCTCGAGGTAAGTCGGGACGTCGTAATGTCAACCTTTGTTCCTTTTAAGCTCTTTAAGTTCGTTCTACTCTCGTTCTTAATTCCGACACCATTTCGGTGCATTTTAGAATTTTACCGATCTTTCCGTCCAATCGATCGTTCGAGGCACAACCGCTATCTTGGTGAGATTATTCTTCCATTTCGTGGTCCTTTCCTTTGGTTTCGTTGATTCGGACTCTACGATTATCTGTTGTCATTTCTATTGTTGTTTTTGAATTTCTGCCTATTCATGGGCCCCGTGCGTGTGCTCGGGATGATTTTTGGTCCAATATTCATGTCAGGGGTTGTCTTGGAAGTGTTGGGAGCTGTGTTGTGAGGTTGTTGGAGAGCGTGCTTGCCATACCGGTCGCGGACTCGCAGCCGGGAGTTTGTACGAGAAGGCGCACACATAGAAGGTTCAGGTGGGGGAAAGAATCACACTCGCCGCGGAGGCAAGAGTAGAGTAGAATACATTGATATGCGTAGGGGGTCCTAAACCCTAATAGTGGTTGAGTAACTGATAAAGCCTAAGTCCAAACTGGCGATTACCATAAAGTGGTACCAATGTAGGTTTAGGCTTTATAGGTTTGTCACTGTAGGTTGATATTACTTGTATTGTCCTGCTACGTATCTTTGTTGTTTCTGTAAAGATTTCCATGATGGGATTTCACTCGACGCAGCTGGCATATGCCCACGTTACCCCGACTGATCACCCAGAGGGATGGACGCTTGGACTTGAAAGCGGATCGGTGGAGCCTCTTGGAGATATCATCCACATGTTTTAGATGGTCGAAAGTTGTGGTGTGTACGCTGTTATGACTGCTTTTATTCCTTTGAGTCATGAGTCTCTGTCGATGGTTTTTGAGTTATTAGGTAGTCTAATGCCCCGAACCATTCCATGTATTTTCCCTCGTGGTGTTTAGAGAAGGTGGAAGGGTAGAGTTGTTTACCGGGTTGTCCATATCCGATTCATTCCGCCCCCATTCGAGGAAGGACCAGAATAAGGATCTATGGGTTGTGATGGTGAGTGACTCTTTCGTTTAGTGTCTTCCGGTCAGCTTAGGGTGTCTGTGTTTTGTTTTATCTTTTGCGGAGCTGCATCTCCATGTACCTGATGCGTCAATTCTGCAAGTATACGGTTTTGCCGTCAAGTAGTAAAGAGATATCGAACCCACAGAGACATTGTTTATGAATACCAATTAATTAATAAATGATTTTACCAAACAAGAAAGATTAATTATGTGAATGGTACCAATAACAAAATAAGATAGGAAAATAATTGAAATAAAGAAAAGGTTTTCGCAAAATCAGGATTCGGGTTTTGAAAATAGGAAAGGGAATCACCAGGAATTGGGTTACCACAAAACTGCATATGCTTCTTAATCGACTACCCGTTCGTTAATTTATCAAAATGCTTTGAAGGTGAATTTATCCTAATATAGTTAATGTTCCCTCTTGAGATACAAGAACCGTGCCTAAATAAACCAACTCCTACTCTCGTGGTAATTGTATTTAATTTGGACCCATTAAGGTTTGTGACAATTCAATGAGCCCTCAGTGGACCGCTTCTAACTCTCGTGATTTAAGTCCTAGGTTTAACACCTATAGATCTAATACCGAGGTCTGCCTCTTAGGTCGTCCCAAGATATCTAACACATGCAAATATACGGCTGCCAAATTCACAAGTAATTAAAGCGATATGAATCAAATCGAAAGCAAATTGAAAATTAACAAAAGGGAAAATTCAATTTATTAACATAACGCAAGTCTTAGGAATAGCCCCAATTCCTAGAAATAAGAAAACTGCTCAAGCATTGCCATAAACATAGCAAGCTTGATTAAGAAAAACATAAAATATTCAAAGAAGGAAGATGAAGATGAAGAATTGCTAATTCAAAACCAAAACTCTCAACTCAGCTGCCCAACCTCCTATACTTTGAGCCTAAGCACCTTATTAATAGATTGGGGCATCATTGAGTCCTAGTCGAATACAAACTGATTATAAAACAAAATAGAAGCTATGACAGGTTCTGTTTTCAGGGTCTTGGTCTTCACTTATGGATCACGGTCGTGATAGCCTTCACGGTCGTGATCTCTTCTTTCTTGTGAGCTCATTTTTGGAACTTCATATCAGGGAACATGATAGAGGTCATGGCCAGGCAATGATGCTCTCTGACTCTCATGCTTTTCTACAGGCTTCCCTATCACGGCCGTGATATCTTCTGGTTGTTCAAGGCCTTTCTCTGCTTTCAATCTTCACATCACGACCATGATGTCTATCATGGCTAGGCCGAGATGTCCACTGGTTAAAGCATTTTCTCAATTTCTTTGCCCTCCTTTCTTCATGCTTTTCCCAAATAGCTAATCCAAGCAGTTTTATCATTAAATCCTTCAAAAACACACCACAACAAAGCATTACTCGTTCCAAGGAAAAACCAACAAAATATCAAACTAAAATGCCTAAACGACCATGAAAATGCATGCTAAACAACCTAGAAATATGAGGTGAAATCACACTCATCAGTACCTTATGTTCAGGAGCTGCGTCTCCAGTTCTTTTTGTTGAGT
Organism: Ammopiptanthus mongolicus; assembly: GCA_039655645.1. Taxonomy (NCBI): domain Eukaryota; kingdom Viridiplantae; phylum Streptophyta; class Magnoliopsida; order Fabales; family Fabaceae; genus Ammopiptanthus; species Ammopiptanthus mongolicus. The sequence goes on along the minus strand of CM077346.1, from coordinate 76,171,456 downwards.
CTTTATCTTCGGTATTACTCCTGTAGTTGGGTTGGGTTTTTATGTAAGTTTCTTTTGTAATTATGAATCTTACATTGTGAAGTGTTTACCGTTTATCAAACCTGTGAAAATAATTATAAGTCTTTACATTATGTCTTGTGAAATAGAAAAACTGACCTCTAGTTTTAATAAGAATTTTAATTAACTCGTCTTTGACCTTATAGTTTCATTAAAGTGTCACATAAAATGTATACCCGAGAAAGGTGTTACATAAAGCACCAATGTTATACGGATAATGTCCCAAATGTGCTATTTGGCAACGGCCAAAGTTGGACCTTTCCATGTATCACATGTAATTAGGATATTCTGTTAGACAACGATCCTAATGTAACTCAAAAATTTCTCACTGTTGGGCTCAATTGGTTGACCCTTATCATTCCATCAAACCTAATAAAAATGATCAAGTATATATGTTTAGATAATAAATTAACAACATAATCAAACTGTTAGAGTAGTAAGTATATTACTTCTAATTTCGTTCCTTTACTTCTTGCTTGAATAACCAACTTCATAACGGTCGGCTCACGCTTGGATCCATTTTTCTTGGTGTTGGATGCACTACCGTGATTGGGAGAAACCATTTACGGTGCAACAAAATTATTAACAACATCAATACCTTAAGTTGCTTGTCTAACAGAACATGTATAGTAATGTCAATTTACTTTTTCTGATTAATGTCATTAAAATGTATACCCACTGGTTTCTATTCTTTTAGTACATAATGTCTTTAAAATGTATACCATCTGGTTTCTATTATTTTAGTACATATTGCAACCAAAAAACATAGACATTAAGTTCCTAATCACATTAGGCATAATCACTGGATAACTGCTTATACGTAACTTAGGACTAGCTATGTAAAGGAATACATGATTAAACATTGATAAAACAATAACCTAAGTCAAATACAAAGCAAATGCAGCAACAAATGAGGTCATAAGTTTTAAAAGTTTCAACTAAAACCGATTGGACAACATTACCAATTGACTAACTAAATCGCTAGGGGGGAAGCCAAACTAATTTAAAAATGACTTTCCATTTTTGTTTGAATTTGACACTTTAAACATCGCAGTAACCCCAAATCACCTTAAACTATTTTTCAAATGACTTCCATTCTTTCAATCTTGGAAAAAGATATAAAAGGGGCTTAGGTGAAGAGAAGACAACATTATAATAACCCTAAATTACCTAGATACAAGTATTTCAAATGACAGAGGTAAAGAGACATACCTTCGGCTCTTGAAGACCTGCGATGAAGAGCGTGAACGTGAGTTCGTAAGGAGTTGGGTTTTGGTTGTTTGGTGAGCATAACACTGTTTCTCAGTGGTGGTGGAGGTGGTGGTGGTGGTGAAAGAGTGATGGTGATCACAGAGAAAGAGTGAGAGGGAGTGCGAGAGTGAAAGAGAAAGAGAGAGTGATGGTGGTCGCAAAGAGGGTTTTGTTTTTTTAAATTTGGGGAAAGATAATTTTTCCTCAATGGAGTTTCGTTAAATGTATCGCTTTTAATAGCATTTCCTCAACAAAGCGCTATTAAAGAGACTACCTCTAATAGTGTTTCCTAAAGAAAACGCCATAAAAGGTAGACCATCACCTTTGACAACATATCCTCAAGGAAACATTATTAAAGGTAGCCCATCACCTTTGATAGTGTGTCCTCATGGAAATGCTATTAAAGGATACCATATCACCTTTAATAGTGTTTCCTAGAGGAAGCACTATAAAAATTAGTCTCTTTAATAACCCTTTGTTTTGAGGAAACACTATTATATCTTGATAGCACAACTTTTGGAGGGAATACCAAAGGTCAGGACACAACTGCACAACTTCGTCTTCTCCACTAACATTGTAACTGCTATTTACGATTTCTATCTGAAAAGGCACGATTGCACGTCTGCTCATTAATCTTTCACCCTCTGCAAGTAACAAAAAGCTATAGGAGACAGAAAGAAAGACATTCTCTCTGAAAAACTTTCACTTTCTGAAACTCTTATTCCTTTACTTCAAAACCTTAATCTTCACACAATGGTGAAAGCTCATCCCATCGCTAAAATGAAGAGCAATGATCTTGAAATATTAAAAAATGATGGAATTGATGGAACTACAGAGATTGCGGCTCAAGAATGGACTAAGTTCTTCAGCATAAGCAAATTTATACATATTATAGGCTATGTTTGGATTTCCGCTTCAAACCTAAATTTGGTCAACAGAGGTTTTTTCACCTTTCACGTTGGATGAGATTTTTTTCACAAAAGTACCACCGTAAACCTATGTTTGCTACTGCAAACGGAAATCCAAACATGCAAATAAAATTAGGGAGTTCTGGTCAACTTGTGAGATCAACGCTGACGGTTCCATCACTGGCCATGCAAATGGTGCACCATTGACCATCACTCTGGCTCTTGTTGATGAAATAAAGTAAGCTTTAAACAAAGGGTTGGACAATTTCAAAAGCCTGAAATGGATAAAGGAAGACCTCTCACTAATAAAGATGTATTAGAGACAACTTGGGAAAATGTCGATCTGAAGAAGAATGAGACCAAACTAATGACCAACAAGGCTAGATTCTTCCTAGAGTGTTGCCACCATTTCATTCGTCCTGGATAACTTCTAATAAAGAAAATTTCAAAAATACAAATGACCATCGTCTATCACCTCCTCGATTACCTCCAAATCAACCTCCAATTCCTCGTCATGAAATATTTGAAATACTCTCTTCATAGGAATACAAAAATACCCTATGGAATGCTCTTTACTATGATCTTCAGACGCAATGATGTCCACATGCATGATGTACCTAAATTGTTTTCAAAACCTTTCACCACCGCCTACCACAAAGACAGAGGTAATGAACATGTTGGGAGGGAAAATCTTAATCCTACCATCATTATATGTTGTTTTTCAGAATCTACATACTTATAAGCTTCCTCATCACTGTCTCCAACTAAATTTACTCTGGCAGAGATTCGGTAAAAAAGAAAGCAAGAGTATAGCTTGACCTATACCAATGCTAGACTAGTCTCATTTGGAAAGTATGGCCAAGAAAAGAAAAGTGACTCAAGGGGATGTTAAGTCTCCAAGCGTTTGATATAGCTTTTTAACCCTAAGTTTTGATGAATCCAACATTCATAGAATGATTGAAATGAACCATATGAAGTCTGCTAATGAATCTATTTAAGTGTACAATTATCATATTTGAAAGACAGAAACTCAAATGGCAAAACACGCGTCTTCTCAAATAAAGCGTCTATCCAAGAAGATATGAAAGCATCTGAGTAGTTATAACTTAGAAGCGTCCACAAAGTTCACGTGTCTATCTAAAGTTTACACTGTTGGTGTAAGCCCTAATGACCAATCTTTTTCTGGATTATTTTTTTATCATGACATTGGTTTATATTATTTACAATATGAGGCATTTTTATTTATTATGTTATCTCTTTTATACATAATAAAGTCCTTAGAATAGTAAGTTCAGTTCAATAGAACATCAAGTGTGACTTGATCGTGAGACCTTATTGAACATTACGTAGTCAAGTATTATTATTAATTAGGACAACAATAATACATCGAGACTATTGTGTGAATAGACTGATAACCACATCTCACGGGTTATAGATATGAGATATCAAGTCTTCACATAGGTATAGATATTAGAGTAATGTTTATATTGGATAGACCCACTATGAGAATGCTACATAATAGTTATGGAAGTGTCATAAGCGCTTCTCATGGTAACCATAGTGAAGTGGTCCATCGACTTGAAGTCATTACGATTCCTACATGTGGAGTTGTACGCTTTGATGCTATCAAACATTATCTATAACAGGATAATCATAAAGGTAGTTATTGGGCTTGCAATTAATCATGTTGAGGGATGTGAGTGATATAGATAGGATTCGTCCCTCCTACATAACATGAGCAATGTCATGGGCCACTTGATAGAGTGAGATGTGAAAATGCATGGTCATGCTCAAATGGACCAATATGAGATATTGGGCTCGTTTATGATTAGACATCCACTCGAAGATCGAGGAACATATAATTGAACTTAACAAGGATGATACATTTATGCCTTATGTTCAATTATGACATATGGACGAAAGAACATTTACTACACGGTAAGTTGGTTCCAGTAAGGTTAAAATGGAATCACCGATTTTCTCATAAATTGGGTAGCAATGATGTATTGTCAGATGTCGTTCATTGTTTATAATATTTAATATAATAATAAATATATGATATTATTATAATATTTAATATTATTGCCAATTTAGTGGGAACCTATAAGGTCACACGCATAGAATAAATTGTTGGGGAGGAATTAATTAAATAAATATGATTTAATTAATTAATTCCACTTTGGGCTTGTAGTGGACAAGCCTGTTAGGGTTATGACAAGTAGCGTGAAGGAGCATTACTCTATAAATAGATAGTGTGCCTCCCTCACCACATAGTGAGTGATACACTCTTGTCACTAGACATATTAGTGAGACATACTTCACTCTTGACGTCGTGCCAAACCCTGTAGCTGCCAGCTAGCACAAGACATACTCTCCATCGGACGTTTGCTCGCGTCAACTGAGTAGAGGTGCTGCCCCTGTTGCGGCACTGGTGATTCGAATCAAACTTTAAGGATGGTTTTGAAAGCACGCTTCAATAGGTAAACACAATAGTCTTACGTGATTCTTGTTTTGTAATGCACGATCCATGGGGTATGGTTTTCTTTCGCCTTCAGGCATGATTTTAAAAGAGAATTGTCTCACGAATACCCAACAGTGGTATCAAAGCGTATGATCGCCATTGCCTTGAATTCCAAGTGCTTGTTTGCCTTGGTTGATAACATGTTTTATTGCTTTGAATGCGATTTAATTTTTGTGCATGTTACGTTGTTTGAACATATGTATGTTCTTGATGTTGTTTGGTGCTTTGATTCAATCACATAATATACCATGAAAGTATGTTATATATGTATATAATATGCCTATGAATCTGTTATATGCATCGTGGAGCGTTTGGGAACATTTATAGGATTTTTTTGGGTTCAAATTCGAACCCAGAATCCTGATGCGACACAGAGCACAGCCGTGCACCCATGCAGCACGGTCGTGCACCCTGCAATCAATGTCAGCGAGCACTAGCATGGGTCGTGCACTGTGCAACACGGTCGTGCATCCTTTTGCGCTTCTAGACCTCCGTTAGCGAGGATGGAGCACAGGCGTGCACCTTTGCAGCACGCCGTGCTGCTTTGTCAGAATGTATATGCAGTTTTGTTACTGTTTGATTTAATGTATTTAATTTAATGATAATAAATGGTTTATAATTATTGTTTGTTATTAAACATATTAAATCTGTGGGTATATGGTTATGACTTTAGTTTATGGTGTTTATTTATTTGGTAAATATGACCTGCATGTCGTGCCTTTTAAATTCCTTTTTTTATAAATATTGTGATTTCTCGAGTTGAAGAGGAGGCAACACCATATGATGACACCGGTGGGAGAGGCTTAAGAAGCTTGATCGAGGGTCAAAGTATTGTAATAGTTTAGATATTTAATTCCTGCACGTTAGGAGGCCATAACTGTTATACATTTCTTGTATGTTTATGTATGAGATATACGTTTATGTATAAGATGCATGAAATGTATGTATACATGTATGTCTTGTATGCTATATATGTCAGTTGAATGTATGATAGCATGTATGCATAGAGACGTTATGTATTAGATCACGTTAGGAGGCCATAACCGTTATACATTTCTTGTATGTTTATGTATGAGATGCATGAAATGTATGTATACATTTATGTCCTGTATGCTATATATGTCAGTTGAATGTATGATAGCATGTATGCAGAGAGACGTTATGTATGAGATACAACACCGATGAGATCACTTAATTAAATTCCCTCAAATTAATATTAAGTCTTAAATGCCTTCCGATCTGTGGCACTCGTCAAGGCCAGAATCTAATAAGTGTGGGTCTGCCAAAGCAGGGCACCTTGACTTATTTTGGTGAGTTGCGATGGGATAATAGTAATATCCAACTGCCAACCATTGGGCTTGACTTAACCGGGCCAAATTCAATAACATTGAAAGGCCTGGAGGCAAAGGAGATGGGCATCAATTTATTAGATAATTAGGAATAAGAGTTATTTACCCAACTGATCCATGAATTACATGAGATATAATTGGAAAGGAGTTTCCTACCGAAATAACTGAGTTTTGGGTGATCAGCCAAATTGACTCCGAACGAGGTGGAATATGGATCTTAATCCCATTATAAAATCTTCTAACGGGATTTTTCGAGTCAATGATGAGGGTCATTGATTTGAGTAAAATAGTATGAGCGTATTTAATAAAAGACCTTATTAAATATATTTAATGCATGATACTTATAGCTGCATATTTCTTTATGTAGATATACTCATGACATCTAACACATCTAGTAATCTATCATTGCGATCGGTCCTTGAAAAGGACAAACTATCTGGAACAAATTTTCTGGATTGGTATAGAAACTTGAGGATTGTCCTTAAGCATGAGAAAAAGTTGTATGTTCTTGAGGAACACCTTTATGAGGAGCCACAATTGCTTCTAGGGCTGAAAAAGATGCTTATAACAAGCATCAGGATGACGCCCTAGATGTCGGTTGCCCTATGCTTGCTACCACGATCTTTGAGCTTCAGAAGCAACATGAGAACATGGAGGCAAATGATATGATCAAACACCTCAAAATGTTCTACCAAAAGCAAGCAAGGCATGAGCGGTATGAAATTTCCCGAGTTCTTTTCCAAAGTAAACTGGAAGAGGGAAGCCCTGTGAGTCCTCATGTGCTTCAAATGATTGGGTACAATGAGAATCTCGAGAGGTTGGGTTTTCCTTTGGTCCAAGAGTTGGCCACTGATCTAGGTCTACAATCGTTGCCTGAGAGTTATAATCAGTTTGTCATGAATTTCAATATGAATGGTCTTGACAAAACTTTCCCAGAACTGTTAGACATGTTGAGAACTGTTGAACATAATGTTAACAATGGAAAGGGAAAGGCCATTATGATGGTCCAAACTGGAAAGGGCAAGAAGCGGCCCAAGAAGCCCATGAACAAGCAGAAAGGGAAAGGCAAAGGAAAATCCAAGCTTGGAACTTCTGGCTTGAAGCCTAAGGGCGGTGTGGCTAAGGAAGGCACTAGCTTCCATTGCGACCACACAGGACGTTAGAACAGGAACTACCAGAAATACCTAGAAGAGACTAAGAAGCTGAAGGGAAATGAGACTTTTGCTTCAAGTATTTATGTTATTGAGGTTAATTTATCTACTTCAGCATCTTGGGTATTGGATATTGGATGTGGTTCTCAAATTTGTACTAATGTGTAGATACTGAGAAGTAGTAGAAGATTGACCACGGGCGAAGCTGACCTACGAGTGGAAATGGAGCAAAAGTTATTGGATTAGCTGTAAGGACTTATGTATTGACTTTGCCATCTGAGCTTATTTTAGAACTTACTAATTGTTATTTTGTTTGGGCTATTAGTAGAAACATTATTTCTATTTCTTGTTTGGACAAGAAAGGTTTTCATATTATGATAAAGGACAAATATTATTCGCTTTATATGGATAATGTTTTCTTTGCTAATACACCTATGAGTAATGGACTTTATATTATTTACTGCTTCATTTATATTATTTACTGCATTTGGTTAAAAAGGAACAAGCTGAGATTTGATGATAAGTCTGTTCATATCTCTTCCATTCATAGCAAGATTTTGGCTAATGTTTCTCTTGTTGGCAGATTCAGTCCTAGCCATATGTCCAATTCCATGAAGGATTTTAATTTTCTCAAGTTCTTTAAAGTGGATATGAAGCCTCCTAAAGCCTTGAGTATCAAGCAGGTTGATTGGCACCCTCCTATTGGTCTTTGTATGAAGTGCAATACTGATGGTGCAGCTAGAGGTAGTCCTGGCCCTACTGCCTGTGGTGGCATCTTCAGAAATTCCAATTCGGATGCCTTTGGTTGTTTTGCTGAAAGCATTGGAATGTCATATGCTTTCAATGCTGAATTATATGGAGCTATGAGGGCTATCGAGATTGCTTATGAAAGGGTTGGCTCATGCTTTGGTTTGAATGTGATTCTTTGCTTGTGGTTCAAGCTTTTGAAAATCCTTCTCTTGTTCCTTGGCATTTAAGAAATAGATGGTGGAGATGTTTAGCTTTGATCTATCATATGAATTTCCATGTATCCCATATCTACAGAGAGGGCAACACTTGTGCTGATAGGCTTGCTTCCCATAGCATTGGCATTGAAGGTTTTTGTCGGTGGGATCTCTTGCCCTTTTTTATTAGGGATGACTTCTTTAGGAATAGAGTTGGTTTACCTTTTTATAGGTTTAAATAATTTTCTTTTGATCATGGGTTTTGGTTTATGTCCCCCCATGACTTCCTTGTACCTTTTTCATTTTATTATAATAAAATAGGGTACTCTTTTTCCTTTTGGTGTTTTTATCCCTAAGGAGGGTTTTGCACCTTAAGGTTTTAATGAGGCCCTTTTTTGCTTAAAAAAAATTGACTTTATATCCTTGATCTTGATACGCCCATATATAACATAAATGCGAAAAGGATCAAACCCAATGATTTGAAACATTCATATCTTTGGCATTGTCGTTTAGGCCATATAGGTGAGAAATACATCTCCAAGCTCCATAAGGATGAGCTCTTGGACTCATTTGATTATGATGTATGCGAATCTTACTTGTTGGGAAAGATGACTAATGTCCCATACACCGGTCAAGGTGAAAAGGCGAGTGATCTTTTGGGCTTGATGCATAGTGATGTATGTGCCCCTAAACAAATCTGCTAGAGGTGGTTTTTCTTAATTCGTTACATTTACTGAAGATTTCAGTGGATATGGATTTGTGTATCGCATGAAACACAAGTCTGAAACTTTTGAAAAGTTCAAAGAGTTCAAGAATGAAGTAGAGAACCAACTTGGCAAAAGTATTAAAACCATACGATCAGATCGTGGTGGTGAATACGTAAGTCAGGAGTTTGATGACTATCTAAAGGAGTGTGAGATAATATCCCAACTCACGCCTCCCGAGACACCACAATGGAATGGCGAGTCCGAAAGGAGGAATCGCACCTTGTTGGACATGGTACGATCTATGATGAGTCATTCAGACCTTTCAGACTCTTTCTGGGGATACGCTTTACTTATTGTTTTCACTCTTAATCGTTTCCATCAAAGGCGGTTGAAAAGACTCCATATGAGATATGATCGGACCGAAAACCTAGTCTACAATTTATGAGAATTTGGGGTTGTCAAGTCTATGTCAAACATCTAATGACTGATAAATTTGGACCTAAATCAGATAAATGTACTTTTGTGGGATATCCTAAGGAAACCAATGGCTAAAATTTCTACAATCCTTCTGAGGACAAAGTATTTGTCACTAGGACTGGAGTGTTCCTTGAGAAGGAATACATCTCCATAGGAGCCAGTGGGAGGAACATAGAACTTGGAGAAATCCAAGTACCACAAAATATTGATCCGCCAACTAAAGAACAGGATCTGGTTCTGCAAGATGTTGCAGTTCAACCAATGGTTCAAGTAACACAAGAATTGCGTAGATCTAACAGGTCACGTCACCAACCTGAGAGATATGGACTTCTCTTCACTCAAGAAGGTGATGTGTTGCTCATGGATCAAGATTCAAGATGAGCCTGTAACCTACCAAGAGGCCGTAATTGGCAAAAAATATGAGAAGTGGCCTGAGGCCATGGGATCTAAGATGAAATCCTCGTACACTAAACAGGTATGGACCTTGTTAGAGCCAGACGAAGGGGTAAAACCCATAAGGTGCAAGTGGGTTTTCAAGAAGAAGACTGGCGTGGATCTTTAAGGCGCGACTGGTCGCGAAGGGTTTCAAGAAAATTCATGGTTTTGACTATGATGAGACCTTCTCCCCAGTTACAATGCTGAAATCCGTTCGAATCCTACTTGCTATTGCTGTATACTATAACTATGAGATCTAACAGATGGATGTCAAGATTGCATTCCTTAACGGGAATCTTCTCGAGGATGTGTACATGACACAGCCTGAGGGTTTTATTGACCCAAAGGATGCTAGAAAGGTATATAAGTTGTAGAGATCCATTTATGGATTAAAGCGAGCTTCCAGAAGCTGGAATCTTCGTTTTGATGAGACTGTGAGACAGTTTGGATTTATCAAGAATGAAGATGAACCTTGTGTACAAGAAGGTTAATGGGAGTGTGATTATCTCTCTCGTATTGTATGTAGATGACATACTACTTATCGGAATTGATATCCCTACGCTACAAAATGTGAAAACATGGTTTGGGATTTGTTTCTTGATGAAAGACTTAGGCGAGGCTTCCTATGTGTTAGGACTCAGAATCTATAGAGAAAGATCGTTGAAGTTGTTGGGCCTTAGTCAGAGTACATATGTTGATAAAGTGCTTAGGCGCTAAGCGCTTTAACATGCATGATTCCAAGAAGGGACTATTGCCTATGCCACAAAGCGTATACTTGTAAAAAGGGACATTTCCCTATTGCATCGGATAAGAGTGAACGCATGAGTAAGATTCCATATGCTTCAGCAATTGGATCTATCATGTATGCCACGCGACCAGATGTTTCGTATGCTTTGAGCATGACGAGCTGGTACCAATTTGATCTCGGTGAGAGTCACTAGATTGCGGTCAAGAATATCCTCAAGTACTTGAGAAGAACTAAGGATTCATTCTTGGTCTATGGTGGTGAAGAAGAGCTCATTGTAAAAGGTTACACCGATGCTAGCTTCCAAACCGATAAAGATGATTCCAGATCGCAGTCTCGATTCGTGTTATGTCTAAATGGTGGCGCTGTAAGCTGGAAGAGTACAAAGCAGGAAATAGTTGCCGATTCTACTACAGAGGCTGAGTATATTGCTGCCTCCAATGCTATAAAGGAGGCCGTTTGGATCAGGAAGTTCATTGTTGAACTTGGTATAGTTCCTAGCATTGCGGACCCAATTAACCTTTATTGTGATAATGATGGTGCAATTGCGCAAGCCAAGGAACCCAGATCTCACCAGCGGTCCAAACATATACTGAGGCGCTTCCATCTCATTTGAGATATCATCAATAGAGGAGATGTGAAGATATGCAGAGTACCAACATTGGATAATGTCGCAGACCCGCTGACCAAGGCTTTTGCTTAGCAGAAGCATGATGCTCATAATAGATCGAAGGGTATTAGGTTTAAGCCCGATTGGCTCTAGTGTTAGTGGAAGACTATTGGCATAAGCCCTAGTAGCCAATCTTTTTCTGGATTATTTTGTATCATGACATTGGTTTATATTATTTATAATATGAGATATTTATGTTTATTATGCTAGATCCTTTATAAATAATAAAGTACTTAGAATAGTAGGTTCAGTTCAATAGAATATCAAGTGTCACTTGATCGTGAGACCCCGTTGAACATTAGAACACTATTCTTAAAATATCCGTAGTTAAGTATTCTTGTTAATTAGGACAACAATAATACATTGAAACTATTATGTGTGAAGACTGATAACCACATCTCACGAGTTATGGATATGAGATATCAAGTCTTCACATAGGTATATATATTAGAGTAATGTTTATACTGGATAGACCCACAATAAGAACGCTACATAATATTTATGTAAATGTCATAACAGCTTCTCATGGTAATCATAGTGAAGTAGTCCTTCGACTTGAAGTCACTACGATTCTTACATGTGGAGTTGTAGGCTTTGATGCTATCAAACGTTATCTGTAACTGGATAATCATTTAGGAAGTTATTGGGCGTGCAATGAATCATGTTCAGGGATATGAGTGACATAGGTAGGATTCGTCCCTCCTACATAATAGGAACAATGTCATGGGCCTCTCGATAGAGTGAGATTGAAAATGCATGGCCATGCTCAAATGGGACAATATGAGATATTGGGTCCGTTTGTGATTGCACATCTACTCGAAGATCGAGGAACATATAATCGAACTTCACAAGGATGTGACATTTATGTCTTGTGTTCAATTATGACATATGGATGAAGGAAAATTTACTACACGATAAGTTAGTTACAGTAAGGTTAAAATCGAATCACCGATTTTCTCATAAATTGCGTAGCAATGACCTATTGCTAGATGTCGTTATTTGTTTATAATATTTGATACTATAATTAATATGTGATATTATTATAATATTTAATATTATTGTCAATTTAGTGGAAACATATAGGGTCAAACGCATAGCACAAATAATTGGAGGGGAATTAATTAAATAAATATGATTTAAGTAATTAATTCCACTTTGGGCTTGTAGTGGAAAAGCCCATCAGGGTTATGGCAAGCAGGGTAAAGGAGCATTACTCTATAAATAGATAGTGTGCCCTCCACACCACATATTGAGTGATACACTCTTTTCACTAAACACATTAGTGAGACATACTTCATTCTTGATGTCGCGCCAAACCCTGTAGCCGTCAGCTAGCACAAGACGCATTCTCCATCGGACGTTTGTTCGCGTGCACTGAGTAGAGGTGCTACCGCTGTTGCGGCATTGGTGATTTGAAGCAAGCTTTAAGTATCGTTTTGAAAGCACACTTCAAGAGATAAACACAATAGCCTTACGTGATTCTTGTTTTGTAATGCGCGATCCATGGGGTATGGTTTTCTTCCGCCTTGAGACATGAATTTAAAAAAGGATTGTCTCACGAAAACCCAACATAGACAAAGACTCCAGTCAAGCGTCTACTTCAAAGAACTTCACGCGAAAGTCAAGTGTGTAAAGCAACGCTCCAAGCATCCAATACAAAGCCATCTAAAGTATCTCCTCAACAAGTGTCTTGACCCTTCCTTCTTGACGAGCTGATCACAAGAAACATTGAATATGTAATGGACATATTTAATAGAGTTTTTAAAGATTTCAAGTTATACGAGGATAAATTCCTTAAAGTCAAAAGGAATAAAGTAATATCACTGCTTCATAGTACCTAACACGACACCTTTAGTACGCAACAATGTCACTTTACAACTGCTTATCCAGACTAATTGAACTAAAGAGGTAATTCGCGTGGCACAAGACACTCATGTTATTCTGAACACGTTGCTGCTCTGATAAAGATGTTTATCTCTGTACAATAGTATCTTCAACATTCTTCAACCATTTAATGCTTCATCAGAACGACTCTGTTGCATTAATGGTCTCTTAGAAGATTTGAAGTAAAGCAAGTGTGAAGAAAGAATGTCAAATAACAGATTTATTGCTACGAAGACTACATATATAAGACCTTGGAGAATTGAAGACATCTCCCAACGAACTAAACAACTCTCATTTATTGCTAAAGCTTTATTGAGTTCATAAGCCTTCATTATTTCATTTACTTCTCAATCATTTGCAATCTTTAAGAGAAGTTATTGCACAATCATACCTTCTAGGCTTCATATTCACTCTTTGAGTGTAATCTAATTGACTTGCCTTGTATTTCGAAGCTGCTGCTTCAAAACAAAATCTTTCATTTGTGAAGCTTAAAGAGGCTAACTGAAGAATACTTGTTAAGCCTGAAGAGGCTAGGTGTGTAAACAATACTCGTCTTGTTGAGCTTGGAGAGGTTAGGTATGCAAAAATACTTGAGTCTTTAACTTGGTCAGTTATAGTGAAACTATTGGTTTAGCCAAGGACTAGGAGTAACCCAAGGTTGAGGGTGAACCAGTATAATTGCTTTGTGTGATTATCTCTTTCCAAAAATCTTAAATATTGCTTTATAAGTTTGTCTATTATCTAACCAGGGGTTAAATATATTTATCTAAACAAGCCTTTGTTTTCTTCAAAGTTGTTTTAATCTATCTATTTCAAACACTTGTCTCAGACAAGTCATAAAAATCCTTCAGATACATCCAAGCGTCTGTAAGCTATTCTCTGTCGTATGCTATTTTATGTTTACAAAAAGAAAATCTATTTTTACCAAAAAGTTTTAGGTAAACACCATTCAACCCCCTTCTAGTATTTAATTTGGCTATTTCAGTTGGTATAAGAGCTCCGTCTGTAGGTTGAGCAGCTTAACAAGTGTTGACGAAATGTTCTTGGAGAAACAAAAACTTATATGGACGAACAAATTGCTAGATATCTGGGAGGAGCACCCGCAACATAAGGATTTGATGTGTGAAATCCATAAGTGTACGATTTCGTTGTCAAGTAATAAAAAGATCGAACCTCAGGGACCGTGATTATGACTACCAATTAATTAGAAAATTGATGTACCAAACAATAAATAATAATAGTTTTTTGAGAGAACCAAGTAACAAATTGGGAATTGTAAGTAGCAATTAAATAAAAGCACTAATTAAAAAGCAAGTAATTAAAATTGGGATTTTCAAATATGAAATGCAATTTCCAAGAATTGGGTTACCAAAATATCTGATTATACTTCTAAATTGACTACCCTCTTATTAATATTAATATTCTTTGAAGGTGAATTTATCTTAAAATAGTTAATGTTCCCTCTTGAGATAAAAAAATTATGCCCAATTAAACCAACTCCTACTCTCGTTATAATTGAATTCAAATTGAATTCATTACAATTTGTGATAATTCAATGGAATCCTCGAAGGGCCGCATATAACTCTCATGATTTAAGTCCTAAGTTCAACTCCTATAGATCTAATACCTGGGTTCACTTCTCAATTCCTCCTTGGAATATCTATGACATGCAAATATGTGGCCAACAAATTCACAAGGATTAATGCAATAGGAATCAAATCAAAGGCAAATGAAATTAACAAAAAGGAAAAACATCAATTCATAAAATATATCAGGTCATGGGCATAGCCCAAATTCCTATAAATAAAATAACTACTCAAGTATTGTCATAGTCATAACAATCTTGATCAAAGAAAACATAAAAACAACCAAAAGGGAAAGAGAGAAGAGATGAGAGAAAAGAGAAATCCTAATTCCTAAGCCAAAACCTCCAAAGGCAATGTTAAGGATCCAAAATTTTGAGTCTAAACAACTGACAACTCTAAGAAATAAGAGTTGCTACTATCCTTTTAGCTTAATCATTGTTCCTGTTTTGATTAAATTTCGAAAAGAAATTCAAAATTTGTTTGATTGAGTAAATATCTGTTTGAATATGATTAAATGCGAAAAAACTGTGAATTCTGATCTATTATTGCTGAAGGTTTAATTTAGTTTTGAGCAAGCTTTTAATGATGTTTTGGAATGCTGCAGCTTCTGGGGAGCAACTCACTACAAGATAAAATCATTTCCTGCTCAGCTAATGCCCACTAGAAGACAAAATACCTGTTGCGCTGTGCAAAAAGGAAGAGAGAGAATACAATGCAGCAGCCGTGTGTACTTGGGAATTGGGCCAAAGAATATTTTAGGAATAAATACCTAATTTGGTCCCTGAAATTGTATGGTCGTATCAACTTAATCGTCCATATTATCAATATTCCAAAATGATCATTGGAATTGCAAAATGTAGCAAATGCATCCCTGACATTATTCACTTAGTTTCAAATGCATCCCTGATATTACCAACTTAATGTCATTATAGTCCATGCAAATACCAACGGAGGGACGAATCAGATTAAGTTTCTGCAATTCCAGGGATCATTTTGGAATATTGATAATGTGGGGGACTAAGTTGATATGACCCTACAATTTCAGGGATCAAATTGAGTATTTAATCAATATTTTATTATCTGAATTTTGTAAAAGCCCAAAGAGTGAGGCATGAGAGAGAGTGTAACCCTATTTTGGGAGCTAGTAGAAATAGTGAGTGTGACCTTACTTTCAGGGTCAGCCCTGTACTGTGTAGAAGCCGTCAGCTCCATTGTCCTCTCTGTAATTTTGTGTACGCATTATGCCTTTATTTTCCATTTCTTTTGCTTGTTTTCTCTTTAAGCTCATTATGAGCTAATTTCCCTTAGTTAGGATTCTGCGAATTTGTAATTGATACTTAAGTGTGATTTATGCAATAGATGTTACTCATTTTCCTCTTCTCTGCGTGAATGCTTATTTTAGTTTAGATTGATCAACTAAGCTAAGATACTAGCACGCTAAGTTTGGAAAAAAAATTAGTTAGTGAACTTGTTTGGAGGATAAAGATAAAATAATTAATTGAAAAATTAATTGTGTTGAATGAGCTAGGAATAGCCTTCAAGTCTTTAAGTAGCTGGACGTATTTATCTGAAGCTGAGGGAAATTAATTTGAACTTAGGAATAAGAAGCTTTTAATAAACTCAGTTCTACTGCTAGAAAGCAAATCTTAATTCCGGGACTAAATGCTGTAGCATCCTAAAGCATAAATTATCCTGAAGTTAACATTACAAAGGACTAGAATCCTAGCTGTTTCTACCTCTGTTTTAGAACAACCAATTATAGCTATAATTAATTCCTTGCATTTATTATTTACTGTTCTGATACCCAATTACTCCATTTATTTTACATGCTCAAAATTACTCTTTATTTTATTAAGCTAAGGAGAAAAAGTTAAGCTAGAATTTGTATTCAAATCATTTAAATCCTCGTGGGAACAATCTTTATTCACACTTTATTACTTGTTTGACTGTGTACACTTGCACATATCACTATAATATCCCAACAAGTTTTTGGCGTCATTGCTGGGGATTGACAATGGAGTTGAATATTTAAATTCCGAGTTTACTTTTCTATTTAGCTAGTGCTGAAAAGTGTTGTGTGCTTTGCTCAGTAACAGGTACTAAATCTGTATGCGCAACAAAGTTACACCTGAGTTCCACATTGACCTGGAGATAGAGAAAACAGCAAAAAGGCTAAGCAAGAGAACTAAAGAACAAAGAGCTTGAGATCAATACTCTGTCTTAGGCTTCGTGGCTCATATTCTTGTAAATGAGGATGAGCAACCTGGAATGATCGAGATGGCTAGTGACAGGGATAGGCCCATCAGGGGCTATGCTGTGTTTGATCCTCAAACCATGAATACTGGGATAGTGAGGCCAGAAATCACCACTCAGCAGTTTGAATTCAAACCTATGATGTTCCAAATGCTTCAAACTGTTGGGCAGTTCAGTGGTGCGCCTACTGAAGACCCTCATTTACATCTGAGGCAATTTCTAGAAGTGGCTTGCAATTTCAGGACCCTTGGGGTGAGTGAGGATTCATTCAAGTTGAGGCTTTTCCCTTACTCCCTTAGGGATAGAGCTAAGACTTGGTTGGACTCATTGGAACCTAACTCCATCACTTCTTGGAATGCCTTAGCTGAGAAGTTTTTGACCAAGTACTTCCCTCCTATCAAGAATGCAAAGATGATGAGAGACATCACTGCATACAGGCAAAATGATGATGAAACTTTATATGATACTTGGGAAAGATACAAAGGTCTGCTGAGGAAATGCCCACACCATGGAATACCAGCTTGCATTCAGTTGGAGACTTTTTACAATGGGCTGGCGCCTCCTTCAAAACTAATGTTAGATGCTTCATCTGGAGGTGCCCTGTTGACTAAATCTTACAATGAAGCATTTGAGCTAATTGAAAGCATAGCTGCTAATAGCTATCACTGGCCTACAGTGAGAACTAATTCTTCCAAAACTGCAGCCGGTATGCATGAAGTTAAGGAGATAACTGTGATGTCTGCTCAGTTAGCTACTATTACAAACATGTTGAAGAACCTGACTACTATAAATGCAAGCTAGGGACCTGTCATGACTGAACCAGTAGCTGCAGTAGAGACAATATCATGTGTATTCTGCGGTGAAAAACATCTATTTGAAGAATGTCCCAACAACCCTGTTTCAGTGAATTATGTGGGAAATAGGGGCAATCAATATTCCAATAATTATAATTCCGGATATAGGCATCCTCATCCAAATTCCAACTACAGCAATCACAACACTTTGAATCTTCCTTTTGGCCATGTTCCACATCAAAATCAGCAGCAAGGGCAGAACACTCAGCAGCAAACTCAAGTCTCAGCTAAAGAACCTTCTCTTGAGGCTATTCTGAAGGCTTTTATGACTGAAACTAAGATTCAAATTCAGATCAAGGGGTAGCTATGAGGAACTTGGAAAATCAAGTGAGTCAGTTGGCCACTGCACTCACCAATAGGCCAACTGGTACCCTCCCTGCATCTACAGAAACTCCATCCTCTTCAATTGAAAAAGGGCAGGAACAAATCAAGGTCATAAATATGAAAAGTGGTAAAGAGTTGCCAGATGTTGTAGCAATTTAGTAGAAAGCAACTAAGAAGACTGAAACAGCTGAGCTAGAAAAGGAAATTCCTGAGGTAATCCCAGTAGCTGAAGATGAAATGCAGGACATTCCTAGGCATAAGGAGACCAAATTGACTCTAGAGATACCACCTCCACCATTTCCACAAAGGTTGAGAAAGACAGCTCAAGAAAAGCAATTTAACAAGTTTTTGGAAATCCTGAAGCAGCTGCATATAAACATACCTTTGGTTGAAGCCCTGCAGCAGATGCCTAATTACACCAAATTCAAGAAGGATATCCTTACAAAGAGAAAGAGGTTGGGAGAATTTGAGACAGTGGCAATGACAAAGGAGTGCAGCCAGCTGTTGCAGAACAAGATTCCTCAGAAAATGAAAGATCCGGGCAGTTTTACAATCCCTTGTTCTATAGGGAATACTTATTGTGGAAAAGCTCTGTGTGATCTTGGAGCTAGCATTAATCTGATGCCTATGTCCATTTTCAAGAAACTGAAGATTGGTGAAGCCAAACCTACCACTGTTACTTTACAACTTACTGACAGGTCTATTGCTTACCCAGAAGGAAAAATTGAAGATGTTCTAATCAAGGTGGACAGATTTGTATTTCCATTGGACTTCATTATCCTTGACTTTGAGGTTGACAAGAAAGTCCCATTATCCTTGGAAGACCTTTTCTTGCAACCGGGAGAACATTGATAGATGTACAGAAAGGAGAACTCACTATGAGGGTGAATGATCAGCAAATGACTTTCAATGTTTTTAATGCACTACATTATCCTGATGAGGAAATGGAAAGTTGTTCCATTATTACTGGTATTGAATTTCTGGTGCAAGAGCAACTGATGGTATCAGGGCAAGAATTGGAGCAGGAATTTGAACTGAATGAGGGAACTAATTCTGGAAATGAAGAGTTAAAGCTGCTAGTTGAAGTGAATTTGCCACATAGATTTTGGATTAGAAAATATGAGTCTTTAGATGTATCTGCAGACACCGTCAAGGAGAATGTACACTCTATTGAAAGGCCTCCCACCCTTGAATTGAAGCAACTACCTTCTCATCTGAAGTACGCCTATCTTGAAGTCCAGGAAACTCTTCATATCATCATCTCTTCTTTCTTAAGTTCTGAGCAAGAAGGTAGTCTTATCTCAGTTTTGAAGAGGCAAATGAAAGCTATTGGATGGCAAATGGCAGATATTAGAGGAATCAGTCCTAGCTTTTGTATGCACAGAATTCTGTTAGATGAAGATGCCAAGAACAATATTGAAGGCCAGAAAAGACTGAACCCGATAATGAAAGAAGTGGTGAAGAAAGAGATCATCAAATGGCTAGATGCAGAAATTATTTACCCCATTTCAGATAGTGTGTGGGTAAGTCCTGTGCAAAAGAAAGGAGGAGTCACTATGGTAAAAAATGAGAAGAATGAGCTGATTCCTACAAGGACAGTCACAGGTTGGAGGATATGTATGGACTACAGAAAACTGAACAAGGCCACAAGGAATGACCATTTTCCCTTACCATTCATAGATCATATGCTTGATAAGTTGTTTGGGAGAAACTTTTACTGTTTCCTAGATGGCTATTCAGGCTACAATCAGATAGCAGGGGCACCCGAAGATCAGCAAAAGACCATATTTACTTGTCCATATGGTACATTTGCTTTCAAAAGAATGCCTTTTGGGCTCTGCAATGCTCCAGCAACCTTTCAAAGGTGCATGATGGCCATTTTTTCTGATTTTATTGAGAAGACTATGGAGATTTTCATGGATGATTTCTCAGTGTTTGGAGATTCATTCATGGGATGCTTGGACAATCTAGAGCAGGTGCTGGACAGATGTGAAGAGACCAATTTAGTTCTAAATTGGGAGAAGTGTCATTTCATGGTCAAAGAAGGCATTGTGCTAGGCCACAAAGTGTCAAAGAAAGGCTTAGACGTGGACAAAGTTAAAATTGAGGTGATTGAAACACTTCCCCCACCCAATTCTGTTAAGGGCAGCAGAAGTTTCTTAGGACATGCGGGGTTCTATAGGAGATTCATCAAAGATTTTTCTAAAATATCCAAGCCACTGTGCAAACTGCTGGAGCATGATAGTGCATTTGACTTAACAGATGAATGCTTATCAGCTTTTGAAACTCTGAAGAGGGCTTTGATCACTGCGCCTGTAATAGTAGCTTCAAACTAGGAAAAACCATTTGAGTTGATGTGTGATGCAAGTGATTTTGCAGTGGGAGATGTGCTAGGCCAAAGGCATGAAAAGATTTTCCATACTATCTATTATGCTAGCAAGACCCTCATTGATGCTCAGATCAACTACACCACTATAGAAAAAGAGTTACTGGCAGTTGTATTTGCTTTTGACAAGTTCACACCCTATTTGGTGGGGACCAAGGTGGTGGTATACATAGATCAAGCAGCCATCAAGTATCTCATTGACAAGAAGGATGCAAAGCCAAGGCTTATCAGATGGGTGCTTTTGCTTCAAGAGTTTGATTTGGAGATCAAAGACAAGGAGGGAATTGAAAATCAAGTAGCTGATCATCTCTCCAGAATTGCTGAATAAGGAGACACCAAGCCTCCAGGAGAAATCAAAGAAAATTTTCTTGATGAACACCTTTTACTGATTGAAAATGCTGCAGCACCCTGTTACGCTGACATTGTGAATTTCCTGGTCAGTGGGGTAATTCTTGTGGAAATGAACTCTCAACAGAAAAGAAGGTTTCTGCATCAAGTTAAACATTTTTACTGGGATGAACCTTTTCTGTACAAAAGATGCCAAGACCATATCATGAGGAGATGTGCTATTGATGAAGAGATGCATGATATTCTTAATGATTGACATGCTGCTCCTTATGGAGGCCACTTTGGAGGAAAAAGAACAGCTGCTAAAGTCCTACAATCCGGGTACTTCTGGCCCACTATGTTCAGAGATGCTCAAGAATTTGCTAGGAGCTGTGATAGATGTCAAAGGGTGGGGAATATTTCCAATAAACAAGAATTGCCACTCAACACCATTTTGGAGATTGAACTATTTGATGTGTGGGGGATAGATTTCATGGGGTCATTCCCGGTTTCATTTGGAAATACCTACATCCAAGTAGCAGTTGATTATGTCTCCAAATAGGTGGAGGCAGTAGCTTTGTCCTCCAGTGATGCCAGAGTAGTCACCAAGTTTCTGTACAAGAATATCTTTACCAGGTTTGGCACTCCTAGAGCTATAATCAGTGATGAAGGCTCTCATTTTTACAACAAGTTGTTTGCTAATTTGCTTGCAAAATATGGAGTGAAACATAAGGTGGCTACTGCATATCACCCTCAGACCAGTGGTCAAGCTGAAGTGTCCAACAGAGAGCTCAAAAGGATCCTTGAAAAAATGATGAATCCTTCCACGAAGGACTGGTCTTTACACTTAGATGATGCTCTCTAGGCCTACAGGACTGCATTCAAGACCCCAATTGGCATGTCCCCTTACAGATTGGTTCATGGCAAAGCTTGCCATTTGTCAATCGAGCTGAAACACAAGGCATTCTGGGCCATAAAGAAGTTGAATTTTGATGCACAAGCGGCTGGAGAGGCACGATTGTTGCAGCTGAATGAACTTGAAAAGTTCAGGTTGTTTGCTTATGAAAATGCTGAAGCATACAAGAGCAAGGTCAAGGCCTGGCATGATCAGAAAATCCAGCCCAGGGAACAAGTTAAAGGCATGCAAGTGTTTCTGTTTAATTCTAGATTAAATCTATTCCCTGGGAATATAAAATCAAGGTGGTCTGGACCCTTCAAATTGGTCAAGATATACCCTCACGGAGCTGTGGATTTGTTGGATGAAAGCTCTGGTAGGGAGTTCAAAGTTAATGGCCAAAGGATGAAGCAATATTGGGGTAAGCCTTATGCAAGGAACAAGGCCACCATTCATCTCACAGACCCTTAACCACAAGTGTGGAGTGAGGCTGAAGGATGGTAAACCAAGCGCTACTGGGAGGTAACCCAGCTTTATATCCTTTTGCTTAATTAGTTCATTTTAATTTTAGTTTAATTTTAATTTCATTTTCTTCTGTGTTACTTTAGTTTAAATAAATAAATGTTGTTAACCTGTGTTATAGCAGGCTATAATATATGTTGGGTTCTAAAGGTTGTGCTGGGGGTTGGGTCATGTCAAGTCAAGCCCATTGTTCAACTTGAAGAATTTTGAAGTCCAAATTTAAACAACTGAAGAGTTTTTTGGGAGGGGAAAAGTTACAAAAATCGTGGGGAATGTAACTAGTCTGCAACCACCCACTTAATGCCACCATTCTCTCCACCACTCACATCCATCCCTAACTTCTCACCTCAACCTATTAAAGCTACTGTCATCTTGCCCTAACCCCGCACACAACCCCACTCTTCTTGTCTGTCTCACCCATCTCTGTCTATCACCATCGATTAAACCCTTTTTCTGTCACTTCAAACACCATGGAAAAGACATGAGCGGAGTCATCCAAGAGGCCCGTTACCACCTTTTCCTCCTCTTCTGGTGAGGAAGCTGATAAGCTATTTGTGGATGAAGAAGGGAGGCTGAAATATGAGAAAGAAATCAAGAAGCGGAATATCCATCTGGAGAAGGGTTTCTTCCTTATAGATTCCCCACACTATGGGCTCACAGAGGATGTAGCTGAGCTCATTGACCACCACAACTGGAAGAAGTTCTCTGCTCACCCGAGAGACCCCATCATCCCCTTTGTTAGAGTTTTATGCAAATCTCCCTTCACCCCAACAAAAATACGTGATAGTGAGAAATTGCAAGGTATCTTTCTCTGCCCCTAATTTGAACAGAAGGTGGGGCTTGAAGGATGTTTAGGTTGAATACCTCGACCTGTTGAAGAATGCTGAAGAAACAGAACTGAATGACATGATGAGGGAAGTCACAGTGGAGGGACCAGACTGGATTCAAACTGATGAAAATTGGAAAATAGCAAGGCCTGATCTCACTCCCCTGGCTAAAGTCTGGTACCATGTGATTAGAACCAAAATTTTCCCACTGCACACTTAGAAACAGTGAACAAGGAGAGGCTAGTCCTCTTGTACTGCATCTTGAAAAAGAAGAAAATAGAAGTGGGCCAGTTGGTTGAGAGGGAAATTATTTCCTGTGCATTCAAAAAGAAGGGACTGCTGTTTTTCTCCTCCCTCATCACCTCCTTGTGCTTAAAATGTGGAGTAAAGGCCCTGCCTGAGGATGAAATCAAGGACAATAAGGGGCCATTAATTGGCTAGCTATCAAACGCTTCAGAGCTTCAACATCAAAGGTGCAAGGTTCAGTTCCTCCATCTGGGTAGCAGGATCACCTAGATGATGTGAACACAAAAGTGGATCTCTGCTGCCAAATGCTACAGCATAGTTTGAAGCAGCAGCAACTATTTTGGGAGTTTTCCAACAAGCAGCATTTGTGTATGCAAAGGACCCTTGGCATCAACAGGCTGAGGCAAGGCAGCTTTCCTCTCCTATTCCCTGAGGCCATCTTTGAGCCATTCAAGTACTCTCCCCCTGACCCCATCAAACCAATTGAACCTGCAAAGGAGCCTATGCCTACTAACCCTCCTGTACCAGAGCACGACTCTGCCATCCCCACTAACAACCCCAATGTGCCTACACCTGAGCCTGAAGTTCCTCCTATGCAACCTACTGCTAGTGATCGTTCAACGAATAACAATGAGATCAGTTCTGAATGGACACCTCCAACGCCTCTAAGAGATCCAGCACTAGCATAAGCAACTAGCATTGACAAGGGCAAGAAGAAGATGGCTTAAGCTGAGCCTACAGCTCCTCCCCCACTCAAGAAAGGAAGAATTAAGCACACAGCTCCTCATAGGAAAAGGAAAAGGAAAACCAGAGAAGAGAGGGAAGTTGAGAGGGCTGCTACTAAAAGAAGTGAGAGCTCAGAGGATGATATCCCTCTGAGGGATAAAATGGAAAGCATAAAAGATGCCAAGGCTCAGGCAAAGAGTGGAGGGGCTGCTTGGAAGCTAATCAAAAGCTCAGTGATGAGGTGGAAATCACCAAAGCAGTTCCAGCAACTGGCAGGCCCACAATGAAGCAGCTGACCAAAGGAGGCAAGACCAGGAGCAGTGCAAGATTGGCTTAGCCTTGAGCATAAGTTCTACCCTAAGTGCTGCAGCATGCTGCAGCATCCACTGACCAGGATCCCACTCTTTTTAAATCTCTCTCTTTAGTTTAATGTTTTAGTTTTTGTTCGTTACCAGTAGCTGTTTGTTTGCTTGTGTAGTTAGTGGAAATATGTCTGCCCCCACTATTTTAATAGGAATTGTGATTAATGGAGAGTGGGGGCCCTTTTTGAAAGAAATACTAAATGAATGAATGAACGGTGTTTGGCTGTCCATGTGCATCTGATGAAGATAAGTTGTTTTTGTGTGTTTACAATGCATGTACAACACTGTAATACTCTGAATCAATACTTTGCCACCACAATATCCCTAGCTTAGAAAATGAACTTACAAGAAGGACTTCATTCAATGTCACCAATCAATTGGGGACTTGGGTTGCAAAGACCCTTATCCAAGGACGAGAGGGTAAATTTTGCATTAGATTTCAACCTAAGTTTGGGGGTGAGTGAGATTGAAAGTGATGTTGTAGCACTCTAAAACATCAATCCTGTGAGCTTTTGGGCTTCAGAAGATTCATTCATGTGTTTTCTCTGCAGAACTTGCCTTATTTCTGTGATTGATTGCATATATCATTGATGCACACAAATTGGCTTGAGACACTAATGTTGTTTTAACTACTAAGACTTAAAAGGCCAACCCTGCAATATTACCCTTTTTGAACCCCTTTGAGCCTGAGACCTTTTTGTTTGTATTTAGCCACATCACATTCCCAGGTTCCCTGCAAAACAATGTAATACCCTGTGTAAGTGGAGTTTGGGAATGTTGTCCAGCTATTCTATGAATATAGTCACTTACCAATGTGGTTGAGGACAACCATCGGTATAAGTTTGGGGTGGTACATATGCAACAAAAGGAGGAAGGAATAGGCACATCAAATGAACAATGTGAAATTTGAAGAACTGAAACAATGTGAAATCTAAAAAAAAAAAAAAAAAAAAAAAAAAAGATAGTAAAGTGTGTTGACAATCAAGTGGTCTTTCCTTCCTCTATCTTATTCAAGAAAGCAGATCAAGAAAGTATCCGTCCTTGTCATCAGAATTTGGGGTAGAAATATAGAAATGCCCAAGTTTGGGGGGTGATGTGGACAAGAGACCTTGAACTCCACCTAATTAAGCTACTGTCCGAAATGTACCAAACCTGAATCTTAGCCTCATTACAACCCATTAAAGTCCTCTTGCGGTGTGCAATTTTTATTTGTGCTTTTGATTGTTAGAAATTTGTCAAGCCTATGATAGAGTTGCATGTGAATGAAGATTGAGTGAAACACCAAAACAGAACATAAAGTAGAGTGAGTTGAGTGATATGACAAATCCAAGATTGTGCTAAGCCTCTGTTCTTAGGAAGATAATCTGTTAAGTCTTCATCCCTAAATCCAAAGGATATTTGGAAAATGCAGCTAAGACTCTATTGAGAGGTGGTTTGGTTGGAGTTCCTTGTTGAAACTGAATTAACAGCTTAGAGAGCACACACACACTTGAAAAAAAAAAAGTATCTTGTGTTGAGCATGTTTCTGAAAAATGCATCTGAGGACTGCCATGGACTTTGCTTATACTGTTCTGATTTCGTTTTTGCTTGCTGAATGTCATTACTTGAGGACAAGCAATGGTTCAAGTCTGGGGGTGTGACAACTCTAAGAAATAAGAGTTGTTACTATCCTTTTAGCTTAATCATTGTTCCTGTTTTGATTAATTTTGGAAAAGAAATTCAAGATTTGTTTGATTCAGTAAATATCTGTTTGCATATGATTAAATGCGAAAAAGCTGTAAATTCTGATTTGTTATTGCTGAATGTTTGATTTAGTTTTGAGCAGGCTTTTAAAGATGTAATTACTGAAGGAATTGCTCTGGGATGTTTTGGAATGCTGGAACTTCTGGGGGGCAAGTCACTACAAGATAAAATCATTTCTTGCTCAGCTAATGCCCACTAGAAGACAAAATACATGTTGCTCTGTGCAAAAAGGAAGAGAGAATACAATGCAGCAACCGTGTGTACTTGGGAATTGGGCCAAGGAATATTTTAGTATTTGAATTTTGTAAAAGCCCAAAGAGTGAGGCATGAGAGAGAGTGTAACCCTATTTTGAGAGCTAGTACAAATAGTGAGTATGACCTTGCTTTCAGGGTCAGCCCTGTACTGTGCAGCAGCCGTCAGCTCCATTGTCCTCTCTGTAATTTTGTTTACGCATTATGCCTTTATTTTTCATTTCGTTTGCTTGTTTTATCTTTAAGCTCATTATGAGCTAATTTCCCTTAGTTTGGATTTTATGAATTTGTAATTGTTACTTAAGGGTGATTTATGCAATGGATGTTATTCATTTTCCTCTTCTCTGCGTGAATGCTTATTTTAGCTTGGATTGATCAACTAAGCTAAGATACAAGCTCGCTAAGTTTGGAAAAACTTAGTTAGTGGACTTGTTTAGAGGATAAAGATAAAATAATTAAATGGAAAATTAATTGTGTTGAATGAGCTAGAAATAGCCTTCAAGTCTTTAAGTAGCTGGACATATTTATCTGACAGCTGAGGGAAATTAATTTGAACTTAGGAATAAGAAGCTTTTAATAAGCTCAGTTCTACTGCTAGAAAGCAACATCCTGAAGCATAAATTGTCCTGAAGTTAAGATTACAAAGGAGTAGAATCTTAGCTGTTTCTACCTCTGTTTTAGAACACCTATTTATAGCTATAATTAATTCCTTGCATTTATTACTTACTGTTCTGATACCCAATTACTCCATTTATTTTACATGCTCAAAATTACTCTTTATTTTATTAAGCTAAGGAGAAAAGGTTAACCTAGAATTTGTATTCAAATCATTTAAATCCTCGTGGAAACGATCTCTATTCACACTTTATAACTTGTTTGACGGTATACACTTGCACATATCAATATAATATCCCAACAACAACCTATTTATACATTAAGGCAAAAGGGGTCCAAATTCCATTAGGTATCTAAATAAAAATAAAACAGAAACTCTGAAAAATTGCATGCCATGGTCGTGGCACGTGTCACGGTAAGGCCATGGCCGTTTCTGCTCTTTGTTGATCTTGAGTTCTTTGCCAGGCCACGGCCATGATGGCCATCTCGGGTAGACCGTGGTCATCTCTGACTTGCAAGTTTCTCTATCTTCATCACCAGACCACGACCGTGATGGCCATCATGGCTAGGCCGTGGTCTTCTCTGTTTGTCTACGGCTTCATTTTCTTCACTCCCTCGAGCCTTGACCGTGACCTGCATCATGGCCAGGCCGCGATTGACACTATTCATCTCTTTTTCACTTCTTTAAAACTCTTTTCTTCATGCAAGCTCCAGTAAGGGTCAATACAAGCTCTTCGATCATTAAACCTGCACCAAAACACAAAGAACACTGCGGTAATCCATTCTAAATGAAAAACCCTAAAACTCTTGGATTCCCAAATTTGGAGTATCCTACTTCCACGCAATTCACAGGGTTCAACAAGCAATCGATATTTCACGATCAATGATGTAGTACTCTTTGTAGTAGCGGTTCTAATATATCGTATTAACAATCGAAAGATGGTCAAAAGAAAATATCTCTATTTGACAAGCCTTCTTCCTATACCTATGAATTCCATTGCACCCATAAATGATACATTGGAAGAATCTTTTGAGTCATCCAATGTCAATAGGTTGATTGTTTCGCTCTTATATCTTCCAATAGAAAAAAAGATCACTGAGAGCTCTTTCCTGGATCCGAAAGAGAGTACTCGGGTTCTCCCAATAATTAAAAGGTATATCATGCCTGAGTCTATCTGGGGTTCGCAACGGTGGAGGAAGTGAATCACAAAAAGAGGGATTCTAATTGTAAGATAACTCAATCAAAGACAAAGATATAAAATATCTGGAATATGGACGATTCGATTCGCAAGGACTATGATTGGGTATTGTTTCATCGTCTTTCTCCGAGGAAGAGGTGAAACATAATCAACTTGAATTCAGGATAACTATTCGAAATCTTAGAGAAAGTATTGATTTATTATCTCATGTTTGCTTTTCGTGAAAAAAGTGCGGTCGGTTTGACCTTGGAGATGTCGGGGTTTGAAATACTCATATGTGACCAGTTGGTGATTCTTCTGCATCGTGGTTATCTAAACAATGCACTGACATTCTCGACCAGACACTATCGTATTCACGGTTGGTGTAGAGTATTCCATTAAAGCCAATATTACGCGCGTTATGTATGTTGTAGCATTAGCCTAGTGTTGGCGCGATTAAGAAAATGTCCTCCCAATCACTCTCTTTGAATGTCATTTTAGCTCCATGGAGTAGGGGTTTGAGTCATACTCATTTGCATATTGAATGCATCTTGTTTATCATGTTAAATGACTTGAATTTGTGATGTTTTTATCTTGTTTAAATGTAATATTGTTTACATGGTGATTTTTGACAGCATGACTATTGATGTGATATATGATGTATATGCGTGTCATACTTTTTTCACATCTACCATATGTTTGTGTTGATGTTGTGAATCTCACCTTATTACTTTGTATTGCATTGTTGTTTGCTTCTATGTTCGTCTTCCGAAAAGGTCGTGATGTCGAGACTTCACCCGACACTTCGGACCCACTTCTATGTTGAGTTTCCAATGGTTTCAGCGTTTGGACATCTAGCCACGATGGACATCTAGCAAAGTACATGGGAAGAGTCACACTCACCATCCACTTGGCTCGCATAGGAAGGGTTTTTAGCCGCTTTATTACTTGTCTTCATGTGTTTGTCATTAAGGATGTGGTCGTAAGTGGAACGCTAGGTGGACTTTTCCACTAGTGCTTTTAATGCCTTATCCTCTCCTAGGGATAAACCGCTTGTTAGCAAAGTTGCATCTAAGGCAACTCCTATGGTGTCTTCCTTAGGGACACCAACAGTATGTAAGTCTGGTATACAACCTAAGAGGGGGGTGAATTAGGTTGAACGATTTTCGAGTGACTTTTAGAGATTTTTCGTTCTTTTGTTTTATGGATAGATAGATGGAGTTTGATTGATAAACAAAAGTAAAAGGATAAGGAAGAAGATTGAGACACAAGAATTTATACTGGTTCCCCTAACCACTTGGGTACATCCAGTTCTTCTGACACCTGCAGAGCAATTCACTATGATAGAAATTCTTGTTACAAGCAAGCCTCACCCCAAGGCTCCCTAACAATCTCTATACAACAAGATAGCACCCCACTATCTTTTCAAACCAAAACCCAACACAAGGATGAGTTTAATAATTGTGAAGAATGGTAAAGCATATGGCTGTATCAAATCAATATCACTTTGTAACTATACAACTTAGTGCTCAAGAACTTTTTCAGAATATGAAAATAGTATCAAAGTTCTAGGCAAGAAAGTTTTGAAGGTTTAGAGCTTGTAAAATGATATTGAACTCTTATGATTGAAAGAATGAAAGTTGTGTACGTTCTAATGTAAAAGAAAGGTATATATATAATCATCAGATTGTGTCTGAAGCAAGGTGATCGTTTGGCAACTTTCCAGGGACCAAAACACACCATTTGAAATCATAATGTTTCAGAAAATTTGATTTTGAAGCAGTGGTAATCGATTACGTCGTTGTGGTAATCGATTACATGTGTACGTTGAAAATCAGCTATTCAAAAATTTAGTTTATGTAATCGATTACACCTTTTAGGTAATCGATTACATCCACATCACCGAGACTTTAGGTAATCGATTACAGCTTTGAGGTAATCGATTACTGCAATTAAAAAAAAGGTTTTTTCTTGAGATTTCAAAAGGATTGCTTCAACACTTAGCTTTGAAAATAACTTAGATTAAGTTTTAAACTTAAGGAATGATTTGTTTGAGCACATCTAAGTTATATAATCTCAGCTTGTAATATGTCAAAGATACAAACCATACTTACAGAGAATTGACAATACATAATTAAAGTCTCTGTAGAATCTTTGACTTGATCTATCGGAGGCTTTTCTTCTTTTTGATCAGCAATCTTGTCATCATCTAAACCCAGCCAAGTTTAAGAAGGAAATCTTCTTCACAATCTCCCCCTTTTTGATGATGACAAACACCAATCTTGTTAACGGTTTGCGAACGGAAAAGCTCCCCCTGTCTTGTATATCTCCCCCTTTGTATTGGAGTTGGGAAACCTGAAAAGTTAGTAAAATACAAGATATACAGGTAATATCTCCCTCCCCCTTTTGACATTATCAAAAAGAAAAGAAAACATAAACATAATAAAGCGCATAGAGTTACCAAGCTCAGTCAAACACAAACTAAATACTTAATATTAAACATCCATACAAACTTTGCAAAGGTCCTACTTAGTAAAGACCAAATAAAAAACAGAAAGCAAAGTAAAATTAAAGAAAGAATTACATAACTAGAAATCCAACATAAACAAGTATGACATAATGATAATATGATGCATGCATGATGAAGCAAATCAGGCTACTCTTCATCCTCCTCATTGTCATTGCCAAAAGCTTCAAGGCGGTCCATGCGAGCAGACAGTTGATCAAACCTCTCAGCCATGTAACCACGGACACTCCGAAGCTCAGCCAAAATCATTTGATTTGTGACCGCACCATCTTGAGGTTCTTCATCTTCTTGTGCAGGAGGGTGTCGCAGATCGCTTCGATGCCTGCAGACTCGTTCAGCAGCATCCCAGTTTATACCCATCTTTGGTAAGATATCCATATGGATTTCATTTTCAGTAGGTGTCATTTCCAGAGAAACCTCATTGTTGGTGTCTACATTGCAGCACTCCAACAATCGGGAGATATGTCTAGCATAAGGCAAACTGGTAGTTCGCTTCTTCAGTGACAACATGTGATTCACAACCAAATAGGCCCAGTTGATAGGTGTGTTATTCTTGATAGCATACATGATTTGCATTTCAAAATCATTGATTTGAGAGTAGTTTGAGGCCTTAGGTACTAAGACATAGCAGAGAACATAATGAAGAAGTCTATCATCAACGTTCAAGTGTCCTACAGAGAGAATATTTCTAGCAGATGAGGCTGCACCAGACCTTTGTCTTTTGTGGGCAATTTCAGTCTCATCATATCGACACATGGATAAATAGAAGTCTCTCTTGTCATACTCCTCCCAATCACATAAGAAATCAGTATGAATCCTTTCTCCCTCAAATGGAATTTCAAGAAACTCTCCAATTTGCTTCAAGGATAATTTAATAGGAACCCCTTTTACCCAAGAAGCCAGACCACTACCCTTAGCCTCTAAATTGCAATAGAACACTCTAACAAGATCAGGGTAATAGTTTCCAAAATCAATAGCAAGTGGTGTCACTTCCTGACTTTCTAGCAATGAAGGAAAATTGAAGCTAGCAAAGGCAATAAGACTCACATACTTTGGAGTGATGAGTGTCCGACCAATGAACTGTTGGAAGCGAGTTCTTTGATCAGTGTTAGCCAACAGCCTTGATAAGTCCAGAGGATTGGGATTAGCTCTCCTTGCATCATTCACAGAAGGATTCTTGCTTCTGAACTTCCTTGAATGTTCCATGGTGAGGATAGTGTGGAAAGAGAGTTTAGGGTGTCGAAATTTGGGAAAAAAACAGAAGAGGGCCACAAAATGGAAGAGGATTAGGGATTAGAAGTGAAGGAGTTGAGCAACAGTGGTAGAAATGAGGATTTGAAGGTGTGTGGTTGAGAAAGGATGAGAGGTAACCGATTGCAAGAAATGAATGAAATGATTTGTAAACTGATTTTATGCAAAAAACTTGTCAGTGTGCGCAAATTTTCGCGGATGTAATCGATTACACCCAAGTGGTAACCGATTACACGTCGGGTCTGTTGTGCGAAAAACTGAACTTTTTGAACATGTAATCGATTACCCTGATACTGTAATCGATTACACATTGTAAAAAATGAAAAATTATTGATAAAACATGCAATGTATGAGTATCGATTCTATATATAACATACATATCACATAGATTTATGATTAAAAACACATACATACACTAGAATGACACAATCAAAACATATAGGTTAAATGAAAGAACCTGTCACCAAATGTGTTGGTCTCATATATCCTTTTCATCCAAAATGCCAAGTTCTCTTCTTATCTTGAAGAAGGGTTCTTTGGCTAATGGCTTTGTGAAGATGTCTGCTAATTGAGCATGAGTATCAACAAATGTAATCTCCACGTCTCTTTTTAGAACATGATCTCGTAGAAAATGATGTCGAATGTCTATATGCTTGGTACGAGAGTGCATAACAGGATTCTTTGAAATATTTATAGCACTTGTATTGTCACACCTTAAAGGAATGCATCCATGATTGATTCCATAATCACATAGTTGTTGTTTTAGCCAAAGACTTTGAGCACAACATCTTCCAGCTGCAATATATTCTGCTTCAGCGGTGCTGAGAGCAACACTTGCTTGTTTCTTGCAAGACCAGGATATCAAAGCATTTCCAAGGATATGGCATGTGCCACTAGTACTTTTTCGATCAGTTTTGCATCCTGCATAATCAGAATCCGAGTAGCCAACTAAAGAACATATACTACCTTTGGGATACCATAGGCCAACATTTGTTGTCCCTTTTAGATACTTCATGATCCTCTTTACCGAAGAAAGATGAGATTCTTTTGGATTGACTTGAAATCGAGCATAGAGACATACACTAAACATAATGTCAGGACGACTGGCAGTTAAGTATAATAATGAACCAATCGTACCTCGATATTTCTTGATGTCTACTGATAAACCTGACTCATCTTGATCAATATAAGTACCAGATCCCATAGGAGTTGCAATCTCTTTGCAGTTATCCATGTCAAACCTTTTTAACAGTTCTTTACAGTATTTTGATTGATTTAGGAAGATACCATTCTTAGTTTGCTTGATTTGAAGTCCAAGAAAGTAATTCAGCTTTCCCATCATGGACATTTCAAATTCTCCTTGAATTACCATTGAGAACTCTTCACACAAATCTTTATTGGTTGATCCGAAAATGATGTCATCAACATAAATTTGGACCAATAGAGTGTGATCCTTAATTCTCTTGATGAATAGAGTAGTATCTACCTTACCCTTTTCAAATTGTGAAGAAGATTTCCTTCTTAAACTTGGCTGGGTTTAGATGATGACAAGATTGCTGATCAAAAAGAAGAAAAGCCTCTGATAGATCAAGTCAAAAATTCTACAGAGATTTTAATTATGTATTGTCAATTCTCTGTAAGTATGGTTTGTATCTTTGACATATTACAAGCTGAGATTATATAACTTAGATGTGCTCAAACAAATCATTCCTTAAGTTTAAAACTTAATCTAAGTTATTTTCAAAGTTAAGTGTTGAAGCAATCCTTTTGAACTTAAGAATTGACTAAGTCTGTCATACCAAGCCCTAGGGGCTTGTTTTAAGCCATAAAGAGCTTTCTTCAATTTGAATACATGTGAGGGGTTTTTGAAATCTTCAAACCCAGGAGGTTGTTTGACATAAACTTCCTCATTTATATATCCATTCAAGAAGGCACTTTTGACATCCATTTGAAATAATTGAAAATCTAGAGAGCAAGCATAACCAAGTAATAAACGTATAGCTTCTAACCTTGCAACAGGAGCGAATGTCTCTTCAAAATCAATTCCTTCCTCTTGATTATAGCCTTGAGCAACCAACCTTGCCTTGTTTCGAATAATTATCCCATTTTCATCAAGTTTGTTCTTAAACACCCATTTTGTACCAATGATGTGTTTGTCTTGTGGTCTAGGGACAAGTTCCCAAACTTGATTCCTTTCAAATTGGTTTAACTCTTCTTGCATGGCAAGAATCCATTGATCGTCTTCAAGAGCTTCATTTATCTTTGAAGGTTCTATTTGAGAGACAAAAGCCATGTATAGGCAAGCTTCCTTCAGATTTAATCTTGTTTTTACTCCTGATTCAATATCACCAAATACTTTGTCAAGAGGATGATCCCGATGAATTCTCCATTCACGAGGTAGATCAGGATGATTCTGCTCTTGTTGAAGATTGTCGTCTTGGTGATTAATTGAATTAATTTGTTTTTCTTTGACAGAGTCTTCCTTAGGTAATTCTGACTCAGCATCCTTAGTAGTGTCTTTTGTAGATGCTTCCATTATATCATCATCATCGTCACAAGAAACTTTCTCTACAGTTGGGTTAGTTTCATCAAAGGAAACATGCATAGATTCTTCTATAACTAAGGTTTTTTTATTATAAATTCTATAGGCTTTACTTGAAAGAGAATAGCCAAGAAATATACCTTCGTCAGATTTCTCATCGAACTTACCTAGGTTGTCTTTGTCATTGTTGAGTACAAAGCATTTGCATCCAAAGACATGAAGATGTGAGATGTTTGGCTTTCTTCCTTTATATAGTTCATAAGGAGTCTTTTTCAAGATCGGCCTTATATTGACTCGATTTGTAACATAGCAAGCTGTACTTACTGCATCTGCCCAGAAGTACTTTGGTAGACTTGAATCACTGAGCATTGTTCTAGCCAGTTCAATTAGAGATCGATTCTTTCTTTCTGCCACGCCATTTTGTTGAGGAGTCCTTGGAGCTGAGAAGTAGTGAGTGATACCATGTTCTTCACAGAATTCCTCAAAAAGAGCATTTTGGAACTCCCCACCATGATCACTTCTAATTGACACAATCTTCATAGATTTGTCATTTTGCACTTGTTTTGCATATTTCTTGAACGCCTTAAATGCATCACCTTTTTGTGCTAAAAATAGAGTCCAAGAATATCTAGAGAAATCATCAACAATAACTAAAGCATAAACATTACCTCCAAAGCTTCTAGTTCTTGAGGGACCAAACAGATCCATGTGAATCAACTGAAGTGGTCTTGTAGTTGATACCACATTCTTTGGTTTGAAAGAGGATTTTGTTTGTTTCCCCTTTTGGCATGCGTCACATAATCTATCTTTGACAGATTTCATTTTGGGTAATCCAATAACAAGATCATGTTTGACAAGCTTATTCAAATGTTCCATGTGAATATGTGCTATTCTTTTGTGCCAAAGCCATGCATCATTATTGTTTACCACTAGACATTTAATCTTCAAAGATAAATCATCTAGACATACCTTATAGGAGTTGTCGATTCTATTTCCCACTAACTTCTCTTCAGGAGAGGCTTCATTTTCGATGATACATTTTTCCTTGATGAAGTTTACTCTGAATCCTTTATCGCAGAGTTGACTTATGCTAATCACATTGTGCTTCAAACCTTCGACATATAGGACATCATCAATAGTTGTGAAGGAAGAAGCTCCAATCTTTCCAATCCCAAGAATCTTTCCTCTATTGTTATCTCCATATGTGACATATCCTTTAGATTTCAGCTTCAGAGATGTAAACTTTGTACAATCACCAGTCATGTGCCTAGAACAGCCACTATCAAGATACCATGTGTTGCTAGTGCTGTTCAGGCATTTCTACAAAACAGATTTAATGTACGTTAGGTACCCAAAGTGATTTGGGTCCTGATGGGTTAATGCCTTTCCTTACCCATATGAATTCTCCATAAGGAACTCCAAAGTTTCTTATGTAGCAAGCATTGGGGGTATGGCCTTTTGACATACAGTAATCACAATTCTTATAAATATGACTAGTGATAGAACTACTAGGCTTGTCTCTTTTTACATTTCTAGAAATTGAATGATTTCCATTCTTAACCTCATTTCCAGAGTTTGCTTTAGAAGAGTTTCCAATATGCAATTTAGATGATTCTGAGTTGTTGGTAGTTGTGCTTGCTTTGACAAATATAGTTTTGTTAGGACGTGGTGTTTGAAAATTTGAAAAACCAAGACCATGTTTGTTGTTTGAATACCTTTGTCTACTAAGCACTTCTTCTAAACCAATTTGACCTTTTTCATATCTTTTGATCACTTGGTTTAGATCACCAATCTTAGATTCATATCTTAAACATTTATTACATACAGAATTTTTGACATTTTCTAACTCCACACATGTGTCATTAGAACTTCTTTCTAGTTCTAAAATTAATTTCTTTTGTTTCGAAATTGTTCTAGAAAATATCAAACATTCTTCATGTAACTCATGAAATGCATTCTGTAATTCTATATGAGATGGTTTTTCATTAAACATAGAAGAACTAACCTCTTGTTCATCATCTAAGTGATGTGATGCCATTAGTGCTTTGACTTCAGATTCTCCACTTTCTGAATCGGAGGATGTACTTACTTCATTGTCATTCCATGCAATGTAGGCCTTTTTGGATTTGAATTCCTTTTTCCCTTTGAAGTACTTCTTCTTTGTCAGATGAGGACATTCTGGTTTCATATGTCCTTCCTTACTGCATTCAAAACATGTGAAGTTTTGATTTGAAGTGGATGTATCATTTTTCTTGAAAAATTTCTTTTTGTTATCAAATTTAATATTTTGGTCTTTCTTAAGAAATTTTCCAAACCTTTTTACCAGGAGGGTGATGTTCTCATCTTCATCAGTGCTTTCTTCTTCATGTTGTTTTCTGGTTTCAACCTTTAAGGCAATGCTTTTGTTCTTCTTCTCTTTGACTTCAGTCTCTTCCAATCTTCCAAGTTCCAATTCATGCTCTTGGAGTTTTCCAAATAATGGCGCAGAAGTCATTTTTGACAGACTTTTCTTTTCAGAAATTGCTGTAACCTTTGGTTGCCATTGCCGAGTCAATGATCGAAGAATTTTAAGATTCAACTCATCATTGGTAAAGGTCTTTCCAAGAGCCATTAAGTGATTTGTCAAATGAGAGAATCTCTTTTGCAAATCAAGTATTGATTCACCGGGCTGCATTCTAAACATTTCATACTCTTGTGATAGAGTATTCAGTTTAGATCTCTTTACTTCTACTGTTCCTTCATGGGTTACTTCTAGAGTATCCCAAATCTCTTTTGCAGTTTTACAATGTGAGATACGAAAGAATTCATCCATACCTAATGTTGACTGTAGAATGTTCTTGGCCTTTTTGTCGTAGAGCACTCTCTTCTTGTCATCATCCGTCCATGAGGTTTTGACTTTATCTTGCACTTCATTGTTGATGACTGTTGTAGGCACATAAGGACCATTCTCTATAGCATCCCATATTTCTTCTCCTTGTGCTTCAAGATAGGATTGCATGCGAATCTTCCAGAAGTCATAGTGTTCTCCAACGAAACATGGAGGCTTGTTGTTACTGCCACCATCTCTAAAAGTAGGATTGTTGCTTGCGGAAGCCATGGATCGAAGGAGCAGATTACCTTAACCTGCTCTGATACCAAATGTAAGTCTGGTATACAACCTAAGAGGGGGGTGAATTAGGTTGAACGATTTTCGAGTGACTTTTAGAGATTTTTCGTTCTTTTGTTTTATGGATAGATAGATGGAGTTTGATTGATAAACAAAAGTAAAAGGATAAGGAAGAAGATTGAGACACAAGAATTTATACTGGTTCCCCTAACCACTTGGGTACATCCAGTTCTTCTGACACCTGCAGAGCAATTCACTATGATAGAAATTCTTGTTACAAGCAATTCTCACCCCAAGGCTCCCTAACAATCTCTATACAACAAGATAGCACCCCACTATGTTTTCAAACCAAAACCCAACACAAGGATGAGTTTAATAATTGTGAAGAATGGAAAAGCATATGGCTGTATCAGATCAATATCACTTTGTAACTATACAACTTAGTGCTCAAGAACTTTTTCAGAATATGAAAATAGTATCAAAGTTCTAGGCAAGAAAGTTTTGAAGGTTTAGAGCTTGTAAAATGATATTGAACTCTTATGATTGAAAGAATGAAAGTTGTGTACGTTCTGATGTAAAAGAAAGGTATATATATAATCATCAGATTGTGTCTGAAGCAAGGTGATCGTTTGGCAACTTTCCAGGGACCAAAACACACCATTTGAAATCATAATGTTTCAGAAAATTTGATTTTGAAGCAGTGGTAATCGATTACGTCGTTGTGGTAATCGATTACATGTGTACGTTGAAAATCAGCTATTCAAAAATTTAGTTTATGTAATCTATTACACCTTTTAGGTAATCGATTACATCCACATCACCGAGACTTTAGGTAATCGATTACAGCTTTGAGGTAATTGATTACTGCAATTGAAAAAAAGTTTTTTTCTTGAGATTTCAAAAGGATTGCTTCAACACTTAACTTTGAAAATAACTTAGATTAAGTTTTAAACTTAAGGAATGATTTGTTTGAGCACATCTAAGTTATATAATCTCAGCTTGTAATATGTCAAAGATACAAACCATACTTACAGAGAATTGACAATACATAATTAAAGTCTCTGTAGAATCTTTGACTTGATCTATCGGAGGCTTTTCTTCTTTTTGATCAGCAATCTTGTCATCATCTAAACCCAGCCAAGTTTAAGAAGGAAATCTTCTTCACACAGTAGTACATGCTAGGGTTTCTGTTAGGCCTCGTTTGATAGGTCTTGGTTGGAAGGCGATGAGTGAGAAGTATAGGAGGGAGCTGATCTATCCACGCCTTCCTATTCCGTTCGCTTGTCTCTCCATTAAGTAGAAGTAGAAGGAAGGATCCAGCAATTGATTCGAAGGATGTCTTCTCGTGTAGTATGTTGTCGACCAATGAAAGGTGTCGAAGCGTCTGTACTGTTCTTTTTATGTTTTTTTATGGAGCTGTGTCCAAGTTCTTTTGTCTTATGGAGATGCGCCTCCAATGTTCATGTTATGTCTTTACCTTTCTAAACTTTCTTTTCATAGGTAAGTCTGAGTACATGTAAGCCTTTGAAATTATAAACTTATGCTATGAAATATTTTTGGCTACATTGTGCATGTGATTCAGAAGAAGCAAAAGGGGAGGATGGCCACGTGGGAGGACTTAAACGAAAGTTCTTCGGCTGAAAGCGATGTTGAAGATATAGAAGTAGCAAATCTCTGCCTTATGGCAGACGCAGACTCGGGCAGTGAGGTAAATGTTGGTTTTCATGAGACAATCCTCTTTTAAAATCATGTCTCAAGGCGGAAGAAAACCATACCCCATAGTTCGCGCATTACAAAACAAGAATCACTTCAGGCTATTGTGTTTAACTCTTGAAGTGTGCTTTCAAAACAATCCTAAAAACGTGCTTCGAATCACCAGTGCCACAGCAGGGGCAACACCTCTACTCAGTCTACAAGAGCAAACGTCCGTTGGAGGAATGCGTCTTGTGCTAGCTGACGACTACAGGGCCTGGCGCGATGTGTGCTATGACAGTTGTGTGTAGCGAGGGAGGCACACCAACTATTTAAAGAGTGATGCTCCCTCACCCTTCATGCCACAACCCTAATGGGCTTGCACACTACAAACCCAAACTGGAATTATTTAATAAATCAAATTTAATAAACTAATTGCTTTCCAACTATTTGTTCAATGCATGTGACCCCATAGGTTCCCACTAAAATGGCAATAATATTAAATATTATAATAATATCTCATATTAATTATAATATCAAATATTATAAACAATGAGTGGCATTTAGAAATGCACAATTTCTACCTAATTTATGAGAAAATCGGTGAATCGAATTTAACCTTATTGCAACCAATTTACCGTGTAGTAAATGTCCCTTCGTCCATATGTCATAATTGAACACAAACATAAATATGTCATCCTTGTTATGTTCAATTATATGTTCCTTGATCTCCGAGTAGATGTGTAATCACAAATGGATCCAATATCTTATATTGGCCCATTTCATAATGGCCATGCATTTTCACATATCACTCTATCGAGAGTTCTATGACATTGCTCCTGTTATGTAGGAGGGACAAATCTTATCAAGATCACTCACATTCCTCAACATGATTCATTGCAGACCCAATTACTCTCTTTATGATTATCCTGTTACGGATAACGTTTGATAGCATTAAAGCTTACAGCTCCACATGTAGGAATTGTAGTGCCTTCAAGTCGAAGGACCACTTCACTATGGTTGCCATGAGAAGCGCTTATGGCACTTACATAACTTTATATAGCATTTTCATAGTGGGTCAATCCAGTATAAATATTACTCTAGTATTTATATCTATGTGAAGACTTGATATCTCATATTCATAATCGAATGAGTCCAAGATCCCATTCTTATGGAGCTTGGAGATGCGCTTCTCACCTATATGGCCTAAACGACAATGCCAAATATATGAAGGATTCAAATCGTTGGGTTTGATCGTTTTCGTATTTATGTTATATATGGCGAGATCAAGGATATAAAGTCCATTAATCATAGGTGCATCAGCAAATAAAACATTATCCAAATAAAGAGAACAACACTTGTCCTTTATCATAATACGAAAACTTTTCTTGTCCAACAAGAAATAGAAATAGTATTCCTACTAATAGCCGAATAAAATAACAATTATTAAGTTCTAAAATAAGCCCAGATGACTAAGTCAAAACATAAGTCCTTAAACCTAATGCAACAACCTTTGCTCCATTTCCCACTTGTAGGTCAACTTCGCCCTTGGTCAATCTTTTACTACTTCTCAGTCCCTGCACATTAGTACAAATGTGAGAATGACATCCAATATCCAATACCCATCATGCTGAAGTAGATATATTAACCTAAAAAACATAAATACATGAAGTAGAAGTCTCACTTCCCTTTGGCTTCTTAGTCTCTTCCAGGTATTTCTGGCAGTTTCTCTCCTAATGCTAGGTTTGACCGCGATGCAAGCAAGTGCCTTCTTTAGCCACCCCATCCTTAGGCTTCAAGCCAGAAGTTCCAAGCTTGAAGTTTCCTTTGCTTTTCCCTTTCTGCTTGTTCATGGACTTGTTGGGCTGTTTCTTGCCTTTTTCAACTTGGACCATCATAATGGTCTTTCCTTTTCCTATGTTAATGTTTTTTTCAACAGTTATCAACATGCCTAACAGTTCCGACAAGGTTTTGTCAAGACCATTCATATTGAAGTTCATGACAAATTGATTATAGCTCTCAGGCAACGATTGCAGAACGAAATCGGTGGCCAACTTTTGGCCCAAAGGAAATCCCAACCGCTCAAGGTTCTCAATGTACCCAATCATCTGAAGCACATTAGGACTTACAGGGCTTCCCTCTCTAGTTTACATTGGAGTAGGGCTCTGGAAACTTCGTACCGCTCATGCCTTGCTTGCTCTTGGTAGAGCATGCGGTGTGCGATCATATCGTACGCTTCCATGTTCTCATGTTGCTTTTGAAGCTCAGAGGACGTGGTAGCAAGCATAAGATAGCCGACATCTAAGGCGCCATCCTGATGCTTCTTATAAGCATCCTTTTCAGCCTTAGAAGCAGTCGTAGCTGGTGACTCCTCATAAAGAGGTTCCTCAAGAACATACAACTTTTTCTCATGCTTGAGGACAATGCTCAAGCTTCTGTACCAATCCAGAAATTTTGTTCTAGATAGCTTGTACTTCTCAAGGACTGATCGCAGTGATAGATTACTAGATGTGTTAGATGCCATGATTATTTCCATAAAGAAATATGCAATTTATAAGTATCATGAATTTAACATATTTAATATGGTCTTTTATTAAATACGCTCCCACTATTTTACTCAAATCAATGACCCTCATCATTGACTCGAAAATCCCGTTGGAAGATTTTCTAATGGGACCAAGATCCATATTTCACATCGTTCTGAGTCAGCTTTGGTGATCATCCAAAACTTAGTTATTTCAGTATTTCTAATTACATCTCATGTAATTCTTGGATGAGTTGAGTGAATAACTTTTATTCCAATTTATCTAATAAATTGATGCCCAACTCCTTTCCCTCCAAACCTTTCAATACTATTAAATTAGGCCCAGTTAACTCCAGACCAGCGGTTGGTGATAGCTCCTTTTATGAAGAGTTATTTGTACCTTTTTCACTTGTATTTGTGTGGGCTTTGAGTATTTTGAGTTTATGTTTTTAGTGTTTTAGTGTGATTTTGTGTAAAGTGTATTTTATAAGAGTCTTTTGCAAGTTTTCATGTTCTGATGTCTTTTAGAACTGTTTTGGTGATTAATTCAGAGTTTTTCTGTGCAGAGCAGTTTTTGGAGAATCAGGCGCTGAACTGGAGACGTTGCTTTGGGATTTGTTGTAGCAATCGTA
The DNA here is from genome assembly GCA_039655645.1 of Ammopiptanthus mongolicus. Lineage (NCBI taxonomy): Eukaryota > Viridiplantae > Streptophyta > Magnoliopsida > Fabales > Fabaceae > Ammopiptanthus > Ammopiptanthus mongolicus. Next base: position 76,128,987 of record CM077346.1, on the reverse strand, counting down.
GCTGAAGTTGGTTTGGAAAAAGGACAAAAGCTCAAAACATTCTCTTACATGATGAGTTGTACTTCGCTGATAAGGACAGTGACCTACACGTGGGGCTGACATTTAGTGCATTAAACTTAGGGAATTGGGCCGAGGACACTTGTTCTAACCTACTTTTAGCCCAAAAAGGATGAGAGAGGAAAGGGCCTTGAGATATTTTGGAAAACCCTAAATAGGGGACAATGAAGGGAACAATTATCAAACATCATCTTCCCTATTGGAGCAAGGACAACAGCTGCGCCCCTTTCTCTCTCTCCTCCATTGTAATGGTTTCTTCTTCCATTTCTTGTTTTTCTCTTTGTTTTTGTAAGCTCAATATGAGCTAAAGCTCTTGTAGCTATGGGATGTTGAACTTGTAATGGATTTCTAGTGAATGTTATGTTATGTTTTGCTATTGCATTTTCTATAAGTCTGATTTGGTTGTGTTTTAATTAAGCTTGATCACCTTAGTTAGAACTTGAGCTCATGGGTGCTTGGAAAAGCTAAGCGTAGCAGAACTGTTTTATAGATAAGAGTAAAATCATTAATTGGAAAATTATGATAAAGAATGATTTAGGAATGAACATTCTAACTCTTAGGCTAGCTGGAACGAGCTTAAGTGAGGTGTGAATGTAACTAATATGGACCTAGGAATAGGAGATGCTTAGTGAAGTTCAACTCAGAACTGTTGGAAAACAAACTTTCATTTCCTAGAGCCAAATTGCCGTAGCACTGCAAGCACATAACTGAACTAGATTGAAGTTGCAAGGGATACTTCCTCATAGCTATTTTACCCATTATGTTAACAAATCCGTTTTTATTGCTCTAGCCTTTACTCCCCAAAACTGTTCTGGACACACACACGCCAACTATTTGTTACTCTTTGTTAAACTTATTTAATAGAACCATTAATTCAAACTTGGTACTTGATTCACCATATAATCCTCGTGGAAACGATCTCACTTACACTTTATTACTTGTTAAACGATTGTGTATACTTGCACATCAACCCGTTTTTATGCAACAAGTTTTTGGCGCCGTTGCCGGGGATTGTAATGGTGTTTAATTAGCAAGTTTTAGATTGATAGTTCTATTAGTTGAGACAACTGATCTGTTGAGTGTTTTGCTATAGCAATAGGTACCCTTACTTTGTATGCGCAGGTATAGCGCTCCTGAGTTCCAACTAGACCCTAAAATTGAAAGAACATTCAGAAGGTTGAACAGGCAGAACCAAGGTTTAGTTGAGTTGGGGAGACTGATTTCTGAATCCCCTGACAGTTCCAACACTGCTACTAGTTCTGCAAATTCTGAAATGGGTGATGAACCTAACAGCATGGCTTTAGCCAATTATAGAACTAGTTCTATCAGAGGTTATGCCTTGTTTGATCATGCAACAATGAACACAGGCATATTGCTACCCGAAATCACAGCTGGGCATTTTGAGTTCAAGCCTGTCATGTTCCAAATGCTGTAAGCAATTGGGCAGTTCAGTGTGCTGCAACCGAGGACCCTCATTTGCATCTGAAGCTGTTTCTTACTGTGGCTAATAACTTCAAAAACCCAGGAGTTACTGAGGATTCCTTCAGATTAAGAATCTTCCCATTTTCTCTGGCTGACAAGGCTAAGAACTGGCTCAATTCTTTGGAGCCCAACTCTGTTAATACTTGGAATAGGATGGCTGAGAAGTTTTTGACCAAGTTTTTTCCTCCTATGAAGAATGCAAAGCTGAGAAATGACATAACCTCCTTCAAGCAGCTTGATGATGAGCCTTTGTATGAGGCTTGGGAGAGATTTAAGGAGCTTTTGAAGAGATGCCCCCATCATAGCATTCCAATATGCATTTAGATGGAGCACTTTTACAATGGAGTGCTGCCAGCTGCTAGAATGAAGCTTGATGCTTCTACAGGAGGCACTCTTATGAACAAGTCCTATGATGAAGCATATGAGCTGATTGAAAGCATTGCTGCTAACAGTTATCAGTGGTCTACTGCTAGGCTTACCTTTAGAAAAAGCACAACTACTGCAGGAATTCATGAAGTGAATGGAGTTACAGTATTTACTGCTCAGTTGGCTTCCTTAACAAACATGGTGAAAAGCCTAGCTACTAGAAATCATAGTAACCAGGCAACTCAAGCAACTGTGATTGAACCAATTGTAAATTAGGGGTGAGCAGAACCCGGCCTGGCCCGAAAACCCGTCTCGGCCCGAAGCATTCGGGCTGGGTCTGACCCGTACCCAATGCAGTAAAAGAACGAACCCGTGTCCCACAGATGAACCCGATACCAGGTTAGGGATGGGTCCGGGTTACCCTTCGGGTTACTCGGCCCGTCCTTAATAATAATATCACTTTTTTTTCTACTTACCCAGGCAACGACATCCACTCCCCCAACCCCAATACGTTTAGGGTTTCACTCAGTTTTCAATTTCATCATCTCACCTCTCATCCTCAACCTCTTGTCCACCGCCGTCCAGTCTCAACTGTCAACCTCGTCCACCACCAGCTTTCAGCATCTCACCTCGCTCACTTCGCGAATCTCCGATCCACCACATCAAAAGAGAGCCACCTTGAAATCCCCTGGAACATTCGTGCGTGTATCCATTTTTGTTTTCGGCTTTTGTTTTTTACACTATTTCGTTGGGCATAATGGTTATTGTCTGGGAATTTGTTGCAAACTTTCTGTATAATATAAGCATAATTATAAAATTAATTTCTTTATTTTACTCTTTATCTCCTTTAGTTTCCTTTACATTATTGATGTTGATATTAAGTTAAAGCTTGCGATACATACGGCAAAAGTCTTAGTTCTATAATTCTATTCTCAAAATATGAGGTTAGCTGCATATTATTTGAGTCAATAAAACTGGTTCCTCTGCACAACAGGGCCTGGGCATTCTATCTCATGCCTGTTTCGCCACTAGTTTGTTCACAAATTTTTAATTTTCTTATAATTTCTATTGTTTTGTTGTGTTCAAAGAAACACTTACGAGTATCCTAAGTTTTATCTCTGGAGCCTTCTAAATATGTAGAATGGTTGATTACTTGACTTCACATCACAAAACTTGTGCCTAATTTGCAGTTAAGATGCTCTTCCTTCAGCAGAAAAATGTGCACATGGATGACTGTGTACTCTGCATCCTTGATAGTCAAAAAATGTGTTTAAAAACTACAAGTTTTAATGAGTATATTAAGAGATTAGTTTTCATGATTTATATGTTATTCATATGAATGTGACTGTTGTTTGTCAATTGTCACTAATGAAATTAATTGGTTTTGAATTTTGCTCTTTCTTTAAGGATTAAAAAATTTAAATGATATGATGCAAAAGAAGACAATATATTCCTTTAATAATCTTTCTCCCCTCTTTCTTAAAAATTTTAAAACAGCATTTGTAAGAAATGAGGGGATAATTAATTGGCACGTGGTTGATATGGTCAATCTTATGATCATCACAATAACTAGCACTTTATTCGTGCTTCTTGTCCATGGATTCGATGCTAAAGCATCTTTTTCTCCCTTTTACTTTTGACCTCCGTCCCTCTCTATATATGTATATGTATTAGGGCATGAGCAATATCAGATGTAAAAGTGTCATTTACTTAAGCTTGGTGATAAGGATTTTGATCAATTTGATAGCATCGAAAAGATTGTTGATGGTGAGTTTCTACTTTTTTCTACTGTTTTGATAGCCTCTTAAATATGCATTTAATATAGATTTTTCTATGTGTTTTACAGATGTTTCTACTAAGATTCTTGAGCCACAAGGAGCAAATGATGAGCACAGAGTCATGAATAATTGAATATTGATGGATAGTAGCAGCTTTGTAATTCTTTAATTATGTTGGTTATAACAGTTTTTGTATTTTGCATTGCTTGTCATGAATATACTGATGTTTCTGTTCTGTAGTTCTTGAACTATGTTGGACATGAATTTGGACATTTTAGTAGTACCATTTTTGATGCAGCTTGACCCTAAAGGGTGAACTGCACACATAGTGCATGGTGAATGTTAACGGTTTAATATTGTTTTCTCATATGGATAGTAGAGTTGGCACTGCTATTTATTGACACGTTAGAGATATGTTTTATGGTTGTCGAAGGACAACAATTTGTAAAATGAAAGTTATTAAGTTGGTGTAACTCAACTATTGTTGAAAATTCTTACACTTCTGAATTAATTTTTTATTATTTTACTTTTTCATTACATGTCGGGTCAACCAGGCCCCGTCCCATTTTGGCCCGGTCTTAAACCAACCCGCACATGATCGGGTTCCTTCGGGTCTAGGGACGGGTTCGGGTTCAAAAAATTAGCTTGATCAACATTTAGGGTCGGGTGAGGGACAAGCCAAACCCGTCCCTCGCTCACCCCTATTGTAAATGAACAACAAGTGCACCAAGTTGAAGCTATTTCTTGTGTGTACTGTGGAGGAGGACATCTATTTGAAGACTGTTTCAGCAATCCTGCATCTGTTAACTATGTGAACTACAGCAGCAATAGGGGAGACAATCCCTATTCTAATACCTACAATCCAGGGTGGAGGCAATACCCCAATTTTTCATGGAGCAACAATGCTAAAGCTCCAGCAGGGAACTTAAACTTTCCTGGCAGATCCGCAAATGCTCCACCTGGATTCACAAAGCAGCAACTAAGGCAACAACAACAAGCACCACCTGCAAATCAAGAAATGTCATTGGAAGTTGTCCTAAAGGCATTCATGTCAGAAACTAAGGCATAGTTCCAGAGTCAAGGAGTGTCTATGAGGAACCATGAAAATCAGGTAGGCCAGCTGGCAAATGCACTAAACAGTAGACCTAGTGGCACACTGCCTTCTTCTACTGAAACTCCTTCATCATCAAGCCCCCATGGTAAAGAGCATTGCAAGGCAATACACCTGAGAAGTGGAACTGAGTTTCCAACTGTTGTAGAGAAAAAGAGCAAGGTGAGAACTGAAAAGACTAAGACTGTTCTAGCAACGGATGAAACTGTTGAGAAGACAGTTGAGAAAACTACTAAGAAGCCTGAGACTGTTCCAGAAGCTGAGCCCTTGCCCAAATTTATTCTAGAAAGGCGTCCTCCTCCTTTTCCTCAAAGGTTGAGGAAGGTCTAACAAGACAAGCAGTTCAGCAAGTTCATGGAAATTCTGAAGCAAGTGCACATTAATATACCTTGGTTGAAGCTTTGCAGCAGATGCCTAATTATACAAAGTTCATGAAGGATGTGCTAACCAAGAGGAGAAGGCTTGGGGAGTTTGAAACAGTTGCCATGACAAAGGAATGTAGCCTAATGCTCCAAGCCAAAGTACCTCCCAAGTTGAAACACCTTGTTAGTTTCACCATCCCTTGTTCCATAGGAGATACCTACTGTGGCAGAGCATTATGTGATTTAGGTGCTAGCATCAACTTAATGCCTATGTACATTTTTAAACAATTGAGCATTGAGGATGCTACGCCTACCACTGTGACACTTCAACTAGCAGACAAGTCTATTGCATATCCAGAAGGAAAGATTGATGATGTGTTGATAAAAGCAGATAAGTTTGTATTTCCTGTGGATTTTATTATTATGGACTGTGAAGCAGATAGGGGATTTTCTATTATTCCGGGTAGGCCTTTCCATGCTACAGACTCTCATAGATGTACAGAAGGGAGAGTTGACCACGAGGGTTAATGAGCAACATGTGACTTTTAATGTGTTCAATGCCCTGAAGTATCCTGATGAGGGAGTGGAAGAATGTTCGTTTGTACAGTCATTTGATAATTTGTTGCAAGGATAGTTCTTGACTGGAAGAACAGATTTGAGTGATGATGAGCTTGAATTGGGTCCTGATGATCCCTTGTTGGAAGAACTTACTGAAATAAAGGAATGCACTGCAAGGCAACCTATGTGGGACAGAAAATTTGAGTCATTGGAAGTCACTAATGAGACTTTCAAAGACAATATACCCTCAGTTGTGAAGCCACCTGTTCTGGAGCTAAAACAGCTCCCAGCCCATTTGAAATATGTTTATTTGGGAGACATGGAAACCTGCCTGTGATTATTTCATCTTTCCTCACTACTGATCAAGAGAACAGTTTGGTAGAAACCTTAAGGAGGCACCAGAAAGCAATTGGTTGGCAAATGGCAGACATTAAAGGCATCAGTCCTACTGTGTGTATGCATCGAATATTGCTGTAGCCTGAAGCCAAGAATAGTATAAAGAGCCAGAGGAGACTGAATCATATCATGAAAGAAGTGGTGAAGAAAAAGGTGATCAAGTAGCTGGATGCTGGGATTATATACCCTATTTCTGACAGTGTTTGGGTAAGCCCAATTAAATGTGTGCCAAAGAAAAGGGGAGTTATAGTTGTGGCTAATGAGAAAAATGAGCTAATACCAACCAGAACAGTCATAGGGTGGAGGATTTGTATGGATTATAGGAAATTGAATAAAGCCACCAGAAAAGACCACTTTCCCTTGCCTTTTATTGACCAAATGTTGGATAGGCTTTCTGGGAAGGAGTTCTATTGCTTTTTGGATGGATACTCTGGTTACAATCAAATTGTTGTAGCACCCGAAGACCAAGAGAAGACCACCTTTACTTGTCCCTATGGCACTTTTGCCTTTCGAACGATGTCATTTGGCCTCTTTAATGCTTCAGCAACGTTCCAAAGATGCATGATGGCCATATTCTCTGATATTATTGAGAACTCTGATATTATTGAGAAATCCATGGAAATTTTTATGGATAACTTCTCAGTATGTGGAGAGTCATTGCAGGGATGCCTTGGGAATCTGGAACAGGTCTTGGATTGTTGTGAGGAGACAAACTTGGTGTTAAACTGGTAAAAGTGTCACTTCATGGTTCAGGAAGGAATTGTGTTGGGTCACAAGGTTTCTAAAAAGGGTATTGCGGTAGACAAAGCCAAGATAAAGGTAATTGAAAAGCTGCCACCATCTACCTCAGTTAAAGGAGTGAGAAGTTTCTTGGGACATGCTGGGTTCTATAGAAGATTTGTCAAGGACTTCTCCAAAATCTCCAAACCACTGTGCCAGTTGCTAGAGCATGATAGAATCTTTGATTTCACGCAGACTGTTTGGAAGCTTTTGAAATTTTGAAGAAGGCTCTAATCACTGCACCAGTCATAACTGCTCTAGATTGGTCTAAGCCATTTGAGTTGATCTGTGATGCTAGTGACTTCCCAGTGGGAGCAGTCCTAGGCCAGAGGAAAGATAAGGTATTCCACTCTATATATTATGCCAGCAAAACATTGGTTGAAGCTCAATTGAACTATACCACTACAGAGAAAGAGTTGTAGGCTGTTGTGTTTGCCTTTGAAAAGTTCAGACCTTACCTTGTTGGCACAAAAGTCATTGTCTATACTGATCACGCTGCCATCAAATACTTGATTGCCAAGAAGGATGCAAAACCAAGACTGATTAGATGGGTGCTTTTGTTGCAAGAGTTCGACTTGGAAATCGGGGATAAGAAGAGAGTTGAGAATCAGGTGGCAGACCACTTGTCAAGACTGTCTGAAGAGAATGAGTCCTCAAAGAATTCTGAGATCAAAGAACTGTTCCCTGATGAGCAGTTGCTTTCTCTGGAAGATACTGAAACACCATGGTATGCTGATCTAGTAAACTATCTAGCCAGTGGTATTGTCCCTGCAAAGTTAAGTTCACAACAAAGAAAAAGGTTCTTCCACTAGGCAAAACAGTTCTGCTGGGATGAGCCATACTTGTATAAGAACTGTGCTGACCATTTACTAAGAAGGTGCGTGGCCGAAGCGGAAATCCCAGATATTTTCTTGCATTGTCATCCATCCCCATGTGGGGGACATTTTGGAGGAATGAGGACGGCTACTAAAGTCCTCCAGGCCGGGTATTTTTGGCCTACATTATTCAAAAATGCTTACAGCTTTGCTAAGGGCTGCAACAAATGCCAAAGGGTAGGCAATATTTCAGATATAAATTAGATGCCCCTCAATTCCATCTTGGAAGTTGAGTTGTTTGATGTATGGGGCATAGACTTCATGGGTCCCTTTCCCCCGTTTTTTTGGTAATCTGTATATTTTGGTGACTGTAGACTACGTGTCAAAATGGGTGGAGGTTGTAGCTCTTCCAACCAATGATGCTAGAGTTGTTGTGAAGTTTGTTCAAAAGCAGATTTTTTCAAGATTTGGCACCCCTAGGGCATTCATCAGTGGTGAAGGTATTCACTTTTGTAATAAGCTGTTTGATGGAGTCCTAACAAAATATGGGGTGAGGCATAAAGTTGATACAGCATACCATCCACAGACCAATGGGCAGGCTGAGCAGTCCAATAGGGAAATAAAAAGAATTTTGGAAAAAGTGGTGAACCCAACCAGAAAAGGCTGGTCCCTTCATTAGGAAGATGCTCTTTGGGCATATAGGACTGCCTACAAGACCCCCTTAGGAATGTCACCCTATAGGTTGGTCTATGGAAAGGCATGCCATTTGCCCATTAAGCTATAGCATAAAGCCTTCTGGTCAGTTAAAAAGCTCAATCTTGATCTAGCACAGGCTGGAGCAGCTCGCATGCTGTAGCTCAATGAGCTTGAAGAACACAGACCGTTTTCATATGAAGGAGCAGAAGTTTACAAGGCCAAAACAAAGGCCTGACATGATAGAAAAATTCAGAAGAGAGACTTTGCAAAAGGAGAGCAAGTATTGCTCTTCAATTCCAGACTGAAGCTGTTCCCAGGGAAGCTCAAATCTAGATGGTCTGGACCCTTCACCATTGTTCATGTCCACTCTCATGGAGCCATTGAATTGCTTGATGCAGCTTCTGGTAGAACCTTTAAGGTAAACAGGCAAAGGGTCAAGCATTACTGGGCTGAGCCATTTGCTAAGGCACAAGCCACCACAGTCATGGCTGATCCTTGATGTTCCACATGCTCTAAGTCAGGTTGAGGAGTTGTAAACCAAGCGCTACTGGGAAGCAGCCCAGCAAAAATTTCCTTAGTTTATATTGCTATTTTTGTTTTTGTTTTTATTTGGCACTAACTCAATAAAAAGAAAACAAAGAGAATGGAAGTTGTGGATGCAGGTGGTATAATTGTCCCAGGTGGTGGTGTGGTTGTTCAGTGGGCTAAAACAGGTTGGAGGCCCAAGCAACTGGTTCGGGCTTTGCGTTGGTTTTTGGGGGGAGTCTCATCATTTCGAAATTTGGATAAAACAATTTCAAAAAGTTGAAAGAGAAAAGGTGGAGCGATTTCCCGTGCAGTCACAACTCCCCAAGCACCCCTCACACCACTTATTCCCTCTTGATAACCGCAACTCTCCCCGACCACACATTCTCAACCACACCCATCAATCACCGTCACTCATCCATCACTCCTCTCTCTATAAAGCCAACCCGTTCTCTCTTCCATAACCCCTCACCCACACATTCTTCCACCTTCCTCCAACCCTAGCCCTAATTGCTCCAAGTTCCCTTAATTTCTTCCTCCCCAACCTTCATCCCTTTCCTCCATCACCATTCCACCATGCCTCTGCGTGGAGCATTGCGTTGTAAAGAGGGCCAAGCCCGCGTCAAGTGATGAATTTAAGGCCTATGAGGTATTCGTGGATGCTGAAGCTGCAATGAGGTACAACAATGTCACTATTCTAAGGGAACTCCATGTTGAAAACGGGTTCACCATCTTTAAAAAAGCCCCCTATAGTCTCCCTGACGAAATTGCTGCAGTGATTGATAAGCATAAGTGGAAGCAGTTTGCAAGTCACCCAACTGGGTTTTACACTCCCCTTGTCCGCGAGTTCTATGTGAACATTGGAGGGGTTGAGCAAACATATTCCATGGTGTGTGGGTGCAAGATCAGCTTCTCTGTAAAGACCATCATTATGATTGCCATGAGAAGCGCTTATGACACTTATATAACTATTTTATAGCATTCTCACAGCGGGTCAATCCACTATAAATATTACTTTGATACTTATACATATGTGAAGACTTGATATCTCAGATCCATAACTCGTGAGATGTTGTTATCGGTCTACTCAAGTAATAGTCTTGATGTATTATTGTTGTCTTAAATAACAATAATACTTGACTACAAATATTTTAAAAATAGTTGTTCTAACGTTCAATAGGGTCTCACGATCAAGTCACACTTGATGTTCAATTGAACTGAACCTACTATTCCAAGGACTTTATTATGTACACAAGAGATATCATGACAAACTTAAATGCCTTATATTATAAATGATATAAATCATAGTCATGATACAATTGTAAATCTAATAAATAGATTGGCCACTAGAGCATACACCAACAGTAATTTCGGAACTTGATGACTTACAAGATGTTTATGATGAGTTAGTGGAAGAATCCTCTAGTTTAACTAAGGACTTCAAAGCACTAAAAAGGCAGTATGTTAAGCTCTTAACCAAGCATGAACATAAAAGCCAAGAATATGCTAGAGTGGCTAAAGAAAACTATGAGCTAAAGGTTGGAAAGTCTAATGCTAAGATCACATATGAGAAGTCTATGCGGACAAGTGATTGATGAAGAAAACCATGTGATGACAAAAAGGAAGAAAGAGCAAAAGAAAAATATTCTTTGATTGTCACTTCTAGGAACCTTAATTGTCTTGTCAAATTGAGTTTTAATTTCATTGAGAAAAGAAGTGAAGATGGAAAATAGTTCAGATCGTTCTTTCATTAAAAAAACCCAAGTGCGTCAAGAGAACTCATTAATGAAAGTGACAAAATATCTAAAATCCATTGATGACACACGACTTGGACCACATATACCCGAATGAACAAAAAAAATAAGAATCAACACGACTTTCAACCTGCTTAAGAAAAGAAGAACGAACATGCTTTCCTAATTGACATGAATCACACGTAAAAGTTTTTATTTTGTTATGATTTGGAACCATTTGATTCAATTTAAATAGACTTGGTTGTTCGAAACGTTCATGAAGAAGATTTGGCGATGTCGCATTAGTGCGAGCTAAAGAAGAAGCTGATTGGAGGCAATAAAGACCACAAGATTCTAACAAAGGAATCAATGTTAAAGGTTACTGAACAATTAAGAGAGATGTAACCGATGGCCACGTGGGAGGACTTAGACGATAGTTCAGCTGAAAGTGATGTTTAAGCTATAGGAGAAGCAAATCTCTGCCTTATGGTACAGGCAAACTCAGACACTGAGGTAACTTCTGAACTTGAGGATTTATAAGATGCTTATGATGAGTTAGTGGAAGAATACTCTAGTTTAAATAAGGCCTTCAAAGCAATGAAAAAGCGGTATGTTAAACTCTTAACCGAGCATGAACATAAAAAGCCAAGAATGTGCTAGATTGGCTAAAGAAAACTATGAGCTAAAGGCTGGAAACTCTAATGCTAAGATCACTGATGAGAAGCTACAATGTGAAGGAGTTTTAAAACTTCAATAGAAAGTAGATGAACTCACCTCTGATCTTGCCAAATTTGTTAATGGTAGAGAAAAATTGACAAAGCTTCTTGGCTGTCAAAGATACTCCCTAAATAAATCAGGAATAAGATTTGAGGAACAAATGTAACATAAACCATCTGTTGAAGTCTCAGTACAGACTGTTAAACCATCTTATCATAATGTTAAACCTGTATTTAATTATAATAGACATATTTGTAACTTCCATGAAAAAATTGGACATATCACGACTAAATGTTTCATTTGAAGAAAAGTCTTCATAGACGAGTAGAACTAATATAAAAGAACTCATAAAAATATGGGTACCTAAAATGTTAATTATTCTTGTTGTTTATGTGCTTAATAGGACAAAAGAAACACCCATCATGATACCTGAGGTAAAACCCCAGTTTTCGCTTGCTTGTGTTGTTATATATGTTTCTATAGTTGTTATGCTTGTGTTAGATGTTTAGGGACGTGTTTTCGGGTAGTTAACCTTAGAACAAGACAGATCAGTGATTCTGATAGGTGAGCACGCCCGTGCTGGTTGTTCAGCACGCCCGTGCTCAAGGTCAGCACGTCCGTGCTACGCGCGCGCACCAGAAACGCGTTTTGGGCTCTTTGGTCAACCCATTTCGCCATAATCCTTTTTATACCTCTTTTGCTCGACCTAAAACTCATAACCATCATTCCTAAAGTTAGAAACAATCGTCATCAATCTTTCTCTTGGGTTCCCATTGAATCCTTTGAGTGTTCTTCAACCTTCAATCTTTGTTTGGGTGTTCTTCGTCAAGAACACATCTCTGTGGTGTTTTCTATTGCGATTGGGGATAAGCCGCTCGTCGAGTGTTACTCCGAGGTAAGGTAACCAACCATGTTCATCATTTCCTTTAAATCCTTTGAGTTTAGTGTTGAACCGTTTTCTTCCTATCGAACCAGACTTCGTTGTTCATGTGCCAGTGCTGTGAACGACAACTAGCAGATTAGTTCCCCAAGGATCTAATCGAGATATGTTTGTAACCCTTGTGTTAATTCCATTTCCTTTCTTTGTTTGGGAATTAATTATCCTTTTTCTTGATATCCTTAGCCAAAGCTCGCCGACCCTGTCAAACCCGTTCGAGGGAGTCAAGCGTGGACTTCACTCTTGTTGGCTCATAGGCTGGAATCGTCACACCAGGTATGGGGAGAAGAGATTAGTATGAACATATAGGTTCTAGGGTAGCGTAAGATGAGGTTTAATCCATGACCTTATTTGTGTGCTATATGCCATAGTTGATGTGTGATTGTTATCGTTGTTTATATATGGTGATAATTATTTAATTGATTTATATGGCCTTGGCATGAAGTTTATGATGTTGTTGATATGCCATGATTATATGAATTGGTATGATGGAAACTGTTGTTAAAACTATGTTAATAAAAGATATAGGGATGCTAGCGTTGAATCCAAAACTAGGATTAATCTAATTGATGTGCATAAAATATAGAGATGTTGATGAGGGGTGAGATTAATGCCAATGGATTAGTCAAGAACCTTAGGATTGATTTGAAGTGTTGAAAATTAGAGAAAACACTAAGTTCCCAACATTGAGAACGCTGCAACAGCGTTGAGCATGCCCGTGCTCAATATTAGCGCGCCTGTGCTCTATGCCCAGTAAAGCCAGCACGACTGTGCTCTCAGCAACATGCCCTTATCGGAAAAACGAGAAAAATGTCGCTGTTTAGTACACCCGTGCTCTCGTGCAGCACGCCCGTGCTAGTTGGCCAACACGTCCGTGCTCAGGTCGTGACACTGTTAGAATTAAGAAAATTTCACAGTTTTGAATAAAAAGCGATTTAATAACCTTTTGGGATAAAAATATGACATAGGAGATTATAAAACGTGACCTTTATGATAGTTAATGAATTAGGGTAGTGATAAGGTAAGATGTAATAATGAAGACTTAATAAAAAGATTATATAATCAGACGATGATATTGTTGGTAACGACGTATTGTTACCGATGTTGTTGGTTAAATCATGTTGATGCTTAATGGTCAAACTCGATGTTGATAAATCACTTTGATGTTTATTGGTCAAAGCTGATAGCCTTATTAATGGTGTTGATGGAGGTGGTTACCATGTTGTTTGTATGTAAGCATTGCATGCATCATGACATGGAGTTGTTAGTTTGGGGGAAGTTACGATGATTGGGGAATTCGTCCGAGAGTATGGCGAACTGGCCGTCCGCGATGATTCATCCGAGAGTTAGGTGAATCAAGCGCATCCGTGGTGGTCCATTCGAGAGTAAGGTGGATTGGCTATCCAAGGGGTTCGCCCGTGGTTTGGTGAACTGCCGGCGTGGTGCTTATTGGCCAATGTGGATATGTAACTCCGAAATCGTCTTCCTGAGCTAGTTATTGGCTCCACATTGCATATGGAGTAGCGGAGTAGTTTTGCATCGCATAGCATGTTTATAATGTGATATGATAGAATATGCTATAATATGTTATGTTATGATGTTTTATATGTTGTATGATCATCTTGCTAAACTGCTCTATTACCGTTTATGTTTATACGTACAATTCTTTATTCCCAACTGTTGTTGTTGTTTTGCATATACCTTTTGTTATGCAGAAGATGGTGAGCAGCCAGCTGAGGAGTGATCTTGATGAGATCGCTTGCTTATAATATAGTTTTGTAATGTTAGTTGTTTTCCGATGTAATATCGGTAGTGGTTACCAGCTTTGATATGTGACATCGGGATTTGGGTTATTTTATGTTTATGTTTTCCGCAATTTTTATTTATGATTTAACGTTTTGGGTCATGTGATACTTGTTACTCTTTCGTTTTTAATTTATGGATTTTATGTTATATAATATGTTTTTAATATTATCGTATGCAGGGTAGCGGGTATCACACCTAGACAAAAGAGATATATAAAGAGATTTTATCAGTAAATCAACTCAAAAATTGTAAAATTTTAAAGTTTTAAAATTTGTAAAATCATTAATTATACTTTTCTTAAGTTTTAAAATTATAAAATAAATAAATGTGTCCTTATAATTTCAAATCTTTTTATAGAATCCTTCATAGATCAAATGGATGGAGTTTTTTTGAAATTATAAAGTTAGTATTGAGATTTATTTAAGATTTTCCAAAAAAAATATAAGGACCGACACGACTTTTTTATTGAACAAGGAGCGGCAGGTTAATTCAGAATATGGATCTTCTAACTTTAGGGCAGAAAAGTTATAGTGACTTTGTGTTTATAGAGGAGAGAGAATTGTGATTACACTGGGAATATAAGGATGAGAGAAAAAATAAACAAAGAGAGAGAGATAGAAAGAAAGATAGGTGACTTTCCCGCCCTAAAGTTAGAGCATCCAAATCCGTTAATTCAACCTTATTTTTTTAGTGCTCAATTCAACCTTATTTTAAGCATTGATTTTTTTTTAAAAGTTATATAACTAATTATAGAAATAAAAATTATTAACAATAAATTGGAAAATTATGAAGATGACTCTTCTAGGAATGACAATGCGGCGAGACGTGCATAGGTAAGACTCCCCCGCCCTCGCTCCCGTGGGGGAATTCTACCCGTCCCCATCCGTTACCCTTAGGTACCCGCTGGGCAGGTATTTGTGAATATCCATGAATATCGCGGGTATCCACGAATATTTTTGAACTTTTTTTAGATTTATTTATACACAAAATCTTCCACTAATTACTTGAAAATACATTGAAATTTACATACTCAAAATCAAAGTACAATCAAAGGGGAGGGACCGTAACAAAACCTTCCGTCCTGTACCTATTGCGGATTTTATCTGCGGTACCCGTAAGTATATATATAATTGTCATCCCTAGACTCTTCCTCTATTTTAAGAAATAAATAATAATTTCTCTGAATAAACAGAAGAATTTTCATTTTTAAACAAAACAGAAAAAAAATAAAAACTGTTAACCAACTCTACTTCACTCCGGTAAATGTGTGCACGTTTCTCTGTTTATGACTTTTTGTAAAGGTTTTGACTGTTGAGCCAATCAGATGCTGACATTGCAACACATGAAATACTTACTTAGCTGTTTATTCACAGCATTTTTTTATATTCATATTCATAGTCATTTACTACATCTCGCTTACGGACACACAATTCGAGTCACCGAATCTCCTTCTCTGTTTCAAACTCAATTCAACTGCATCGCATTTCCTTCTCTTTCGGGCGGAATTACGAGGGAAAATAGAAAATCTGAATTTCAATTTCAATTCCATTTCCAAAGTTTCTTTCCTCTTATTACAATACCTTCCTATTTTAAAAGGCGCCACTACTTAGGGTTTTCCATTTTCACCTTCAAATCATGTTTTTCTTCCACGGTTTTCTTTCCACTTTCCTTCGTTCTCTATGATCTTTGATGTCTTCACCCATGATGAAAACGAAGATTCCTTTTCCCACATCCTTCTCAAGCTGCTAGGTGCAATTTTAGATTTCCATTTTCTGAGGAGCAATTAGGGTTTCGTATGATAAGTTTAACTCTCTAGAAGGGAATTCATTAAATACTGTTCTTATTTTTTGTGTTTCGTTAAATTAGAAGTGTAAAATTTCTTATTTTACCACTGTTTGAATGGGAATTGAAATTTAAGGGACTTGGTCTTTTTAGCTTTGAAAAATAGAAATTTTTGTGGGTGAAGAAGTGAAGAGTAAGATAGGGTAAAGACATGTTTTACTCTCAGTTTATATTGGCCAAGAAAGGGCCACTTGGGACAATATGGATAGCTGCACATTTGGAGAGGAAGCTCCGGAAGAATCAAGTAGCTGATACAGACATCGGAGTCTCCGTAGGTCAGTTTATCTTCAATCCTTATGTGCTTTGGATTTCATTTTAGTGTATATGTTTGGTTTAGCTTTAATTTTAGGGAAAATTCTTTTTTTTTTTAACCCCCCAAATCTCTCTAAAGTAAGATTTCAATTGTTTTGAACGTTAAATAAGAGTATTAGTGAACAATTTTGTACAATCTATTTAAAAACCAGTTAATGACTTAAAAGCCATAGTTTCTAATTATATGAGACTTTATTGTTTGCTGATCCAGTTACCTTGTGGGTCAAATTTAAACTCATGCTTTTAGTATTATAGTAGTCACAGCTAAGAAAATGATACAATTTTGAGTATCTTATTCTAAGATTGAATGTAAGATATTGGCACAATTGTCGAAGAAGTTTAAAATTTAGGTTGCTTGTTTCCTTGAAACCCTAAAAGGGCATTGTTTCTGTGTGAAAATATTGTAAACTATTGCCTAGTATAGTAGTATGTAGATATGTTGTTGGACTGTTGATAGGATACTGGGCCGCCCGAATGCTGTGAAGGCTGGGCCTGAACATTAATTAGGGGGAAAGCATGTTTAGAGGGAGAAGAGGGAAAGTTAGTTAGAAGAGAGAGAAAACAGATCTGATGGGATCTGTCTAAATAGAGGAATGTGAGATGTAAGGGGGTATGTGTATCTTTCTGTTTTCAGCTTATAGTTTGGGGCCAAGAGAATTCTCCTTGGTTGGGAGCAACACTCTTACATTTTAATCTTTTCTCTCTTCATGTCTGTAATCCTCTTCTAGTTTTCATCAATAATACAATCATAGGAATTGAATCGTATCAATTATTCTTCTAAAAAGGACAGAAATTCATTCTCATTCTGTAGCTGTTTGATTGTGGAAAATATTAGTTTGTTTGACGTCAAGAGATTGTCTGAGAAGATAGGGGAAACGAAGCAGCATTTGGAGGCACCTAATAAGCACTTATAGTACATTGAATGATGGATGTATCAGTATTGTACCTGTTATGATTGTTATGCACCAGAATAGTGGAAAATATTAGTTTAGTATGCTGTATTTCTTTTACGAGATCCTTATGCACCAAAATCCATCCTCCCAAGCCGGCCGAAGGTTCTAAAGAGCTACTGCTTAAACTCATGATTATGCTTAGGCTAAGAACTTCAGTGGAATTTGAGAGTGGTAAGGAGGGATTGGCTATTTGGTGACTGCATTCTGTGTAGTTATATGATCTAATTGGTTGAAATATTTTCCAAGGTTTCAAGGACAAGCTTTTTTCCTATGTCCCTTTTAGGTAGAGTTGTTTTCTTGGCATCATTGTGGTTCTTTGCTATTGGCTACTTATGTGGGGGCATCCTTGTTTTATATGAGAGAAACTAGAGGGCAATATTATTTCAATTTAATTTTTTAATGTAGAGTTGTTTTGCTGAAGAGGATGCCTTATATTCTTTAAGGCGAAAAAAAACTTAAGGATATATATTGAGCATGCATTTCATAGAGATTCTAAAGTGGGCTTATGATGCTGCATGCTCTATGATGCAGAGGAGACAGAAAAGACAGTAGCTTTAGGTATGAGCTGTAAACCATTACCGTGAAAATGACTGTCAAAGTCGGTAGGAGTTGGAAGATATAAGAAAGACAGAATTTATCAAACAGAAAAAAGAAAGATAAAAATGGAAAAAGAAGAAGGCACAAAACAGGGAGGTTCAAGGAGGGTGGGGCTATTGGAAAAGGACTTGGGTGTGGCCGGATATGGGGTGGGTGTACCAGAAAACGTGGTGGGCTGGCCTGGCCAGAAATGGAGTGGACTGACCGGAAAAATGTTTTAGATGGCTTCCCTGTTTGTAGTGGTTGCGACAGCCGAAAAATGGGCCCCGAAAGACTGCTATCTTGGTCGCAACTGGAGAGACACGCAAACGCTCCACGATGGAGCTTTGAGTGGTCAAAGGCCGCTCTGCACAGCATCGTTGCTATAGCATTGTGAAATGGCACGATTATCTACTATGACCGGAATGACCGGACCAACCAGTCAGGTGTGTGTTTGGGATAATATTGCAAACGTAGGTTTGCACGCAAAAGCATGTTTGAACCTAAAAGCACGTTTGAGGAGAAAGCAACTAGTTGTTGCCCCTTGCAAACTATAATCCAAGCATAGCCCAGACTGGTTCAATAATGATCTTCTTGACCACTGGCTGGTACAGTCAAGTCACTCTAATCGGTATTTCAAAAACCGGTTTCAGAACCATTGAAGCGGGTGTAAACCAGTCAATTGTTTGAACTATTAGCGGTTCAATTGATGATCCAGTTCTCTTTTATTATAAAAGTATCAAAGTTTTAAGGAGCAAGAACTGAACCTGGCTCCTGCTGTTTAAGTGGCACGCAATCAAACCAACCAACGAGCTACATGCTCGTGTGTTTGAAAGCAAACATAATGAATTATATTTCATTCTATTGTCAAATAATAATATCAAAATTTAATTAATAATATTATAAAGAACCCTTTAATTCACTTTATTATTTACTTACGCATTAATTTAGGATAATGCTATTAATATTTTTTGCTTTCTATTTTGCAAAATACGATTGGTTAATGAGATGTGTAAGTAGGCAATTGGGAGTGTTATATCTTTACTAAATATTAATTAATTTAGTACTCATTATTATGATATTACATATTGATATTATTCATATTAATATAATTAATAGGTTCAATTATTCTGTTGTTCCCTAGACTCTTCGGGAAAATTCAAATAGGTATCCGAACTTTAAAAGTTTGTAATTGGGTTCTTAAACTTATAAAATTTTGTAATTGAGTCCTTATATAGAGCTGTCAAATCAGGCTGCTCGGCCCGGCCTGGTTGGGCCAAAGGGTAGAATTGGGCCGACCCGAATCTACTTTGGGCTGCAGATTTCTTGTGCCAGACTAGCCCTATGCTGGGCCAACGGGCCCTAATTATAATAATAAAAATTTAAACAGGTTTAATATGCAATATAACCTACAATTTAAACATGATCCCAAGTTTAATATTCAAAATTCAAAATAAACTACAATTTAAACAAACTAAGAGTCAGGTTTGTAGTGTTGACTTGAACTCGCGGAAATTAACAAACAGTTCAACATATTAATAAATTTAATAAAATTAATTATTCCTAGATGTGGGGTTTCCTTGAGTAGTCAGTTTCGTAAACAACTGTATCTCCTCTAATTCTTGCACATTTGCAATTCATAATACAAGAGAAGTCAATAACTAAAATTAAATGCAAATTGCAAGTAAAAAGCAATTATTATAATTTATTGGAGAACAGTTTTCGGAAATGCATTTGAAATATTTGGTTTAATATTTGTGTTTCTTTGTCATGAACTAATTGAGGACTGACAGCAGTGAGAAAGAGAAAAAAAAATTCATTGAGCAGCAAAACATGGGTTCAAACATGGGTCACAACTCATTGAGCGGCAAAGTTCACAACTTAGAAAAAAAAAATTCATTGAGCAGCAAATTAATTGGTCCAAACAAAATTTAGCAGTGTGTCACAACATTAATGGTACAAAGAAGAAGAAAACATGGGTCACATCTCACAAAATTAAGAAGAAAACATATCTTACAGTTACAGAGAGAGGATGAGAGCAGAAGGGTGAGTGTGTGTTTGTGGCTCTGTGCGCGGCACGAGATTGAGCAGCGGATGAGAGCATGAGTGCGTTATGGGCAAAACAGCAGCGGCCCGAAGGAGGAAAAGAGAGTGCGTTACAGCGGATGAGAGCAGGCAGAGAAGAAGAGAGGATGGGTAGTGTGGGAGGGAGAGACTGAAAGAGTACGTTATAGAGACACTGACGGTGTGTTTTTCCTTTTTTTACGTTAGGTCAGGGACTCCGTACTCAGGAGTCAGGATGGAGGGAGACTGCGGGAGTGGAGTGGTTGCATTTTTTTATGATTTTTTGGGCCAGCCTGACTTGGCCCCGTCGGGCTAATCGGGCTGGGTCAAACAGGCCTGGTTTTTTCGGGCTGGCATTTGAGAGGCCCAATTCGACCTTAATTACGGGCTGTTCGGATGAGCCCATCGGTCCGGGCTCAAGTTGGTTATAAAAAGTGAGTGAACTATTAGTTACATGAGGAATGTTATTTGTATACCCAAAATGGGACACCTATGGTAGACACCCCATTTTGAATGAGTATGACTTGAATATATTTTAAATTTGCAATTGAGGTTAAAAAAAAAATTACACTAAAAATGGTGTGTCTACTATAGGTGTCCCATTTTGGGTGTATAAATAACATTTCTCTAGTTACATGGCTATACGTAGGTTAGGACTGGCTTATGCTGATGTAAAATCTTTGCAGTTGCTTAAAGTTTGTTATGATCGCTGTGGTGAAGATTAATACAGATTAATACCCACAGAGGGAAATTAATATTTCTTAGTACATTTTACATGTCTGTGGCTCTTGGTTGCATTTGTTATTTTCTAATTTTGTTCGTATTTTATTGGCTCAAATTATTGATGTAAATTTTATGAATGAACAGATTCCATTCTTTTTCCTGAAGTACCAATTGCACTCCGTTTGTCCAGCCATCTTCTGCTTGGTGTGGTGAGGATATATTCTAGAAAGGTGAATTACCTTTTTGATGACTGCAGTGAGGCCTTGCTTAAGGTAAAGCAAGCTTTTCGTTCCACTGCAGTTGATTTGCCACCAGAAGAGTCCACTGCACCTTACCATTCCATCACCTTACCTGAGACTTTTGATCTTGATGATTTTGAACTACCAGATAATGAGACATTTCAAGGGTTAGTCCCAGAGCAATTGATTATGTCATTAATTGTAGCTCTAGCTGTTGCTTACTGCACCTGCATTTTTTACTTTATTGAGCTGGTTTTGACTAATTTAATTTGTTTAGCTTCATTTGTAACTAATTGTCGGTAATTTTATCATATTTGATCTACCTGCTTTTTCCTTGGTAGTTTCAGATGATTGTTACAAGAAATTTCATACTCGCATTATAATTTTGTTTTAAGTTACAGATCTTTTATTTGGCTCTGTATTGTCAGAATCGGACTATATTCTAGATGGTGATTTTATGTAATAGGGTTATGTGGATATTTTCAGTTTATTCTATGCTTTATTGACGAAAGAGTATATATGTTGTGGACTTGCAGTAACTATGTTGATCACCATGTCAGTACTAGGGAGCAGATTACACTGCAAGATAGTATGGAGGGTGTGGTTTACACTACTTCGCAGTTCGGATTGGATGGTTAGTATTCCCTTTGACACCTTTTTCTGTCTCTCTTTCTATTGATCGCTTAATGCTGAAGCTTATATATGAAATGGAGAGATCTGTGCTAAGTATTGTTCAATGGCAAACATGTCTTGCAGAGCGCTTTGGGGATGGCGATGCATCTCAAATTGGTTTAGACCTTGATGAGGTAATTTACCTTGTTTTCCCCCCAGTATCTTATGAATGGAGCTTGTTAATGTATAAGTATTAGAATTAGAATTAGAATTAGAATAGTTTTTCTTTTATTATTTATTCTATTCTAGTCAAGCCCAATAGGCCTTGGCCCATGGCTACATGTACTTGTGTATATATAGTCTTGTACTCCTTTTCATAGTTAATGAGATATAGAAAACATATTCCTTCACATGGTATCTAGAGCCAAAACCCCAGGTTAGATTAAACCCAAATTCCGGCGGCTGACCTCTTCTCTGGCGCTCAAATCCAGTTTTCTGGTGACCTCTCCAATGAGTCACTGTTCTCACCGCTGGCACTGCTGTATTCCTCTCCTCCGCCAGCTAACCCACCAAGTCCCGCCTCCGTCAGAGCCTCCACACTCCGCCGCTTCCTCCATCAGCTTCTTTTTTCTCCGCCAGATCTATTTGTTTTTGTTGAGCGCGGGGTCTCACCTCCACCATAGCAGTGATCTCCGTCCAACGGTGATTCTGACCATACTGTCAATGCAGTCAACTGCTGCCGGCCGCCGCTGACTTATCTGGGTTGGGCTGTTTTTCTGTGGTTGTCCCAATTTTTTTGCTCTGTTTGCCCTAATCTTGCCTCTATATGTCAAGTTTGGGCTTCTTTAGAGCTTTCTTCTTCCACACATGGTGTCACCATCCTCTACAGGAAAGTCTGGAACGTTTTTTGGCACCTTTACCTCTTCTCCGACTATTGCAACAGAAAAATTGGTTGGTTTCTCTAATTATGTTTCATGGTCTAAGGCCGTTGAGTAGTGGTGCATGGGTCAAGGTCTCAAGTATCATTTGACCAGCAAGCTAGAAGATGTGAAAGCTGATAGGGATAATTGGGAAAGGGCTGATGCATTGCTATGTACTCTTTTATGGCAATCCATTGATCCTTCTCTTCACGATATCTACACAAATTTTAATACTTGTCATGACTTATGGACACAAGCCAAATCAATTTACACCAATGACATTTAGTGATTGTATTCAGTTGTTGATAAGTTGATTAATCTTCGCTAGCAGGGCATGACGGTTCCTGATTTTGTTGGTAAGATGTCCTCCATTAAGGATGAGTTTAATGCTCTTTTACCTGCTGGTAAAACTACTGCCGAGGAGTTGGCACAACGTGATAAGTTTTGTATGGTCTGTACTTTGGGTGCTATGAGCCCCGATCTTGCTGTTGTTCGGGATCAGATCCTTGCTAGTGCGATTATTCCTACCTTACATGAGGTCTTTTCTCGTCTTCGTCGTGTGACATCTGTACCTCCACCAGGGTCCTTTATCTGGGATAGTTCTGCATTAGTTTCTTCTCAGGTTCAGCGGGGTCCTCAGGAGGAACGGGGTGGTGATCGTGGAGGCAATCGGGCACCTCGCCCTCAGTGTGCTCATTGCCATAGATGGGGACATACTAAAGGCAAGTGTTATAAGTTACATGGTTTTCCTCCGCATGTCAACCTTGTTCATACTGATGAAACTCAGTCTGAGTCGTCTAGTGGCCTTACAACAGGATTTTGGCCCTCCACAATAGTGTTCTGTCACACTCACTGGCGTTCATTATGATGAGTATCTGAGGCATCGTGCATCACAACAGTCATCCTCATTCGTTGTCTGGTTGCTCATTATGGTAATCCCACTGCCTGTATTACCCACTCATCACCTCTTGGCCCTTGGTTCCTTGATTCTATGTCTCTGATCATATTTCTAGTAATTCTCTTTTACTCTCTACCATTACTCACTACGACTCCTTACCGCCTGGCCAATGGCACTAAACAGGTTGCTACAACTGTCGTGAGTGCAAAACCTTTACCTTATGTTCTTTTAGATTATATTTTGTATATTCCTAATTGCCCATTTAATCTTGTTTCTGTGAGTTGTCTCACTCGTACCCTAAATTGTTCTATCACCTTCACTCATTATTCTATTGTTATCCAGGATCACAATACAGGATAAGTGTTCAGTGCAGTGCATGAGTCACAAGGCCTTTATCATCTTTCACCACCGTCCGTTGCTTGCACCATTGGTCCATCTTATGATCTTCAAAACCGTTTAGGCCATCCAAGTTTATCCAAGCTTCAGAAGATGGTTCTTGGTCTTTCTTCTTTATCAAATCTTAATTGAGTCATGTCAACTAGGTAAACAGTCTAGGACATCTTTTCCTAAGCGTGTCAATAATCGGGCTGCGTTCTGATAGACTTTGTACCTCAGGATGTTGTGTCCTTGTTGGAGGTAATCTTGTCTCTTGGAAAAGTAAGAAGCAAGAGGTTGTGGTTAGATCTAGTGCTGAGGTAGAATATCGAGCTATGGCCTTAGTTACCTGCAAACTCATATGGATTAGGCAACTAATTCAAGAACTAAAATTTGCAGAGATCACCCAAATGAAGCTGTTTTGTGATAATCAAGTTGCTCTCCATATTGCATCTAATATGATTTTTCACGAAAGGACCAAACATATCGAAGTGGATTGTCCAATGATTAATCTGTTTTGTGATAATCAAGTTGCTCTTCACTAATTAACATATTCTTTTCCATTATCAGAACGTAACCTTTTAATAGATTGCTCAAACTGAGTCTTAATCATGCCATAAAAATTCAAGAATAATTAAAAAACTTCAGATTTATCTTTCATGAGAAATATCCACGTGACTCGAGTGCAATTATCAATAAAGGACACAAACCATTTTGCACCAGATAAATTAGAAGTAGAAGAAGGTCCCCACACATCAGAATGAATAAGTTCAAATGGATCAATACTTTTATTATTACTAGGAAGAAAAGTTGTGTGATGGTGTTTCGCAAACTAACAACATCACAATGAAAAGACTCGATTGATCTCTTTTTAAACAAATGAGGAAACAGGGGCCTAAGAAAATACTGAAAGTAGGATGGCCAAGACATTGGTGTTGATGCCATACCTTAGAGACAACAAAGTCAGAACTAGTCTGATGACAAGAAGTGGACATCTTTTGCATGGTACTATTTTGATTTCCATGTAGACAGTATAACTCGTCTTGCTCCTTAGCAACCCTAATCGTCTTCCCTATGGGAATATCCTGAAAAACACAATGAGAGGGAAAGAAGGTTACTGTGCAACTTAAATCTCAAGTAAGTTTGTGTATAGAAACGAGATTATTTGAGAGTTTAGGGACATGGAGCACATTATTTAAAGGAAGAGAAGGTGGAAGGTAAATGTTACCACATCCAGAAATAGGGACATGGGTGCCACTAGCAATAGTAATGTGATGTTTTACCAGGCAAATGAGAGTAAGATGAAAAATATGAGGGGTAAGGGGTCATATAATCAGTAGCACCAGAGTCAATAATCCAGAGATCATCAGACATAGTACTCGAAACATTAAAGGATAACAAACTAGAATTCTTACCAATCATGGTTAGAGAACAAGTGCCAGAAGGTTTACGGAGATAATTCAAGGGGGAGGTCACCACCGTCTCGAAATCTGACATTTCTGAATACCCACAACCTGAACCAGAACCAGAAGGAGCTGAAAAGCAGGAAGGAAGAAGCGGCGAAGCAAACAATGGTCAGACGCGCCGTCACACGCGGCTGAGGTGGCAGCGCGTGGAGCTCACGCGCAACGGAACATGTGGTACATATGTTGCCCCTTTTCCTTGCTGCCCCTCTCACCTCTTTTGTTGTACGTATGTTTAATTGCAGGTATGTGTTCCATCAAATTGCTAGAGCAGTTGCAATACGTGGGCCCGCCGAAGCGTCAATTGCGGCCGCAAATCGGGGTGGGAAACGCGGAAATGCGGATGCTACTGTGAAGGGGCACACAATTCCTATTTTGCCCCTAAAATATAACCGTCCTCTCTAATTTTAAGGGTTTTTTTGTCATTTCGAAATTCTTTTTTAGTTTTAGGGTACCCATTCTGTTTTGCAAAACCCATTCTGTCATTTCGAAAACACGTTCTGCAGCCGTTTTCTCTTGCATCTACACTCTGTTCCGGCGATTTGAAGTGTTTTCTGGCGAGCAGCAGTGACTTTCCAGTGAGCAGCAGCGCACTTCTTCATCTGTGTTGTTTTTTTTCTTCTCTTCCGCTCTCCCACTCTCTGATTTTTCTTCACTTGTAATTATTTTGAATGCTTAGAACTTATATTAGTATTTGTGTTATATTCGATATAAATGTTAGTGACAAAGACAATGAGTTTTGATTATTAATTATGAATATGACTTTGAATTGACTAATATAGATACAGTTTTCTGATTCACTGTTGTACATATGTTTAATTGCGGGTATGTGGTCCATCAAATTGCTAGAGCAGTTGCAATATGTGGGCCCACCGAAGCAGCAATTGTGGCCGCAAATCAGGGTGGGAAATGCGGAAACGCAGACGCTACTGTGAAGGGGCACGCAATTCCTATTTTGCCCCTAAAATATAACCGTCCTCTCTAATTTTAAGGGTTTTTTCGTCATTTCAAAAATCCGTTTTAGTTTTAGGGTACCCATCCTGTTTTGCAAAACCCATTCCGTCATTTCGAAAAAACGTTCTGCAGCCGTTTTCTCTTGCATCGACATTCTGTTCCGGCGAAGTGTTTTCCGGCGAGCAGCAGTGACTTTCCAGTAAGCAGCAGCGTACTTCTTCATCTGTGTTGTTTTTTCTTCTCTTCCACTCTCCCGCTCTCTGATTTTTCTTCACTTGTAATTATTTTGAATGCTTAGAACTTATATTAATATTTATGTTATATTCGATTTAAATGTTAGTGACAAAGACAACGAGTTTTGATTATTAATTACGAATATGACTTTGAATTGACTAATGTAGATACATTTTTCTGATTCACTGTTGTACATATGTTTAATTGCGGGTATGTGGTCCATCAAATTGCTAGAGCAGTTGCAATATGTGGGCCCACCGAAGCGGCAATTGCGGCTGCAAATCGGGGTGGGAATCGCGGAAACGCGGACGCTACTGTGAAGGGGCACACAATTCCTATTTTGCCCCTAAAATATAACTGTTCTCTCTAATTTTTAGGGTTTTTTCGAAAATCCGTTTTAGTTTTAGGGTACCCATCCTGTTTTGCAAAACCCATTATGTCATTTCAAAAAAACGTTCTGCAGCCGTTTTCTCTCGCATCTACACTCTGTTCCGGCGATTTGAAGTGTTTTCCGGCGAGCAGCAGTGACTTTCCAGTGAGCAGCAGCATACTTCTTCATCTATGTTGTTTTTTTCTTCTCTTCCACTCTCCCACTCTGATTTTTCTTCACTTGTAATTATTTTGAATGCTTAGAACTTATATTAGTATTTACGTTTATTCGATTTAAATGTGAGTGACAAAGACAATGAATTTTGATTATTAATTATGAATATGACTTTGAATTGACTAATGTAGATACATTTTTCTGATTCACTGTTGGAAGTCTTAAACTTGATTTTTATAATCAGGTTATGTTAATAGACAAAGCTGCTACTATGGAGCATGATGACCGCAGTGCTAGTCCTCAAGTGTCTCTTCAAAAATGTGAAAAGAAAGAGGAGGTGAGTGAAATATTGGATAGAATGCAAGTAAAGATTTTGAAAGAAAGATTGGTTAGAATTCAACTAAAGACATTGGAAGCAGGATTGGTTTAGTATTTTAAAATATCTGCATGCCTATATATGTTTGGTTTTACTCCTTATTGCCTTCATCTTTCTCTCTTTTCTTTGTTGAAGAGTGGATCAAATGAAAGCGTGGATGATCATGTTCTAGTTCTGTTCACTATAGATTGTAATTTCTTCTGTTGTCAATGAATGAATTTATCTGATTTCAACAGATTGATGATTTACCCTCTGCTGCTGATGTTGGTGAATGTGCTCAAGGCCCATCTACTCCTGGACTGGAAGAGCCAAATTTGTTTGGTACTCAGGTGGATCAGGTCAATAATGAAGCCGATGATCATAATTCAGCAGATTTGATATCAGTGAAGAGCATGCAAAAACTTTCCTCTGCTCACCAAAGGGATGAAGATGTAATTGGTTTCTCTTTGCAAAATAACGTGAAGCCTGTTGGTGTAGATTTACATCATGAGGATGATGATTGCCTTCCGGTTGAATTGGATAGCAAAAGAGAGCAACAGGATCATTCGGCATGTATGGTGGAGGCGAAGGATCAAGAAAGCTTGATACCTAATGATCATTGTTCAGCATCATCACCCTTGACAGTTTCCTCCAATATAGAATGCCCGACCACCCTAATACCAGAATGTGCAGATAGGATGATCAGTGCTTCTGGTATACATGAGAAGATGGAAGACTTACATGACGGAGTTTTGATGAACAACGAACCACTTGTGGACCAAACTGTTACGGATGGTGTTGTTTCTGGAGGAGTTACTGTAAATGAAACCACTGCATCTCCTAGTTGTTCTCATGTTACATCTGATCAAGAGAACATCTCTTGCAAACATTTGTCAAACATGGATGGATCTCGAGGGCCAGAATCAGATGGTCATTTGGAGGATGATCACACATTGTCAAAGCATGAAGTTCTGAATGCCATTGAATATCCTAACAATGAGGGGCAATCCTGTCTGATTGATGAGGCTCAAGTATCTAATGTTACAAGTCCTCGAGGGTCAGCTGGTAGACCTCCAGTAGTTGATGTGGAAGCTCAGGCTTCTCAGGAAATGAAGGAAGCAGAGTCTTTAAATCATATTGCTCATGAAGCCGTGCAGCCCACTGAGTCACACCTTCGGCCATGCACCTCCCATCTGATCCAGCCTTCTTTGTCATCTGTTGAAGGTTTTAATATAACCATTCGTCTCGCATAATTTTATGGATATCTAATTATTATATTTTCTCTCTTTCTTTGTTTTTTCTCTTTTCAACTGTGGGATGAAATGGGTACATTACCGGGAATTCTGTTATTATAATACAGTTTTACATTTCTCTTTTTTATGTTTCCCTTTGTTTGTGATATTGACAACCTTTTCAACATGTTGTGTTGACTTTCGCATGTTAACTTACAAACTCCGTTTTATGCTAAGTTTTTTTCTCCTATGCATCCCATTTGAATTTTCTTTTTTCTCTCACGTGTGACAGAATCAACTTTATATTACTTGTACTTGTTTTTTACCCTGAGTTGATTCTGTTTTCCATTAACGACTTACTTTATTTATTGGTATAATCTGTTTGATGGACATATTTTAACATCTGTAATTCCATTTTACTGCTAATCAGTTGATTTTACTTTTTACAGGTGAAAAGTGTCTCACAACTGATGGTTCAGATCCTGCTTTAGGTTATCATGAGACCGTAGAGCCATCTGTATGTGAAGGAAACCCTGATTTGGGGAAGTCTGATGTGCAAATTTTGAGTCAGATATTTAGCGATAAAGTAGAAAATATAAGCAAATCTGCTGCTTCTGACATGCCAGAGCCTGAAAAATTGCTCTCCTTAGCATATCAACATGATGGTGAAGCACATGATTTGCCAATGGAGTCTACTCCTGACAATCGGGGTATATCTGAAGGTCATACAGGTGCCGCAGGAGTAAAATGCATCTCGGGTAAAAAGCGCAGTTTCACAGAAAGTACTCTTACAGTGCAGAGTATGGATTTGGTTGAATCATATGGTGGGGCTCAATCCAAGAGAACTGCAGAGTCCATTCCTGATGATGATGATCTATTGTCTTCCATATTAGGTATCATAGTTGTCCTAATGCTTTTGCTATATCTTTATAGTTAGTGTTTCTTTTCCTTTAGAACATGGTTGTGGCTCAAACGAATTTGTTGTTGCTCCAGCTGGTAGAAGATCTTCAGTTTTGAAAATGAAACCTAGTCCGGTAGTCCCTGAAATAGTATCAATGAAGCGCTCTCGTTCTGCACAACGCACTTCTGCCTTTAAGAGGAAGGTGCTCATGGATGATATGATGGTCTTGCATGGCGAGTATGTTTTTATAATGTTCCAGTCATATTAGCTGTAGAGATTGATCCACATTATTTCATATTGATTAGAATAGAGTGAAAAACATTGTATTGTTTGCCCACTTATTTCAAGCCTTTGAAAGATGTATCCTTCTCCCATCTCTTTGCTGTTTCTAGTGATTGATTTTTGTATTCCTTTTTCTCGATTTAGTTTCCAAGGAAAGGCTTGCTGAGTGATTTATTTAGTTGTACTTGAGGCAATGAAATAGGTAAAACCGCTCAGCACTTCATTGGAAGGAGAAATTTTTAGATCTGCCTATGTTTTTAGTACCATTAATCTCTGATATATGTTCAAAATATTTATATTTCCTTTCTTTGTTCACGTTTCAATTCTTTGTCAAGTTTATCATGCCACATTTGGTTTTTTGCGTCATAGCATACCATATTTCTTTTCTCTTGCACTGGAATACTAATAACTTTTCCTTCTTTCTTCTGAAGTACAATACGCCAACAATTGACAAATACTGAAGACATACGTCGCATACGGAAAAAAGCTCCTTGCACTCGCCATGAAATTTTAATGATTCAAAGACAATCTTTGGAGGATGAGATTTTTCATGAATCAATATGTACAGGTGAGTTGTGTGTGGTTGTGTATATGTTGTGCTATTATTAGGTGCTTTTGCTCAAACCTCTTCCCTCCCTTTTCTTGAACAAACTAAAATCCCTGAACTACCCAACTTGATATAATGTTCTTACGCTGATGCAGCCTGGATGGTAAAGCTATGAGAGTGTTTGGTTTGTGTGTTTTATTTTCTTTTTGACTAAACGTGTTTGGTTGGATTTTAATGAAAATTTTTGTCTTAAAATGGGCCTAAATCTGCAAACAAAATAATATTGTTTTCATCATTTCCTTCTCAAATTTCAGAAATAAAAACACATGGAAAATGCGGTGGCAAACTTATCATTCCCATGATGCATAATGAGAGTGGCCAGGAGATAATGCGTTTTTCTTCATCAAATGCAGCAGATGTATAATTCTGTTGATTCCAATTCCATATAATCTCTTGGGAATAATTATATAGAACTTAAATATTACAATTTGAACATGTAATTCCTATAAACTTAACGTGCAATACTCGTTATATTTAATATTTTAGGAAAACACTTGTAATAATTAATCAATTATGGTATTCATCACAATGTTTGTGTTAAACGTGTGCTTGATTGGTATGGTTGGTCTACTCTATCTCTAAGTCTCAATATCATAATATTTGTTAAATTCAAATATAAATACAAGATAAACCTATACCTCAAACAATATACAATAGAAAAGTATTAAGGATTACGCAAGAAATTCGATATATATTAAGGATTTGTGTAAAAAAAATTATATACAATAGTTTATTATTCATAATTTTTCATTAACAACAGCTAAATTAAATATATTCTTGTTAGTTGTTACTCAAGTTTTGTTTTTAGACGTCTGAGTTCATAGAAAATGGATGAACCAAACTTATTTTTGTTTTCATTTTCTGAAAGCAGGATTTAATTGTGCAAAATGAACATGTTTTCTAAAATTTGTAAATATGAAAATTAAAATTATTTTTAGGAAATGAAAATAATTAGAACAGAAAATATTAAATTAAATCAAACTCACTCTATGTTTTGCAAGGCAACTTAGTTTGATAGTATGATAATTTGACATGAGGAAAAGAAATAGTTTTATGATCAAGTGTTGCATCAACTGTCCACATTTTTCTCCATGATTAAATGAGAAACGGTAAGGTTGCTGCCTTGAGAGCCTCGTGCATTGTGCCGGCCTTTTTATTAAGTGAGATATTCTGTTATTCCTTCATATGACCATGCTTCTGATGTATTCTGTGGTTCATCTCCATAAAGTTTTTTCTAGAGGTGGTCACTAATTAAAAAACAACGATGATGATATTTTAAGTCCACCCTTCATGTTTTGGGTGGACATAAGTTGTCTACAAGGTGTTTCTACATCTATGGGATGGTCGTGTCAGTTCCTTTTGAGTTGTTCCTGAACCTTTGTCAAAATCTTACTTTTATGATAGCCTGTGACCATAATTATTCTGATGTCAAATTTATGGAATATATAAGCCAATTCTCTAATATCTTCCAGGTCTGTCTGCTGATTTGATTATTCTGAGAAATGAGTCATTTGATGTGACTGGAATCAAGGTTTGTGATCATGGTTTAGATAGTTCTTTCTTGGAAAAAACAAATGATCAAGAGTCCTATTCTAGAACAAATACTGAAACCCATGGAGTAGAAAGGAATATTGAAGCTATGGCAGTCCATCTCCAAGGAGAAGGAGAAGCGCAACCTACTGAGATACCTATTTTGTCTGAGGCCCATCAGTCAGAAGTTAACTTGGGCTCTCATGATATTGATGTTCATGGGCATGCAAATATTGTTTCTCATGTGAAGGAGCTTGACAGTTCTCAAAATGTTGAAATGAACAATGCTGGGGGAAATATTGAGGTTTCTGTTGCAGAAAATTGCTCTGTTGGCCCTGGGCTTGAATCTTCTGAGGCCCATCAGTCAGAAGTTAACTTGGGATCTCATGATATTGATGTTCATGGGCATGCAAATATTGTTTCTCATGTGAAGGAGCTTGACAGTTATCAAAATGTTGAAATGAACAATGCTGGGGGAAATATTGAGGTTTCTGTTGCAGAAAATTGCTCTGTTGGCCCTGGGCTTGAATCTTCATCCCTAACTGAAGTATTTGAAAATAACCTTTGTATGCCAAATGATTTTGTTGCGTCGTTGCCTCTCATGGATAAAACGGATGATCTTGTTGGTTCTATGCATATAGATACATCCAGCGTGCCAACTGACCAGAATTTCAATACATTCCCTATTCTAGAGGATGAGTTTGTGGAGGAGAAATGTAATAGAAGTGGAGTAGGTGCTATTGAAATTGCTGAGCATAGTGTTGAAATTAGAACACAAGTTCACACTGATGATTTGGAAGCTAATGATTTATTTGCATCTTTGGCTACTGGCTCTAAGGAAACTGATGAATATAATGATAATCAGGCTTCCTTCAATGGAGACCTGCCTATAGAAGAAAATGGAAACAACATGTTAGGGGGCTTTAATGAGGATCAAAATGTTGCTTCTGACTTGGGGTGTGATGAAAGGTCTGGCTCCATATTTAGTGACAATTCTAAAGTAGATTGTTTACATTCTGTAGCACTTGCTTTGGTTGAAAACGAGACTTCTCTGAATGAAGGAAATCCAGCCTGTCAGGAAGCTGGACTACAAAGTTCAATGTTCCCTGAAATCTCAGCTATTGAGAGTCCTTTTGTAGATCGTAATGATGTAAGTTTTCCAATTTGCCTTAAAAATGTTAGATGTCTCTTGATATTCTTATTTGTTGGGTTTGTGTCTCTTATTCTTTTACTAGACACATTTACCATCTCTGATGATACCTGAAAAAAAAGTTTTGTTTAAATAGCATGGTAACACTTTACTGAGGGAAATTGTAACTTCGGTAATAAAATTTTGAACTTGAAGTTAAATTCTTCTTGTATCATCTTTCTGATTTTCCCCACAACTATAGCTACCATGGTTTAAAAGCTAAAATGCTGGGGCCAGTGTATTGTGCTTGTTAATCTTTTTGTCTTGTCATTGTTGCTTTGTATCCTGCCCTATTTTTGTATTGTTTCCTGATGCAGATCATGCTCAACATATGTTGTAGCTTGATATACTGTATAATATGGAAGTACCATTGACTGTAAATGCAGTTTGAAGCATGCATATATGTACTTGGCTGGTCTATCTTATAAAAAATAATTAAATTTGTATTACAAATTTGTAATGAAGGTAGTCAAAGGCGAAAGTCACCCTTAAGGCACTAGGGGGTTTTAATGCCTAGAGTAGAAAATTGGCAAGAAGTGCATGCCTCCCTGAAGAAAATCATTAATGTTTTAAAGAGAAGAATACAGTAAAGTATTTGATTATTTTTCATTAATTTTCCATATAAATCAACTACTCAAGCCTAAAATTTATAGTGAAAATAGAAAATTAAAATGTTCATAAAAAAATTGATACCAAAGGGATATAATAAACAGGCTAGATTAGGAAACCCTAAGTTCCTAAAGTTTTTCAGAAAAATAGAAATCAGTTGAAGAGTCATAACCCTAAATTATATTTTTACATTCTTAAAATTTTATCCCTTATAGTGTGATAGTTACAAGTTAGATGGTCGGGCTTTTGGGTTTGTTTGCTACAAATATATTATAAGGCAGTAAAGGTGAGCGCCTCGCCTGAGCCCTAAAGGCACTGCACCTCTCAACCAGGATGTGACTAACCTCTTCTGCCACCTCACCTTGCTCATCGCACTAGCTGCACCTTTGACCACAGTGTGCAACTTTGGTATGAGATATTTTATATATATATATATATATATATATATATATATATATATATATATATATATATATATATGTATGTATGTATATATTCAATGTGTGTATATATTCAATGTGTTTTTATGTTCTCTTTCTTCTGAAGCTGTTTATATCTGTGTGTCATGGTTCTTGGATTTTTGCATAATAGGCATCTGATAGATTCTTATAATTTGCTTTTGAAGCAAAATGCGTTGTGCTTTTGCCGAGCCTATGCCAGGATGATTTTAAGATAGCGTCACATGTGATTGAAAGTGCACTTCTATCTTCCCCTTCGGAGCTGTATGCTCCTTTATTGTTTTATGCACACCTAATTAAGTTTCTTTTTGTACATGGTGTAGGAAAATGTCATAGATGCTAATGACACAGGTTTGCTTCTGAATCCTTTTCATTGTTGATTTTTATACAATGCTTAATGTGTCAACATGTTTACAACCTTGTAAAATATTTAATTTTCTGGTTTAGTAAGCCATGTGTTAGAATACTAGTCTAGATTCATTAGCGTATGTAGCACATGGTGTATTATTCAACATAGTTATTACTGTAGTTAATAGATATTAATGAGCTTTGTAGATAGTCTTTGTTTAGGTCCTGTACTTAATTCACTCAGTAAGTGTGTAAGCAGCACACACAACTTCCCTCAAACACTATTTCAATATGGTTTCAAAGTAGTACCATCCTTCATGACCAAATCCTGTCATTAATCTGTTGGCAAGTTCAAAAAATATTGGACTATTTTATTTGGTATCTTCTTTTTTCTCATCCTGCTTTAGTTTCCAGTTGCTGGCTCACATTTTTCAGTGTGCTTGTCCTCTTCTTCGTGGCTGCCACCTCTGGTTTTTGCCTTTTATGGTGTTAGATTGGCAATCTGCTCCCACCATTGGAATCAGAAGGTGCCAATCTTTAGGGCCCTGAAATTTGATGTCCAACAGCCTCTCCACAATTTTCCTCTCTTCAGCAGCCTTCTGGTCATGTGGCAATGCGTCTGTCCACCTTTTCTGGTCGTTTTCATCCATGAAAAACTCATCGCTGAAAGTCTCCTTTCTTTAAAAGCTCATCAGAACCAGCCCTAAGTGAGAACCATGTTTGTAGAATGACCTATGATCCTAATGCCTTGAGGTTTTGAAGCAAGATGTGATGTCAAATCTACAAGTGTGGTTCCTTGTTTAGCTCATGAAAGAAGATGCCCTAGTGGCTTGGGCTCCCTCACCTAATATAGAGCCTAGGGTTTATGGTGGATGACACCGCGTTGATTCCATGTTGAAAATCAGAGAGAATAAGGGTACGGAAATTTTAGGGGGATTGTAGAAAAGCTATAGTTTGAATCACTTATTGCCTCTACCCCGACATACTTATTTTAGAGAGAAAGTATCAAATTGTAGGGTTGTCTATCACTCAATCACTCTTCATGTTAGATGTCAACACTTCCTTAACCTCAACACTTCCCTGACTACTTTCCTATACTAATACTGGAGTCATTCTGTGGATCTTATTGTTACCAGAGACTGTTTCTACCTTTTTTTAAATTGGGAAAATGCAAATGAATCATTAATGTCACAACTAAAGACAAAGACTGAAACAGGAAAGCGAAGCTTTTGTTCTGGTATTTTTTATGTTTCTTTGATCTGTGTAAATTCATTCTCTCTCACTGTCCAGGATTTTTGAATGTTGGTGATGATGAGATAATTGAAGATGATGATGATTTTATACCATGTGCTGAAGGATCTCACCTTGAAAATAGTGGATGGTCTTCCCGGACCAGGTGTGTTTATGCAAAGCTTTATTAACTCAGCTTTTTCTACATAAAAGTAACTGAACTGTTTTTTCCTATGTTGGATAGTTGGATTGCTATTCATAAGTCATAACCTGTATATCTGTTAAACTCTGACCTTGGATTATTTATTTTGCCTTGCCTCTGGGTATATACATATGCCATATCCTGAGTTCTCTCTTACATTGCAGTGCAAGTAGCTTCTTTTAAAATTACCCCTAACCATTGCCCTACATGATACGTATGCCATATCCTGGAATTTTTATTTTATTTTATTGTTTAGGAGGGTTGTTCCTTGAGTACTCTCTAGACAGGTTCAAATCATTCCATTTGCAATTAAAAGGGGTTTTTTCACTTGAAGTCCAGTAATTGAGGTTGTGTGCAGATGGTTCTGTTTGAGTTATCTTGGCAAACAATCTAAACTCTGTTTTATGTGGATTGTTTAAGATCTTTTAACAAATTTTCTGTTATCAACTCGTTTGAGTTTGTTGTCATTCTTATGCACCCTGATTACAGCTCCATGCATGTTACATTCCAATAGCTAACTAATGGGTTTATCGGCAGGGCTGTTGCCAAGTATCTCCAGACATCGTTTGATAAGGAAGATCTACATGGAAGGCAGAACCTGAATCTTGACAATATATTAGCTGGTAAAACACGTAAGGAAGCATCAAGGATGTTTTTTGAAACACTGGTATGTTCTTGCGAATTATTTTAGCTGACTTGTACTGTTTTTATCTCTCTACTGAATTTGTGCCGTTAATTTGACATCATGTTTAGGATAACAATAATTGAAATATAATGAATAAAGATGCAACTTAATCCCTAGAACTATCCTTCACTTGCAGTTTACAAGTTATTCCTTAAATTTACAATACTGATATCAAGTTAGTCCTTTTTTAGGGAATAAAGTGAGATATAAGGACTACCGTGATGAGTTTTATAAATTTAGGGGCTAACTCGTGCAGAAATAAATTTAGGTACCAAACTGCAAGTGAAGAATAATTTAACGAAGTTGCCTATTTAATATTTATTTATAGAAAATAAAAATATTAGATAGAAGAGAATGAAAGTAGTAACTATGGGCCGAGGATAAGGTATCCTCTAAAAGTACCCAAAACAGAAAGTACCTAAAACTGGTGTTTTCTACTTACAAAAAATTCCACCTTGTTATGACTCCTTTTTTGAACATTTCCTTAACAAAATTTTGAAGATAGGAAACAAAATGAAAATAAGGTGGTATTTTTGTAATTATAATGAAAAATGTCAATTGAGACTAAAAACAAGAAAACAAACCAAACACTCCCTAATAATGCAGTGGGGTTGCCCAATATCTTTGCAAGTGAGATTGAAACACCCCTTCAAATAACTGCACGCTCAATGCCAAAGAGGTTGCATTATTGGTTCCCCATATAGAACTTGTTCTATTGAATGAACTTTAATTGTAGTTCTTGGATTGAATGTTTGCTGGAGGTCACAACTTACTTTTATGGAGTGATATTTTTCTAGTGCACTAAAACCTTGGATGTGTTTCTTAATATGCTTGTTTGAATTTTTCAAAGCCTCTTCTCTGGTGTGCCTACTTGGCAACTTTTTCATAGGTTCAAATTTAATGTCAACCATCTTGGCAGGTTCTCAAGACAAAGGATTATGTTCACGTAGAACAGATAAAACCCTTCTCCAATATTAACATAAAACCGCGAATGAAGCTGATGAAGTCAGATTTCTGAAACCTCATTTAGGAGTGGCTGATATAGTTGTAAAGATCAATATGGTGGTAGCTTGGTTGAAATCTGCAGGGTTGGGTTAAATCTTTTCAACGTTTCTCCACTATTTTATGGCTTTTCATTTATAATTTTTTGGAGTAGAATTAAGTTATTTAGTTCATGAAACTGCTGGCTTTGGGGGGCTGAAGTGGCACATATATCATCCTATTGATTGTAGTAAGAATATGGTAATCTGGGTTTTAATGTATATATTTTTGTAAATTATCCCCATTTGTAACTTACAGGCGCTAATTTGTATTTTGTTTAAACGGATCCCTCCGAGCAAGCATTATATTCTGCAATCCCTAGGCATCGAGTTACTATAATGGAGAAAGGGCCTTGTAATTTAGCTTTAGGTGGACAAGGATCATCATTTATGTACTTATTTTGTTTGTATAGTATCTAACTATATCCATCATTCCATCCTTTTAAGAGTTTGTAATTCTCTATACTTAGTCCACTAGGTCTCATCGTATTGTGTCGCCCTCAATCGTTAGGGGTTGTTTCTCGGCGCAAATTTCCTTTTTTTTTCTTGGTTGGGAATTTTCCTATGCAGAAAAAAGATGGTAATATTTCATGCATGGTATTCAAAATTGCACTAAATATTATACAGTCTGGCATTTCTACGTGTTTCTCCGGCCTTTGTGATCCCGACTCCATCTCCGAGCACGATTTGCTGGGATTGCCACTGATTTGTGTGTAAGGCTATGGTTGAATTGGTGGTAATGGATGGAAAGGAATGAAATGGAATAACAATGTCTCATTGTTTCAGTATTTAAAAATTAGATGGAATGAAATGGAAGTACCATTCAATATCCCCATATTCTCCTATCTTTCTTTCCCTCTAACTTGGGTGTAAGTGATCGAATGAGATGAAACTTGTCAAATTATAATGTTGCCATTGTTTCAAGGCTTAATGTCTTTGAAATAGAGGCAATGTAGGAAAACAAGCTTAAAATTCTTACTATTTCAGTCACTCCACTAGATTTTTTGAACATTAAAATGATTTTTTTTCCTTAATTTTGTCCTTAAAAAATTTCTACTCTTGCTCCATGACATATTATTGTACATCATTTCATTTTACTTGTCATGAAATATCTAAAAAAAGCTTAAGCTCATTACATTTGACTTCCGGAGATCTAGTAAATTGAAATCGTTAGCAAAACATTCTTTTCAACCCATTATTTATTTAGGTAAAATTTGTGTGGCTTACTAAATCATAGATGGAGATCATCGGTTCCAAAATGGTGTTTCATTTTCTGTCTCATCCACTTAAATTGTGTCATGTCATTTAAAAATGATATATTTATAATAAATAATGTGATTAATTCTTTAAGTGGCACGTTTTAAGTGATTGGAACAGGAAATGGGACATCATTTTGAGATAGATGACCTTTATCCCTAAATCATATGGGTTTACTCTTTAATAAAAAGTGTATTGGTAGAATAAATGGTTGTATAGGATAGGAGTTGACAGAGATACGAGAGAAAAGGAAATAAATACTCGAATCATCCAGTGTCATTTAAAAATCGCATAAGAAAGAAAAAAAATCACAAAAATAATAAAGAAATGAAAATAGGTGTTAAATTAAAACTAACCGTTACAGACTTACAGGCAACTCAGTCTACTTTCTCAACGGCCATATTGCAGCCCACCGACGCAATCCAGTGAGGAATAAATATGACCGTTTGGCCTCAGGACCCAAGGGAATCTATATAGTAGTATATATATATATTATAACACCCTCATCATCTTAATCCAAATTCATCACAAGCTTCACTTCTTCATACATTCTCCATTTTCATTCTTTCACAACCACAACTCACTTTCACTTTCACTTTCACTTTCACTTTCACAAAATCACAAACCCAAAAAAGGAAAGAAACAAAATTATCATGGGTGGTATCTCTATGATGAACAACAATAGTGGCTCCTCCTCAACTCAAAAACACTATCACATCCACAAACTCTTCCTTTTATGCAACTACATCTTATTAGGTGCAGCTTCAAGCTGCATCTTCCTCACCCTCTCACTTCGTCTCTTCCCTTCCCTATGCGGCTTCTTCCTTATCCTCCTCCACGTCCTCACCATCGCCGGCGCCGTTTCCGGCTGCGCCGCCGTCTCATCCGGAACTAACCGTTGGTATTCGGCTCATATGGTCTTCACCGTGTTAACCGCTATATTTCAAGGTTCGGTTTCGGTCCTGATTTTCACAAGCACTTCTAATTTTCTAGGTCAGATTAAATCGTACGTGAGAGAAGAGGATGGTTGTGTGATACTTAAACTTGCTGGTGGGCTTGGTGTTTTGATATTTTTCTTGGAGTGGGTGGTTTTGACACTCGCGTTTTTCTTGAAGTATTATGCTATTGTTGAAGGTGGTGGTAATGGTAATGGTAATGGTGTTGCTATGAGGAGTTCAAAGGTGCAACAAGATGAGGATTTGAAGGATTGGCCATGGCCTTTTCAAGTTTGATTAATTTGGTTTTGGCTATGGTAGCAGCAGTACTCTCTTGTGCTGTGTCAATCCATTTTTTCAACTACACCTTTTATGGGTTCATCATCTTATTATTATTATTCATATTATTCATATTATTTTTCGTTAATTCGTTGGAGTATTAGAAGTTTGAAGTACTCTTTTGCTTTTTTTGTTTTGTTTTGTTTTTTTCTCCTAATATAGAGAAAGAAGTGAATGGCATGTAAAAGGGTATCCTTGTCATAATGTAATTTTGTTGAGTTATGTTTTTTTATTTTCTTTTCATCTTTTTGTATTTTTGGCACTTAGCACTGCCTATCTCGCTGTCAATCAAAATTTGAGGTACTAAATTGTTATTATTATTATTTTTTCTATGTGAAAAAAGAAATTGCAGGTACAAAATTTAAGGTACAAAATTAAAGGACCTAGCCCGTTTAACTACCTCTCTGTCTTTCTTGTTTGTGCTTTCCATTTTGACACTTACAATAGGATGAAGAATAATGAAGATCATCTGACCTTAATTACGAAATCAATGTTTTTTTCTTGTGCTAAAAATCAATGTTTTTATTACCATTTTTACTCGTTGAATTTCTCTTTCAGGACTTGATTAACCCTCTCTCTCTCTCTCTCTCTCTCTCTCTCTCTCTCAGATTGTCAGACTTTAGAAGTTATTAAATAAATTAGATATTAAAGGATAAAACCAGATATTTAATTAAATGCCGGTTTCCGAGATGCTTGGTCTGGAACAACTTGTCTTTCAACTTTCAGGTACTCGTTCGAAGCTAGCATATCTAGGTGGGGTTTTGAGCGAAATCAGAGATATTTAAATAAATGAAGGACTAAATTGTTATCTTATTCGAAATTTAAATGGTTTTGAGACATGAGATATGATGGGCACCAAGCCCTGGTCTAGTGGTTTACTCATCCAGTAAAACAGGTTCGAGACTTGAGCACTCCGTGAACCATCATGTCATTATCATTTTTTTCCTAGAAGAGCAATTGAATCAGACTGCTCAGTAATATAAGTTTTATATTCCTATGCCAACATTAATTCACAATTGTATGACAAAAAATTATTATTTTCTCTCCATTTTAAAAATAATAAAAGTTCGTTTTCTAATAAAACTTTGTTTTCATAATTCTCTTTACTTGATTTAAGGATACTTCTTTCATAGTGTTTAGAGTAATACAGCTGCAGCCTTAAGGAAAAGAAAATATGATATTTTGTGGGTATAGAAGTCAAAATAATTCTCATATTGATAGAGAATCCAATTACTCAGTAAATTAAGCAATAGTGTAAACAAGTTTTTATATTCATCAAGTCAACAATAAATTCACAATTGTATGACATAAAAATATTATTCTCTCCATTTAAAAAATAAAAGTAAAGGAATTATGTTTTCCAATTGATCTCATATTTCTCTTTACTTATATACAACTTCTTTCAGTTTTTAGAGTCATACAGCTGCAGCCTTCAGGGAAAGAAAATCTGATATTTTGTTGGTATAGAAGTCTGGTTGTATTTTGTTGTCAGGACCCTGAAGCATCTCCAGTGTCGTCACACCTGAGAGGACAAGAAGAGTTTTGCAGCCACCATTTTGTCCAAATAAAATATCAGTGTCTAATCTGTCCCCAACCATACATATTTGTGACTTCAGAATGCCAAATCTGTTGTTCAGTAAAGTTACAACTTAGTCAAGGGAAACCATGTATAAACTATGCAACAATATGTCATTCATTCATGTAGATTATTTGTGCCATGGATAGCTACTATTCATGTATCAAGATGTGAAACAACACAATAGATAACTTACTTGTCTGCTAAGTAGTCCATCATAAAAGTTGAGGGTTTTCCAACAACTAGTGGCTCACGTTGAGTAGATCCACTGATAGCAGCAACCATGGAGCCCCCACCTGAAATTCAAGTAGAAAGTATAGCACCTTTGACTATTTGAATACAATTTCAAGAATGATTAACTATGGGGATAATAACAAGCAACTGCATTATCATATTCAGTTATTCAGCCAATGTGTTTTGATGCTGAAAAGTAACTTCCATATATTCAAGAAGAAGCATAAGAAATATTCACCATGGTAATTGATTGTGTTGAACCATTTTCTAATTTGTAATATAGTTTGCTTTGGAACCACCTATTTTGTTATTTTTTTTGGTAAAATAAAGTTTAGATTAGGGGAAGGCACGCCCCATTACAAGGTCGGGAAAGACTACCAACCTCAATGAGGATTTATAGAGAAATTTAGATATCGTCTACCAACAAGAGAAACCTGATGTAGTCGAAGCGTCTAACTGTCTAATTGCAGTCTGATAAAGAAAATTTGAAAAATTCACTTGATTATGATGTATGTCCTAAAATCAAATCAATAATAGGGGGGAAGAAGAACGAACCTGCCCATTCCTGAGCATCTGTGAGATGAGTAACTGCATCTCGATTTGTAGCAACGAAAAGACATCCAGGGTTTTCACGAATACAGAGTGTTCCGTACCTTTCATCGCGAAGGGAAAAGAAAGATTTAATAATCCATACAGAATTTCTATCTAGAACTTTAAATAGAACTGTCATCCTTGCTACATGCTAAAATACATATTACATCAGGTAATTCAGAAAAATGTTCCATACTCATAAGCAACAAGATTTTGTCTACCGGAAGAAAAAAAAAGAACAAGTCACCTTCTGCATGTATGAGTACAAATTTAAAAAAGCCTGTCCCTTGCACGGAATCTGAATCCATTTAATGCAACACTTTATATGAAAGAAACATTTACAGAAAGATATTGGTGCCAACCAAACCAAGACTTCTTAAGTTTTCAATCGCAAGGTTGCTGTGTCTCTAACTTGTATATATATATATACTTGTTATGTTTCAGTGACAGTGTTTGAAATCTTACTGGATTTTATAGTAGTTGAAGTAGCGATCAAACCCAACAACAACAGCTCCAACCTAATAATAAACACACTCTTTTGATAGGAACTAAGAATAATATTAAAAAAAAATCTGCCAATTTTCAAGAAAGGCAGGAAGTACATACATCCTCGTCATGCTCCATCAAAAACCCTGGCTTCAGCTCTATCTTTTTCCCACCATCTTCCTGAAGGAACAACATGCAAAAAGAAGAGGGAGAGAGAATTATATATAAGAATAATTCCATGCCAATAGAAAGGATTTAATATACGCATTAAATATGGAAAATATATTCAATGTTGAAATCAAATCATATACATTGATGCTTCAAAATCTCAATGTTCATTAGAATAAGATGAGGGTGTTAAGTATCTTTTACCTGATCTATAGCATAAGCTACCTGAACAAAATTAGGCTCTCTAGTACTGTCTCTCATTCTTAGGTTTCCTCAGGCATGCATTGGTTAATGTCCTTTGATTCCTTTCAAGCCGTTACAGCATATTACTATATTAAACAGAGTTAATCTGTCCAGATACATTTTCTATGTGTTTGATTATTATTTTAGGAGTATATTTCTTATTAGCATCTTCTTTTCCCTTGGATTCACCTACAAGTAAGTATATATATGATATATCTTATTATTATACATTAGTTTTGTCAGATTTTAAGTACCCTGCTTCTGCTTCTCTTTATCTGAAACTCATCCACTCATGCATCAGATGGTGAGACTATTATATGCCATGCATTATTATTCAAACCCAGTACATATGCATTATCAGTCAAACTGATAATAAAAAAAATTAAATTATTACACACAGCCAAGTGATCATACAGATTTAAAAGCATGTAAAATAGATAGAAGAAAAGCTTTTGCATATTAGAACTCGGTACATACTGGCCCACCAAGGTACTGATATCCAGCAAGCTCAAGCTCCTTCAAGATGCCATCTTCTCCAATGACATAAACCTTAATCATGCTCAACTATCAGTCTTTTACTTTCAACTTTACACACTGGTGCTAGGAACAGTTAAGGTTATGAAAGATATTGCATTCAAACATAACATGAATAAAAAGATTAATGTTCTATAATATTGCT
The DNA here is from genome assembly GCA_039655645.1 of Ammopiptanthus mongolicus. Classification (NCBI taxonomy): domain Eukaryota; kingdom Viridiplantae; phylum Streptophyta; class Magnoliopsida; order Fabales; family Fabaceae; genus Ammopiptanthus; species Ammopiptanthus mongolicus. Next base: position 76,084,983 of record CM077346.1, on the reverse strand, counting down.
CAAGAAGATATACTTTACATAAAACTTGAAAGCATTAAGTTCAGCATTGTAATTAGTAATTACTGTAACAGTTTACAAGTAAATATTGTTAAATTCGATAAATAATTGCTTATTTTCCTAGGTTCAAAATGTGTCATATAACTAATTTTATGGTATTCTCAAGTAGCAGTAAAGCCTCCCCACTACTACTACAACCATGTCTTGTCCCACTAGGTGGAGTAAAATACATGAAACAATCAATGCCAATGGACTCTATTACAAAAACAGGTTTTCAATAAGTCCATTTTGAGCAAGGTCTCTTTTAATTGTTTCTCCTCAAGTTTTCTTCGGTCTTTCTCTACCCCTTTTAAACCTATCATTAAAGGAAAATCTTTTGTTATGCCTCCATACTTTTGCACACCTTTTTTTTTGTGTGTCAAAATTTTGGTGTGTAAACACAAGGACCTCCATACTTTTGCAGACTAGTAGTTACTGGGTGCATCATATATATCCTTTATAGATTGAATGTGATACGAACTCCTGTTCATTACACTTAATAAAAAAAATGCAGGTGCTGCTTAACGGGAGCTTTCAAAAAGGCAAGTGGGTAAAGGGACACACTTTACATTTCCGGAATCAAGTGATTTCAAGTATAACATTTTATGTCAAAAGAAGTAGCAGACAAAGAACCTTATGCTGGCAGGAAATACCACAGGGCTGAAATGACACATTTTAAGAGTTCAAGTTAAAGCTTAAGCCTTGATAAATTAAAGCAGCAAGTATTTTAGAAAAAAAAACAAAACTTTAATGTAAAATTTGTGGACTGGTAATTTTAACTGGTGCTCCATCTTATGTTAGAAGAGCATCTAGCTTTGGTGATTAAATGCTCAATATTAGTTTGAGTCATACTGCAGAGCAAAAGATGATATATGTTACCTTCTTATTTTTTGGGAAATTAATGGACTTCAAATATGCAGCAGCTGCAAAAGATGATGCAAAAATTTCCTCCTGAAAAACTCAGTAGTTAAAATATTATGAATTTATGATTATTGACAAACAAAATCTATGCAAACAAAGGAAGTGAAGAACATAAAACTGTGGACTAACCTCGCTGACATCCAGGCCAAGTGTTTCAAACTTCTTTCCATATTGCTTCCTAGACTTTGTTGAGTTGTTGGTGACAAAAACTAATCTTTTTCCCTAAAGAAGTTTATCAAGTCTCAGAGTTTTTGCTATCTGAAGCTGTTTCTAGATGGATGTATCATAATGGGAAAAACCCCCAAAAAATTAAAAAAACAATTTGAAGAATAGTTAATATTCAAAATTGCAGGCAAAGGCCTATTGCCTACATTAGTACACAAACCTTTGATCGAAGCAAGTCAAGTGTTTCGGGGACTCCTTCTATTAAGTTGTCACCTTTCCATATAACTCCTGAAAATTAAGTATTAATGGAAAAGGAAACTATAATAAGAAGGTAGCATTACATCAATACCTATGACAGTTGTGAGATGAGAGAGCAAGGAAACGAGAGAGATAGAATGAGAGAAAGGAAAAACTGATTCTGTTATTTCTTGATAAGAATCGGTTAAAAAGATGCTATTGATAATAGCAGGGTAGCTTACATGACAAGCTAACTCTAGGAGCTAGGATCAGTTGAGACAATCCTATTCAAGTGAGGTTTACACTCACTTAAGCTAAACACTTACTCTAACACACCCCCTTATAAACTGAGGGTGGTTGTACATGAATTAGCTCACTCTAACTAGCTCACTCTAACACCCCCCCTTATAAACTGAGGGTGGTTTTACAAACAACAGTGTGTCAATAATACCTAGATTGCTCCTGAGTGTTTCAAAGCGAGTTTGTGAGAGAGGCTTGGTCAGAAGATCGGCAACCTGGTCTAGGCCAGGGATGTGGCAGACTGTGAGAGTCTTGTTGAGGACCTTCTCCCTTACAAATAACAGATCTAACTCCATGTGTTTTGTTCTGGAGTGCAGAACTGGATTGTGGGAGAGAGAGACTGTTGACATATTATCACAGTAGATAACAGGATGTACAGTATTTATCTGGAGTTCCTGGAGCAATGACTGAACCCACATAACTTCTGAGGTTGTAGCTGCAAGACTTCAATATTCAGCCTCGGTACTAGATCTGGCCACAAGAGATTGTTTTCTGGACCACCAACTTAACAAATTCGGCCCAAGATACACACAGGAACCCGAGATGGATCTCCTATCATCAAGGTCCGCACCCCAATCAGCATCACAGAATCCTTGTAAGGTGTAGAGCTGCCCTGGTCTAGCTGGTCTCAGCATAAGACCATGTGAAACAGTGCCCTTGAGGTACCACAGTATTCTCTTTACTGCTTTCCAATGTTCCTCAAGAGGTTGGCTCAGAAATTGACAGACTTTACTGACACTGAAACTGATTTCAGGCCTGGTAACAGTGGCATACTGTAATGCCCCAACAACCGATCTATAGAGTGTAGGATCCTCCAAGTAGTTTGCACCAAATTTGGTAAGTTTGCTGTTGCTTACCATAGGTGTTGGCAGTCCTTTAGCACCAGCCATATTGACCTTGGACAGAAGATCATTGATGTATTTTGATTGAGATAGAGCCAGGCCCCCATTACTGAGATGCTTGATCTCTATTCCAAGAAAGTAGTCAAGCTCTCCTAGTTGTTTGAAAGCAAATTCAGTGTCCAATTTTGTGATGAGGTCAGTAATTCTTTGGGTCGAGGAACCTGTGACAATGATATCATCCACATAGACAAGTACATAGGTGCTGATCCCAGACTTTGTGTGAATGAAGAGAGAGGGATCACACCTGCTTGTTTTGAAACCAAATTGTACTAGGTGAGTCTGTCAAACCAGGCTCTAGGGGCCTGTTTCAGGCCATAAATGGCTTTATTTAGCCTGCAGACTTGACTGGGATTAGAGCTTTCAAAGCCAAAGGGCTGCTCCATATAGACCTCCTCCTTAAGATGCCCATTTAGGAAGGCATTGTTTACATCCAACTATTGAATGGACCAACTGTTAGTGACAACCAATGTGAGGATAATATGTATGGTAACAGGTTTTACCACAGGTGAAAAGGTTTCAGTGTAATCTTGTCTCCATTTTTGGTGAAAGCCTTTGGCAACAAGCCTGGCTTTGTACTTGTTCACTGTGCCATCAGGATTTTCCTTGATCCAGAAAACCCACTTGCAACCTATAGCTTGTCTGTTAGAGGGCAAATCCACCAGTGTCCAGGTGCCACTGCTGATCAAGGCGTCAAACTCTGATTGCATAACCTGTTTCCATTGGGGAATAGCGATGGCTTTTCTAGGGGAAGTAGGTTCAGCTTGTGTCAACAAAGCATGTGGAGTAGCAGTAGTTACTAGCTTAGATTTTAACCAGGTTTGCATAAGATGATTATTGTGATGTTGAAGAGAAGAAGGTGAAAGGCTAGGAGAGGTAGTAGAGACAGGGGACTGAGACACTGGAGACGAGTACAGTGGGGTAAGGCCAGAATGTAAGGAAGGTAGGGTGGAAGACTCAGAGTTGGAGGAGGGGGGACTGGAACTAGAATCCGAGATGGGGGGAATAACAGTGATAGGGCTGACAAGATTACGGAAGGTTGGCTGGAAAGCTGGATGGACAGGTGTAGGGAGAGAAGGGGAAGGATTTGGTGTTCATTGTGGGACAGAAGGTGAGGTGGACTGAGGAAGAACATGAAAAGGCACTGGATAGGTGGTCATGCTATGAGTTTGTTGTAAGGCAGAGGATGAGGACTTGTGTGATGCAGATGAATCTTTAAGTTTTGTATGCTTGGCAAAAAGGAACTTAGTTTCATCAAACTAAACATCCTTGGAGATGAACAGTCTCCCTTCTTGGGAGAGGCACTTGTATCCTTTATGAGAGGAAGAGTACCCAAGGAAGGTGCATTCAGTGGACCGAAATTCAAGTTTATTTTTGTTATAGGGTCTAAGGCATGGATAACATGCACACCCAAAGATTCGTAGGAAGGTGTAATCAGGATTGGTGTTATACAGGAGAGAGTAAGGAGTGGAATTTTGAACAACAGGGGAGGGTAGCCTGTTAATGAGGAAGACTGCAGTGCTAAAAGCATCAGCCCAGAAGTGCATGGGTAAAGAGGCCTAGGCAAGGAGAGTGAGGCCAATTTCAACAATGTGCCTATGCTTCCTCTCCACACTCCCATTCTGGTGATGGGTGTGAGGGCATATAACCCGGTGAATGATTCCCAAATCTGATAAGAACTTGGTGAAAGGCCGAAATTCACCACCCCAATCAGTTTGAACAGCATGCATTTCAATTTGAAATTGGACCTTAATGAGTTCTCTAAACTGTTTGAAAATAGTGAGAGTTTCAGATTTTTGTTTGAGAAGATAAATCCAAGTGTATTTTGACCTTGCATCAACTATGGAGAAGTAGTAATGATGCCCATCTTTGGATGGGATAGGGGCAGGACCCCATAGGTCAAGAAAAAGCAATTCAAAGGGCTTGGTGTACATTGTGGTGGAAAGGTGAGATAGTAATCTGTGAGATTTGCCAAGACAACATGGTACACAAAATTCCAAGTTATTTTTATTAATTCCTGCAAGATTACATTGATGTAGGACCTGTCTTACAGCAAACTCATTTGCATGACCTAACTTACAGTGCCAAGTATAATACTGTTGAGGCACTTTATTACATTCAGCTGGCTTAGGTACAGAAGTAGCAGTAGATACAGATAAAGGAATACTACTAGAAGTAGGGTTACAACTGGAGAGACTGAGACACAGAGGAGACTGTTGTGGAGAGGTACAGCTTGGGGTAACAGAGAAGTTGGAGAAGACATATAGGCCTACCGAATTGACATAGCCCTCAAAGAGTAGTCTACTATCAACCTAAGATTTGACATAGAAACAATTAGGTAAAAAATGAAAATAGACATTGTTATCTAGGGAGAACTTACTGACACTGATTAGGTTTTCCGTGATGGTGGGAACATATAGTAATTGGTTAAGTTTAATAGTAACACTGCTATCCAATGGTGAGTTAACATAAGCTAAGCCAATAGAAATGATAGATAAGCCAAGACCATTACCCATGAATATTTGCTCTGGACCAGAGTTTTCTGCCGGATGAGTGAGATTGGCCGGATGAGAGGTGACATGGTGAGTAGCACCACTGTCAAGATACCAAAGATTGTTAGAATCAGTTCCCGAGTTGGAGGCTACCATGGCCATGGGCTGAGCTATATGTGGAGGTTGGGCCTCATTGTTGTGTGAGTGCCAAGGCAACTGAAGAATAGGTGCTGGCGCAGGAAGAGGAGCAGACTTTGGTTGAGTGTGAGAGTAGTTGGATGACGGGGGAGGCTGCTGAAACTGAGGGTAATGCTGATTGTAGCCTTGAGCTTGTGGAGGGAAGGAACATTGACCCTGGGAGTTAGGGTAACTTGGCCTCTGATTCATATAACCTGCATCAGGATGAATGTAGCCTTGGCCTTGAGAGGGAACCTGAGGATATTGTGCCTGAGGTGGAGGCTGGTAGGATGGATACGATTGAAAGGGATCACGATACCAACAATCAAAGGTGTCATGGCCATTGCGATTGTAGATCTGGCAAAATGGTCAAGGACCAGATCTGCGGCAACGACCTCTGTAACCACCGCGTCCACCTCGGTATCCAGAACCATAACCAGCATTAGGATATTGGGGAAAACCTTGGAAATTAACTTGTGAAGAAGGTTGCATCGAAGGAGTTGTTACCTGATTAGAGTATGGTGTCTGAGAGGAAGTAGAATGAGCCAGATTCACTGAAAAGGCATCGAAGACCGTTTGAATTTTGGCCTTGTTTTGCTCAAGGCACGATTCACGTGAGAGTAAAAGTGCTTCAACTTCAGCGATGGTGCAATTATCAACACGGCTTTCGATTACTGGAAACAAGAGATGATACTACTCCGGTAAGCCCTCCAAAATTGCTTCAAGGTGTTCTTGGGTAGAAACCGGATTTCCAATAGAAATGAGCGCATCAACAAGCGCTTTGATGCGAAGCAAGTACTCATCAATGGTGCGGTCACCTTTTGTCATGTGGCGAGGTTCAGATCGAAGTTGAGTACTGCACGCCTTTGTCTGAGAGTTGAAGTAATTATTCAACTCATCCCAGAGTTGCCACGCATGAGAGCATCCTTACAACTCTGCCATGAATCGTATTGGAAATGGAGTTTAACATCCAAATGAAGAGATGTTGATCTTGCGCCTCCCATGCTAGAAACTCAGGATTGAGATTGTCAGCAACACGATCTGCATCGGTCAAGAATCTTGGAGGAATCCGTGGACACACCACAAATTTTTCAAGGCGATTCGCACGAAGAACAGCTTCAACTATCTGCTTCCAGTGAAGAAAATTGCGTTCGGTGAGCCTCATAGTGATTACAGAGCTGAGGTTGGGAACTGGCACCACCGCGAGCGGTGGCAGAGGAGGCGGTGATTCACTGGTAGGCGATCCGGAAGGCATGGTTCAGAGGACTTAAGCTCTGTCTACCATATTACATTTGTGAGATGAGAGAGAAAGGAAACGAGAGAGATAGAATGAGAGAAAGGAAAAACTGATTCTGTTATTTCTTGGTAAGAATCGGTTACAAAGATGCTATTTATAATAGCAGGGTAGCTTACATGACAAGCTAACTCTAGGAGCTAGGATCAGCTGAGACAATCCTATTCGAGTGAGGTTTACACTCACTTAAGCTAAACACTTACTCTAACACACCCCCTTATAAACTGAGGGTGGTTGTACATGAATTAGCTCACTCTAACAATACCCATGAATAAGAATCCATAATAAATTAAGAAAAAAGAGAGGAAGAAGCAAGGTGAGTGACCGCTTGGAGGGTGTCAAGCCTCCAAATCCAGTATGAAATGATAAGAACCCAAGAGTATAAATTAAGAAGGAAATGTTTTATAAAAAAAAAAATAAGAAAAAGGAAGGGTTAGCACTTCCAGGGGTTGAACCTGTAAAGGCAGATAACATGTTTGGTTTTGCTTAATTTTTTACACAAAAACAACTCTTCAGCTAAAAGTTGTGTGCGTTTTGATTATAAGCTTTTCTAAATACAAAATCAGTTAATTCAAACACAACCTTAAGATTAAAACTATTTCTGCTTGATGAAAAACCCGAACACACACGTGTTCCCTCGCAGATGTACTCACTTTCATTTTGGTTCCTCATAGTTTTGTTTGTTCTTTAATTCAAAACAATATCTAGTTGTTCAAATTGGTGACATGACAAAATTGTGCTCCCATCTTCCTTCCATTTTTTGTCACAAAATTGAACAATGGATGCTGTTTTGAAAAGTATAACTTTGAGGGACCAAAATGTAATCGAGTATATGATCTGTGAGGGACCAAATGTGAGTGACTAAAACATCTTTTACTGAAGAAAGAAAGAAAAATACTTGCAGTTAAGTTCATGTGATTTCTATGAAATGTGACCTATCCCGTTTTGCCACTATCTGGAAATTTCCACAAAGCGGAAGCTAAAAACACAAATAACTTAAACTAAAAAAAAAAAGTAAAATGAAAATGTTTTTAGCTCCTAACTCGTAGCGAAAGTAACAGAGTGTACATTAACATTATCATCGAATAGTATGATACGCAAACAAATTCAATTATTAAATCAATACTATCATTTTAAACAAGTTTTTTTTTATAGAATAACTTATTTCTTCAATCACCATAATGAAATAACATCATTTATTTTGTAGACTCCTAGAAGAGCCACTCAATTTTGGATCACATACCGTCACAGTCGAAGATAAAAGTCTCCACGGAGTCTATGAGCTCGTCAGCATTCTTGAGCGGCTGCGCTAATGCACGTGTTGTGAAGGTTGCCATTCCAGAACGATTAGAATTGGGCTTTCTATTCCATTTGATAAATGCAGATTTGGATAATAAAGTGTTACTACGGGCAAAGTTAGAGAATCCAAGGTTTACAGGAATAGATTGGAACCATAATCTATGACTATGAGAAAGAGCAGTAACACTATGACATGATGTAATGCTGCTCCTAAGCATCTCTTATTTTAAATTTGAAGCTTTGAGGTTTTATTTTTATTGTGGTGTGAGTCTGTGTGCACCACCAACTACCAACAAAGGCGAAATATAATTATAAATATACTGAGCAGGAGCCACTGGTTTGAGTGGACGAGGTACATGCCTTTCCGGATCATAATCTTGTTCGTGACAATTATGAATTTTGTATGGATGACATTTTGTCTGTCCTGCCAATAGAAGGGATTTTTTATCAAACTAGTTTTATTTTTTAAATTTTTTATCAAAATAATTTTATTTTTAAATATTTTACTAAATTACTCTTGTTTTAAACAAAATATTAATTTTTGTGTGACGCTAGTTAGACCAGCTTCATTCCTTTACACATGACGCTCTCTCATTGGAAAAATAAAGAAATGGCGCCCAATAAGAGAGCGTCACGTGTAAAGGAGTGGCGCTGGTTCAACTAGCGCCACTCAAAAATTAATATTTTATTCAAAACAAAAATAGTTTGGTAATATATTTGAAAACAAAATTATTTTGATAAGAAATTTGAAAAACAAAGCTAATTTTGTCAAAAAGTCGGTAAATACCACAACACGCAATATTAGAATTTCCTCGATGTTAAACTTAAAATCTTCCTGTCTCCCCCGTATTTTTAAATGGAGAGTTGGAAATTAATCTCTCTCAACATAAAAATCACTCAGGTTAGTTTCGTTTTTCTCAACAAAACATTTTTCTATAGATATATTTAACATTATGAATCAATTACATATTATTAAAAATATTGGATTTTTATAACAATTATTTTAAAAATTACCTAAATAGTGATATAATTGATTGATTCTAAAGAAAACTTTGCAAATATCAAAACTTTACTATACTACTAACATGTGATTATTCCGAGTGATAACAAGTTCAGACCCATTAAGCAAGCGATCAGGGATTCGACCCCCGACTCTTGCGTATGGAGAAAACCTGATTGGGAGAGGTCGGCCCTTAAATGTCATCCAGTACCTTGAGAGATTAGTCTCCTCAATTGCGCACGATGGATACCCTGGGAAACCAAAAAAAACTTTACTATACTAACTCGCTCTCACTTCTTTTTTTGAGAAATAGTTAAGGCCTTTTACTTTTGAACAATAATAATAACCATGTCCTCTCTATTTTAAATTGTGTTATGACCCGAATTTCGCAGTTATGATCGGTCAAAAAATAAATATTGAATAAAGAGATAATAATTGAAGCTTGTGAATATTGCTATGATTTCATTTATGTGTAGATTGCCTAAGTCCTTATATAAATATAAGAAAAATCTTAATAAGGAATGTATCTGAACAGCACAATAAGCACACATCTACAAATTTTTACAGACTAGCATCTAAATGTTTCCCAGAACAAGCGCCTGTCAAGCAAGAATCTAATGAAGCACTTGAATAAGTGACTAATGAAGTCCTATGACCGATTGTCTATAATTAATTAAATGAATATGATTTAATTAATTAATTCCAGTTTAGGCTTGTAGTATATAAGTCCATCAATGTTGTGGCATGAAGGGTGAGGGAAGGTCACTGTTTAAATAGATAACGCGCCTCCCTCACCACACACGGTTGTCATAACACACATCGCGCCAAACCCTATAGTCGTCAGCTAGTACAAGACGCATTCCTCCAACGGACGTTTGCTTGTGTGGACTGTGTAGAGGTGTTGCCCCTGTTGTGGCATTGGTGATTCGAAACACGCTTCAAGTGGTAAAAAAAATAACCTTATGTGATTCTTGTTTTGTAATGTATGATCCATGGGTTATGATTTTCTTCCGCCTTGAGACATGATTTTAAAAGAGAATTGTCTCATGAAGACTCAATAAAGACTATTTAAGAAGACTTTGATGCAGTTTGCAAAGATAACGAAATAGAAAAAGAACAAGAAGAAGAACGCATACAAAGAAATCATAGAGATCAGAGAATACATTCAAAAGGCCATTCTGATAAAGCTTACACTAGAAGCTCTCTGAGCTCCTCATTTGAAAACTATCTTCTCTTATCTACATTTATATTTAAATCTTTTAGAGAAGTTCTTTTGTTCAAGCAGCCATACTCTTGCTTATTACATTCACTCTTTAAGTGTTATCTGGTTGACTAGCTTATAGTAATCTGAAGCTGCTGCTTCAAAACAAATCCTTTCATTTGAAAAGCCTGAAGAGTCTAACTGAAGAATAATTGTTGAGCCTGGAGAGGCTACGTGTGCAAACAATACTCTTGTTGTTGAGCCTGGAGAGGCTAGGTGTGCAAGGAATACTCGTCTATAATCTGATCAGTTATAGTGAAAATCTTGGTTAAGTTAATGACTGGATCGTAGCCCAAAGGTTAGGGTGAACCAGTATAAATCTTTTGTGTTCTTCTCTCTTTATCTTTAATATTGATTTATCATTATTATCTCTTATTTTATCTGTGTTTAACCTTGGGGATAAAGTGTGCATATTCAAATAACTCTTTGTGAAAAGGTTTTATTCAAAGTTTGTTTTATCTTTGATAAACCAGACGCCTGGAAGCGTTTGTGCTTATGCTTTGTTGCAAACTCTCTGTTAAGCGTATGCTTACATAGACCTTTGTTTTAAAAATTGCTTTTTCGAAATAGTCTGGATGAACACAATTCAACCCCATTCTTAGTGTTTATTTGTGGTACCTTCAAACTAGAAACAAGGTGAGAATCTTCTCCTTGGAAACATTATTAAGGTACATTGGTACCATTTTCTTAACTTAGAAACTTATTTGAAAATCTTGAAGAGTTCCAAAGGTATATAATCCTTTGTCATAACTCAAAACCTTAAAGTAATTGAGTGATAGTGAACACAAGTCAACCAATGAATGGATAATATAGAGCAAGTACAAGTAAGCTCCTCGGGTTCCATGCAAGCCTAAATCGTGTTTACACATCTCAATTCTCTTTGGTTTGAAAGCGGTTTGAGGTTGCAAACCACTAAGTTAAAGTTTATTAAAAGAAAAAGAAGGGAAAACTTTCAAAAACAAGTTAGACCCGCGTCACGGTCATGGCCTTCATCACAACATGGTCATGATCGGCTCTATTTCTCATATCCAAGAGGGTGACGCCTGTGGCCTGTGTCACGGTCTGGCCGTGACTGCCTCTATCCCATGCATTCTGAGAGGTCATGCTTGTGGCCTCCATCACGGATTGGGCGTGATCGTCTATGTTCCTTGTATTTTTAGGGATCAAGCCCATGACCTTCATCACGGCCTAGGCGTGATAGTCCCTGGTTCAAGCATTTCTCTCCCAAAAAGATTGAATTTTATACTCATCCTTTGGGATGGTTTGTTCTATTGGAAAACTTATTTTCCTTGGTCTTTCAGGTATTATGAAATCCATGTTACTCATTGATTAAAATCAAAATAAACTTAAGTGAAATTTCAAGTCAAAACCAAATGAATAACTCAACTTAGGTTAGAAAACAAGTCAAGATTTTTCCTTTTGTTTCATGACGATTAAATATTTTTAACAACTCATAAGCCTCATTATCATTTAAGAAGAGATTTTTCCTTCCCATTCAACCTCATATGGTTGAAACTTTCATGACCAAAAGGTAGGGTTTCGATTCACCAAAACCCGTCAAAACCAAGCATGATATATATATATCAATATGATGGACAATAAAGTCATGAATATAACCAAGTATCAACATAAAAATCCATACTTTGACTAAGAGTGAAAGGAATGATTTTTCACGAACAAAAATCATTTTCATCAAATATGTCATGCATTCAAACATATAAACACATAACTAAACTATTACAAACCAAACCACAAATGAACTCATGAATAAGGTGAAGAACTCTTCAACACATAGAGTTTCCAACCAAAAAAAAAAAACACATCGTCATCCACCATGAAGGTGTGATGTGGTTTGTAACACCCTTCTTGAGTGGAACATTGTTTGTGATATTAGTAACATTTTATAACGCCGAAAATAAATCTGCGAAAAATAAAACATAGATTTGTTCGTAAATACGGTTTATCTTTTTCTTTTCTTTATATGACGTAATTAAAACGACATAAAATGAAATTAAACATACAATTCGCGTAACGTAAACAAAACCATACATACGCTTTCCAAAATGTGTAGTCAAATTAAAAAGGGTTCAAATAGAACATCGATAAATAATAAGATAATATGATAAATTTCCAAAATAAATCTGAGGTAAAAGATAAATAAAAGACTAGGAGGCACAGCTCCTCAAAATACTAGGTTTCTGACACAAGAACAGAGCAACCAAATTGGCCCAACACATACAGCCACTGAGAAGACTCCTCCACGGACTCGACCATCTCCTCATGATCCTCCTCCGAGTCACTGATAGTCACAATCGGCTCCGACTCTCTCCAAATAGGTCTACATCTAATCGAGATGTTCTTTCGAGTCGTGTACCGAATACGAGGGTGCAGTGGCACAAAAGGTGGGTCGCGGGGTGGAAGGACCGTAGGAACAGTAGCAGTTGTTGCTAAAACAGCAGGTACAACACTGGTGGTGCTACAGGAAGAACGACTGCAGACGCTACAGTCGGAGGTGCAACAGGTGAAGCTCTAGTTCCCTGTGGGGGACAGCTGCAAAAGGAAACAGAAGAACGAGGCCCGATTATCCTTATCTTGGTCACGACCCAAGGTCCACTCCTCCTCCTTTGGTGCCACTCCACGTGAAGTGGTAGGCGAAGGTGAACCATAGACAATCATCCCGGCTCTTCTGCATATAGGCATGGCAACGGGGCGGGGCGAGGGCGGGTTTTGCCTTTCCCATCCCCTCCCCCGACTCTATACCCGAAACCTGACCCCACCCCAAATCCCCGTTGGGGGTGGAAAAAATGCCCCCATCCTCATCCCCGCTAGGAGTTGGGTTTCCCCGCCCCGTCCCCGCCCCCGCCCCAGGAACCACAATTGCCAAAAAAAATCGAAATCTCCACCCCGCCCCCCAAAACCCCAAAATTTAATGAGGTCGCACAGTGGGCGGGACAGCACCATAACTAGGCTCTGTGAAAACATGGGACATGGGACGATGGTGTCTGGTAACTGGAGAGGGAGGAAGCAAACCTGAGGTTGAATGGCGTGCGAGCGATTTGCAAAACAGCGGATAACGGCGCTTGGCGGAGAATGGCGCTTGGTAGAGAATGATGCGCGAGCGGTTCATAGAACCGCGGCGTTGGTCGCCTGGTGGAGCTGGTCGCCTCACTCGCCTGGTCTCTGACTCTCTATGAATTTGAGAAGATGGAATGAGCTTGTTCCAATGGTGTGCGGCAGGAATGAGAGTAGGTATCAGGAAGGGAACTGAAGAATAAAGTGTAAAACCTTATCTTTTAATTAAGGGTAGTTTAGTAATTTTCTTATAGCGGGCGGGTTCGGGGTGGGTATCAACATCCCCATCCCTGCCCCCGACTATGGTAAGCGGGTTTTCCCCGAACCCAAACCCAGTCAAAGCGGGGTTTCCCCGTCAAAATCGGGGCGGGTACCCGCGGGTTCGGATTCTTTTGCCATGCCTACCTGGATAGTGATGGAAGCGTCTCCTATATACTCCATGTGCCAAGTGTCGGTGTGCACTATCCATGCATCGTCTCTCCCATGGAATTCAACGAAGACGTACGACGCCTTCGTCCACTCCTCGAACGATGTCATCTTCACAACAGAAGGTAGATACAAAGTGGAGAAAATAACAGTAATATTTAAGATTCTCATTCATCAATCACAATACATAGTAGATAAAAACGGCATGACACAACAGAATATGGCATACTCATATAATCATACATCACATGTCATATCATCAAGAATATTCATGTCATACACATACTATTCATGAAACATCACAATATAATAAGTCCAAGTTATGTAGTATGATGTTATGATGCAAAACCATCAATGCAACAGATGCGACTCACACCCCTACTCCATGGAGCTAAACAATCATCAGAGCGAGTGATTAGGAGTACATACTTTGCATGCGCCAACCATTCGGCAAAGTATCCTACAACATTTGTAACCACGAGTGAATACTTGATTTTTGCAAAGACACTCTACACCAATCATGAACAAGGCAGTGTCTAGTCAAGAGCGTTGGTGTGCGATCTTGATTTACCACGGCATAGGAGAGCTACTAACTGGCCACATGTGGAGTTTCACACCCCAACGTCTCCTAGGTCAAACCGATCGTCACCACTATATTCCCACTGCACAAGGTGTAAGCTCAACTCCTGGACTCAAAGGCCTTAACTGACTCTCATATGCAATTATGGTTGAGCTACATATGCGAATGTGATCAAGATTCATTCAACGTATAATATTGTAATTCTCTTGGAATCTAGCCATCTCTAGGCCTCACAAGATAATGCAAGTCTCTTACTCCAAACTTTCATCTCTTTACGGAAGTATTGCCATCAAACACGCGTTTATGTTGGTGTTCGTGTATTATTCCATGGTGTTCCAAACCCTACATGTCTTATAAAAGAGAATTTGCAATCCTTCTCTAAACAATTCTTTGGTCCTTACTAAGACATGATCTTTTGTTGATCAAGTATTTATAATACTCTTTGTTAACTAAACATTGTGAATTCCTTGACGACAAAAGTCATTAAGGGTATGAAATGTAGTCTTGTTCCACTACATGACACACTTAATTATTCTTGTCTTAAGTTCTAAGTCATTTCTTTACTTAGGGCTTACTTCGTAAAAGCTTTATTTTATAATTCTTTAGTTCTTGTTTAAGGTTAGTAGGAAATTCCTTTCTCTTTAGAAAACATTGTAATTGAGGTACATTGGTACCATATTTCCTTAAACTTGGAAAATATTATTTGAAGGACATAAAGAGTTCTAAAGGTATAAAGTCCTTTTCATAACTCAAAACCTCAAAATGATTGAGTGATAATGAACACAAGTCAACCAATGAATGGATAATGTGGAGCAAGTACAAGCAAGCTCTTAGAGGTTCCATCCAAGCCTAAACCATGTTTGCACATCTCAATTCACTTTGGTTTGGAAAAGTTTTGGAGTTATAAGCCGTTAAGTTTAAGTTTCCAAACCATTTTCCTTTCAAGATGTAAGTTCAATACAAGAAAAGATGGAAAAGAGTGTATAAGATGTAACATCCCAAAATTCCTATAGGTGTCTTTTAACTGTTTATATGAATAACTTGACTGAGAACATAACCTGATTAATAATAATCGTAAGAATAGTTAATAATTGGAAATTCATATTTGAATTTCAATTATGAGCTTAATAATCATAAGATATTGTTTTGAGCTTGTTATGTTGTTTTGAGTCGAACCACTCACTGATAACCTATAGTTGTCAAAACACTGGTTGGACATGAATGGAATGCATAAAGAAGTCCAATGATATTTTGGTCATTTCGCAAGGAACCTTAGATATTTTCAAGGAAGCCATCATGACAATGGCGAGTCATGAGGGCGAAGGTGTGATTCCATTAGTTCTTAGGGACAAAAGAGTAAAATCACAAAGGGACCAAAATGGTATTTCACAAAAAGCTAAGGGCAAAATGGTCTTTTTGCCATAAATATCTTAAATATTTTGGAAAGTAATCATGACAATGGTGAGTCATAGGGACAAAATGGTCTTTTTTGCCATAAATATCTTAGATATTTTAGGATGCAATGATGACATTTGGTGAGTCATGGTGGTGACTCACCCTCTGACACACCACACTTAGGTGACATGTGTCCCTCGTCCAGTATCCAGTTTTGTCCCTGCACGTCCGTTCTCGACTCCGTTGATTTCCCGATTTAGGTTTTACGCCCGAATAAAGTATAATAACTTATTTATTTTGAAAATTTTCAAGATAACCAAAGTCGTCGGGAATTCAATATAAAATCTAACCGTTTCGTTCACAAGTCAAAATTAGGTTTTCTGATCAGCAAAATTTTACTGTCAGTGGAAAACACAAACCGGTTTTCGTCTAAATTTTCAACCTAAAATCTAACCGTAACTCTCTACAATAAATTAGAGTATGGACAATCATCTTTTTATCAATTCATGACAACTTTCACCTTGTCAACTTTTCTTTCACGGAAAAAGCTAAACTACCTACATTTTTGGTTAGTCTCTACAACTTTTGTTATGGAAGCAATACCTATGTACTTCCATTAAATCTTGGCCCTTCATCTTCTATCAACCTTAGCTTGATTTTGGTGATAACTCAGCATAGGCCATTCGGCCATTTAGTCTTAAAAAGACCTATTCACTTTCATTTTTCATATTCTAAAGATCTAACACACCTTTCTCTCAAAAACTTCAAAATCCTCTTTTCTCCCTCTTCTCTTCACATTCGGCCATCACCTCAAAATCATCAACCAAACTTCTTTCTTCAATTCTAAAACCTTATTTCATCTTGTCTTGATCCAAGGATCAACTTTGGTGAAGGAAGTTTCTTGTTTTGGTAAAGTGTGTTCTTGAGCACCAAGAATATCAAGCTAACCTTGAAGTTGTTCTTGAGTTGGTGAGCTTCTAAATCCTTTTTCCTTTCATTTCGTTACTTATTACCTTGAGTAATCATCTTCTAGCTCTTCATTTCCATGAAAACAAGTTCAAGATCTCACATTTTCTCTCCTATAGGATTCGGCCTCCTCTTTGCTTTAAGGAGCTTGGAGTTTCCTTTTACTTAAACCTCTTCACAAAAGGTATAGGGAATGAACCTCATCACACCAAAATGGGTGGAAGATGAATATGGTTGTTTATGCTATGTTTGGGTGAAACCCTAACTTGGTTCACTACTTTATTGGTGAAGTTCTCTTTGAGAACATGGTTGTAATAATGTTTCTATGCTTAGTATATGTTTATAATGATGTATGCTTGGATGGAAAAGTGTTTTCATATATGTTGAAAAGCATACTTTGATCTCTAGATCAAGTAAGGATTTTTATGCTTGTTTATGGTTGAATAATGTATGATTATTGTTCATCATAATATTGTGATCATTTTGAGCTATTACTTGACAAGTTAGTGAAGCAAAATCTTCACATTCCACATGGTATAGCATTCGGCCTTAATGGTTACAAAAATAAGAACATGAGTTTGTTCTTGAACTTCAATGTTTTTGAAAGTTAGTAAGTGTTTTAGTAACTTGTATTTCAAAAACAAACAAAAAGTGACTTTGATCCAAGAATCAACTAAGGGTTAGGCCCTCAAGTGTTTTTAACTATGGTGAAAATATGTTTTACCTTAGGTGTAGTTAACCAATTAAATAAGTGTTTTAAAATAAAAATGAAATTCTATTTCTTTTACGCTAACTTAGATCACGGTTTTACACTAAGTTAGTAAGGAAAAACCCTTTTCAAATTAGTTAAGGTACTTTACCTCAAGCAAGTAACAAAGTTCTTTTAAATCAAATGAGTTTTCAATTAGAAAGGTTTTGGATTACAAAGTCTTAAATCGAGAGTTTTCAACTCAAATCGTAAAGCTCTACGCCTGAAAACCTAAGTTAATTAACTTAGAGTAAAAGAAAAGAGATAATTAAGTATAGTATATGGTGGAACAAGACCATGCACTATACCATTGATGACTTAGTTCATCAATGACTTCATAAGACTTAAGTGAATCAATACTTATTTCATTACTTGGAACTCAAGGAATTAATATCTTAGAAAGGATCGAAGACTTATCTAAGATGATTCTCAATCCTTCTTCATAACACTTTGGACTTGAGATGTAATTCATAAGACACAAACACAAACATGAAGCGTTTTGGGTTTTGAAACAGTAGTTCGATGACGGACCGGTGATTCGGATCCAAGAAAGTCGTTCAATTGTTTCAGTCTTGTGATGATCGATCCCGGAGGGATCACGAGATTTATCCGGTGGATAAAAATTTTATAATACAAAGTCGCGTATAGTTCCTAAGGAAGAGAACCTTAGTGAACCTTGAGGTTTATCCGGTGGATAGACATTGCTTTATCGCATCTGCTTTGTGTAAGCATTGGCATTTCATTGCATGAGTTTGTAAGGCCTTGAGCCTAGGAGTTGAGTTTACACCTAGATGCTAGTGCGAATCCTACGGTGACGTCTTAAATGGTCTTGGAGGTAATAGGGTTGGAAAGGCTGACATGTGACCAGTTGGTAGCTCTTCTATGTCGTGGCGAATCCGAGCAATACACTGATATCCTCGAATAGATGTCGTACTTTTCATGTTTGGTGTAGAGTGTTTCCGTAAAAGCCAGATACATGCACGTTGCATTCGTTGTAGCATATTGCCCATGGCTATCATACACAGAACATGGCATCCCATTCACTCTCTCCGACGTTTTGTTAGCTCCATGGAGTACAGGTTAGAGTTTTACCCTTGTAGCATATGGCATTGAATCATATACATCGCATTGCATTGTATGGCTATTGATGATTACACTTACTTGTTGTACATCACTATCTTTTTTCGAAGATGTCTTATGCTGCTAATTGATTAACATGATATATTGAGATATATGGTATGCATGTTGGGTATGTTCTTACCTGGTGTGTCGTCCCGTTTTTACTTTTGCTATTTTGCTGTGTTGATGATTGAGAATCTCACCCATATATGTATATCTTCTCTGCTTGTGTTGCTGTTTATGCTCGAGAAGATGGACGCGACGATAACTCAGCTCAACGTCTACTTTGAGTCCGGAGCGGGACTCCTTATGTTGTTTGTTTTGGCCAGGCTGTGTCCAATTGTCAGTTGTACCATTTTGAGGAGCTGTGACTCCTACTACTTACTTATGTACTTATTTTCAGTTAGGCTTGGACCTATGTCTGTATTCAATATTGTGTCTATTTTCTGCACTTTACTTCTGTATGACTCTTAGAAATACATGGTGAACCTAAGTTTATTATTATTATTCATTTGGCAAATCTCATTGCATCATTGCGAACGAAAAAAAAAACCCGTATTTTTCGCATTAATATTATTTTCGACCTAATAATCGTTCGGGGATGTGACACTCAAGAATGAGTGTTACATAAGACACCTCATGCCTGTCACGACCATGGCCACCATCACGGTCAGGTCGTGATAAGGTATGTTTCTAGTTTCGAAAAGGGATCGCGACCGTGAACCCCATCACGGGCAGGTCGTGATCGTCTCTAGCCCTGCATTTTTAAGAGATCACGGTCGTGACCCTCTGTGAACACCCCATTTTGACCAGGTCCCTTTTGCTTTTCACTTAAAATATAATTTAAAAAAAAAAAAATCAGAAAAATATTTCTTGTTAATGCAGTTTCTTTATAGATAAAGAAATGAAAATGGAACATTTTGTTGTTTTTAAGTTATGTCTTGTTTATGACACTAATAAGGAAAAAATAAGAAGAAAAATGTCTTTGGGCCAATAAACCAAGTTTCAGCCCATACCCTTGCTCCAGAAACCCATTTCCCTGCTCCATAACCCATAACCTGGTTCCCTTTTCCCGTTTAAACAGGAACCCTAGCCGCAGCCCTCTCTCTCTTTCCCCCCCATTCTCTCGTTCCTCTCCCTTCCCTCAGCCGAATTTTCCTCTTCCCATCACCCCTCTTTCCCTTCTCAAACACTAGCCGCCTATCCCCTTCTTTCCTCACCTAAATAGCGTGCCCCTTCTTCTATCAGCGTTAACCTCGCACCAAATCCAACAAAATCAGGATGAAAATCGTGATGCTCCCCCTCCAGATCGCGTGAATCTCGCAAGATCGACGAAGATATGAGGACCAAATACACAAGATTTCAAGGGCAGATCGTAGCATGTTTGAGGAAGCCAAAAGGGCAGCCTTAAAGCTCTATAAAAGGAGCACAAAAACAGAGAGAGAGGGAGGAAAAAAAGAGAGGAGAAATCTCTAAAGGGGGAGACAGGGAGAGAAGTCGAAAAACAGAGGGGGGGAGGGTGCGAACACCCACTGATAGGCGCAGAGAGATTAGAGGGAGAGAGTTGAGAGTTTTCTGGAGGCTTGAGAGAAATTTTGTAATTCTTGGTGAGACATTGTTTTCTTCTGTCAACACAAAGATTTCTTTTTCTTTCTCTGTCCTTTGTATTGAAGAGCTTTCAAGAATCTATGCATCCAGTTTATAGTTATCACTTTGATGTTGCTCAATATATTTTTATTTCACGTGTATCCAGTGTTGCTTTGTTAATTCTGCTTTCCTTTTTGCTCACTTCCTCCCATTATTTGAATCTGTTGTTCTTCTTAAGTTCATGCGTGATGATAACTTTGTGTACAGATATTTGGTTTAAGTTGGATACTGAAATGAGGAATTATTCATACACCTGAAGTTGGTTTGGTGTTCTGCTGCAGCCTATAAAAATCGATTTTCATTCACCTCATGCATGATCTCCTTTATTTTCAGTTTCTATGTGCACTAGTTGTTTGATAAAATGCTTGACAAAATCTTTCTGCAGTAGTTGTTTGTTTAAATTTTTTAAAGCATTCTTTGACCCATTGGATCCATCTTGGTAATTGCGGTGTTGCACACAATTGATGTATGTTTGGATCGTGACTCATATGTATGCTCGCAAGCACATTAGCGAGACGGATGACCCTTTGAAGAGATTCCATCGCATACCAGTAAAGCCAAATAAATTCTATGAATGGAAGCGAGAGTTTGATGAGATTGATTCAGAATCCTTTAATTGGATGTGTCCATGGTATAAAGGAGATACTGTTATTTTTAGCTGTGGGAATTTCTCGAATGTCCCCTTGATGGGGCCAAGAGGTTGTGTCTCATATTCTCCAGCACTTGTGATTCGACAACTGAAGTGGACTCAACGTGAACCTCCTGAAGAAGTGATGGGCGGGATCTCTTTCTTATTCCAAGATTGCGAAGTTGTCAAGAATACGTCAATAGTGATTAGATTGGCTTGGAGTAATATCCGTATAGTGGGATCAAATGAGTTGGGGAGGCAAATCATTGCTTACACTAGAAACTACCTTGCTTGGAGGAAAGCCAGCAGAGAGAACATCACCAATCCTGAGCCAATCCTACACCATGATGAGATTCCTCAGACTGAAGCACAGTTGCTAGAGAAGACTGAGATTTTGATGGCTCAGATGGGGGTGCTAGAGGAGGTGAATCAAACGGCTCGAATCACCATTGCCACACTTCAACATGAAGTCCACAAGTTAAACATGAAGGTAGAATGGTTGAAAGATGAGTGTGCGGATGCATATGAAGCCGCCGGTCCAGCAAAGAGGGCGAGGAAAGAGAATGTGAAAGGGTCAAAAGTCCGAGGGTTGCGAGCAAGGGTAGAAGATCAAGAAAGAGCACTGACAAAAACTCTCAAAGAAAAAGAAAAGTTGGAGGCAAACGTCGGAGTACATGTCCAAACGATAAAGATATTGGAGGAAAGAATAGGATCCTTGCAAGAGGCATTTGCCCATACTGAGCGCTACTCTGATCAAGGTTGGAATGCAGCTGCAACGTATCGCGAATCATTGGCAAAGGCACAAGAGAAGGAAGACCAACTGTGGATGAAGATACGAAAGCTTGAAAGAGAGAAAAAACAATATGAGGATGAGATCCATCAGCAAGAAGAATGGTTAGAAGACTGGCATGTAGTGGCAGAGAAACTGAAGACTGATAGAAATGCTTGGAAGAGAAGATATGAATACTTGTCGGGAAGCTTGCAATACCATGCTTCTCGATTCATGGATCGCCTCGAGGAGGCATCCATTCAGGTTCACATGAGCGCTGAATCTCTAATACCTCCAAAAGTAGCCAGCTTCATAAAGTATTGTAAAAGTCTTGCTAGTGGATTCAAAAAGAGAACCTCGAAACTTTTACGTAATTTTTTGTTAAATGTCGGACGTTGTAATGCTCTTCAATCAAATAAAAGTTATCTTTCACGTATGTCCATCGATGAATTCTCCTTTACTTTCCTCTTGGTGTTATAAGTTTGCCTGCATGGTTGCATTGCTAGTGAGTGATGCGATCCATTGAGAGATGCACGCCCTCATGGATATGTCATCAACCATGCACAATCTAAGGGGGACGTACCCCTAGAGTTGCGCATGGGATGGAAATTTCTTGCTACAGAGACGGTCTTTCCTTGACAAAAAGAATTAATAGTGTAAATGAGATAGACGTAACTTTGATTTTACTAATTAAATTTTTTAATGTATTCGTATAGGGTTAAAATCAGAAAATTCAGGAACCATTGCGCGACCCAGGAAAGACGACACCAATCAAACCCGAGTTCACAACACCAGATCTCGGACTAGAATGGCTGATAATAATGCCGAGGTGGGAAGAAATTTGAGCTTAGAGTTAGATGAAGTAAGGGGAAGAGTAGCTGAGATGACTGAAACCCAAGCAAGGCTGGAGGCGATATTGCAAGATATGAGAGAATCTCTCAATAGGCTTGGCGCAAATAGAGGTGCAAATGAAGATGATCCCTATGTGAGTGTACAGCCAGCCCTTTCCACAGTATCGGCACCTATGTTTTCAAGCATCAACACAGGTCTTACTCAAGGAATGCGTGCCCATGAACAACAGCAACACACAGCACCAATAATACTTCCCATCGGAGAAGGATACCACCCTTTTGAGAATGCCTATCATGAAGCTCCTGGCTATGCAGGACCCATATGGGAGCAACCCCATATATCCATCCCCGGACCGTTCATAGGAGCTCAGGTAGAGAAGGATAAGGTGAAAGATGAGTGGATGGAAAAGATGGAAGAACAGATAAAAGCGATAAAAGGATCGAGTACCTATGGCCTTCTAAAAATAGAAGAACTTTGTCCTGCCACGGACGTGGTGATACCTAAGGATTTTAAGATCCCTATATGATGGAAGTGGGAATCCTCGGTTTCACCTTATCAGCTATGCCACCAAAATGGCCATCTGGTCAAAGGAAGACAAGTTCCTCATTAGCTTCTTTCATGAGAGTTTGACAGGTATTGCGTTAGAATGGTACCTTCAGCTAGACCACTCTAAGATTTCACGATGGACAGAATTGGCTGACTTGTTCATGGACCAGTATAAGTTCAATTTGGATGCAGCTCCTACCCGTGAACAACTGACCTCAATGCAGAAAAGAAATGAGGAACCCTTTAAAGTATATGCGCAAAGGTGGAGAAGCTTAGCAGCACAAGTTCAGCCCCCGTTGACATTATCAGAAATGTGCTCCTACTTTTTGGGAACTCTCGGGGCCCCTTTTATAGGGGCAATGGCAGGAGCGGCTTATAGGGATTTCTCCGACTTGATTGCTGCAGGAGAAAGAATTGAATGCTTAGCTAGAGCTGGGAAACTGCCGGTTGATGCAGAAAGTAGTGTACCTAAGAAGGGATTCCAGCCAAAGAAGAAGGAAGCTGAAGCGAATTATGTACAACACCAACAAAATGTTGGACCTCGACATGTTCCCTTATACCCAACGTACCAAGCACCATATAACCCGAACCTTCACATCCCATACATTCAAGCACCACTTTACCCACCTCAACAAGCCTTGCCAAGCACCACTCAGCCACAAAACCAGATAAATAATGTCCCCGCACCTCAGCCATATAACCCTACTCGCCCTGCATACGCACGTTATCCCCCTGCATTCCAACCATATCGCCTAACCTATAATCGACCAAATCAAGGACACCCCACCACTCCAAACCTGCCACCTTTCCCTAGACTATCCGTTTCCAATGCAGAATTATTCCAACAATTGTTCGACCGTCATTTGATTGCTGGGAACCCTGTACGTCCCCTTCAACCACCTTTCCCTGCTTGGTACAATCCAAACTTGACCTGCAAATATCACATGGATGTCTCAGGGCACTCCATTGAAGATTGCGAAGCCTTTAAGACAGCAGTGAGAAAACTAATCGCTTGTGGAAGATTGGGGTTTGAAGAGGAATCGGGGCCTAGCATTGTTAACAATCCAATCCCAAGCCATAATGTAGAAAACAGGGTGAATAGCTTGGAAGTAGAGGGGCATCAAGTCAAGAAGGTCCTCCATTTACGAACGCCTATGCGAGAGGTGTTTGATGGACTAAAGAAAGCAGGGTATGACATCGTCGCGCCGGGGGTGCCAATAGAAGAAGAAAAACAAAAGGATGATGGAATTTTGAATTGTGTTTATCACCATGGGCAGGCAGGACATGACATCGAGAGCTGTTGGGCCTTTAAGGTCCGAGTTCAGGGACTACTAACCCTGGGAGTTATACAAGCCAGGCGAGGTACGTCTGAGGGAATCAACATAGTCGAAAAGGTTGTACTCCGAGTGCCACCTCTTAATAAGGCCCCGACACCAGAAAAAGTGATCTTAAGGGTAAAAAAGCCAATTCCTTTTGCTTATGACGACACTCATGCTGTGCCATGGAACTATGAAACAAAAGTTGAGCTGACGGCTGCAGGAGAGGCTTCGAAGGCCCAAGTCGCCAATGTGATAAGGATCGGGGGTATTACGAGGAGTGGGCGATGTTATGGCCCTGAAGAAGAAGAAATAAAGAAGAGTTCCAAGGATAAAAAGAAGAATGAAGCTGTGGAGGAAGAGGAAGAAGAGTTCCTGAAGATCATGAAGCAGAGTGAGTTTGATGTGGTGGAACAGTTGAAGAAGACTCCAGCCAGGATTTCTCTCTTATCACTTATTCTAACATCAGAATTGCACCGTAAGGCTTTGTTGAGGGTGTTGGGTGAAGCTTATGTCAAGCCTGATGTCACTCCCGAAAATGTGGTAAACATGGTAGATCCGGTGAAGCGTGTCAACATGATTACCTTTTCGGAAGATGAGGTGTTTCCAAGGCAGGGTAGTGGGCCCAAAGCCCTGCATATTACTTTAAAGTGCAGGGGTTTTGTGATTGCAAAGGTACTCATAGATGGCGGCTCGGCATTGAATGTGATTCCAATGTCTACTCTAGAGCAATTGAACATGGGTATAACAGATTTAACACGACAAAAGATGGTTGTGCGAGCCTTTGATGGAACAACGAGAGGGATTTTAGGGGAAATAACTCTGCCACTTGAAATAGGGCCTAGTTGTTTCCCTGTCCTATTCCAAGTCATGGAAATTCAACCAGCATATACTATGCTTCTAGGGAGGCCTTGGATTCATAGCGCTGGAGTTGTTCCCTCAACATTGCATCAGTGCTTGAAGTACATCCACAATGGGGCGGTAATTACCATTCGTGGTGAAGAGGAAATCATGCTGACAAAACCCGTTTCAGTACCATATATAGAGAATACGGAGCAAATTGAGGATAACTCTTTGCACAATTTTGAAATTTTGAGTTCAGAGATCCAGAGGAAAGAGCCACCAATAAAGAATGTGAATGAAGTGATATTTCGTATTATGGAGAGGAATGGATACCAGAAGGGAAGAGGCTTGGGGTCTAAGCTTCAAGGGATCCCACAACCGATCGAAGCCATTTCCAGAGAGGGAAAGTATGGACTAGGGTATGAGCCTTCTCTGGCAGAAAAAATGAAGATCACGACTCTCAGAAGAAGAAAAGAAGGAGAGGGAGAAAACAAGTATGTTCCCCATCTAAAGGAGACTTTCCCAACACCAGCTGAAGTGATCAAGCCAGAAAAGTTGACCTCCCCTCATTGCATCATCAGTGCACTTGAAGAAGAGCAAGAAGGAAACCATGTTATCTATCTTTCTGGCGACAATGAAGTTCTTAGCAATTGGCGGTCTGAACCATTTGTTGATGTTATTTCCATAAAGTAATTATCTCTTTGTACAAGAAATGAACTGGTGTTTACTTTAATTGAGACATGAATAAAATGTGTTAGCATGATTTTCCAGCATGTTTTTTCGTTGTTCCACTCTTTTACTATTCATTGCTTTATATTTCTTGCACCTTCTTCAACAAATAAAACTCTTATCTATATTGTTCCTATTGCAAAAATTTTCTTTCAGGAATCTCTCTCCCACTGAAAGTTTGCTTCATAAAAGGAACCCTGAAGCCTCATTTATTGATTCCCTTGCGGCTGTGAACGAAGGTGATCCTAGGTCTGATGATGAAGAAGAAGCAATTGAGGAGTTCTCCAAGTTGATGGAACACTCTGAAAAAGGGTTCAGTTTGAATGATGAGGTCATAGAAGTGGTTAATATGGGGACAGAGGAAGACAAGAAGGAGTTGAAGGTAGTGGATAACCCAGAGCATGCAGAGATGGTCGCACTATTCAAAGAGTATCTGGATGTGTTTGCATGGTCCTACAGAGATATGCCAGGTTTAGATCCAGAGATAGCATCACATAAAATCCCATTGTACCCAGATATAGTGGCCAAGAAACAAAAATTGAGGAGGATGCATCCAGAAATGTCGCTTAAGATCAAAGAAGAGGTAACCAAACAACTGGAAGCTGGTTTTCTGGAAGTGTCAAGACATCCGGAGTGGGTAGCTAATATTGTGCCGGTACCAAAGAAGGATGGAAAGGTCAGGATGTGTGTGGATTACAGAGATCTGAATAAAGCCAGTCCAAAAGATGATTTCCCGCTCCCTCATATCGATATCCTCGTAGACAGTACAGCCAGGAACCACAGGTTCTCTTTCATGGATGGGTATTTTGGATACAATCAGATCCTCATGGACGTCGATGACAAGGAGAAGACAACTTTTACCACTCCTTGGGGAACTTTTTGTTACAAAGTAATGCCTTTTGGCTTGAAGAATGCCGGGGCCACCTACCAACGTGCTATGGTAGCGTTGTTCCACGATATGATGCATAAAGAAATAGAGGTGTACGTGGATGACATAGTGGCCAAATCCAAGGAAGGAGAAAGTCATGTAGCAGTTCTGCGGAGGCTATTCGAGAGACTGAGGAAGTACAAGTTGAGACTCAACCCTACAAAATGTGTGTTTAGGGCATCAACTGGGAAGTTGCTTGGTTTTTTTGTTAGCAGAGAAGGAATAAAAGTGGACCCGGACAAGGTAAAGGCGATAAGGGACATGCCCGCTCCCAAAAATGAAAATGAGGTAAGAGGTTTTTTGGGAAGGTTGAATTACATTGCACGGTTTATTGCTAACTTGACTAGCACGTGTGAGCCGATCTTCAAGCTCCTGAAGAAGAATAATCCTGGAAGTTGGAATGAGGAGTGCCAAGAAGCCTTCGACAAGATAAAAGCATATCTGCTTAGTCCTCCGGTGTTGTTGCCACCGATTCGAGGACGTCCACTGATATTGTATCTCACTATATTACCGACCTCAATGGGGGCAATGCTAGGGCAATATGATGAATCTGGCAAGAAAGAACAGGCGATTTATTATCTGAGCAAAAAGTTTAATGACTGCGAAGTCCGATATATGGCAATTGAGAAGACTTGTTGTGCATTGGTATGGACGTCCAAGAGGCTCAGGCAGTACATGTTGTATCACACGACCTGGTTAATCTCTCGAATGGACCCTTTGAAGTATATCTTTGAAAGTCCTCACATCTCCTTAAGGGTTTCAAAGTGGCAAGTGATATTATCAGAGTTTGATATTAAATATATGACTCGAAAGTCCATCAAGGGGAGTGCGATTGCTGACCATTTAGCTGAAAACCCTCTCGAGGGTGGACAACCAGTTATGTACGAGTTCCCAGATGGAGAGATATTGTCATTAGAGGAAGATGAAGCCGAAAATGAGAACGTGTGGAAGATGTATTTCGATGGAGCAGTTAATATGCACGGGAGAGGTATAGGAGCAGTAGTGGTTTCGCCAAATGGCAAGCAGTACCCAGTGGCCATTAAGCTTGAATTTGAATGCACCAACAACATTGCAGAATACGAAGCATGTGCGAGTGGATTATAAGCAGCAATTGAGCTTGAAATAAAACAATTGAAGGTCTTTGGGGATGCGGCTCTAATTATTTATCAAGTCAATGGCGAATGGCAAACCAAAGATTCCAAGTTGATCCCATATCAGAAGTACTTGACTCAGTTGATTGCGAAATTTGATGATATTACCCTTTCGCATTTAACTCGAGACAAGAATCAATTCGCAGATGCTTTAGCCACGCTAGCTGCTATGACTAAGCTGGACATTTGTACCACCGTCCAGCCTATCCAAGTGAAGGTCCAGCGTGAACCGGCATATTGTGCCCATGTGGAGGAAGAGCCCGATGGTAAACCTTGGTATCATGACATCAAACAGTATATGCAGAGTAGGGCATACCCAGCTGAAGCAAATGAAGGGACCAAGAAGACTATTCGCAGGTTATCCATGGCCTTTTTTCTGGACGGAGAAGTTCTATATAAAAGAAACCATGATGGGGTCCTCTTAAGATGTGTTGATGCTCGTGAAGCCCGAACTGTCATGACAGAAGTACATGAAGGGATATGTGGAACGCATGCCAACGGTCATATGATGGCACGCAAGATTTTACGGAGTGGTTACTACTGGTCAACCATGGAAACAGATTGCTTGGAGTATGTCCGGAGATGTCATAAATGCCAGATATATGCAGATTGAATCAAAGCTCCTCCATTCCAACTGCACAATTTGGTGTCCCCTTGGCCCTTCTCTATGTGGGGAATAGATGTAATCGGGCCAATCAATCCTAAGGCTTCAAACGGGCACCGTTTCATCTTGGTGGCAATAGACTACTTCACAAAGTGGGTAGAAGCGGCATCATATGCCAGTATCTCTCAAAAGGTGTTCACAAAGTTCCTCAAAAGAGATGTCATTTGTCGATACGGAATACCCGAAAGGATCATTACGGACAATGCTTCCAATCTTAATGGGCCAGAGGTACAGAAATTGCTCAAGACCTTCAAAATCAAACACCATAATTCTGCTCCTTAGAGGCCCCAAATGAATGGTGCGGTAGAAGCGGCCAACAAGAATATCAAGAAGATTGTCGCTAAAATGGTCGTGAACTATAAAGATTGGCATGAAATGTTACCCTATGCTTTGCATGCGTATCGCACCAATATACGTTCAAGTACCGGGGCAACACCCTTCTCATTGGTGTATGGAATGGAGGCTGTCTCTCCCATAGAAGTCGAAATCGCTTCATTAAGAGTGTTGATGGAAGCAGACTTGGAAGAATCCGAGTGGATGAAGGCTCGATATGATCAATTGAACATGATTGAAGAAAAAAGATTGGTGGCCCTTTGTCACGGACAATTATATCAAAGAAGAATGGCTAAAGCTTTTAATAAGAAAGTTCGTCCTAGGGAGTTTCAACCAGGCGATTTGGTACTAAAGAAGATACTCCCCAATCAAGAAGACGCTCGAGGAAAATGGGCGCCCAATTATGAAGGGCCATATATTGTAAAGCAGGCATACTCAGGCGGAGCATTGATCTTAACAGATGAAGACGGGCAAGAGTTACCAAGGCCCATAAACTCTGATGCTGTGAAAAAGTTTTATGCTTGATTAAAAAAAAAAAAAAAATTGTGCTCGCTAGGTCGAAAACCCGTAAGGGCGGCTTAGGCAAAAGTTAGGGCAGAAAAATGTCCGTTAGGTTGAAAACCCGTAAAGGGCAACCTAAGCAAAAATTAGGGCGAAGAAAATAAATCTTGGGCTGAAAACCTGCAAGGGCAGTTTAAGTGAAGAAAATAGCACAAAGGCCACCACACTGAGGCAATTTTGCTTGTGATTGGGTACATGGTTGCGAAGAAAACTGTTGGAAGGTTAAAGGAGGAATGCACATCAAGAGAAGTTGAGACTAAGGCCAGGGTTCGCGACGTCAGTAGCCGATGGGAATCATCTGAATGAGGATCAAGGAACCGATACTGGGGCAAATTTTTTATGTGGTTATCATATTCTATTCCTTTCCTCTTATTCGCTTTTAACCTTTGTGTTCCCCTTGTACTTCCCCTCCCCATGTTATTCTTTCCGATTCCCTTATGTATAATCCAAAGTCACACATGAATGCAAAGGTTTATTCATGACCCTTTTGTGCTCAAATCATGTTTATGCATTAAAATTATGTCTCAATCAAAGTAAATATGAGTTTGACAGTAGGATTTGATAATTTTAATGGTGACTTTAGCGAATGGTTTGAACCAACAAAGACTCAGCACTTCAAAGTCAATAAGTGAGACAACAGTGCATGCCGAGGGGAGAACTTAAAAGAGTAAGGAAACTCTCCATAGGTCACAGTCCAAAAATAAATCTCTTCAAGACCACATCTCTAGCAGAAGAAATCATGTTTGTCAAAGGGAATAAATGGTGCCTCAACTCAAAGTTGTTAGTGAACAAGGGTATGATTGGTCGAAGTTTTCCTGGGAAGCGTCTGGTTCCAGTTTGTCTAAAGAAAAGGTAAAATAGAAATAAAGAGAAAGTTTAATTTTGAGCTCAAAGGCCCATTGCCATTTAATTTTTTGGGATCAGAGGCCCATTACCATTTAATTTTCGAGCTCAGAGGCTCACTGTTATTTTTGGGATCAAAGGCCCAATGTCATTTACTTTTCGAGCTCAGAGGATTTTTGTCTTTTATTTTTTGGGGATCAGAGGCCCATTGTTATTTAATTTTAAGCTCAGAGGCTCATCGCAATTTAATATCTTTGGGATCAGAGGCCCACTATCATTTATTTTTTCGAGCTCAGAGGCTCATTGTCATTTAATTTTTGGGATCAGAGGCCCATTACCATTTAATTTTCGAGCTCAGAGGCTCATTGTTATCAGAGGCCCAATGTCATTTAATTTTGAGCTCAAAGGCTCATTGCCATTTAATTTTCGGGATCAAAGGCCCATTGCCATTCAGTTTTTGAGTTCAGAGGCTCGTTTTTATTTTTAGGATCAGAGGCCCACTATCATTTATTTTTTCAAGCTCAGAGGCTCATTGTCATTTAATTTTTGGGATCAGAGGCCCATTACCATTTAATTTTCGAGCTCAGAGGCTCATTGTTATCAGAGGACCAATGTCATTTAATTTTGAGCTCAAAGGCTCATTGCCATTTAATTTTCGGGATCAAAGGCCCATTACCATTCAGTTTTCGAGTTCAGAGGCTCGTTTTTATTTTTAGGATCAGAGGCCCACTATCATTTATTTTTTCGAGCTCAGAGGCTCATTGTCATTTAATTTTTGGGATCAGAGGCCCATTACCATTTAATTTTCGAGCTCAGAGGCTCATTGTTATCAGAGGACCAATGTCATTTAATTTTGAGCTCAAAGGCTCATCACCATTTAATTTTTGGGATCAAATGCCCATCACCATTCAGTTTTCGAGTTCAGAGGCTCGTTTTTATTAGAGGCCCATCGCACTTTGTTTCTTTCATTTGTTATTATGCCTGCATCATTCGCATTCAATATCTTTGTATAGGTACATGCATTCCCGGACAAAATGCGTGTTCTTTTTCTGTACTCGTTGTTTACTATGATCACGTGTCTCCAAAGCAACAAGTAAAGAGGGGCAACTGTGAACACCCTATTTTGACCAGGTCCCTTTTGCTTTTCACTTAAAATATAATTAAAAAAAAAATCAGAAAAATATTTCTTGTTAATGCAGTTTCTTTATAGATAAAGAAATGAAAATGGAACATTTTGTTGTTTTTAAGTTATGTCTTGTTTATGACACTAATAAGGAAAAAATAAGAAGAAAAATGTCTTTGGGCCAATAAACCAAGTTTCAGCCCATACCCTTGCTCCAGAAACCCATTTCCTTGCTCCATAACCCATAACCCGGTTCCCTTTTCCCGTTTAAACAGGAACCCTAGCCGCAGCCCTCTCTCTCTTTCCCCCCCATTCTCTCGTTCCTCTCCCTTCCCTCAGCCGAATTTTCCTCTTCCCATCACCCCTCTTTCCCTTCTCAAACACTAGCCGTCTATCCCCTTCTTTCCTCACCTAAATAGCGCGCCCCTTCTTCTATCAGCGTTAACCTCGCACCAAATCCAACAAAATCAGGATGAAAATCGTGATGCTCCCCCTCCAGATCGCGTGAATCTCGCAAGATCGACGAAGATATGAGGACCAAATACACAAGATTTCAAGGGCAGATCGTAGCATGTTTGAGGAAGCCAAAAGGGCAGCCTTAAAGCTCTATAAAAGGAGCACAAAAACAGAGAGAGAGGGAGGAAAAAAAGAGAGGAGAAATCTCTAAAGGGGGAGACAGGGAGAGAAGTCGAAAAACAGAGGGGGGAGGGTGCGAACACCTACTGATAGGCGCAGAGAGATTAGAGGGAGAGAGTTGAGAGTTTTCTGGAGGCTTGAGAGAAATTTTGTAATTCTTGGTGAGACATTGTTTTCTTCTGTCAACACAGAGATTTCTTTTTCTTTCTCTGTCCTTTGTATTGAAGAGCTTTCAAGAATCTATGCATCCAGTTTATAGTTATCACTTTGATGTTGCTCAATATATTTTTATTTCACGTGTATCCAGTGTTGCTTTGTTAATTCTGCTTTCCTTTTTGCTCACTTCCTCTCATTATTTGAATCTGTTGTTCTTCTTAAGTTCATGCGTGATGATAACTTTGTGTACAGATATTTGGTTTAAGTTGGATACTGAAATGAGGAATTATTCATACACCTGAAGTTGGTTTGGTGTTCTGCTGCAGCCTATAAAAATCGATTTTCATTCACCTCATGCATGATCTCCTTTATTTTCAGTTTCTATGT
The DNA here is from genome assembly GCA_039655645.1 of Ammopiptanthus mongolicus. Taxonomy (NCBI): domain Eukaryota; kingdom Viridiplantae; phylum Streptophyta; class Magnoliopsida; order Fabales; family Fabaceae; genus Ammopiptanthus; species Ammopiptanthus mongolicus. The sequence continues at coordinate 76,052,484 of CM077346.1, read as the reverse complement.
GCACTAGTTGTTTGATAAAATGCTTGACAAAATCTCTCTGCAGTAGTTGTTTGTTTAAATTTTTTAAAGCATTCTTTGACCCATTGGATCCAATGCTTGGACTCAGGACATCACGTTGCTGATGTTCTCTGCATTTATTGGGAATATTTTGTCACATCTCTTGTTTTGTGGATAATGAGTTTACATGAGATTTGGTCCATATTCTATTATTTTGGATGGTTGATGATAATTTCAATAATAGTAATCTGGGTAGTAGCCTTATGTTGTCAAGGGAATATCTTTCAACCACGTTAAACTCTTGTATAACTTCTTACTATATTCTTTTGTTTTTATTTTTATTTTTATTTTTATTTTATTTTTATTTTTATTTTTATTTTTATTTTTTTTATTTGCTCTTCAATTCTTTCTGCACTTATTTGTTTCAAATTTAATGGGGTGCTTCAATGGCCCATGCTGTCCATAGGTTCGGTAGCATCAAGAGTAAAATCAGGTTGTTTTGAAAGTTACTCTATGAATTGAATGTCATGCTTAACCTCAAATTATGCTTACAATAAATCATATAATTAGTATTACATTAATCTTGGGATTACTCTATGAAAGGTATCATGCTCAATCTCATAGAACTAAGGTTGCTCTATGGACTGGGGTGCCATGTTCAACCTCACTTTGGAACCGCTAACCAAAAATAATTTTTCCATTAAATTCTTTTTTTTTTTTGGTGTAAATATTAATTATTAATCTCTTCATTCTTGTGAATAATCTTTGGGGTAATATAAATACGTTAAAAATTATTAATTATTTGCAAAATTAATTTGGGTAACCGTTTTACGGGTGCATTAGGGGTGCCGTGGGGTTAAGTCTCCATCCTTCCCTATGCGCAAGCGACTCCCGAACTCGATTTGGTTTCCAAGACCATTTTTCTTAAAGGTTTTCCAATTTTTCCAAATTAAATAAAATTGGTGGCGACTCTACAGGTTTTTAATAAAATCTTTCCTTTTTTTTCTCGCCGTTTCCTTCGCGATTCCGGTCGCGACACCCTCATCACGGGTAGGCCGTGATTGTCTCTGTCTCTACATTTAATAGGGATCACGGTCGTGACACCCAATGTAACATCCTTGATTTCTGCAACTCTACTCGAGTTGGTTAATCTCGATTAGGGCTTTGATCGATGGTGTGATTAGTTATGTGTTAGTTTCAGACCTGGTTGAAAGCTTAGGAATATGCTTGAATCTTGTTGGAAGTGCCTTAGGCGTAACATGAGAAACTAGGGAAGTCAGAAGTCTGGAAGTCTCTTCCCAGTTGAGCAGAATGCTCAAGTGTGGGAAGAATCCATGCTCAAGCGTGCCAACTGTAACACCCTTCTCGAGTGATATATTGTTTGTGACACTGTTAACAATTTATAAGGCCGAAGGTAAAATATGCGGAAATTAAAACTTAGGTTTGTTCGTAAATGCGGTTTTTGTTTTCGAAAACATAAGATAATAAATAATATCTTAACGCGACTTAAACATTTTCATAATAACTCGAACTTAAATCATTTTCTGCCAGAATACAAGATCAAAGTAAAAAGGGTTCCATAATATAAAAGCAAGGTAACCAAATATATGTTACAATCCCAAATGTAACTGAAATAAATATAAAAAGAGACTAGGAGTCGCAGCTCCTCAAAATATAGATTTCTGACTCAAAGACCAAGACAACCAGACTGACCCAAACACACACACGCACACTACCACTCCGAAGACTCCTCAACGGACTCAACCATCATCTCTGGATCCTCCTTTGGGTGCTCCTCATGGTTCTCCTCCATATCTACCTCTGAATCCTCCACCGAAGCCTCCTCTGTGTCACTGGGTATCACAATCGGCACCGGCTCCCTCAGAATAGGCCTAGGCCTATAGAGAATGTTCTTCCAGGTAGTATACCGAATGCGAGGGTGCAGCGACACAGCAAGTGGGTCACGGGGTGGAGGTACCATAGGGACATCATCATCCACAGCAGCAGCAGTAGGAAAAGAGGGTACAGGCACCGGTGGTGCAACAATAGGAACCGTTGTAGGTGCTACGACTGGAGGTGAAACCGACGGAACACCATCTCTCTGTTGAGGGCAACCACAAGAAGAGGTGGAGGAACATGGTCCAATGATTCTGATCTTGGTCACTACTCACGGACCTGACCTCCTCATCTGATGCCACTCCATGTGAAGAGGTAGACAAATGGTGAACCATAGGCATCCGCTCCAGCTCTCTCGGATGGTGATAGAGGCGTCTCCGATGTACTCCATGGGTCAGGTGTCCGTGTGTCCAATCCATGAGTCATCTCCTCCGTGGAACTCAACATAAACATAAGGAGGCATCGTTCTCGTTCGGAACAATGTCATCTTTACAGCAAAAGAAAAAAAGCATAACAGAAGAATAACAATAATAGATGAGATTCTCATTTATCAATCACAGCATAAGGTAGATGAAAATAACAAGACACAACAAGACAAGGCATACTCAAATAATCATATATACATGTTATATCATCATGGTCATTCATATGATTCCAAGTCATAAAGCATCTCAAATTAAACAAATCAATGTCATGTGGGATGATGTCATGATGCAAAGACCAACAATGCAGTGATGTGACACAATCCCTACTCCATGGAGCCAGACAACGTCGGAGAGAGTGATCAGGAGTACACGCTTTCCTTATGCCAGCCAATCGGCTATATGTGCTAAGAAATTTCAATTCATGAGTGTACATTGGCTTTATGCAAAGATGCTCTACACCAATCTTGAATAAGGCAATGTCTAGTCGAGAACGTTGGTGTGAGATCTTGTTTTACCACGGCACATGAGAGCTACCAATTGGCCACATATGGAGTTACACACCCCTACGTCTCCAAGGTCAAACCGGCCGTCACCACTATATTCACACCCGCATAAGGTGTAAGCTCAAGTCCTAGGCTCACAGGCCTTAACTGACAACAATGCAACATGTTGAACTTCTCATGCAAATGCGACAATGTGTGTTCGACGTTTAACAACGTGTTTCTCCAAGAAACTAGCCATCACTAGGCTTCACAAGGTAACTCAAATTACTTAAACGTTTTCCACACCTCCTTGCGTCAAGTTTTTATCAAACACGTGATTTTTTGTTCGTGTTTATGCATTATTCGATTGTCTTACAATCCTAAATGTCTTATGAAGGAAGATTTACAATCTTTCCCTTATTAATACTTTAATCCTTACTAAGACATGATCACTCGTTGACCAAGCAGTTATGAAACATTCTTTGTTGATTAAGTATTACGGTTAACTCGTGACTAACGTCACCAAGGGCATCAAATGTAGTCTTGATCTACTACTTGACACACTTAAGCATTCATATGTTAGGATTTTAAGTCCTTTCTTGACTTAGGTTTTTCATTTCGCAAAAGCTTATTTACATGAGTCTTTATTCTCTTTTAAGATTAAGATGAGAGAATTTATTTGTCTTTAGAAATATTGAAAAGGAGGTACATTGGTACCTTTTAGCTATCTTTAGATAGAGAAACTTCTTGAAAGATAATTGAGTTCTAAAGGGTACATAGACCTTTGTCCTTACTCAAAACCTCAAAGTAATTGAGTGATAGTGAACACAAGTCAACCAATGGATGGATATGGGGAATAAGTACAAGCTTACTCCCAGAGGGTCCATTCAAGCCTAAACCGTGTTTGCACATCTCAACTCACTTTGGTTTGAAAACATTTGGAATCAAAAAGGTCTTTAAGTTTAAACTTCTAAGTCATTTCCTTTTCAAAAGGTTGAATCCAAGACAAAAGGAGGGTAAAAGGGTGTGTGGAACACTCCTGGCCTATCATGGTCGTGGCCTACATTACGGCCAGGCCGTGATAGGTTCTGTCTCCATCATGCAGGAAGATCACGGTCGTGACGCTTTCTATCTTCTCATTATTGAGAGATCAGGCCGTGAGCCACATCACGACTAGGCCGTGATACTCTCTGTTCCTCATTATATGGGGTATCACGACTGTGACACCCATCAGGGGCAGGCCGTGATCCTTATTGTTTCACCCGAAACGTTTTCTTGAGTTTTCCAAAAACTTCGTTGGTTCATTCTTGGGTTTTTCATGAAAATCAAAACATAACATGGTTTCCAAAATTCATAAAAATTTATGTCCTTTAGCGTCTTAGGTGCAAAAGTATGATCTTTGGATCATTCAAAAGTTCTTAAGTTCAAGAGGTAGTTTTCTCCCTTACTCACACTCAAGTAAATTTTGCCATCACAAGGCCAAGAGTGAAGTTTCACTTCACTACACATTTCCATGGTAAGCATAATAGCACATGAATATGATGAACATCTCATAAACATTATAGATCTAAGTATATCATCAAAATCTCCTACCTTGACCAAGATCAAAGCTAGGGTTTTTCATCATTTTCAAAGCATAACATCATGTAAGATATCAAACAAGCATATAAAGCATGAAACTAAGATTATTACAAACCAATCATCAAATACACAACCACACAAGATAGGAAGATCTATTAACACCACTTAGGGTTTTCACCCAAACTAGAAGCCATTTTCATCCACCTATGAGGTGAGATGAATATTCACTCCCCATTACCTTTGAAGATTCAAAGGTTGAGATGAGAAAAGAATAAATGAAGTTCCAAGGTTCCCAAGTTTGCTTCCTAGAAGAGAACAAGAAACTCTTAGGAAGGTAATTTTTGAAAATGTCATGAACATGACAGGGAATGCATGCTTTTGGAGTAGAAAATGAAGAGAAAGATAGATATGAGATGCTCACCTCAAGAGCTTCAACTTTGAAGGAAATGGTGGTTCTTGACTCTTAGCTTTAATCCTCCAATGAAGAAATCTCCTTCACTAAAGATGAAGAGCATGCAGAGAAGATTAGAAATATGAAGTTAGTTCTTTAAAAGAACAAGAGAATGTATGAGGTGGTGTACACTTCAAAGGTCCAACAATGGCGTTTGAAGGTGAACGCTAGGGTTCTTACCCTTAGAGAAGATGAAGATGGATGAGAGAGAAGAGAGCAAATGAAACTCTTGGTCTCCCTTGCTTAGCTTGGTCAAATATGAGGAGGGGAATGGGAGGGAAATGAGTCTTTCACTCCAAGTGTGATGGAATGGAGGGTTGAGATGGATGGAGGGGATTTGACTTGATGGATGAGCATTGCTTGATATGGGAGGATACACTTTGGTTGGTAGGGAAAAGCATGTTGGTCTCTTACCATAAATGGTAAGGATGAAGATCTTGTTGGGAAAAAGTGGAGACATGGAGAAAGAGGGTGATAATGACATGTATGTGAGGTTATTAGGTTATGGGCTTTGACCCAGCTCCAGGCCCAAGCATTTCAAGCCCCAGGCCCAAGCCCAAGCCCAAAACTTTGCGGACCCGATAATATTTTATCATCTCCGCTCCAAAACAGCAGATAAAACTCAATCAACCTTTTATGAGATTAGGGTTGAATTTTGAATTCCCTAAGGAATTCTAGGTATCAACCTCTGATTATTAATTATGATTAGCCGAATTATGCTTTCAATCAATTTATTCATAGCAGACAATTAAATATAATAGATAAGGATTTTTGGGACGTTACACCAACACTTAAACGTTGGCATGCTGCACCCTCAAGCGTGCTACGTGGTTTGCCATTTGGTGTGAGTTTTGACGCGGGTTGGACACGTGTCAAGCCAGGGAGAAGGCGGAGTGGACGAGGCTCCAACTCAAGCGTGGAAGAAGCCCACGCCTAAGCGTGGGTATGCTCAAGCATGCAGATTTCCCATGCTAAAGCGTGGACAGCTGAACAAGTTAAGTGAGTCTCTTCCTCTTCCTCATTTCTTGCATGAAGCTTCTGAGTTCTCAGCCATTCCTACAACCTAGAGAGAGTCAAGGAACTCTAGAGAGAGAGGTTGAATTTTGAGGGACTTTGGGGCATCGGATCGAGATTTCGACAACACCGGAGTGATCGTGGTGAAGTAATCTTCGATTTCACCCGATTGATTTCTCGATTCGCCCAAGGTAAACTCGAATCCATAACATGTGTTCTTCGAGTTTCTACCTTCTCCCTTTGACTTTGAGGTTGCCCTAGGGTTAACACTATTGCATACAAGTTGTTTCCGTGACTAGGGCAAAGTTCGTGATCGTGATCGTGCGCGTGGTTGAGGAGAAACCGCAGCTGTTGGTGGCTATTTGGGGGTTGTTGAGGCTGCGAGCTTGAGGTTGGTGGTGGCGTGATCGTTGCGTTCGTGATCGCGTGCTTGGTTTTAGGTAGTGGGGAGAAGAGTAGTGCTGTCGTCGGGAAGGCAAGAGTAGCGTAGTTGTTATTGTTGTTCGTAGGGGAGCCCTAAACGCTACTAGAGGTTGAGCCCTAGCAAAGTACCCAAACCCTAGGTTTAGCTTACTTTGGGCTAGCACCGCTAAGATTGTACCCTAGGTTAGACAATTGTTGATCGAGGTTGAATTGTGATAAATGATGCTATGTTGACTGTTGTGTTATTTGACTACCTGTCTACGTGCCTATATGTCTATTTGGTCAGTTTGATATGCTATAAACGTTATGCTAGCTGTTGTTATGATTATTGCATATGTTGTGTTATGGTTGTGTGTCGGATGTGTTGTTGAGTGACTGTGAGCCGTTGTGTGACTGAGTTGATACCGTGGATGGTTTCGCTGCTGTGTTGATGAGATTGGTGCTGTGGCTCGTGGACGCGTGGCATCGTGACGGTGTTCGTGTTGATGCGAGGCATCGTGATTGGATTGTTGAGTGTTAGGCGTGAGGATCTGGTATCATCTCGTTGAGGATGTTTGTTGCGTATAATAGAGGCCAAGTGGCTGGGCCGTATGACGGTATTATGGGCTGCCAATGTCATGTGAGGTTAGTTTTACCTGAATGCGGGTACAGAAAGCGGAAGGGGCGGTCAATGTGGCCTTGGGGATGTAACCGGACTCGAGATTGATCTACAATGACGGATGGGGTTGCTCTTATCATGTCGTGATGCTTGAGCCAACCCGATTATCCCGATTAATCCCTAAGCTGTTCCAAGTTACAGGCTAAAGTTCTGAGGCGACCAAGACACCCGGTTCCTGTGTAGAAGGGGGAGGCACTCTTATTGGTCACGGTGAGCGCTTTGGTTTCCTGGACGAACTAACTCTTGTTCCTGTGTGAAACCTTGTGTTGAGAGATTCAACCGACATGCTGCATGAGATTAGTATCCCGAGTAGAGGATTGATCTGAGTGAGAGACTGTTGGAGATGGATGTTTGTTTGTATATCTTGACTCGAGAGATGGTTGACTGTGTGAATTATCTGTTATAACTGTCATACTTGATATATGGGTTACATGTTATATGTGTGCTATGATATTGTTGTTTTATCCTGTTATTTGTGGCAATGTATTCTTATGTCCCTACTTCTTCTGTGTATGTTGTTTTGTTGCTTTGTTCGCATGAAGACGACGAGCCTGTTGAGGATATAGATGGACCCCAGATCACACCCCTTCATCACGGAGGCACCACGGATACCAGTGCTGGGGGAGCTAGAGATCATTTACCATGATGATCAAGGGTGGTGGGTGGATCCCTCCACATTTATGACGGTCTACACGGGGCCAGTCAGTCTGCTGTTCAGGAGTGGCACTCCACCGTATGCAGATATCATAGGACCCTTCAAAGTCGTCCGGTTCTTACCTTTCACCCAGATCTAGCATCCGCCGAGGCGGCACGAGCGAGACCTCATGTGGGCGATGCCATCTACATTTCACGCATCCAGCAAGAGAGGTTTTATGCTGCGAGGCCAACGGAGGAGGTCAGAGCAGTATCTGTGGACGTATAATCGACGCAGAGTGGTGGTTTCTAGTTCCTCTTCTGAGTACGTGCCATTGAGAGTCTACTGGCATACTCATGGCGATGGACATGGTAGTTCCAGGTATCCACCCCACTGAGGACGTGATGCCGCCAGTGTGTCTTTTATAGGTCATGAGGTGAGCTTACTTTTGATGTATTTTGAGATGGTTGGGGAGTGCTAGTCAGCTATGGAGAATTTTCTTTTGAATACTTTTGCATGTATATGTTTTTACTTTGTTCAGCTTTATGTACAAACTGTGTGTATATATACAGTATGTTTGCCCTACTGATGGGGCAACTGATGCATGATCTATGCATATAGTTATTTTTATACATGCGTGACTCTGATGTTTTGTACCTTTCCCGTTCACGCGTGTTTGCATGTTTTATTGTTTCTTTTGCTACGCTTCCTGACTAATGCGTTAATGTTATAATACGGTTAAGATATAGTTAATAATATAAGTTGGGGACTAATGAGATTACCTTACGTAAGTGGGGTCGTCTCACCCACCAGGGGCAGGCCGTGATCACCTCTGCTTCTTCTAACTTAATTTCTTTTGATTCTTAAAACATCTTTGGTTCATTTTTTCAAAAAATCTATGAAGATCAAAACATATTCCTAGCTCAAAACTTATAAAAACCTAATATTACTTAATGTTACAAGTTCAAAAACAAACTAAGTTTTTTTCTTCTGAAAACACATGATCTTTGGATCTTTCATGGATTCATGAAGAACATATTAGTTTTCAAAGTTTTAGTTCTCTCCGTTTCATCCACTCATGAATGTGTGCCATAACAAGGCCAAGGGTGAAGTTTAACTTCACTAACTTATTCCAATCACAAACATGATAACATCAAAGCATGATAAGCAACAATATAAGCATCATAGATTCAAGCATTCATCAAAATCTCCTACTTTGACCAAAGTCAAAGCTAGGGTTTTCACCATTCAAAAACCATTTTCATCATGAAATCATCAAGATAACACATAAAACATATAAACTAGATTATTACAAACCAAATCATCAAGAACACCAAACAAACAAGAATGGAGAACCCATTTACACAAAAGGTTTTCCAACACTTAGAAGCCATTTTCATCCACCAAGGCGGTGAGATGAAGGTTCACTCCCTATTGCCTTTGGTGATTCACGAAAATGCCCTTGATGAAGGTAGAGGTTCCAAGACTCATGAGCTAGCTTCCTAGCAAAAGATCATCAAGCTACCAAGAAGCTATTTTCGAAAAAGGGGGCATGAACACAAGGGAAAGTGTTCATGTTTTAAAGATAGAAATGAAGACCCCAAGAAGATTCAACTTGAAGAAGAAGAGTGTTCTTGAACTTGAGTTCTCAAAGTCCTCAAATGGAGAAATCTCCTCCACTAAAGAGATATAACAAGATGAGAGGATTAGAGATATGAAGTTAGTTTTTGAAAAGCAAAAGAAATGGTGTGTGGAGTGGTATTTTCGAAGGTCATCAATGGAGGAAGAGAGGAGAGAAATCTAGGGTTCTTACCTTGAAGAAGATGAAGAGTGAAGTAAGAGAAGAGAGAAAATGAATTTGGTCTCCTATTTGGATGAGGCTTAGGCGTGTAGTGTGAGAGAGTGGAAGGGAAAAGGTGTCTTGTAATGCAAGTGTGATGGAATGGATGGTTGAGATGGGAAGATGTGGTATTGACTTGATGTATGACACTTACTTGATATGGGAGGGAGACAAAAGAGGTTTTAGAAAAAGCAAAGTTGTCTCCATAACAAAAGAGAAAAAAAATGAAGATATTGTTGGGAAAAAATGGAGACATTTTGGGAAAGGGGTGATAGTGACATGTGGATCGAGCTTCATGGTCATGGAGCATTCTCGGCTCCCGGACCCGAACTTTTTCTAGCCTCGGGCCCAAAACACGAAACTTCGCGGGTCTGATAATATCTAAAATAACAGATAAAACTAAAACAACCTTTTTATGAAATTAGGGTTGATTTTTAAATTCTAGATTGAATTCTAGGTATCAACCTCTGATTATTAATTTTAATCAGCCGAATTATATTTTCAACCAATTTATTCACAACAGAAAGGTATAGATAACATGTAACACTCTTCGTTACATTAGTAACCCAAATTAATAATTTAAATAAAAGAAGGTAAATAAATTTTTTCTTAAATAAATACTGAATAAATACTTAATATAATATTAATCCAAAATAATTGTTTATATTAATTCCAAATCGAAATAACATAATCAGTTTCAAGACCTCAAAATAGGGCGTCTATAACATCTCGCATGAGGAAATAACTAAAAGATAATAAAGGTCCTCCTGACATATGCTGTATAATACTAACCAAGCTCTAAAACTAAAGAGATAGTCTTCAAAACGTCTGGCTGCTCAACATGGACGTCCTCAAGCTCTGAAAACAATACTACTAATGAGATATAAAATCCCAGTGAACAGAAATACAGTTTAAAGGGTTTTTACAAAAGCACTGTTCTCAGCCGGCGCGGTAACCGGAAAAACTGTCCATGGTACTCGCTATTTTCAAAATAATGTATAGTAATAATAATAATAATAATAATAATAATAATAATAATAATAATAATAATAATATAAATTCCTGGTATAAAAACTGCATTCGCATAATTTGTTTTCTAAGGTCACTTCAAATTTCAACTTATTCAATTTCAACTTAAAGAATTTAAGGTTACATTGAAATTCAGGTCCATAAACTCTTCTAAGATATTCATCTCTAGCACTAATATGCAAGGATTTTCTATTTAGAGCCTCTAAAACTATATTGATTTTTCCTAAACTGTACTTTAACTCAAATTCATGGTCCTTAAGAAATTCCATCCACCTTTCTTGCCTTATTTTTAATTCTATATATATTTTTGTAACAATAATTTAAGGCTCTTATGATTATTAAAAACTTTAATCTTATTCCATAGAAGATATTTTCCTTTCCTAGTAAACTCGGTCAGAAGTAAAGCTAACCTAGAGAACCCATTTATAACTTCATATAATACGCTTTTAATTCTAGGAACTTCTTCCACCTGTCACTTCTTAGGCTGCTCTCATCCTATCACTGCATTTACTTTACTTGAATCAAACGCTACTCTACTCAAATGGATCATTTATCCTAGGAAAAAGATATCTATCCTTATTGGTTATTTTTTTCGATTGTCTATTATCGAGACATAACCTCATATTCTCATCATTCCTTTTCACTAAAAACACTCAAAACTTATCACAAAATCAAACATATTTCTTAACAATAATTAAAGTAGGATTTGCTGCAAACTATAATCAAATAATAATGAATTAGATTTCAAATAATAACAACAGCAACTCTAAATAGATGATGAAACAATGCATCAAGGTAAGAAAGTTTTAATTCACAATCAATTTGGTTTGACTAAAAAAAAAACATTGATGCACAAAGATATTTCCACATATGAATCGAAAACTCATTGAAGCAAAAAAAAGTTAAAAACGTGAATTCAAAATAAGCGAGACTCTCTTTGGCAATTTTACTATTAAGGGAGAATATCACAAACGATAAATGAAAACTAAAACTATTTATTTTATTTCATTAAATTACAAAGAATATACATCTATCAAGCAAATTCATCAAACGACATAAAAATATATTTTAAGAATATAATGTTAAGAATTAACAACCTTAAATTTCCAACTCTCCTTTTTTTTTAATTAATAATAAACAAATCCACGTATAAAAACTCATTTTCTAGCAATTCCTCTAATTGTTTCTTAGGCTCATTTAACTCTAAGGGTGTCATTCTAAGACAGTACTGACATTGGTCCACTTCTAGATACTAAATATATGTTAAACTCAACTCCCATATTTGATGTAAGGTAGAGACCTCTTTATGAAACACATTTAGAAACTAACAGACAATAGGTAGTGCCACTACATCACTCTCAGCCTCTATCTTAACGGAAAACAACAATATGGATCATTTAACTTCCTCAACTAAGAACTTATGACATGGAAAAGAATACGATATATGGTTTAGCAGAAAAGATTCATCAAACATAGGTTGTGAAATACATAAATATTTCTATTTGGACAACAATATTTGACGATAGCGAAGCCATACTAAGAATGACATCCAATCCAACATATGAAAACATATCAAATTATAAAATAAATTTTGGTGTATCAAGGAACTTTTCAAACAGGTAAAAGATGTAACCAATTTATCTTTGACAGGGGTAGAAACACACAAGTGAAAATGTAATTTAGAAATAGGCAACTCTGGATTTTTGACACAACTAAGAGTTATGCAAGAATGGATTGCTCCTGAATCAAACAATATGATAACCTCTTGTTATAAGCACAGTTTCTCTTCGGCTCCTCTAACTGCTGCAGCATCTGAGGTGTCCCAGAAAGATGATGGTTCGTTCCTCGAAAAAGCGGTCACCCCACGTATTGAGGTTCTTGGGATGCTACCACCCCATATCCCCTCATACGACGGAGAGTTTCCGTCTGCTCTTGAACATCTATGGTCACATGGTCCATAGCTGCTACAAGCGCATCATTCGTCCCTCGCTTATTAGTCCTCATAAATCTGCTCACTCTACCAATGAAACACTGAGTTGGCCAGACTCAATATCCCAAACCATAGTATGCAACATCTACAACTCTAACAAGCATCCTATGCGCCCAAGTTTTGATTTTTGAAAAACCCAATAACCACAGTCCAATTTAGGATTGAACTGCTCTGATACAAAAAATGTAATACCCTTCGTTACATTAGTAACCCAAATTAATAATTTAAATAAAAGAAGGTAAATAAATTTTTTCTTAAATAAATACTGAATAAATACTTAATATAATATTAATCCAAAATAATTGTTTATATTAATTCAAAACCGAAATAACATAATCAGTTTCAAGACCTCAAAACAGGGCGTCTATAACATCTCGCATGAGGAAATAACTAAAAGATAATAAAGGTCCTCCTGGCATATGCTGTACAATATTAACCAAGCTCTAAAACTAAAGAGATAGTCTTCAAAACGTCTGACTGCTCAACAGGGACGTCCTCAAGCTCTGAAAACAATACTACTAATGAGATATAAAATCTCAGTGAACAGAAATACAGTTTAAAGGGTTTTTGCAAAAGCATTGTTCTCAGCCAGTGAGGTAACCAGAAAAACTGTCCATGGTACCCGCTATTTTCAAAATAATGTATAGTAAAATAATAATAATAATAATAATAATAATAATAATAATAATAATAATAATAATAATAATAATAATAAAAATTATTATTGCCGATAAACAATCATCATTAACACATCATAAATCAAACATGACAAAATCTCATATAACAAACAATCTCAAATATCCTCATATGTCATATGACTTTCAAACTGCACATAACAATGGCGTCCCATTGCCTACCTTACTCATGAAGGTATTTCGATGTCACCTTCTCTTCAGTGACATTACTCATTTCGATACCAACCATTGTACACTAGTGGTATTACTCATTTCGACATCCCAACATTTGGCGATGTTGCTTTCGATACCCCATTATGGTAGTATTTCATATTTCGACACCCCAATTCATTGGCAGTATTACTTTCGATACCTCTATCATAGGCGGTATTGCAGCAAACAACATTCATCACATTTAACAGTTATTGAATCATGTCAATATCACCAATATCATCATATCGTCAAATACAGCATGTCAATCAACCAAATCATGTGCACATCATTCATATCATAACATCAATCTCAATAATTAACATTTAATTGACAGTAAAAAGACTTTGGAAGGAAAACCCCCAAATTTGTAAAATCAGGATTTGACCAAACACATGATTATTTCCCAAAAAAACATTTTTTAAAGCATAACCCAACCCTAAATCAAATTGCACCATGGAAAGGGTAAGAAAAAGTATTTCTACTCACCTCTTGAAGACATCCAAAAAAACCCGAAGCGTTTCGTAACCGTTTCCTTAGATTCTCCTGTAATCGACAATCAATCAGCGCTAGTGTCCCTTTATTTTTTCTGTTCGGCGCTGACTCTCTGCAGTTCTTCTTTTCCTTGAAAGTAATAGGCTTTTTACTTTACAATAGAGAAAGTTAGCCCTGGACGTGAATGAAAATTGTTTCATTCATTCCAAATTAAATTAATATATTTATATATGCGACCTGCCCTTATCCTTATCCTTTTTTTCTTTCTTAGAAAACCAAAGGAACTTCATGTTCCTGTTTGCACCCCACGCGAGGTGAATTTGGCAAAAAGCCAAATATCGCTTTGCAATTCACGTGGGCCTTGAACTCTCATAGTCAAATTCCAATTTGTATTTCTTTTCTAATTACTAAATAATTGTAATAAGCTCTCATACTAATTATTTTTTACACTAAACCTTATAATACCTTAATCTTTTTATTAAAATAATTATATTATAATTTTAGGATGTTACATAACAGATAAGGATTTTCGGGGTGTTACATGGTTCACTCCCTCTTACCTTTTGTAGATCCACTTAGCTCTTGAGAAAAGGGGATGGATATGGTTTCCAAAAGTTGAAACCTTGAAGAAGAAACATTAAGTTCATGAGAAGCTATTTTCGAAAATCATTTTCCCACAAAAGGAATGATTTTTCGTGAGTTCAAAGGAAGAGGAAGAAGAAAAATGGTAAGCTAAACACTTACCCTTGAACTTGGAGAAGAAAAGTGATGTTCTTGCTTCACACCCAAAAAGAGAAGTTCCTCCAACGGAAATGTTTCCTCACTAAAGTTGTAGAGCTCTTTGTGGTGATCACCAAGGTGTAATTTGTTTTGGAAGAGCAAAGAAAATGGTAGAGAGAGACAAAGAGAACCGTGTGGGCTCTAGAGACAAGGTGGAGAAGTTTTGGTGTTCATGAAGATGAAGATGTTAAAGTGAGAAAGATAGCATGAAGTGAAGTGTTTTGAGTGTGTTTAGGGGAGGGGGTGTACACGACCAACAAGGATAAAAAGAGATAGGGAAAGCTTTTCTTTGAATGAATGATGATTAAAGTGTGTGTAAGAAGAAGTACTTGATTTTGATTAAAACAAGAAAAGCAATTAACAAAAGCAATTTGGTCTTTTTCCTATTTGGTGCTAGTCATAGATATTTTGACTCATGATGATAGAGACATGTGAATGATACAAGATGAGTCATGAATCACTATCGGCTTCGGGTCTGAACATATTTCTGGCCCTAAGCCTAAAACTCGAAACTTGACATACCCGATTAAAATATTAATATTTTTATCGGCTCCGACATAAAAACAGCTGGTAAAACTCTAACTTTATTTTATGAAATTAGAGTTGTATTTCGAATTTCTCATAGAATTCTAGGTCATCTACTTACGATTATCAATTAAATTAGCCGAACTGTGTTAACAATCAATTTATTCACAAGAGACAAATAAAACAATAGATAAGGATTTTTGTGGTGTTTTATTACAAAAAATGCAATGAAGTGAAAGATTTAGCAAAAAATGAATGGCAATATTTGAGGGTTACATGGTACACATGATCACATATATATATACATAACATACCAATAGGTACTTGGTTTATGGGAAAAAGGAGCACGTGAGATGCAACCTGCTACTGGAACCGGGCCTGAATCCATGTGAAACAGAAAAAAGGATTTAACATAGAGAAGGAGACAATCAGGATGAATGAATTATATTCGACGATGATGCCCAGATTCCGATGAGAGAAGATGGTCATCAACGACTAATAGGGGTATTCTAATATCGTTAATGCAAATCTGACGAAAGGATTAATGTGATATAACATTGATAACTTAAAGAATCAAATCGAAACGTTAATTAAATAGGTGACCAACTTCAAACAAAAGAAATAAGATTGAGTATGAAAAGTATAATTTAATCTTTTAAGATAATACTATCTTTAGTTCTGAATATAAGAGACAAAAATATCTTTTCTTTATCCAATATATAAGAAACATTGACCAATTTTTAAACTAAATTCTATTTCTATCCTTATTTATTGTAAAACTCATATTAAAGAGACTCAAGATCGCAAGGAATATGTTTCATCCGAGTTATGTAAAAAACTTACTATTTTATATTAAATTACTAAAAGCTACCAAGTTGTTCGTATAAATTAATAACTTTTGTTTTTTGTTTTACTGAATAATAACATTTAATTGATAGTTAATTTTATAGTGATAAAATGGAAAAAAATATTATTTATTTTAAAATAATCAAGCAACTTTCTTAAAATAAGTTTGAAGCATCCGACTTCTCTAAAAATTGTTTTTCTATAAATACTTCTATTTTAAAATTGAATCACGTTTGTTAGATTTGTCAAATTAAACTTGAAAAATTATTAATTATTTGTGGAATTAATTTCATAAATCTACGTATTGCTAGTAAACGATGTAAAGGAGGTTTGTGCAATTTTGTTAAAAAAGGATATGAATGTAATTTCAGGGTAAGCAGAAGGGGACAACGAGGTTAACATTTGGTAGTGGAGCCAAAATTACTTGGCGCCAAACTCTAAAATTTCGCTTCCCCATTATATATTTACAAATCTTGCCGTTTCATTTCCCTTTCGTTTCATTTCAGGGAAGCAGAAACGAATTAGGGTTCGTAGTTTCGGTTATTTTCAACACGGATCTTACATTCGGGAGCTCAATCCGTGTTTTTTGTGAAAGTCCGATTGAGGTTGCGTTAGTTTTAATTTTTCATTTCCTTCAGCGGAGAGTGATGGAAATGGCAGATGCGGTGATAAACGACGTCGTGGTCGTCGAAGTTGCTCCGAAATCAAACGGCGACGTTTGCTCCAAACCCACCCGTAAGCGAAAGAAGAGTACTCCCTTGTCGTCGCTAAAGAATCTGAGCGCGGACGAGAAAGTGGCGCGAGTCGAATCGCTTCGGAAGGAGCTAGAGGGACTTTTTGGGTATTACAGGGAATTCATGAGTGAGAAAGTGGTTATCGAAGTGAGCGATTGCGGTTCAAGAAACGCGGTAATTGCGGCGTTGATGGAGGAGAGCGAGCTTCCGCTGTCGCGGCTCGTGGATGAGATTTATAACAAGTTGAAGGTCGCGGCGGCGTTGGATGAGCCTGTCACGTGCGCGTCGGTGAAGAGTAGCGTGCTTTCTGTTGGGCAGAGAATGGCGTATGGCGTTCCCAATTCTGAAGCTGATGTATTGGAGGATCAGTCTGAGTCTTGTTTTTGGTGTTGGGAGGTGATGCTTTTTTCTTTTTCTTTAATTTTGTTGATTTATTGTGGTTGGTTAATTGGTTTAGTTAGTTGGTGCTTAGTTAGATCCATCTTAGATAAGAAAAGAATCGTGTATAAAAATAAACTTATGATAAGCAACAAAAAAAAACTTACGAAAATAATTTATAAAAATATTTTATAAACTTCCATCTTTTTAGCTTATAAAAATAAGTTTAAGTTTATTTTAACTTATAAAGTTTATAAAAATAAGTTTAAATATGAGAGGAACTTACATAGCTTATTTTGAAAAACTTATTGAATAAACGTTTAATTAAGTTGATTTACTCACACACATTGATTTTACTAAATTTTAGTTTCTCACATATTTTTTTTAGTTATCTGTGCCTCTGGTTGTTCTATATGCTTTGTTTCTTATTGCGTTGACTATGGTGCTGTTTTATCACGTAACACGTTACTGTTGAGCCTACTCGTTTTTCTTTCTTTCCTTTTCTGGATATATGATGTTTGTATGTTTACAACATCTACTTGTTAACCTTTTCTATTCCTTTGATTGACTTGCTAAATGGGGTGCGCAGACAAGGGATGTGAAATTGATCCCGAAATCTGTTCGAGGACAGCTGATTGTTAGACGAACTTGCCGGAAGAAGATCCATGAGAGAATTATAGCTGTTTCTGGTACCATGATTCCTTTCTCACATAGCTAGTTTTGCTTCTCCACCATACTTTAAATATATTAATTGATTGAATTTTTTCCTTGGAACGTGAATGTTTGCTTTTAATTCTTACTGATGGTGTGGCTTTATGCATGGAAATTGAGATTATATTTATTTTTAATTCTATTCGTTGCAGTTCATATTGGTTTGTTTTTGCTCATCTACACATTGCGTTTCTGAACATGAACATCTTTGAGTTAGTATGTTATTCATTTCTTGAAATGAAGAGAACAAGTTACTGTTTAGTGATACCGTGAAGGCGTGAATCATTTTTATATTTTTGACAGTTCAATTCATAAGAAGCTATATAGTGGACAATTATACTGAAAATGCCATAACTGACTTTTGTAACATTTTTCATTATGTTTGGCAATTTTTAAGAAATTTTGGTTTTGACTAAGTTTAGGGAAAGGGGTAGTTTGCTTGTGTTCTGATTATTTTATTAAATTTGGGTTGCTTTTCAGAAATGATAGCATCGCTGGAGAAGCTAGAGAGTGACCAGAATTACAATCATTTCTTAATAAAGGCATCGGCAAAGCTTGGTAAAGCTTATAGTGAGGCAGATATCCGCTTGTTAGTGGATGGCTTGTTGCAGAAAAACACTGAACACATGTATATAACTACAGTATTCTGACATGTATGTTGGTATTTCAGATATATAAATTTGCTTGATTGGACTTTTCTATAATTGTAGGGCTAAGAAAAAAGCAAACCGAGAAGATAAATTGCTTGTTAAACAGTTGGATGGAAATAGAAGAGAAGTTGAGAAAGAGAGAGAAAACATGCCCAGCGAACTTCAAAGAGAAACACTGCCCAGTGTAAGTGCTGTTTTGATCCTGTTATGTTTTATAGCTGAAGTTGCTTCTTTCTTGATGTTACTGTTAATGGGAGTGGCCTTTTAAAAATATTGTTTTATTTAAATTCAAGCTGAAGATTTCTATAACCAAGATGTGGAAGATAATAAATAGAGAAAGGGAAAAAGAAAAATGCAAATAAGTATTTGCAGAAGGTTTAAGTAGGATGGGCAGTTAACTTGCTGACAGCATTGTGATGATCTGTTGCAATAGACAGTATTTGTTATAACCTGAAGTAGTTAATCAGTTAATATATATTCTTTCTTAATATTTTGACTTTCTCTTCGACCATCTAATGAACGTTTTATCTTTTGATTATTAACGACTGTTCTTTTCACCAACTGCTCAATTGTTCCAGGAATCAGATTTGAAATTGTTGCAAGGTGAGGCAAGGAATGATGAGAAATGTCATGAAAAGATTGGCTGTGAAAAGAGGAAACAGCAAAAGAAGCAGCCAGAGGATGCAGAAAAGGTTCAGCGGCGCCGAGAGAAAGAAGAAGCTGAATTAAAAAAGAAGCGTTGTTTGCAAAAGCAGGCATCAGTCATGGAGCGTTTTCTTAAAAGAAGTAAAACTAATCCTTCATTTCCAAATGATCAAGTCTCAACTAAATCAATTGCTTCTGATTCATCAAGTAGCAAGAGTGAAAGTGTGTCTGCTTCAGCAACTCTGTCAATGGATTGCACTCTTGCATCAAGTACTGATATTATTCTTGAAGATGTTCGCAAGTAAGTTTCTTTTACTGTTTTAGCATTGTTTTTAATCTTAGCTATGCTATTCTCAGATCTCAGTAAAAATATTTGACTTTGCAGGTCACACTTTTCTTTGTGGCGCAATTTAGGACAATCTATTCGCTCAAACAGAAAACAAGGATGGGGCTTACGTCGGAAACCTAGGACTGAACTTTTTAAGCAACTTAAGTTGACAGCTAATAAAGATGTAGTTCATTATGATGAGTTGGGCATGGAGTTGCATGTAGACAAATTGGCAGAACATAGTTCTGATGACAGATCATGTCCAATAAATGCAGATAGTTCTCTTCGTGATGCCAAAAAGTGTTGTCAGCGGAAGCAATTATTGCAGTTTGATAATGCACATAGACCTGCCTTTTATGGTATTTGGTCCACAAGAAGGTTAGAACATGCTTCATGAGTGTATTTTAAATTTAACTTTTAATAGGCTATGTCTTGTACCTAAAAGTGGTAAACTCCAAAAAATCAATTGTTATTCATGAGTCTTTTCTAATTATATGCACATATTTGCTCACTACAACTAGAGGCTAATTTTTAGCTTAGGTTAAATGCCTATAAGTGGTTTAGATCTAATATTGATGGTAATTTGCTAGTGTTATGATATGTACTTCAGTATTTCTAGTTATGATTGCTTATCTGTGTTAAAATATGTATTTGTAGTCATGTTGTTGGACCACGCCATCCTTTGAGGATGGATCCAAGCCTGGATTATGATGTCAGCAGCGATGAGGAATGGGAAGAGGTGCATTGAATCTTTGTATTTAATTGAATTTGATATAAAAGGGATTCCATCTGCTAACAATGTTGGCTATTTTTTAGGAGGATCCTGGTGAAAGTCTTTCAGATTGTGATAAAGATGAAGAGGAATGTCCAGAGGAATGCTCAAAATCTGATGGAGAAAGTGAAGATGGATTTTTTGTTCCTGATGGATATCTCTCAGAAGATGAGGTAGAAGCTTGGTGTTTTTACTGTAATGAATTTAAATTTGTTATAATGTTATGCTTCAGTGATTGCAAGTAGATGAATGATATTTTGGATCTTTTGGTGTTTTGGCATTAGTGCATGTCATGTATATTCTATGAGCCAATGGCGAGACTGTGGTTTGTGTTGGATCCAATGTTTCCAAATGTCATCCTTGAGCACTTGTACTAGCAACATGGATCTGTTTGTGAATTTGAAAGTCACTACAATTTGATCAATAACATTTCTTTATTTATATGTAGGGTGCGCAAGTGGACAGAATGAAAATAGATATTGACTTTGAGGGGGCTGATAGCTCACCTAGCTGTAAGGATGACATAGAGAGCGAAGAGTTTTGTGCTTTATTTCGACAGCAGAAATATCTAAACAATTTGACAGAGCAAGCTCTTCGTAAAAATCAGCCGTTGCTGATAACAAATTTGATTCATGACAAGGAGTTTTTGTCATCGGGTCACAATCTTAGTGGTACTCCTAAGCTGGAGCAGATGTGCTTGCAAGCCTTGAGTATGTGCATGATTCCTGGTAGCTCACATATACAACTATCAATGGATAAAATGCAAGATGAGGACCGAGAAGCCTGCTTCTCTAATGGTAAAGGTGGTGCTACTCCAATATCTGATGTGGCTGCCATACCAGAGTCAGATCTACCTATAATTGTAAGTTATAATGTTGAGTTGCATTAATATCAAGCATCTCTTTTGGATGTCTGCAACTTGCTAGATATAATGCAGTCAAAATTTAAAGTTAAGTTGGTTATGTTTTGAGTGGAAGGATTAGTCATAATCTCAATTGAGCTGAAACTTGCCAGTTGCTGCTTTGGGAAGGCTGTCTATTTTTCTCTTGCTTTTTTGAATTTACAACTGACTTTCGTGTAGCATGAAAATTTATCACCTTATAGTGATGTTTACTAATTTTTCAGGTGACTACTATCCAGAATTGTTCTGAGGGCATGAATAAATTGTTATGCTCTTTGCAACAGAAGTTCCCTTCTGCGTCAAAGTCCTTACTGAGAAATAAAGTGCGTGAAGTATCAGACTATGTTGATAACCGTTTACAGGTTTGTGTGGGTGAAAATTGATGCTAATTTTCACACAATCAAGTGATTTCTGCTAATTTTTATGTTGAGAATCATTAAAAGTTGATGGATCAAAAATAATTGGCAAGGGCGTAAATATTAACAGACTCAACTGTATAGGTGTTTGAATTTGAGTATAATTTATTCCAATTAAAGTTCTTGCAGTTTTGGACAGTTGTGATCCTAGGTGCTGTAATAACATTGATCCCCTGAAAAAGTGTTTGAATTTGAGTATCATTGATTCCAATTAAAGTTTTTACAGTTTTGTTCAGTTGTGATCCTAAGTGCTGTAAATAACATTGCTACCCTGAAAAACTCATTGTGAATTTCCATGAAAACCTGAATAGGCCTGGTAGGTCATGGGTAATGAACTAATGATGACCTGCAATAAACTTGTGCTGTTTGGACATGCCATGTTTTAATTTACCAATTGAATCTGCATTGAATTGGATTCAGATCAACCACAGCCTGTCTTAACTTGTAACCCAAATGTGTCTCTGCAAAACTAAGTGACTTTTTTTCATTAATCAGGCAGGCATAATGTTTGTGACTATTGTTTATCATCATCTAGAACAGGTTGAATTTGGTAGTGTGTACTAAATCTTACAAACTGGATCCCTGTGGTCATGAAATGATTCATAAAGTCAATAAAATGCTCTACTCTTATTTTATCGTAGCAGATCTTTGTCATGATTTAATTGATTTTTTATTCCATCGATGTGCCCTCTAGTGCTGGTGTTTCTTTTAGTAAATATATCACCAGTCACATGTTGATTCTTGCATCATGTGCTCAAATGATTTGTCTCGCTTGAGATGAAAAAATCAGTATGTTTTGACAAAGTCTGAGGGTTATATATTCTGCTTCTGCTTTATGGTTTAGTCTGAGTTCTTACCTAATTGTGCTGAATTTATGATTCATTTTTATGTAGGTTAAGAAAGATGTTTTGGTTAAGCTCGGCCTTACAGTTAACTCTGGTATGCTATCTTGACCGTACCAAGCGCTTGACCCCTAGTCTTGAATTTGTTGTTTCCATTGCTAAATTAAATGTCTGGTTGAACTTGCAGAAAAGAGCAGTAGGGGACCGAGGAGTATTGCTGCATTTTTTTCAAAAAGGTGCTTGCCGCCCGCTGGTAAAAGCGTAAAACCTGGTGAAACTTCACCTCTGTCATCCCTGAAATCGTATTCTGCCGAACGATAGCATAGTTCATATAATTCTTGTATGCAGTGTTTTTTTTTTTTTTTTCAAATTAATTTTTGTATGCCCGATATTCACATGTTACATAAACTTGATGCTCGGGTTGTAAAAGTTGGAGATGATAGTGTTGTACTTGATGCTCGTTTATCGACCTGTAAGAAAGTTTCTGAGAAGTGATAACCATTTGACTGTACTGTCTTTACTTTTCTCCCAATTTGGACTTGATAAAAATATCGTGTAAAATAGTGTTTGGTTGGGGGATTTGAAGAAGAGGGAGGGATTTTCATTAAATTGTTTGGCTTATTTATTTATTTATTTTTTTTGAAGCGGAGGGAAAGGAAGAGAGGGGAGTAGAATTCCTACTGATCCAATTTTTGCTCTCCTCCAATATTGGGAAATTTGTAGAGGAGGGGAGGGGGATTAAAACAGTATTAATATATTGACTAAAACATCTTTGTTTGTATTTTTTGAAATCTAAAATTATAAGGATCTTAAAGTAAGAGAAATATTAGTAAGATACTCTCTAACATTTTCTTTTCAAAACTCCTATTGATAGATGTGGGTTCTACTAATTCATATAGGTCTCATTTAAATTTTGTATGGCTTATATAAATTTCAATCAATAGAAAAGTGTATTTAAAAAACTTATGTACAATTTTATAGGTACATTAGGTGTTGTTTTTCAATGGAAATAGGGTATGTGTGATAATTGTTACAAATGTTATGTTTTCATTGATGAGTTATTACATATGTTATTTTTCTATTGGAAAACAACAGTTAATATATTTATGGAATTGTATTTAAGTCTTTTCCTTAAAAGAAAGTGTCAGAGAATATGTTGTCAACATTCATCATTAAATTAAATTAGATTTAAAATTTCTCCTCTTTTTTTGTCATCAAATATGAAAAGTGTTATTTTTTTCCTTTAATTAAAATCTTTTTTTTTTCTTTCAATCAAACATAATAGTTAATTAAAATTCCTTTTTTTCCTCTTTCATTAAATTTTCTTCCCTCCCCTCAGCTGGGCCATGCCCCCAAAAAAACACCTTACATTATTAATAATTTTTATTTATTGTTATAATTTTTTTTTAGTGTTTTGGATTTTTTTATGACTTAAAAACAGATCCACTATTAAAGTAATAATTATTATCAATTCTGATTTTTTTTATAAAAAATTTGTTATAATTTTCAAATAATAAATGAAATTTTCTAATTTTTAAAAGATTAGATTCTTTTTTTAAATATATATTGTTTATAGACAGCCCTCGGTGTAAAGTGTAAACGATGAGCTAGGACCTCATCAGATTGAGCAATGTCTCCCACGAGATTGTCGCGATCATCCGCTCTGTAGTGTACATCCTTGTTTGCCTAGTGACTGTCTATTGGTCAATTGAGTGTCAGTTTGATTTAGATTTTGAAGAGGTTAGAATCAATTCTTGAAATAAAAATAAGATCATTAAAAGTGAAAATTACTTTTGTATTTAGGTCATAAAATAGTGGTGGATAAAATTGATTCTGGGATGGATAGAATTGATTATAATGAAAGCAAGAATTCCTAACTTTTGGGTTGAATAAAATCAATTTTAGATGTGAGATCCGTCTAATATGAACCTCTGAAAAGAGGTGCATCCTACACCACTTACAAAATTTCATTTTTACCCCAACTTTTACTTATGAAATTTCTTTCTTGCCCCCACCCTTTCCACCCAGCTAGCCATGTGAAACATCTCACCAGTCACCATGGACGACCGCCGCGTTCAAACCTTAACTGTCGTTGTCGTCCCCTCCCCCGGCCACCTCCCTGTAGTTGTCGTCTTCCACCTTGGATCGTTGTGGAGTCCAGATCCAGACTCGAATACGCTATTCGGATCTTTTCCTTCTTCGCTGCGATGTCCTGCGCCTCTGCATCGGCCCCTGTCGTCATGGCCACCATGACTGCTCAAGCTACGGCCACTCATGGGGAAACGTTACAGCTCTGAGTCGCTAACTATTGCCTCATCTAGTAGATCCAATGTGGGATCGGAAGTGGGGGGAAGAGACGTAAAACGTGAGATCGTAACACGGATCGAAAGATCATACAAAAAACATAGATGTATATCTAAACATAAACGATTTAAGTTAAGAAATAAGAAACAACAACTAAAGTCGAACCAAAGAGTATGAAAACAAAAAAAGCGATTCATAATTCCAAAGAGGGAGTTCAAAAACCGTACCAATGTGGAAACCCACTTTGAACTTGAACCCACAATCGAACCTAGTTGTCACCAGTAGGTTACCACACATGTCACCGTCACAGTCGTTACTGTTGCACTCATCTCGACTGCTCTCAAGTTCCCCCAAAAGTGTTTGGGGGAAGATATGAAGGTTGAATGTGAGGGTTTAAGGTTACTTTTGGTTGAAAAATGGGTTAGGGTCAGGTTGGACATTACCTGGTTTCTTAAAAAATTAGTCAATCTAGAAAAAAGAGTATCTCATCAAATTTCTAAAAATCGCACGATTTCAGCAATTGGACTATCTTACGAGGAAGATCTCGATCTTGACAACATTGATCCAAATGTCAGCCGTTGAAATAATATAGTTATAATGGCTGAGATATTTCTCTCCTTGACCGTTAGATTAATCCAACGACTGACATTTAAATGGAGAGAATGAAAAATGATTTTGGATGGAGAGAATTCGGATTCGTGTTCGTTACTCATTGATGTTTTATGGTTGGTTAGTGGTGTATGGCCCAATGGTTTTTATGATTGCTATAGCTGCACCAGTTTTGAACTGTTTTACAACTATAGACACTTAAATATTATTTTTAAAAATAGAATTGTATCTATTTTTGAAATATTTTTGTACACTGTCAAATAATGATTCGATGTTAAAAAGATGATACGGTAAACTGTGTTTAACTAAGAATTTCTCCTGTTTTACATGTTCGTTTGGATTATATTAGTGCAAGCCAAGTCTTTGGTTGGCCAGTTCAATTTTTTTTCCCCGGAGGATTTTTCTCATCCGATCGGTGAGAGATTAATCTTCTGGGGTATTGTCAGACATCTAA
The DNA here is from genome assembly GCA_039655645.1 of Ammopiptanthus mongolicus. NCBI lineage: Eukaryota > Viridiplantae > Streptophyta > Magnoliopsida > Fabales > Fabaceae > Ammopiptanthus > Ammopiptanthus mongolicus. Next base: position 76,026,790 of record CM077346.1, on the reverse strand, counting down.
GCGGTAACCCCTCCTAATAGTGTTTTTTCCATACACATAAATCCAGAAATTGACCTTGGAATCACATGCTTAAGGGACTCAAGCCCTTTCACTTGGATCAAACACACATTGGTTCAACTAATTCATTTTAATTGTATCGAGTTCTACTCCTCACAAAGACTCATTCAACATGAACCTTTCAACATGAACCTTTCTTCCTCAATCCTTCTGGTCTTATCACACTATGCTTCTATGGCATGTGTTTTATGCAATGTTTTAAAAATTGGTTCAACCGTAGGACCGGAAAGAAGAGTGTTCAAGGTTCAATCGATCAACCAGTTTAACCGGTGGTCGAACCAGTGTGTGTGTATATGTATATAATTAAAACTACCCTCTTAATAAATAGATCAATCAACAAGTCAAATTTTAATCTAAGGTCCAACTTTCCATACCAAGTGCAAATTGTTCAACAACGAAACAAACACACAATAACAAATCCAAGTTAATTACAAAGTTAAACTTTAAAGTAAAGTGCAATAAATAGGATCTTGATAATAGTAAATTAACAATTCATGGTGCGAGAAAAATAAAATTACAATTTATATGATGTAACAAAAGTCAAAATCAAAGTTGGTTTACACTAATTAGTATTACTAACCTTCCTTTTAAAAAAAAATAATTTTAATTTTTTTAATTGAACCGGTCGGTTTTCCAGTTCCAGTTTTCCAATTTTAGACCTGTTTAATCGGTTTTTGATGTTTTTTAGCGGTCAGACCGCTTCTCCGATTCTATGGTTCGACCAGGATCGAAGGGGTGTCTGATCGACGGTCCAACCAGTTGAACCGGTCCGGTTGGACCGGTTTTTAAAACATTGGTTTTAGGTCTTTACCTTTGTAATTAAAGAAACCACAACCTATTTGATGATATTTGTCATGATGCCCAAGTAATCCAGCATAAACTATTATATATTTTATGTGATTCCTCATGTAACAACCAAACCATGGAACAAACTTTTAGCTTACAACTATACATAGATGTTTAAGATTAAAAGATACTCAAAAAATTATATGCATTTATCTTATAATCTTACAATTCAAATAAGATTCAATAATCAAAATTAACTTCATTTATCTCATAATAACAAAATATTACCACCTAATACGTTATAGGGACACACAGAAAAAGGATCAACTTATATTACCATAAGATTTAATACTGTTACCTCATTCAATAACTTTTATACAATACAATCTTTATTGGTCCAATTATTGAATTATAACTATCTCATTATTTTCAAATATTTTAAAAGTATACATTACGTTAATATTGATGCATATGAATAAAGTATTAAATAATATCGAATTAATGTGAAATCATATATATATATATATATATATATATATATATATATATATATATATATATATATATATATATATATATATATATATATATAGGAGACGCATCAAGTGAGAGGATTTTTGTATGAGAGTGAGAGGAGAAAATCTTAGCATTTAGATCAAACCATGAATGATCAAGATTAGAACATAAAGTCACATGACTTTTTTAAGTGATCACATGACCATTAACCAACTTTTAATCTTGACCATCCATGTATGACTTTAATGGCCAAGATTTGTTTCTCTCACTCTCATATAGAAAAACCTCTCTCACTAACTATGGCCATATATATATATATATATATATATATATATATATATATATATATAATGACATCAGGTTTCAAATTTAACTTTGACACAAAATCCTGTTTCTTAGTTATGGTTTAATCTAATGGCTTAAGCTTATGACTTTTATTAAAGAGAGAAAATAATTAAAAGTAACTCTAATAAGGAGAGAAAAAATAAGATTTATTTAATGAAAATAGATGCTAAATATCTTGATTTTTCATTAAACTTATAATATTTTTTAAATAAATATTTTGTATTTTTAATTCAAGGATACTTATTATGCGATAATTTCTTATAAGATACATTAACATTATAATAAAATAATATAATGTACAATAAACTTATTAAGTACTGTGACACCCTTTACCCCGCGTACGATAATACATAAGAAAATCATACATGCTTTTAAGAATAATATCAATATAATATAAATCTTAAAGGTAACTTGTATCACATCATCTAAAAACATAACATTAGAATCTGAATAAATCGAAATCCTTAAACATATAACAAACTGCGGAAAAACATAAAATATAACCCAAAACTCGATGTCACATGATCAGAGCTGGTATCCCTAAACATACATCGGAATAAAACTGAATGACATAAAACATAAATCCTAACTACTGAGAGAGATCTCCTCGGGATCACTCCTCGTCAGCATGCTCACCCTCCTCTGCATATACCACAACATATGCACAAGAATAACAAAGAGAGGGGTAAGAAACACAATCATGAATATATGTAAACGGAATGGAATAGTAATTAAGATGGCATACAACATACATCAATCAACACAGATATAATCAATATATATCAAAGATGCATGTCAATGCGAATGCAACATCACTACTCCGTATGCATGTAGCCAACAACTCTAACTTTGGAAAGACGATTCGGAGTACATGTGCGGTTATCAACGTGGATGATATGCCAGACCTTGGGCCATCCCCAAACACTCTCACTAATCCTGATAACGTATAGTGGCTAGTCAGGGTACTCAAACTTATTCATTAGGTCACTCCGAAAATAGGTAGCTAGCCCATGTCACCTGGAATTTCCATACCCAATGTATCCGCAAGGCCGGGATAACACCCACCGTGGCCTCCACTATCGCGATTTATCGTTTGCTTTCCACCCAACATATCAACTCTAACGTATGATGCATGCTATGCTCAACAACATGCAAACACATGTCCAACCATCCACCATCATAATCAATCACATTGATTCTCAACAATGACCATCAACGATGATCATCAAACAACTAGGCGCTAACCATCGTTATTGCCTTTATCAACATTGTCAATATTATCATATCGTCATTATTAGTATTAACGTTCTTTTCTATATTATCAACCTTGAATTGTGATCTCACAGTCTTTTCCCATTATCCTATTCATTATTCCTTCACAACAGAATTTGGGTGAGAAACCTAGATTCGCCTAGCGAATCGTGGCTCACGAGTCGAGCTCGAGAGCTCCTAAACAGGTTCTCAGATTCGTTAGGCGAATTATGGCTCGCGAGGCGAGCCAGAGAGCCCCAATATCTGGTTCTCTAATTCGCCTTGCGATTACAATCCGCCAGGCGAATCACGTCAGATCACGAATGGTCTCTCTGTCTCGCCTCATGAATTGCTATTCGCCAGGCGAATCGTGACAGATGTGGGAATCTTAAGAATTTCTCTAGGTTATCCCTACGCCTATCATCCCATCTCTCAAGAATCATTCCTATGGGTTTCCAAAACTAATCCAATATTATCAATCTCACCTCTCATAGCAACTCATTCATTATAGGGTGCCAAACGTCCTAAAGCTATGTTCTTTCACTAATCCCATTTTCATCATCGTAACACACATCATCATCAAGTCACCATTATCAATTCACATCATACAATCTCATCAATGCATAACGTATGTATGTACATACCATTCATCGTACCTCATAATATTTCAATCATATCATCAAGACAAACACCAACAATCATGGTCATAGCACCATAGGCATATATATATATATATATATATATATATATATATATATACACACACACATAATATTCACATAGGCATATTCTTAGCATATACATATCATATACATAACATACACATAGATACACTCATAGAATATACATAGGCATTTACAACGCATATAGGGGTCATGGGTGTGCCCTTCATCTTAACCTATCCCAAAACCCACATACTCATGATCTATTTCTTCCCCCCATATTTGGTATGACTATCACAATGAACAAAAGAAGAGAAAAAGGCCCGGAAAGGTTGCGTCTCACGAACACTCGATCTCACGACACTTGATTTCACGATCACACCCCAAAAGGTTCAAAAGCAGCAACGAGGAAGAGGGATTGTGATGGCAGTGATGCTCCTCAAGCGAAGGCGACGAAGAACGAAGAACAAAGGTGAAATCTCCTTCAAAAATCCTTGGGAAGGGTTTAGGAATCCATGTTTAGAGACAGTGAGGTTGTTTCTAAGATTATTTTGAGTTAGAAATTAGGTTTAGGTCGAGTCTTATGGTATAAATATGAGTTAGGGTCATTATGGGCTGATTAGAAGCCCAAAAACATGTTTCTGCTGCGCACCGATTCGCGAGGCGATTCACTTTTCGCCAGGCGAACCAGAGAGTTGCAAGAATCTATCTATCAGGTTCGCGAGGCGAATGTTCCTTTGCGATGCGAAACTATAGATGCCAAATTTGGCCCTAACACCTAAAAAAGACTTGTATATAATCTTCCAAGCTTTCCAACGCATCCAAGATCGCTTCAATCGAACATCTAGAACTCAAGATATGGACAAAATAGTAAAACAAGTTTCTTGGACTCGAATGCCTTGACCATTCCCTAAGGCTGAGCTACCCCAACTATGAACTTCGACATCAAGAACAATCATAAACAACATATATACAACATATGTAAGCAAATTCTAACACATATAAGCATAAGGGTAAAAAGAAGGGTGTTACAGGTAGTGTATAAGTTTATATTTAAATAAAATTATATAATATAATGTAAAATATCATACATATATTCTTAATCCACATTTTATATATTAATTATGAACATACATTACAATCAAGGACATTATATTCCTAATAACTTTCATTCTACGTTATATTCTTTTATTAAATTATATGGAGATTATAATAAATTGACACTATAATAAAGGAATATAATGTATGATAAACATTATAAGGTATAGTATAATTTTATATTTTATTTAATATATAATAATAAAATATATATTATAAATATCGACTTACAACGTTTTTAGGTGAAAATTTAATTCTGAAAAATACTAACTTTTTGATCAATAATTTTATTTGGTAAAATACATATTTTTCTAATACCTATCATTCATTAATAGATAAATAATTAATTTAATATATTTTATTGTTTATTTATTTCAATAAAAAGTTAAAAAATATTACAAAGATAACTCAAAAATAATTAATATCGATAAATTAAAATATAAATGTTTATTTGATAAATACTTTATATTTTTCATTCATCGATATATTATTGTTTATTTAATAAATTTTGTAGTGTTTTTTATCTCCTTATTTTTTATACATTTTTTTTATCTCTTTATTGAAATTATTAGATGTGACAAACTAATGTTTTTAAGGTAAAATAATATGATATTTTACAATAAAATTATAATTTTTAATATAATGCATTGTAAAATTAATGATTTGGTTGATTGTAATGTATGTTCGTAAATTAAATTTTAAATGTGGATTCATAATATATGTATGATATTTTACATTATGTTATATAATTTTATTTAAATATAAAATTATATAGTACCTAATAAGTTTTAGAGCTTAATTGTTATACACTATCAGTGTAAAGTTTTTTACACTGTCAACCAATCAAAAATCATGATATAAGTGACTTTTAATGTAGTTAGAATAAGTGTCAAATATTTTAGCTAATGTGACAATTTATGACTGGTTGACAGTGTAAAGAATTTTTACATTGACAGTGCATATCAATTAAATCCTAAATTTTATCGTATATTATATTATTTTATTATAGTGTTAATGTATCTTATAAGAAATTATCGCATAATAAGTATTCTTGAATTAAAAATGCAAAATATTTATTATATAAATAATATAAGTTTAATGAAAAGTCAGGATATTTAATATCTGTTTTTATTAAATTAATCATATTCTTTCTCTCCTTATTAGAGTTACTTTTAATTATTCTCTTTTTTTAATAAAAGTGATAAGCTTAAGCCATTAGATTAAATTATAACTAAGGGACATGATTTGATGTCAAAGTTAAGTTTGACACCTGGTATCATTTGATTATATCCTATATATATATGTTTAAAATTGGAGTCTTCAATCCGAGGGAGAGGGGGGATATCACCAGAGAAATGAATCTCGACCATTAACAAGAATTATGAATGGACTCAAATTCCACAACGGGCTTAATGCTTTGTTTGGACGTGGGATTAAGTAGGGAGGAAAGAAGTATGATGAAAAGAACTAGGAGAAAAAAAGAAAATAAGTAAATGAAGAGATTTTTTAATTGTTTGGATTGAAAGAAAAATGAAAGAAGTACAAAGGAAAGAAGTAGGACGTTTTCTCTTCGCTTGTTTGGTTGGAGAGAAAAGTGAGAAGAAAGAAATTGTATATAATATATAATGACATTTTTACCCTTTGAATAAAATGTTTATTAAAACTTTGTATTGAAATGTAGGAGTAACATTGGGAAGATGAAAATATGGCATTTGGGGGGGGGGGGTGAAATCTCTCCATTGGGGAAGAGATTTTATTTTTGTAGCCTCCACCACAAAACTTTTTTCTTTTTCCTATTTTCTTCCTTGAAGCAAACACACAAAAACTTTTTTTTTCTTTTGACTTTCATCCTCCCTCCTTCTTTCTTCCTATTTCCTACCTAAACAAACAATGGGTAAGTGCTGCAAGAAATGAGATTCCTATTTGCTAAAGACCCAATCACCACTCTTGAAATTGATTTTGATGTAAAGTGATTTTCCCCTTCTAAATGCATAGTAGATTATGAAACTACCCTTGAATCTACCAAGCCATTCAATGCGTTTTTCCTCGAAAGTAAAGGTAGATGGCTCTGGCACAAGAGGCCTTGAAAGCAGAGTGGGCTTGCCAAGCTGTGTTTCCAGATAAGCCACATAAGGCCCTTCAATTTCGCTGCTACCTTTGAATCCAATAGCATCTGACAAGGCTGCACCAATTGAGATGCAGTCATAAAAAAGAACACCATTGCCAAACTCCACTTTCCTTTGCTGCTTAAAGGAACCGAACTTCATTCGAATGAAGCATGATGAAAGAATCAAGGAACCCAAGAGGTGGTTTCTTCATATCAAGTTCACTGAAGTTTCTCAAGCCTCTAAGGAAAAACCAAGTGCATTGGATGCGGTGGCGGATCATGAGTAAAATTTTTGGGGAGTTATTAGATACTATGACATACTTAACATTCATAATTAATTATGCATAATTTTATTACTGAAACATCTAAAGTAAGTAAACATCCAATATGTGAAATCCTACCTAGTATTTGCTCATTTTATGATGGTGAGATGCGCGCAAGAGAGATTAGGAAGCTTAAAGCACACAAAAGAGAAGAAACATGGTTATAGCGAGTCCTAATGGTATTGAGTTGAAAATAATGTCCGTTTTGATGGAGTTATTTAACTATTTGAATATTTTTAAATCAATAGAGTCTAATAATAATGTTCCACAAAATAAAATATATGATTGTTTGTGGACTTTTCATATAATATATGTTGTACAAATTATTTTGAGGGTGTCATTGTTGGGAATTTGCGGATAAAAACCACACCGCAGCGGCAAAATTCCCACCAAAAGGATCCTAACGAATGGTCATGATTCATGTTTTCGAGTTTACCTCTTGAAGCATAGTTCATTGTGAAGAATGTTGTCAATCACTAAAGCATTGCAGGTACAACGATGCCTCTACGTAGTCCACACGAACAGATGTGCAAACAACCTACGTTTATGTTGTTGGAGCTCATCTCTAAACAGTGCTAGTTGCAAAAGGAGACGTTAGAATATGTTTCTTACTCATAATTTGAGTGCAGAATGCAGCCAGGGTTATTATGTAATGGCTCGCACTCTAAGCAGTGCTACTTATAGTAGCACCCATCAGATAAGTGAGGAAGAGATGATAGCCTTCATGGACTCATACATTATGAGACTGGCCAGCGAGAAATAGAGATTAACTCAATTTCTCATTGCTCCAATTAATCTGATCTAACTATGTGATCATATAGGTTATCATAACGTTAACAATAATATTAAATCATATTTAATATTACGAACGGTGAGAGGTATCTAACAACATATAACTGCTACCCAAGTAATGAGAATGTCAGTGATTTGACATAACTTTTCCGTGACCAATGTTTGCATGTAGTATTATCTCTTTGTCGAGATATCTATATTGAACACAAGGCATATTACAAATGAGATTAATATCTAATACTGACTCATTTCAGGATGGTCATGCATTTTACAGTCTCACTCTATCAAGGGGCCAAAGATATCACTCCTGTTATGTAGGAGGGACAAATCCCATCCAGGTCACTGACATCCCTCTGTATGACTCGCGATGTGTCCAATGTCCGACTTCATAATCACCCTGTTACACACAACTCCTCATGTAAGCATCGTAGTGATTTCAGGTCAAAGGACTACATACACCATTGTCACTATGAGAACAACTTATGACACTCGCATAACGTTCCACGTAGGGTTCTCATGGCGGGTCGATATGGTACATCATTATCGTAATGTGTACTTGTGTGACGACTTGATATCTCATATCCATGATTTGCAAGATGTGACCACCAGTCTATGCACATACTAGTCTCAATGTACTATTATCGTCCTTATTAACAATAATATTTGACTAGAGATATTTAAGAAAAGTTTTCTATCAACCAATAAGATCTCAGCATCAAGTCATATACTTGATATCCTATTTTATTGAATTTACTATTTTAAGTATTTTATTATGTTTAACATAAACAACACAATAAATTAATAAAATGCTTCTTCTTATTATTATTATTAATTAAAATCAAGATACAATGTACGCAATAAAAGGTCGAAATACATTGGCCTCGAGGGCATATACCAACAATCATACATAATTTTTTATATAAAAGAAAATTTGGGAAAATATTTGAGGGGAGCCGTGGCTCTCCCTTTCTCTTATTAAGGCCAGCCTTTGATTGGATGGGAATGTAAGATGGGTAAGATGATATCAAAAAAATAACTTGGAAAAATAGTTATCCTTCAACAATTGTTGGCGTTATGACTGAGTTAACGGTCGGAACGAATATGATTAACGAATATAAACTTAAAGGACTAAAATGGAACAAATAAAAGATAAAAGATGAAGTTGAAAAAGCAAATATAGAGGACAAATTACTTATTTTCCCCATTAATTTACGGATTAGGCTCTTCTAAAGTGAACAAAAGTGTAAAGTGAGAAAGTAAGGATATATCCACTCTTGATTAATTAAAGTGGGTTGAGATCTCTATACGCCTGAACTAATCAAGGGTGGAAGTACCCTTACTTTCTTACTTTACTCTGTTGCTCACTTTAGAAGACTTTTATCCTAAATTTATATCCCTTTTAAGTGGTTAAATGACCTTAAAATAACTTTTATTCTTGATCAATCATGCATAATTGTATAGCAAACATTCATTCTTCTCATATATATATATATATATATATATATATATATATATATATATATATATGAGGGACCAACTTACACTAGAGTAAATATTAATCAGTTGATCTTATTTGAAAGATTAGAAGGTAAGTAGACACATGATATTTAAGTAACTTTTTTTTTTTGAATCAATTTTTAAGTAACTTTTAATGTTAAGTATTCATGTATGATACAAATTTATTCATCTCATCCTCACAATAAAAACTCTTCTCACTAAATATGTCATAAAATTTAAAGTTTAAGCAAATCATAATTTCTAATATTGTGAACGAAAGAATAATTTTAAACTAAACGTGTGATGAATGCGTGTCTTCATTTGTCGTATAAAGTTACAAACATTAGTGTCTGACATGCGACACAGAACTAAAATAGTGGATCAATCCATCCTTTATACAAAATAAGTAGGGATGGTAATGAGTAGCGTATGGGTAAGGTACTATAGTATCCGTCCCTATACTCGCATTTTAAAAAAGTACACGGTCCCATACCCGCGTGGGTAGCAACTTTAATATGCGTACCCTTACCTGCTAGGTAGCTAAGTACCCATACCTGTACCCATTACCCTTAGAGGGTGCAAAGTTGTCATGACCTAGCTTAGGCGTCTCTGACCGGCCAGAATGAGGACTCTGTTGGCTCATTCCCAAAGCCTTTCAAGCACATATAAGTCACATCGTAACACACGACATAAAATGTCATAAGCGATTATTAGAGTAAACATTTATATAACAACATAAGCCAAAGGTGGCCTGAATCAAATCAAAGAGTTTGTAAAAAGTAACAAACCGTTTACAAACCCAAAGAAAATAGAAACTACAAAACGAGGGTATATCACATATGACTAAACCAGACTAAAAGAAACAGTAGCAACCGCCCAAGCAATACACATGTGCAAAGGCTTCCTGTGATGGCTTCCCTCGCTGAGTACATGAAGCTGAACCAAAAAGGGCGGGGTGAGTCCCAAAAATCAATGAGGGTAAACAAAACATAAACGATAATTAATGTGATAACAAATATGCACTTTAACCATAATCATATCACATAATCTATTTCCAATCCATAGGCCAAAACATAGCGATACTAACTCGTTGAATCCTCAAATTTCTCCATTGAGCAAGATACGTGTGTTACCCTATGAGTTGTTCACTAGAGTCTCCCATTTCGACGGCCACATTTATACCCCGGTCGAATCCGCTGACCGACAAGTGACTTCAATCACTACCCAACATCCCTCCGAACTCCGAGGTTCTTTCACTAGAGGCCCTGCTCCGACGATCGCATTTATATACCGGTCGGATACACCAAATCTTACTCGATGCTTACATTGCACATCAAGCATATTCCATAACATATATAATCTATGTTCCATAATGTAGCTTGTCTCATCTTAACCATGAATCGCCTCATAATTTACCCATATCGGTTTCCTAATTTAATGAGTAACCATATCGACCATTAACACATATTGTGTACAATCATACAATTTATGCTCAATATATGAAATAGTTACCACAATACAAATACTCATCATCATCAATAATTGCATAACTATATCAACAATAACAACATGATACATATCCTTTGTCATAATTTACCAAGACCAAAAACTTATTGCAAACCGTTCTTGGCACATAAAGAATAGTTCTCTCATCGTCATATACATTACTATAAACTATATCAATACATAATTTGTCATCATTAAATCAATAACATCCTCAATCATGGAAATAATAAGCATATACAATAGCAATCCAATACAACACATACTATATTCTTGTATTAAGATTAAGATCATCCATAGAAAGCATCTCCAAACAATTTACATAACTCCCCCCAAAATAGCATATATAAAACTAACTTGATCCTCTATATCTTCTAAACAATTTGGTATCACAAGTATTCTTTCCCACAACAATTATTGTAACCACTTCAACCGTACCATCATTATATATACATGTAATTCATTAAATTCCATAACTCTATCATATGTGTATGTGCACATACCATTTCCATACTTTATATAAAAAAATATCATTCACAAGTGGTCACCTCATATATAAAACCATATTAGAGTCCTTTTGATTTTCATATCACTCACCACTGTAGCAATTTGCGTTTGATTATGAAATTTATTCTATTTTTTGTCAGTGCCCCAACACTTTGCGCTGACTTAGTAGCGCTCAGCGCTGGGGTTTAGGCTTACAGGTATTGCTCTCAGGTGCCCCAGCGCTGAGCTTGGATTTGTGGGCACTCAACGCTGGGGCCAGTTTCCCCTCTGTCATCCTAGTATTGAGCGTTGCATTCCTAGCACTCAACATTGGCGCGAATTCTGCAGAAACGCAGAAACACGAATTTTGCAGATTCCCAGCCATGTCAAGGTACATACAGGTCTCGAATACATACATAAAAGTAATGAAACTCAGTCTATAACAACATACATGACAAGTCCAACAACATTACTCATGTATCAAGAACATCCAATCAATTTAACATCAATTTCATGCCAAAATCACACAATTACATAACCTAGAAATCCATATTATCATATCTCTGAATTTTCCCCAATTTCAACATCAATCTCACCTAAAATCTAAACCTCTCATCTGATCTTTGCACATTTGAAGGAAGGAAAGATGATGGAGATGAATTCCCTGTGTCCAAGAACGCTAGAACCATGCCAAAATCCGCCTTTTGCTCTTGAATCGTGCTCCTTCTTCCTTTTCTCTCCTAAGGACTTCTTTTGTTTCTGCTAGGGTTGCTAAATGGTTCCTCACTCTTTTTCTCTAACTACTTATACCGTGCCGCTTTTACTGAAAAGCCATTGGCCATAAGCTAACTCATAACTGACTTAGAGGGAGAAAAGGGGAATACATCTCTATCTTTATTAGGCAACCTATTTTATTTTAATCTTAATTTTTCTATCAAGCACATTAAATGTTTATATTTTTTTCACACATTTTTCTTTTTAATTTTTTTTTATAAAATACCTAACAAATTTAAAATTTTCAATAAATTAATATTTATTTATTTCATCATTTAATAATTAAATAATGCATTTTTGGCGGGTTTTACAAAAGTTGACCGCAAAAAACGAGAAGTGTGGAAGCCTGAAAAGGTTGAACACTCGAACTGTAGAAAAAAGACTGGAAAGAGACCGAGTGTAACGCTGTGGTTGAAAGGAGATTCCACGAGGGGTGACATAAAATTCGAACGCGGTGGAGCGAAGATCAACGAAGAGGAGAGTCCATATCCAGAGTTACAGGAGAAAGGAATAAGGAAACTAGTTAACTGAGTTTAGGTTTTTTACTTCTTTAAATTTAATATATTATAAAAAAGGTGAGGATCAAGTTACTCCAAGAATAATTTAAACACTTACTCTCATTCATTCATTTTACTTTAGTGTAATGGTTAAAAATTACTCGATCAATTCATTAAAGGAAAAAAATAGTTAATGATAACTTTAATAAGGAGAGAGAAATGAAATTTATTAAATAAAGAGATACACTTTAAATTTGGAGTACTTATTGAATTTATAATATTCATTCATTAAAATTTATAGATTTATAATATTTTTAATATATGTAGATATTTTTAAGATATTAAATTCGGCAAAATATTATTATTTTTGAAATTAAGTAATATATACAGTAGTGAATTTTAATTATAAATTAAGTTAACAATTCATATTCATATAATATGAAAAAGCAGTTTTTTTATAAAATAATGACATCATTATATGAAATAAAAAACAATATTTATTTAATTAACCTAAAATGTTACTGGACAAAAAATTAATTCTTGATCCTTCTTTAACGTAATGGTATGAATATAATCATTCTCTCTCAATTTTGTTGGGTTTCAAAAGGGAGCAAGTAAGGGTTAGAAGAAATAGAGGGATCATAATAATTTTCGCGGTAACTTGATCCCCACCCAAATATACATATACATATGAGTGCGGATATAGGGTGGGGTGGGTACTAAATTACCCGTTCCCATCCACATTCAATTTTGCGGGTAATTACCCGCATCCGTATCCATACCTATCGAGCGGGTAATTATCTAACCCATCGTGGGTAATTTTTGCGGGAATCTGTCGGGTCCATTACCCATTGCCATTCCTAAAAATAAGTCTAGACTGAAGGCCCAAATTAGTCCCTCAAAATTTACAGGGATTCACTTTTAGTCTCTGAAAAAAAAAATTAATCATTTAGCCCCTCAAATTTACAAATGCGGGACACATTAGTCGTACTCCATAGGTTTAGTTCCACCGTCCATTTACTTGTCTACGTGTCCCATTAACCATCCTACTTCGCCCGTTAGTGATTCTGCGTGACCTATGACGAATTTCTATCGTGAAAAATGAAAGTATTTTGAGTTTTAAAATTGTGCATGTTTTTGCCACTTTTTATTCGTTTTTCATAGAGGAAATTCGTCCAAGCCACACATGACTACTAACGAGTCAAGTAGGATGGTTAATAGGATACATATGCAAGTAAACGGATATCAAAACTAAACCTAAGGACTAATGTGTCCCGCATTTGTAAATTTGAGGAACTAAATGATTAGTTTATCATTTTCAGAGACTAAAAATGAATGCTCGAAAATTTTCAGAGACCAATTTGCACCTTCACTCATTAGTCTATAGTAGCTAATGAGGGGCCAAGAGAGCATGCTTGAATTCTTTCACGCACTTATAAACATTAAGTTAATTAATCCAATCCATTGCAAGTTCCCATAAAATAAATGAATTTCATAAAATTTTACAAATTTTAAAAGTGGTTGAAACTTTATTATAATTTTTTATATGTTTTCAAAATATTGTTAAATGACACCATAATTAAGTTTTACACTAACTAATACATTGTCACATTATTAAAAATATTTGACTTTTATAATAATTATCTTGAAAGTTATACACGAGGTAATACATAATTGACAGTGTAAAAAGTGTTGCACTAACAATAAATAAAAATAAAACTCTTAAATTTGGCATATATGATCATCCCCAATAATACCACATGATTCAATAGTTAATTAGTAAGATTACTTTCTACAAAATCTTATTCAATATTATTGCATGTGTACAAGACTTACAAAGCGACTCAGCCATCACATTTACTTTGTCGCATACTACAACCCATGCAGAACCGTAAGTGCATGCTGCATAGGCTCTAGATCTTGTATTATATGCAGCTTCAAATACAATTAATACCAACAATCATTTTCCTTTTCCATAAATAATAGATTGCTGTACTGAACAAAGGGTCGATTTCATTTTCTTTCTTTCTTTTTCGGGTGCTAAAGCAGCCTAAAAGCCCAAACTGCACAGGACCAGGCCTAAGAAAACAGACAAGAGAAACATCATCATGGAGGGGAAGAATGAGGCAATTGGGTGTGCAGAGGAAAACCAAAAGCAGATTATGATCATGGTTGGTGAAACAATCAGCACTCCTGTTGCCTCTCTATGGTTCCAATTCTAAAGAGGTAGAATATTTGTTGACCAAGGTTAGTTTCAACCAATTTTGAACACCGACCATGTAAGTGTATCCTTAGTAGCAGCATTCAAGACAGGCACAGACTTGGTTGAGTAATAACCCTTCGAACAAGTTTCATTAGGCACTTCTGGTTTGGCTAATAGCATATGCCAACAAAAAGGGAATTGAAACACCATAACCCAGGAAATGGAGTACTGGGTTTATCTCATAGGCTTTTATAAGAGTTCCGCAATGCTGTAAAGGAATAGTGAAGAAAATGAGAAAATGAACCAAACAAGACAAGAACAAAAAGAAGCAAGGACAACCAAAAAGCTGTATTAACACAAGTTTTAGTTTTATTTATTTATTTACAAAAGACAGCAAAAATTAAAGTAGAATCCATTCTTTTCAGACTGATAATGCAGGAACCAAGAAGAATATTTGATCCATTCTTTTCATGTCAAGAAATGAATAATCATTCAAGGAACTTAAATAAGTGCAAATGACCAGATTTGTTTTCCTTAATTCACTCCGTTCATATCTTGTAGGCTCCTCTATTATAATGAATGTACTATTTATCTATACTTTTGCATGGACCGCACTAAAAAGTATTAGTTTAAGCCTTACCATAAAATGCATCCAACATATTGCCAAGCATACCACACACAGAAGCTTCCGAATCCATCGCTTGCGAAAGGGAAAATTGGATAATATGTTGCTCTGGTTTCCATATGATAAAGATCTTCTAGAGTTCAAATCAAGATCATCTTTTTTCTTCCCTGAAAATGCTAGCATATGTTCCCGGCAAATCCCTCTTTCAGCAGTCAGAGCACCAGTGACCAAAATTGCAGGCAAAACCACAAATAATAGATGAGGTAGAACCACCACCATGATATCTGGAGATCCAACATACTCATGCTTCCCTTTTCCATCAGAAGTCTGTACAGCCCAGCCCATATAGGTCATGTATCCTTTATTTTCCCCTTCAGTAAAAATATGCCCAATAAACCAGGGGAACAATATAAGATAGAATAAGTATCCTATCCAACAAAACCATAATCCGCGAACCCTGCAGAGCTCCTGGAGAACCCATAATACACCATTTACTATGCTTTTATTGGCAATGAAGTTCTTGTAAGTGTATATCTTATTTGGAAAAACAAGGAGAGCTTTAGGAAGAAGAAGAAAGAAGAACATAAAGCAAAGAGCGGACCAGAATAATGGGTAATATAAAGCAGCCCATTGACATCCCATGACCAAAAACTCCTTCCAGCTCCAAGAAAGCTTGAAGCTATGACCATTAATAGAAAATGGCCTTAATTCAGTCAAAGTTGATCTTCCCATGATGTCATTTGCTTCAATTTGAAGCCAAAACCTATCAGGAGAAGCGTCCTCAAAGGCTTTGTAATTCCACGGAGCAACATAGAGGTCTCCCCTGGAGGTATCATCAGCATGCTCGATCATAGGTGCTTCAACAACTAAATCAAGCTTTCCATATCTTGAATCATAGACCCTCGCCACAACTGACACAACTGGAGAAACAGAAAACACCAGAGCTCGAATTGTCTCATAAGATGAAGGGGCCAGAGATTGACATTCGTAGTTGTGATGGCATAAAGACGTCAACATGAAGCGAGAGTCTAAAGGAAAAGTGGGCAATATAATTGCATTTCTGGTCCCTGATTTGAAATCAACATCAACAAATGAAACATGTCCTCTATCAATGGCTAAAATTCGAAGGAGTCTATTCTTTCTCCAATCACCCATCTCCCACTCCCAAAACTCTTGAATTGGCAGGGTTTCCAATGAACAATTTACGGTACTTTCATAAGAACTCTGGTGTACGTTAAACTGAAAAAACTTCTGCAAGGGTGAAAAATGATTGCTCAACTGATGGTATCGCTTTAAGTTCTTACCAAATCTAGTATGGAGATGCCCACACAGGTAAGCTGATATGGAATGCTTTAGGAAAACATCTGCTAAGGTCCTTCCAGAACCAGAGGGTGCAGAAAATGAGAGCGGAAAATGCCCAAAGGAGATCTTGGTAACTGGTTTTGCTGACTGAGAATCCCAGTGTGAGAGTTCTAAGTCTAGATCCTTTAGTAATTGATCTGTTGGGTGCCCAAAGAGATTAGTTGGACCTCGTAAGCCAGCTGACATTGTGCTGTCAAACCCAACAAACAGATGTTTCCGCTCCTGAGTCTGTGTGATATGATAGTATGCAAGCATGTACAAATGAGTATGGAAAAGCATTGCAGTATCAAGCATATAATATATAGCATTCAAGCCTACGGTTAGTGAGCTCTCAATTTCCTACTTTAAACACACACACAAACACACATATACATAATTCAAACACAGTTTTTTCAAGCATTATTATTCAGAAGTGAAGAATTTTTTAACTGATCACCAGAATAATTCAATGGCCAATCCACAAAATGATACAACAACAAACTTCCCACTATATGGGGTTGGCTACACGAATCAAATGAAGCTATTGTGTTATGTCATAAATCATATATTTAGAAAGGCCAATCCACAAAATGAACTCCAACTAATAGATTGACTAATTCTTCTAACAAAAAGTAGGAACTTACCATTCAGCAAAAAATTATGAAGTCAAAATCTTTTGCATTAGTTGGAAAACATATACAATAACCACAACAACCAAAGCCCTTTCCTACTAGGTGGGGTTGGCTACATGGATAAAACGACGCCATTGTGTTTTATCATAAACCATGTCTTCAGAAAGGCCATTGTGTTTACCGTACAGTTTTTCTTAGTTTCTATCGCTTATTCTTGGGCTATTCTCCATCTGATCTACTTTTCTTACTAGATCCTTTAATGGTCTTATCCTCATATGGCCAAACCACCTAAGACAAGATTCTATCATCTTTTCTTCAATAGACACTTCCCTTATTTTCTCTTAATGCATTTATTCTTGATCCTATCTTGTTTTACATGTCCACTCATCCAACGCAACATCCTCATCCTTGCAACATAGAGCTTATACCCTTGTTTGCTCTTTACCACCCTACATTTAGTACCACAATGCATTGCAAGTCTTATAGTTATGCGGCAAAATACATATATTGGAGAAAAAATGGATGATATCATCACATGTATTGATCCATAATATAATCAAACACTTTCACGATCCAGTTATATATCTCATGTTACATTGATTTTTCTTATTATTATAATTATAAATATATAACATTACTTAAATTTGCTTAAGGAGTATATTTTAGAAAAATGTTAATCGCACGCCTTTTGATTACACCATTTTCTCACCTATTAATGGTGTACACATTTATGGTAAGCAATGTGTATTGTTTCTTTAACGAACTAATAATAATTGATTACCAAACAATACACATTGATAATAAAAAACTACTACATCATTAACCTTCTACATCATTGACCAGTATAGAACTGGTGTTGAAATGCATATATAAGAACTGATATTTCAAAGAATGATAGTTAGAGTAAATGGTTGACCTCAACAGTGACACTACTGACACTCCCACTTCTGCCTAACTGCCCATTGATGCTGTATTTAGAAAAGAAATCCAATGAACCACCAACAACCGGAACACCGAAATTATCATGATTGCCTCTGAGGTCGAAGAATAAGCTCTTGTCAAGTCCACTCCTCTTGATAACACTGTCCATTACATTCCGGTATTCCACCCATTCGTCCTCATTTTGCTTCATAGTCAGCAAGTCTTTGCTTTTTCCATCTAGAAGAGAGGATAAAAAATCATAAAAAACCGTCCATAACATCCAATTACTCCAGTACCAAATTTTTATACCGGTACCCAGAATCAGTTCTCAAACACTTATGTGCTTTGTTAAATTAATTATATTTAATGAATTCACAATTATGATAAAACTAACAAACAATAAGGTAGCGTTCAATAGAATTGTTAAAACGGAATGGAACATAACATATGATTATGTTCTATATTTGGCATCTTATATAAAAAGACTATAACATGACATGAGAGTTAAAAGTGAAAATTTCGGTTCTAGACTTCTAGTAAAGGGTTACAGCCAAAGAAAATAGAAACACTCCATTCTATTCTGATATGGCCATAACTTAAAATAAAAAATTATACAAAACTCAAATAAAAAGAGGGCAAACAAATAAAGGAGGTATAAATGATTTGCAAGACTTACGACGTGTTTGGATAAACAACTTCATTAATCGCTTATTCAAGACGTTTTTTTGAAATAAGCTAAAAAGAACATATTTTCATAAGCTTATCCGATAAACTTATTGTAATAAGCTGCCTATGTTTGGATCGATGGAGTAGAGTGGTAAAAATATCTTAACCCATCGTTTGAGAAAAAAGAGGTAAATCTAATAAGGAGGTATAAATGATTTCACGGCTAAGGACGTGTTTAGATAAACAACTTAATTAATTCCTTATTCAAGTTTTTTTTAAATAAGCTAAAAAGAGATTATTTTAATAAGCTTATCTGATAAACTTATTGTAATAAGCTGGTTATGTTTGGATGGATGAAGTGGTAAAAATACCTAATGGGTTTGAGAGTTTGTCAGTAATGGTGTTGAATGATTAATGATGGAACCCAAAACACTTATACCACTCAAACCCTCAATTTCATACCCTCCGGTCTGGGGATTTAGGATAGAGTGGAGTGTAAAAACACTTCATACCTTTTATAATTCATTTCATTTCATTAATTAATATTTAATATTATGACTTCCAATCAATAAAACTCCCAATGGACCTGACTCCACTAAGTCTCCTTCAAAACTCCGGAACATAGACTAAAAGGATAAAACCATTTTTATAATTTATTTTCATAAGTTTTCCCATAGCACAAATAAGCTCTCGTTAACTGAACCATACTTAAATGTTTGAGAACTCAGTCAGGGGGAAAATTGAAAGGCGATAGAAAAACAAGTGTACCTGTGAGATCACCGGTGATGAGGACAAGGGAGGGATTAATAGTTTTAAGAACAGGGCCCACGTATTTGTCGAAATCGTGAGCACGATCTGGATGGTGGACGCTAAAATGAAGATCAGAAAGCTGAACCATCCAAACCACTGAATCAGGGCCACCCTTTGCGTCTATCACTCTCTCGCTTTCTTTGCCTGCAGCGGGCGAAGATATGGCATAGAGGATGAGAATAACAACTACAACAAGGCTCATGCTTCTTCTTCCTCCTTGGTTGGAGTTAAATCGCGTTAACCCCTTCTGGTTTTGATTTGGCAATATTGACTAATGGAATGCTTATGTGTGGTGAGAATAAACTACACGAGCAAAGGCACAACTTAATTTCGGAATATAAAAGCGTTTTTGCACCAAATTATATAATTTTTTCTCACAAGAGTTCCTAAATAGATGGTAGGGACAAAATTATTATTAATTGCACATATAAGGATCGGTGTTTTTTTTCCAAGTTTAAAGATCAAATCAAAAATTTATGTCACGTATAACGATCAATTTGCTGACGATAGGGACAAATTTACTAACGTTTGCACATATGGGAGCCAAATTTGCTAACGTTTAAACATGTAAGGACTCATTTCCAAAAATTTTTACATATAGGAACTAAATGAAGAATCTGTGTCACGTATAAGGACCAAATTATTATTTTAACCTATTAGAAATGTAAAAGGGTTTTACATTGGAGTTTAATTTCTATATACTGACAGTGTAAAGCTTTTGACACAGACATCCAATCATAAATTGTCATGTCAGCACATTTGTTTGACTCTTATCCAAACTACCTTCAAAGTCATTCTATCATAATTGGTGCTTTGTTGACAGTGTAAAAAAATTTAAACTGTAAGTACATAGAAATTAAACTCTTTACATTGTGACAGAATCATTAAAAATATTTGGCTTTTACAATAACTACGTTAAAAGCCACACATGTAATAATGGATTTAATTGGTATGTACTGTTAATGTAAAGATTTTTTACATCGTCAACCGATCATAAATTGGCACAACAGTAAAAATGTTTGACTCTTATCCTAATTACCTTAAACGTCATTCATATCATGATTTGTGATTGATTGTCACTGTAAAAATCTTTACACTGATAGTGTATAACAATTAAACTCTATATAAATATATGATTGATTAATAATGCAAAAAAATTTATAATAATCGTATATCAAAATTAAACTCTAAAAAAAATTATAATATTTGTATGTCTGATTTTTATTAAAAATGTTTATAAAAAGAAAGTTAAAATTCTAACTTTTAGAAAAATTACTTTTATTGATTATAACTATAAACAAGTGGCCCTTATACAATATATCTATTTTTTTTAGTAAAAGGAGGAGTTATTATATTACTTACCGTGTATTCTATTCATGTGAATTAAAGTCACCACAAAGTTGGTATCAACACCATTTAACAATATGGGAATGCACTTTCCTTTTAATTCACTTCCCACACAATGAGAGCTTGCTGAATTTCTCTCATTTCTTCCAATTCCTCCTCTTCCTTCCCTTCCATTTTCAAATTAGCAAAGGCAAGTTGGGAGATAGAGGAGTGACAACATTCTCGATGGAGCACACAAACCCACATTATGGATTTTATTAAGGCATACATCTTTTCTTCTGGGTTTTATTATGTCTCACATTCTGGATTTTATTAAATCAAATATCTTCCATCTTTCCCAGACAAGAAACATAACTCTAGAAATGAAGAACATGATGATGAGTGTGAAGGATTTCGGGATAAGGATTGAGAATGAGTTCATAAAATTTAGAATGCGAAGGATAGAAACACATAGACGAATAATTTATAGCAGAGTTTGTAATGTCCCGATTTTTCAAGCTTTTGAGCTTTCCGTTTTATTTAACAGTATTTATCTGTTTGTATTTTATTGGAGGGTTTAGAGAATGAAATAAAATAATCCGAGACCATAATCATGCTCTACGCTATCGTAGGAAGCTATGGTTAAATTTTGGTTGAAAACCCAGACAGAGCCTGGTCTGTGTTTTACACTGACAGTATGATTTTATTGCTCAGAAAACCTAATTTTGACTCGTGAACGAGACAGTTAGGTTTTAATTTAATTTTTCTACGATATTGAAAAATTTAAAAATTTTCACTGAAAAAGTGAAAAATATGATTTTACGGAACCGAATACAGATTTATCGGGACCCGTTAACGGATAAATACTAAGTCACTATCCATCCACCTCACTAGGGTGAGTCACCTAGTGACTCACCAAAGTCATCATGACTTTGGAGGGGCAAATGACCTTAATTCCCCTAAAACTCTCTAAAATGACCATTTTACCCTTGTAGTAAAATTACCATTCTATCCCTCATTAATTTTGGTAGTTGGGATGAATTTCTACCATTGATAGAATTCACCTACAACAACAGTTTCCACTCGAGCATAGGAATGACACCCTATGAAGCCTTGTATGGTCGACGGTGCAGAACGCCTCTATGTTGGTACCAGGATGGTGGAAGCCTGCTGTTGGGACCAGATATCGTACAACAGACAATTGAAAAGGTGAAGATGATTCGGAAAAAGATGCGGACAACTAAGAGTCGACAGAAGAGTTATGCGGATAAGAGAAGACGACCTCTCGAGTTTGAGGAAGGCGATCATGTATTTTTGAGAGTCACGCCTACGACTGGGGTTGATCGGGTAATCAAATCCAGAAAGCTCACTCTGAAATTCACTGGACCTTACCAAATTCTTCGTCGTGTAGGTCCGATAGCCTATCAAATTGCTTTACCACCCTTTCTTTCCAATATTCATGACGTTTTTCATGTTTCACAACTAAGGAAGTATATTCCCGATCCATCTTATGTAATCGAACCCGATGTAGTACAGTTAAAAG
This sequence comes from Ammopiptanthus mongolicus, assembly GCA_039655645.1. NCBI lineage: Eukaryota > Viridiplantae > Streptophyta > Magnoliopsida > Fabales > Fabaceae > Ammopiptanthus > Ammopiptanthus mongolicus. Next base: position 76,004,029 of record CM077346.1, on the reverse strand, counting down.
AGAACTTGTCTTATAAGACTTCATCCGTGCGAATCTCGGATAAGACGACTAAGCAGCTCAGGGATAAACAGATTTCCTTAGTCAAGGTTATTTGGGACGAGACAACGGGAGAAGCAGCTTGGGAAGCTGAGGACAAAATGAGGGTGCAATACCCCTATCTTTTCACAGGTACGTAATTTCGAGGACGAAATTATTTTTTTGTGGGTAGTATTGTAACGCCCCGATTTTTCAAGCTTTTGAGCTTTCTGTTTTATTTAAACAACATTTATCTGTTTGTATTTTATTGGAGGGTTTAGAGAGTGAAATAAAATAATCCGAGACCATAGTCATGCTCTACGCTATCGTAGGAAGCTATGGTTAAATTTTGGTCGAAAACCCAAATGGAGCCCGGTCTGTGTTTTACACTGATAGTATGATTTTACTGCTCAGAAAACCTAATTTTGACTCGTGAACGAGACAGTTAGGTTTTAAATTAAATTTTCTACGATATTGGAAAATTTAAAAATTTTCACTGAAAAAGGGAAAAATATGATTTTACGGGACCAAATACAGATTTACCGGGACCCGTTAACCGATAATTACTAAGTCATTATCCATCCACCTCACTAGGGTGGGTCACCTAGTGACTCACCAAAGTCATCATGACTTTGGAGGGGCAAATGACCTTAATGCCCTTAAAACTCTCTAAAATGACCATTTTACCCTTGTAGTAAAATTACCATTCTATCCCTCATTAATTACTAAGATTAAAAACACTCATTTTCACCCATTTCCCCTTCATATTTTCGCAGCTCTCTCTCTCTTTCTGTTGGAACACACGCACACAAGCGAGAAAGAAAAGAAGACAAGATTTACGTGGTTCGGCGAATAGTGCCTACTTCCACGGGAGCTGTTACAGCTGTGTTTCACTATATGTGAATAGGGTTACATAAGCGCAGTATTTATACTGATCACCACTGCGATAGAAATTACATTAATAACCTTTTACTAACCCTAATTCGTACCTATATGAGCCATACTCAACACTTTCTCTTCTCCTTCTTCCCTTTTCATTTTTCTCTCCAAAACTCCCCATAACTTTCCATAAAACTCTACAAGTTTCTTTAATTCAAGAAGGCAATTCAACTAAGGTGATTAGAAGAAGCTTCAATCCTTGCAAACCCTTACTAATCAAGAGGTGAGCTTCACTCTTCTTCTCTCTAGATGATCATGGATGTTTATGAGGTAGGTGAACGTTAGGGTTTTAGCTTCAAAAATCCATAACTAATTGTAGAAAATTCCTATGCTCATGAAATTACTTTCTATGAACTCATTAAGACCTCTAGATTTATCATCCAAGGACATTACAAGGCTGCCCTGTTTTTGTACCCTAGGACCGAAATTCTAATGTTATGACTACATGAGATTTTGTTTCAATCATGATAAAATAACCACAGATTTCATCTTTCTATTGCTTAGATGTCTTGAATCCAAGAGCTTGAATCCAAATAAAATCCCTAGCCTATTGACCTAGAGGGAACCGAATCCATGTTCAAAGGGAGGAGTATGATGTTGTTTCAAATTTTAATTTATGACAATTTCCCTTAATTCTAGAATACTCTTTCATCATAAATCCAAGAGTACGTGAAAATTTGGAAATCCTAGCCACCTTAGCTAGTCATAACCGAAATCATATAGGGGTAGTGTTAGGTTATTCAACAAGATAAACTTATGATTGTGTCTTGTGATGAAGGATTAAAGCATCGGAAAGGATAAACGGACGATAGAACAGGAGATTCGGCAACCGGAGGCCGAGAGACGTGAAGACCCTACAAGAGGTAAGGGGAGTTTACCTGAGGGATTTATGATAACTACATGTTGTGTTGTTGATGCATTTATTGAATGAAGTGCTTTGATGATGAGTTGATGTTGTTATATGTTGTTATGTGAACGTTGATGTGGTTGAGTGTGTTGATGGAATTTATTATATTGACAATAATATGATTGGCTATGTTTATGTGAATAGGTGTGGAATTGATTATTTTGTGATATGATAATTGTATGGTTGTGGTTTGTTGCATTGAAATCCATAAAGAAAGATAAAAGCTTTTAAAAGCCTTGCAGAAAAATCATAGATTGATTTGGGGAAAACATTGAGAAATATTTATGATGCAAATTCTCTCAAGTATACATTATGTTATGATAAGAGGAAAAACGTCAAAAACTTTGGATTTGAATGATTTTCATGTGAAGAAGGTGAATTTTCCAAGAAGTTTACGAAAAACTGTTTTATCGTTTTGAAAACTGTGTTTTTATGCTGAGATGGTATTTTTTTATCTCAACCATCCTTGTAAAAATGAATCTTTGGGGAAGGGATTTATTTAATAAAGGTAAAGTTTCCTTATAACTACGTTTGTTTCGTTTTAACATGTATTTAAACAGAAAATGTTTTATCTGTAACAGAATTTTCCAAACAATGTAAAAATCCGACAACTCAGAAGAGTTGTGGAGATTAGATTTGATTTGATTTCTGTATTTCACAGAACGAAAACGATGGTAACGCTGAAACGTGAACCTAGTAAACGAGACGTCGGGTTATTAGTGTTCTGTGATAAAGACACGTAGATTGTAAACCAGGTGACGGTGTTGCGGACTGTGTGTCCTACGAATTATGTGTCTTTTTCATGTCATGATGGGTATGACTAAGGGTAAATACTGTTTTCTATTACCACGGACCTTGGGCTGGTGCATCGGTCTAGGGCTCCGCGATTGAGCACTCGGACATTTCGTCCTGTGTTAGAAGTTTTAAAACGATGTAAATTGTGAATAGTCAGGAGCTTTGAGCTACGACAACGAAAGAATGAACACAAAGAAAAGTGGCAAGACTTGGAACGTTTTTCACATGCATTTGTTTTTAGGCAGACGTGCCATCTGGATTGGGGGACCTTGATGGCAGGGAACCCTGTGATGACTTTAAGTCATTGTGTAACATTGTGCCTTGATGGACAATGGTGTCATACAACTGACGAATATTGTGTCTTGAGTTGGATAATATTGTATGACCATTTACAGTTTATTTAGTACCGCTGAATGTAATTCCATGTAATCGCGTAATGTCATGGTGTTCATGTACTTCCGAATAAGCACTTAGGTGCTGGTCATTGTGCCTAGAGCCAATGTACCTTGAGCCTGATCAGCTCAGTTTTTACACAATGGTGTCCAGAGATTAAGGAAAGAATTAGATGATGAACATTGAAGTGTCATGCATCTCTTTTGAAAATAACAATGGTTGTCGGGTATAAGACCTTATGATATACTACTTGTTTATCAATAGGACCGTACACATGATAATTATTTATGCTTATGTGTTATTAATGTGATATACATGTTGTTATCATGTGCGAATCCATATATTGGTATCTCACCCTTACATTTTCAGATGAATTCCAAGATGCCGCTGGAAAATTCGAGGATCCATTCCCTGACGTTTGAGTATGCGGAGGAGCGTGACGCACGAGAAGTCATAGTGTTTTAGTAGTAAGACTAGCTATAGGATATGTCCTATTCTATTTTGAACAACAGATAGTTAATTACTCTGGCTACTGACAGCCACGACTGTTTTGAATGGCCGTATGTATAAGGCCTATGTATTCTATTATGATATATTATTATGTATATTCTGTTTGATATTTCTTTACCTGCGTGTTTAACAGATGTATGGTAAGCTAAGTTAGAAGAAAAATTGTATCACGGATTTTCACAATAAGTTCAATACTTAAAAAAACTTATTTTCCGAAAACAACAAGCAAAAATTAATTAAAGTTAATTTTCCGCAACGGGTAATCATGTGGTGTCCCAGGAGGGTGTCACAGAGTTTGGTCAAATAATTCAAACTCATGTTCAATAGGGTTGATTACAAAGTAGGAAGAACTGATGAATTGAGAAACTCGTGCGTCGAATATCTCGTTTTCTATGCAGAGATTCTTGTTCATGTAACTTCATATCAACAAAGGGAATTGGAGGGAGAGAGATCAGAAAGATATGTTGCTCAAGCATCAGTGTGTATACCTGTTTCTAGTTTTAAGATTATGAATAATTGTGAATCTGTAGCTAGATGTAATGTTGCAAATTGTATTGTGTTGCTTAATAATGGTACTTAAGAATCTAGCTTCTACTCAAAGCCTACAACTACTTCCATTTCTTATTGTAATTCTAAGAAGTATAATATATTGTTAATAGTGATATAAATAATACTGCAACACAAGCTTCTGTTGCACATTTTGCATTGACTATTTCCATGGCTAAAGCTAATTCGAACTCTGATTGCACATCACAATGCAATACAATCCGATTCATAATCTAATTTCCCTATTGCTAATTTGTTGAATCTATGACATTGCAGACTTGGTCAACCCCATCACCTTGTTTTGCATCAAGTCCTCAAAGCCTGCTTTTATCAGTTGCAAATAAATGAATTATTTTAGGTTTTGTGCTGCCTGCTACTATCGCAAAATGCATAGAATTTCATCCCTCCTTGCCAACTACTAGTTACTCTAAACCCTTTGAACTTGTATTTAGTGATTTATGGGGTCCAGCACCCTTCACTTCCTTCCTTGGTTTCACCTACTATGTTATATACATGGATGAATTCACTAGATTCACTTAGATTTATCTGTGCAACCAAACAAAATTTTAAATTGTTGAGTAATCATAGCAGGAGGCAGCCAAGCTCATGATCCAGCCAGGCCTCCCGTTTGGAAGGTGTACCATAGGTGTGGGCGTGGAGAGCAGCAGAAACAACTGCTTATTGACAATTATTAATAAAAAATGTTGTACTTCTCTATTAAGTTAGTGGCAGTTGCGTTAAGAAAATAATTGCTAAGTGTCGGTTATGTACGCATATACGTGTAGGGTGTGTAATTAGGGTGTGTGTTTAACGCTCTTCGTTACATTAGAAACTCAATATAATTAATTTAAATAAAAGAAGTAAACAAAAATTTTCTTAAATAAATGTTGAATAAATACTTAATATTATAATAATCCAAAATAATTGTTTACATTAAATTCAAAAATTGAAATAACATAATCAGTTTCAAAATCTCAAAACAGGATGTCTATAACATCTCGCATAAGAAAATAACTAAAAGATAATAAAGGTCCTCATGGCATATGCCATACAATACTAACCAAGCTCTAAAACTAAAAAGATAGTCTTCAAAACATCTGGCTGCTCAACAGGGACGTCCTCAGGCTCTGAAAACAATACTCCTAATAAGACATAAAATCCTAGTGAACATAAATATAGTTTAAAAGGTTTTTGTCAAAGCATTGTTCTCTGCGGTAACCGGAAAAACTGTCCATGGTACCCGCTATTTTCAAAATAATGTATAATAATAATAATAATAATAATAATAATAATAATAATAAAAATTATTATTGGCAATAATCATGCATAATCAACACATCATAATTCAAGCATATCAAAGTCTCATATATCAAATAATCTCAACATCCTCATATGTCATATGACTTTCAAACTGCACATAACAATGACGTCCCATCCTACCTTACTCATGAATGTATTTCGATGTCACATTCTCTTCACTGACATTACTCATTTCGATACCAACCATTGTACACTGGTGGTATTACTCATTTCAGCATCCCAACGTGTGGCGATGTTGCTTTCGATACCCCATTGTGACGGTATTTCATATTTCGACACCCCAATTCATTGGCAGTGTTACTTTCGATACCCCTACATAGGCGGTATTGCAGCAAACAACATTCATCATATTTAACACTTATTGAATCATGCCAATATCACCAATATCATCATATAATCCAAATATAACATGTCAATCAACCAAATCATGTGTACAACATACATAATATAACATAAATCTCAAGAATAAACATTTAATTCATAACAGAAACACCTTAGAAGGAAAACCCCCAAATTTAGAAAATTAGGATTTGACCAAACATAAGATTATTTTCCACAAAACATATTTTTGAAAGCATAACCCCAAGACAATTTTTACCATGGAAGGGTGAGAAAGAGTATTTTTACTCACCTCTTGAAGACCTCCAAGAATCTCCAAGCATATCCCATGGCGAATCCTTGATGTCGCCTTCCTCAACCTTGAATCTCCTTCTCCTTCTCCTTCTTCTTCATCTTCTTCTTCTACCTCTTGTTGTTGTTGTTGTTCTCCTTCCAAACTCGTTGTTTGTTGTCACCCCATAGTCGCACAAAGCAAAACGTTTAAAGTATCTTGACTGATAAGGTCTGGATACAGCGCATGCCATCCTCTTCAAGTCCCCAAGTAGCTTCTTCAGGAGCTAATACTTTCCAAACCACCTTCACCAAAGGAATTGTCTTGTTCCGCAGAGTCTTAGTGCTCTTATCGATGATCTGACTAGGTCTGGGCTTAAAGATTAAGTTATCCCTCAATTGTATTGACTCAGGAGCTATCATGTATGAAACATCTGGTACATACTTCTGGAGCTTAGAAATATGGAAGACGTCATAAAGATTGACAACGACATTGAAAAAGCCAATCGGTAAACAATAGGCCTGACTACACCTTTTTAGAATTTGAAAATGACCCAAGAACAAGGAATTGCTTTTTTGACTGACATTGACCTCCTCGTCCCAAACTTAGGAGTGACTCTTAGGAATGCATGTTCCCCTTCCTCAAATTCTAAAGGCTTTCTTTTCTAGTCGGCACAACACCCTTTACCTAATCCGCGCAGTGCGCATCTTTCCCGTCTAAATCCTAACTGCGGTCTCTTGGATTAAATCCGGTCCTAACAAGATCTCCTCACCTACTATATACTAACATAAAGGGAACCTACATATCCTCATCACACCGTGAATATACAAATAGTCATTAACTATTTCACCACATATTAAGTGTACAATTCATGGCACCTTAAGTATAAACATAATTTCGAAGAAAATTAATGATAACATTTACAAAAGAAATTAAATTAAAGTTTTATATCATTCATCCGTAGATCTTATAGTCCCTTATATTCCACACCAAAACTATTATATTATTTACAGTGTTGGAATCCAGAAGCACTCACACTCACACAATACAATACACTCACAATAAGAATCAAGAAAGAAAGAAGATAGACTGTAGGTAGAATGAAGATGAAGTATATAGAGAGAATCATCTCAAAAACAATATCACTGAATCACATCACACACACTTTTATTTATTCACATCACATGTATTTATAGAAAGCAGTCTTAGTCCCACATTGGCTAAAACTACTCACTAACACATACACAATTCGGTTATCACTATTTCAACTAACTGAATTAACAAACTAACATACAACATAGAGGAAATTTTTTTTATAAATAGATAAACAATTAAAATAAAACAAAGAAAGAAAGGAAAAATAGTAGAGACATCCACATACTAAGTCTTATCCAGTCCAAGTTGATAATTTCATAAGAAAAGAAATAATTTCATTTTCTATTAAGAGATGGTCTTACTAAAAACAAAATTTGATAACAAAAACAGAATAAGATTTAGTTAACTTGCAATTAAACTGTGCAGTCATTGAGCAGATACGACTTTCAAAATAAACTTTATCAATAAATGCCATATTAGAACTAAGAAATAAATTTCATTTGATTTTTGAGAAAGCAAATACAAATAAGAAATAAAATTCTTTTTCTTTTCGGTCTTTAATAAGAAATGTAAGTTTGTTAAGATTTGACATGCCAGTAATCTATATGGGAAACAAATCCAAAGAGTATATTAATTGTGATTAATATTTGGTCACTTGAGAAACATCTGAAATTTCAAGGAAAATAATTCTAAAAAAAATATATACATACAAAAATACAATATAATAATAAAAATGAGCATATAAGTATAACTTCTTTAATATAACGTTCGTTTTTATTATCGTCCACTAATAATTTTCTTAAGGTTTTGTTACTTCTTGGTTATTCATGCATGTATGGTGAACTTTCTCTTATGTGTTTCTTCTAACACTTCCACTCTAAGACTCCCTTCCTTAGGAACAACGATCCTATTCTTAAACATCACTAGCCCTTCAGCAGACAACACATAATTTTCTTGGCCCAATAATGATTGCAATTCCTGATCTAAAAGATCTTCACGCCTAATCTTTTCACTAAGGTCACTACAGATACTCAACCTATTCAACTTCAAACTTAAGGCATTCAAGGTCACATTCAAATTCATATCCCTAAACCATTCTTAGACGCATCTCAACAAACCACGAAACTCACTAAAGGGTCTGGTATGGTCAAGACAGGCGCTAACACCAATCTTTTCTTAAGCTCTTGGAAGTTATCCTTACACTCTTGGTCCCAAACAAAAGATTCTCCCTTTTCTAGTCAACTGGGTCAAAGGTAAATCTAGCTTAGAAAACCTCTATAAACTTCCTACAGTAACCTGTCAATCTTTGGAAACTTCTCACGTCTGTCACTGTCTTAGGCTTCTCTCATCCTATCTCTGCATTCACTTTACTAGAATCAACCGTCACTCTACTCAACTGATCTAAGGTCATCTATCCTAGGCAAAAATTACATATCCTTAATGGTTACTTTGTTCGATTATCTAATGTCCACATATAGGTTCTTACTCCCATCATTTTTTTCCCCACCAGAAGCACTTAAAACTTATTACAAATTCAAACATATTTCTTAACAATAAATAAAGTGGGATTTGATGTACACTATAATCAAGTAATAATGAATTAGATTCAAATAATAATAATAATAATAATAATAATAATAATAAAAACAACAGCAATTTCGAATAGATGGTGAAACAATACATCAGGGTAGGAAATTTTAATTTCAAATCAATATAGTTTTATTTAAAAAAAAAAAACACTGACATAAAGTGATATTCCCATTTCTAAATTGAAAATTCATTAAATCAAACGGAAGTTAAAAACGTGAATTCAAATCAAGTGAGACTTTCTTTAGTAATTTTTCTATCAAGAAGAATATGCACACAAAAGCATAAATAAAAGTAAAACTATTTATTTTATTTTTTTTAAATGCAGGGATTATACATCTACCAAACAAATTCATCAAACAACATAAAAATATATTTTAAGAGTATAATGTTAAGAATTAACTACCTTAAAATTTCAAGTTGTTTTTTTGTGTGTCTAATAATAAACAAATTCACGTGTAAAAACTCATTCTCTAACTACTTCTCTAATAGTTTCTTAGGCTCACTTAACTCTAGGCGTGTCATTCTATAAGGCACTACTGACACTGATCCACTTCTAGGCACTAAATCTATGTTACACTCAACCCCCATATTTGACGTAAGGTAGAGACCGCTTTAGGGAACACATCTAGAAACTAACAGACAACAGGCAATGTCGCTACCCCACTTTCAGTCTCTATCTTAACGGAAAACAACAATATATATCATTGAGCTTTCTCAACTAAGAACTTATTACAAACGAATACGATATTGTTTGACATAAAAGAACCATCAAACATTGGTTGTGAAGTACATAAATATTTCTATTTGGACAACATTATTAGACGATAGCGAAACCATACTAAGAATGACATACAACCCAACATAGGTAAACATATCAAATCATAAAATAAATTTTTGTGTATCAAGGAACATTTCAAACAGGCAATAAAGGTAACCAATTTGTCTTTGGCAGGGATAGAGACACACAATACAAAAGGCAATTTAGAAATAGACAACTCCAGATTTTTGACACAACTAAGAGATATCGAAGAATGAGTTGCTTCTGAATCAAACAATATGATAACCTTTTACGATAAGCACAATTCCACTTTGGTTTCTCAAGCTTCTGTAGGATCTGAATTGTCCCGGAAAGATAGCGGATCGTCCTCTGAAAAACGGTAACCCCACATATTGAGGTTCTTGGGGTGCTATAACCCCATATCCCTTCATATGACGGAGAGTCCTCGTCTGCTCTTGCACATCTATGGTCACACGAGACATAGCTGCTACAAGCGCATCATTCGTCCCTCGCCTATTAGTCGTCATAAATCTGCTCACTACCAATGAAACACTGAGTTGGTCAGGCTCAATATCCCAAAGCATAGTATGCAACATCTACAACTCTAACAAACATCTTATGCGCCCAAGTTTTGATTTTTGAAAAACTCATTATCACAGTCCAATTTATAATTGAACTGCTCTGATACCAAAAATGTAACGCCTTTCGCTACATTAGTAACCCAACATAATTAATTTAAATAAAAGAAGGTAAATAAAAATTTTCTTCAATAAATGTTGAATAAATACTTAATATAATAATAATCTAAAATAATTGTTTACATTAAATTCAAAAATCGAAATAACATAATCAGTTTCAAAACCACAAAACATGGCGTCTATAATATCTTGCATAAGAAAATAACTAAAAGATAATAATGGTCCTCCTGACATATGTCATACAATACTAACCAAGCTCTAAAACTAAAGAGATAGTCTTCAAAACGTTTAGCTACTCAACAGGGACGTCCTCAGGCTCTGAAAACAATACTACTAATGAGATATAAAATCCCAGTGAACAAAAATACAGTTTAAAAGGTTTTCGCAAAAGCATTGTTCTCAGCCGATGCGTTAACTGAAAAAACTGTCTATGGTACCCGCTATTTTCAAAATAATGTATAATAAGATGATAATAATAATAATAACATAAATTATTATTGGCAATAATCATTCATCAACAACACATCATAATTCAAGCATATCAAAGTCACATATATCAAATAATCTCAACATCCTCATATGTCATATGACATTCAAACTGCATATAACAATGGCGTCCCATCCTACCTTACTCATGAATGTATTTCGATGTCACATTCTCTTCAGTGACATTACTCATTTCGATACCAACCATTGTACACTGGTGGTATTACTCATTTCGGCATCTCAACGTGTGGTGATGTTGCTTTCGATACCCCAATTCATTGGCAGTATTACTTTTGATACCCCTATCATAGGCAATATTGTAGCAAACAACATTCATCACATTTAACAGTTATTGAATCATGCCAATATCATCAATATCATTATATAATCCAAATATAGCATGTCAATCAACCAAATCATGTATACAACATACACAATATAACATCAATCTCAAGAATAAACATTTAATTCATAGCAGAAGCACCTTATAAGGAAAAACCCCAAATTTAGAAAATCAGAATTTGACCAAACACAAGATTATTTTCCGAAAAACATATTTTTGAAAGCATAACCCAACCCCAAGACAATTTGCACCATGGAAGGGTGAGAAAGAGTATTTCTACTCATCTCTTGAAGACCTCCAAGAATCTCCAAGCGTACCCCATGGCAAATCCTAGATGTCACCTTCCTCAACCTTGAATCTCCTTCTCCTTCATCTTCTTCTTCTACCTCTTCTTGTTGTTGTTCTCCTTCCAAACTCATTGTCTGTTGTCACCCCATCTCCCAAGTATGAGGATGCTCCACAGCTGTTACTAAGGTGTTTTAGGGTGCAAAAAGGGTTTCTAGCCGCACTAGGGTGTTATAAGATGGTATATATATAGTGTTGTACTGGTTCCCTATTTTTAACGCATTCTGACATAGAGCACGGGCGTGCTCGCGATTGGCACGGTCGTGCCAATCAGCGTCAAAGTTTGCATAATTTCAGACACGGGCATGCTATTAGTTAGCATGGCATGCCTCAGATCGTGCTTTATTGGCACGAGCGTGCCGAACATGAGCACGGGCATATTAAACAGCGTCAAATATTGTCCATTTTTCGACACATGCGTGCTAACAATTAGCACGGCCGTGCTCGTCCAAGTAAGGGCATACTCAAGCGAGTCAGGGCGCGCACATGAGCACGGGTGTGCTCACGCGCCAGGAAGTGAATTTCCCTTAGAAAATTACTCTTAATCACTTTTAATTATTTTTAATCACTTTTATTTACTTCAAGGGCTTAAAACATATATTCTAAACCTCCCAAAAATTCTATAATAATCCTCATATTATAATCTCTATTTTTTTTAGGAGGTTACAGTGTATATTGCCACAAGGCATATATACCTTGCATCACAAGTAGGGATGTCAACAGGGTAGGGCGGGACCAAGGATTACTTTCCCGCTCGCCGCCCCCGACCCTGTTCCCTGCCATATGGAGTTTTTCTCCCATCTCCCCGTTCCTTGTGCATGTCACGCTGATCCCCTCGAGGAGTTTAAGAACCCTGAAAATTCATATATAAAAGGCGTAATAAACTAAAATCCAATAAAATATATAAAAGTAAAAAAATCTTAAATTTAAAGTTAGTACTCTCCAAGACGTTGCAAAAAGTTTAAACTCAAATAGTACAAACACGGGATTCAACAAAAATTACAACAAGATATAAGACTGCATCAAGTTCAATTCTTCTTATCACACTACAAAAAAAACATGGTTTTTGCCACCAAATTGGAGTCGGTCGCAAATAATAGGTTTGCCTCCGAAATTACGACCGACTATCATTTATTATAAAAGAACAAAAAAAATATTATTTGCCACCGATATTGCCATCGATTTACCTGTCGCAAATTGTTTTTGTAAAAGCGGTGACAAAATCGGTGGCAAAATAAGGAGGGATGAATAATCAATTTGTTTGAATCAAATTGCCAGCGCTTTTGCCATCGGTTAACCGTAATTTTTTTGCCACTAGCAAAAATCGGTGGCAAATCCTAAAAACTGGGCTTGACTTTTCTTTTTCCCTCTTCTTTTCCTTTTCCTTCTTCTTTTCCTCTCCCCAACTTCAGAAAACCCTCATTGCTGCTGCTGCTCTCTCTTTCGCAGAAAACCTCAGAAATCCTAAACCACTACTGTTGTTGCACCGTCGACCCCAACCCACCGCACCTGTCTCCTCTCTTTCTTTGGACCACCGCTGCTGCACAGGTCTGTGTCACTCTCTCTTTCTCTCTCCCTCTCTCTCTCTCTCTCTCTCTCTATTTCAACAAAAATTACGACAAGATCTAAGACTGCATCAAGTTCAATTCTTCTTATATCATGTCCAAAATGTAAGGTCTTTAATGCTATTCTAGTGGCGTCACGAGTTCAAATCTAGTTTTGATGTTAACAAAATTTTTAATTAGATGGACAGAATTTTTTGGACTATTGAATATATCCTAAGTGTGCAGGTATAAAAGTCCAAAGAATTAAGATCAATAAAGTCTATCGTTTGTTGAATAAAACGATTAATGGACTCAGTCTATGGATTGTGATCTTATTTAAATTTAAATGCAAACCAGCATGAGTCCAACGACTCAGCTAGTCACGCAAAGCTTTTCTGTTTTAAACATCCAAATGGTTTATAATATTTTATTATGGTCATTGGACTAACGTTTAAGCTCGTAACCGTTAAAATGCAATATTTCAAAACGTTGTATATCATGTAAAAAGTACTCTCTGTAACATAATGCCCTCAAATGAATAAATGCCTATCTGTTCCTGACACAAGTCGAATCAACTAAGTTGACTCTACTGAAGAAGGAAAGACAAAAGGCAAATTTCGGGTACAACATAGTAGTGTCAGTTCTACTTTCAGCTCTCTGATAACCTAGTGTGCTTTTCAGAAGACCTTGTACAAGTTATCAGCCTCAACTGGCCTTTGCATTAAATGCTCATCAGAATGGCTCTTTTCCTCCATTGAGAAAGAAGATCGTTGAAGAGTTGTAGCTCTATAAACACCCCAAGGTTTGAGAAACAAAAGTTACCAGACCTACAAATATTTACAAGCAATCAAAGCATTCTAAAGCTCACAAGGTTTCTCTGAACTTATAATATTTTATATTCACTCTCTGTGTAGAGTTTGCATTCAGAATTTGTTCTTAATCTTTCAATTCTCACACATAGTGAGTTAGAACTTGTTTCAAAAAATCTTTCAAACACTTAGTTTGAGCCTGGAGAAGCTTATCTGTAAAACAATACTTGTGGTCACCTGAACAGGTCTAGAATACTTGTACTTGGAAAGGTGGTAGAATACTTATAATAGCTAAATAGTTTTTAGTGGAAAAAGCCTTCAAGTAGAAGGGACATGACATATTTGCATGTTTTTTCGATCCTTTATCTCTGTGCTTAAGTTTATTTATCGGTAACCTTTAGGACTAAGATTGTCTTTCTTAACTGTGTTTTTAAGAAAACGTTTTAAGCCTCCGTCCAACGTTGTGCATGTGGCTCTATTTGAGTCCAAAGCTTTGTTTTAACCTCCACAATCTGCTTAAGTATCTGTTTTAAAAAAAGTATTTCGAAAAAGTTTAGAAACACAATTCAACCCCTCTTCTTGTGTTCAAACAGGTTCCTTCATTAGGATAAGTGGCCAACATGAGTAAGATTTTCCATATTGACCAAAAGGATTGAAACCATCCACACATAACCCTAACCTCATATTCCGAGGGTCTCGAGCAAACGTGGGATGCACCCTATCAAAATGCTTCCAAGCTTCTCCATCAGAAGACTGACACAAGACCCTTGACTCCCTCTGATTCTCACGATGCCACCTTATGTGGGATGAGGTTGCCATCGAAGAGTACATTCTTTGCAGCCTAGGGACGAGCGCAAAGTACCACATTCTTTTTAAGGCGGTCTTCTTTTCAATGCCCTTTCTTGTGGTTGTCTTGTATCGATCTGTGCTGCAAAATTTTCAATTTGTTATGCTTTGTTTTTTGGTTTTTAATGTACAACATGCATCCATTCATGCAATAATCAATTTTCATATAACCCAAGCCCAAATTGGCCACCGACTTCTTTGCATGATAAAGATTCTTAGGCATACGATTTTCTCTCGGCATTGTCTCACTCATAATTTGCACCATTCGATTAAAACACTCTTCCGACATGTTGGAATCAACTTTCAGGCTTAGGGCTGTCAAGGTGGCCAACAATTCTGAGTGTTTATCGCATCCTTCCCAATAGGCCTTCGTGCAGCCGCAAGCATATCAAAGAATCTTTCATCATCAGCATTTGGATCTTCCTCTGTGTGTTGGTCCTCCATAACACAATCATGTTCTAAGGCCTGACCCACTGAGGGTCCAGCATGATCCATAATCATCTGCTCGTAAGGATTCATTTCTTCCCTCCACTCAGCACTCCCATAATATGAATTTTCGACCACCAATGGGGGAAACTCAGGCAATGTCTCACCGTGGTTGGTCCACCAATAATAATTAGGCATGAACCTCTTATTGTAAAGATTTGTCATTACTTGAGCGACGTTCTTGAAAGTTCTACACTTGCGCTTTGAGCAAGGACACCTCATCTTCTGATCAGGGCTCATTTCAAATTTCTTTTGAGTAGTAGGAAACGTTACAAAATCATTAGCTCCAACCATGAATTCTTCTGTCAGATGTTCATTGGGATCCAACCTATTGTACATCCACGTCCGATTCTATGGAATTTTCGTTACGGCTACCTAAGGGAGAAAGAATAGTTATTCAAAGATAATAAGCTCCTTATGACATGGAATAAACCTATCGCATTAGAGAAGAAACCTCTTCGACACTCGATTGATTAATAGTTATTGCCTAATTCAAATGCCTCATACTTAACATAATTTTGGCAGCATTTCCCTTCGATCTCCAAGTACATGACTTGAGTGCGGTGAGATCTACCGCGATCAAGCATGCACCCAGAGAACAAAAGAAAATGCATTGAACCGAAATTTCATCAAGTATATATGACATTTGAAGAAAGAAATGACTATTATATGAGTGTCGAAGTGGTGTTTCCCCAAACTTTCCCACGTAGACAATTCATGATTCAATAAAAAATGAGTGGTACCTTCAAAAAGTACGTGTACTCATTTATATTGAATGTCAAATGGGAAACTAAGGCTTTAATATAAATTGAAATTGAAATTCAAGTGGGAAACTAAGACTTTAAGATTTTACTCTCAGTACTTCAAATTCTAGTTCAAAGGGTAAATACAATTTGAATTGTCCCATCATTTTACATAAAGTGCACAGGGACATGATAAAATTGTCAAACAAACAGATAATTAACTAAATTATAAGCACATAATCAGTCCCTATTGAGCTCCACTCTCTACTAACTAACAACACATCAAATTGGCATGCACATACATAGTTGCTAACTATCAGCACATAACCAGCATTCTGCATCTCAGACAAGATCACACTTATTGAGCTCCGCTCTCCACTAACAACCAACAAATAAATCAACAAATACATGCATTTGACTAATTTATTTGCACACAGTCAATATCCTATTGAGCTCCGCTCTCCATTAACAAACAACTGATCAATTCACATAACACATTACATATACAATGCAATCAAAAGTTAAATCAATTCAAAGTCTTCAAAAAAGGGAGAGTATTTGACCAACCTCAACTCCAAGCAAGCTATGAAAAGAGAAGGAATGCGAACTGAGAGTGAAGACATGGAAAAATACATTTAAAATACAAGTTGTTAAGATTGACCCATTTTTAACTCAAATCCAACAATGCATTGATACTTTTTTCATAACCATGACCTTACCAATTACACCTAATGAGTAAGGCAGTGTGATACCGAAGGCTACATCAAACCATCCACTTCAGTCAATTTCATGCATAAATATATCTATATAGTTCAGACATCCAAATAACAACTCGACAAGGAATCAAGAAAACGACAAGTCGAACAACATGATGATAAACCAGAAGGTTCTGTTAAGGTGAGGGTAAGCTCTTTACTTTCAACAATTTTAATCTCTGCTACGTTGGTAGTTAGCTTTTAATCTTAAGAATGCTATTGTTTTAATGACTTAGCATGAAATATGCCTCACAATCAAAAGCTCACAGATAACAACTTGTTTTGGAAAAAAAAAGAAGAAGAAATAAAAAGCAACTAGCTAGTTAGTAAGGGGCTATATTATATCAATAATGTTGTAAACAAGAGTTCTTTATGGAGAGAGAGAAAAAAGAGGGAAAATCAAGGAGCTAGACAGAAGTGAACACAATAAATTCACCAATTACTATGAATGAGTCATGCACATAATATGACCCCTATACCTCTATTTATACTAAAATTGCACGTGCTCAATGACTCTTACACCCTTCACTTTGGGTGTACCCCAAGTATTTTACATAACTTAAACCGAACTAATTTCCTTGTTATAAACTTCCAAAGTAGTTATTTGAAAGACTCAGATAGCTTCTCAGTGGATACAAACATTCAATTTTTGAGAGAATTTTCAGTGAAATATATACAAACAAGAAAGAGCATGGCATTATAAGCAGAATATAACAATTCAACCAAAACTTCACCTACCCAACTCCAGCAGCTAAGTATTCTGCTGATTTTGCAAAAGCCAAGGAATTCACAAACCCAACTTGTCATGCAAAAGGTTTAGTTAAATGCCGGTGGATTTGTCAACTACTACTAAAACTCAGCACAAATGTGAATCTAATAATGATAGATAAATTTTTCAAGTCATGACACCACCAACAACAAATCTCTCTACTTGCAGGCAGTATTATAGGAGTAGCAACAGGCACGGCCTTGCACAAGATTTCTAATTCAATGCAGATGAATGCTAATTAAGCTCAAATTAGAAAATTCAAAAATAAATGGCAATTCAATGCATATGAAAGCTACAGGCTTCAGTTGTACAGTTAACAGGATAACTAAGAATAGCTTTCAACCTTGCATACCTTTAACTGAAAGGTCTAGTCATGTGAAATACTCAAAACAATATGGAGAGCAAATCCTAACTACCACTGAGACGACATGCTGTCTCCTTAAAGAACCTAAGTACAAACTAATCTTAAGCGTGTTATAAACGTTAGCGCATTTATTAAAGAAACGAAGAGAAGCAGATAAAGAAGGAAAACGACAACGCAAACTAAAGCACGCCACATGTCAGAGTCAAGCACAACTAGTAAAAGGTAAATATTTACATGCACATGAGATTTGCCCCATCAATAGGGCTACAATAATAAATACATGCGGAGTACATCAAAAGATGACCATAAAACAAAAAAATACATCAAAAAGATAACAAAAACTTCTCAAGCTGACAACACTCACCCATCCCCACTCAAAATACATCAAAAACATCTCACATCACACTCCTAGTACAGACGCACTGGCGAGATCGCGTCATCAGCGACACTGATGCCTTGAGCTACCTTGTCCCTCACTGTAAGTGCGCCTATAAACTCGTAAAGGCACATACTCTGATGAGGAACTCGATACGACGATCCTCCATCACCGATAAGTCCTGGGATATTGCTCTGACCTCCGCCGTTGTCCGCGTAACACAAAATCTCGTCTGCTGTTGACATGAGATAACTCTGGCTGCGCCCGTATTTTCTCTTGTACTCGTGGTCTCAGCGGATTCCACATCTGTGAGAAAGGCAAGTGCTATAAAACTCGATGCGGTCCAACGATGTCTCCAAAGGGTGAAGCACAGTTCCTGAATCGTATACTGATGGGCCTGTATAACAGTCAGGAACGTGGCAGGGTCTACTTTCCATCCCCGATCATCATGGTAGATGGTCTCGATGTCTCCTAGCACCTGAGTCCTCGATGCCATCGTCACGAAGGGGTGCAGTCTCCAGTCCATCCTCTGGCTAATTGTCGTCTGCTCGGTGAAGAGCAGTAAAACATACACAGAGAGATACCGGGAGACAAGAAACTATACATCATCAAACATGGGAGAGGGGCGGTAAGATAGCATGTAAACATGTAGCATGCAGCACATATAAGACAAACAACACTCAAACAACCATCTCTCAAGTCACATATCACATCCATCTCAAAAGTTTTACTCTCAGATCAAACCTCTACGAGGGATACTAATCCATATATGCATGTCGGTCGATTTCATCATGTCCCCAATTGGACATCCTCGTTGGGACAAAGCATCACATCACATCATAATACGTCCCCAATTGGATATCCCGATTTGGGATAGGGGGTCACATCACATCCCCATTTGGACATCCCCCATTTGGACAGGTGGAACACATCTCATCACATTTCATATCGTCACCAATTGGACATCCCGCTTTAGGACAAGTGGTACACATCACTTCCCTATTTGGACACCCCCCATTGGGACAAGATAGAACATCATGCTATGATATGCAACATCCATCCATCACGAGTTGATACCGGAACCTCACACCTAAGCACTCAATCACAACCACGATGCATTGCATCCACAGGAACATCATCACGATGTCTCGTGTCCACGAGTCACAGCTCCACAGTCAGAACCATGACGGTATCAACCCGAACAACTCATCAACCTCACCACACAGTCAATATCCACCAAATTCAACAGTAAAAATAACAATCCAACAACATGTTGGGAATTCACGGGAGATAAACAAATTATAACCGGTTGGAGAAAAACAAAATACCCTTTAAAGGATCTGAACGAATGAGTATGACCATTGTTGTAGGGGTTTGCCTTTGAAGTGAAGCTTTACCACGAACACTGTGAGCACGTCAGCAACACTGGTTAATCATAAACACTGCTACGGAAAGGGTAGTAACTTGATCAACACAGCTACAGAGCAGCAGATATGATAAACATTGCGGCTGCAACCACCAAAAGGAGAGGCTCCTCTATCACCAATATTGCGAGGTAGCAATACCTCTACTCAGTCCACATGAGCAAACCACCGTCAAAGATAACGTAGTGCTATATTTATCAAGAAAGGGGAGAGGGCGCGACACACACAAGGGGAGTGACCACTAGGATTAGCAACTGCTTTGTGACTTGTGTTGGGTTGTGTGCTTAAATGATGTGCATAGCTTTATATAAGCTATCACTCACTAACCCTTTCCCTAATGGGCTCCGCTACACTATAGGCCCATTATTTAATTATTAATTAAATCACATTTAATTAATTAACGAAATTACTTCTCCGATCATTTGCTCTATCCGTATGACCCTATAAGTTCCCGTTAAGTTGGCAGTCATATTAAATCTCATTTAATATTATAAATAATGAGCAGTATCTAGAAATACATCATTGTTACCCAATTAAAGAGAATATCAGCGATATGATATAACCTTAACTGCGACCATATTTACCGTTTAGCCATGTCCCATCGTCACAATGTCTTAATTGAACACAAGGCATAAATGTGTTATCCATGTTAAGTCTAATTATATGTTTCTCAATCAAGGAGAAGACATGTAACATTTGGGCCTAATATCTCATATTGTCCCAACTTAGCATGGTCATGCATTTTAACGTTTCACACCATCGAGTGGCCATAGACATTACCCATGTTATGTGGGAGGGACGAATTCTATCTACATCACTCACATCCCTCTGCATGATTCATTGTAGACCCAATTACTGCTTTTATGATTATCTTGTTATAGATAATGTTTGATAGCATTAAAGCCTAAAACTCCTCATGTATGCATCGTAGTGACTTCAAGTCGAAGGAATACTTCACTATGGCCACCATGAGAAACGCTTATGACACTTACATAACTATTATGAAACGTTCTCATAGCGGGTCAATCTAGTATAAATATTCCACTAATATTTATACCTATGTGAAGACTTGATATCGTATATCCATGACCCATGAGATGTGGTCATCATGTCACTCACATAATAGTCTCGATGTATTATTATTGTCCTAATTAATAATAATACTTGACTATGAATACTTTAAAAATAACGTTCTATAGTTTAATGGGGTCTCACGATAAAATCATATTTGACGTTCCATTAAACGAACTGTCTATTCTAAGGACGTTTATAATGCTATATATATGATCATAACAATAACATAATAAATGAATGCCTCATATATATAAATATATAAATCCAAGTCATGATACATATATAAATCTAATAAATAGATTGGTCGCTACGGCTTACACAAACGCAACAAGCATGCCAATATACACATTATCATGTAGATAATTCATCAGGTAGTCAAGTAGGTAGTTTAGCATGCATATCAAAACAACCTCAGCATAAACATCATCTAACCTACTGCGTCACCGTAGCGGTGAAAGCCCCAAAGATACCTACACCTAGGGTTTAGGTACTTTGCCAATGGCTCAACCTCTAGTAGGGTTTAAGGTTCCCCTACACATGCATACATTTTACACTACGCTTGACTTCCTGATGATAAACGGTATATCTCCCCACCTGAAAGATTGTGCGAATGCGACCACAAACACAATCACGATCTCAACATCACCACCACCACCACACAGTCTTTCACCACCATCCCCACGAGCAGCTTCAACACAACCACCACAGCCGCAACTGCCTCCTCCAAAGCTAAAACCACCACGACCTCGAGCTTTGCCCTAATTACGAGAACGTGTAAACAACATTGTTAACCATAGGGAAACTCCAAAACTAAGAAGATTCAAGGGAAAAGCTCGAAGAACACGAAGAATGTAAAGGTCGACGTGTTAGAGATTCGAGCTTACCTTCGAGGAATCGAGAAACCAATCGGCGGAACTTGTAGTACTCAAAGCCCTGATTGCAACAGTGTAGTCGAAAACATGTTCCGATGCTCTGATCTTCCTCAAACTTAAGCTTCCCTCTCTAGGATCACCTCTCTCTCTAATTTTCTCTGGTTCTAAAAAACTCAAGATTTTTGTCCAAAGTGAAAAGAGAAAAGAAAACTTAAGTGTTGATGTCCCACTGTCCACGCTTGAGCGTGCAGAAGCAGAACGCTTGAGCGTTCCCCCACTCTGAAGTGGGCTTTCTCCATGCTTGAGCGTGGCGTGCTGATCGCCACGTCTCCTGCCACGCGTTCATGCTCACTGACACGCGTACCTCCCCCAAGCTTTGACGTGCAACTACACACGTTCGAGCATCAACGGTCAATGTTTGAGCGTTGGGTTACTCAGCATGAAAGCGTTTGATGCTGATTTGACTCATTCTTCCACGATTTTCCACTTTCTGAGCTCATTCCAAGGACAAATTGTCTCAAATTTGAACCATGGTTTCCTCAACACATAAGGAATATAATTAAGCCCTTAAACATGCTTAATTTATGTCCCCCACACTAAACAAGAAAATGGGGTGTTACATTACTACCCCCATTAAAAAGAATATCATCCTCGAAATTCGACAAACCTTTAGAACAGACTCGGGTATTGCTGTCGCATGTCCTCCTCTTTTTCCCATGTAGCGTCTCTTGTGGTTGCATCCCATATGACCTTGACTAAAGGGATTTGCTTTCCGCGGAGTTCTTTCACCCTCTGGTCCTCGATTCGTACAGGCAGCGCCTCATACTCTAATATCTCTTATCTATATTGATTCAGGCTTTATCACGTGTAATGGATCGGGATGGTATTTTCTGAGGCATTTCCATTCTCAAGCTGTCCTTATCAGATGCCCTATATTGGAGCAAATTTATTCTCATATGCTCTATGCTGGGGCAACCCCATTTCAAGTTTCATTCTCAAAGGCCCTACACTAGGGAAATTCTATTCTCAAGTTTCAATACAAGGTGCCCTACGCTGGGACACCTCCATTCTCAGGTGTCCTACACTGGGGCAACTTCATTCTTATATGCTTTACACTGGGGCAGCTCCATTCACATGTTATCTACATATACTAGGGCAACTCCATTCTCAAAGCGCTATGTTGGGGCAATTCCATTCTTAAGTGCTTCCACTAAGATTTGGTAAACAAAAACCATGATATCCAAGATTGAGTCAATCCAAACTAGGGCACCACCCTTTGACCTCCACATCACCTCTTTGCATTTTGTTGTCCTCCGAGTTGTCAAACTTCCAATACTTATAACGAAGTTGTTTAGTCAATAATTTCCTTTCCTACTTTTGAATTCATGCATGTTTATTACATGATGCTTCAGGTAAAGTAAGCAGGAGTTCAATGGTACAATTTAACCATCCGATGGTAATTTTTTAATAAACAACTCCGTTTAGAAGAATTCCGAGACAAGGAGGAGAATGACGTCCTTAATTGACAATTTAAATAAGAGCATTGATCCTCACCCTAAGGTTGGCAGAAAGGTCTTCCACTTCCAAAAGGAAAAAAAAGAAAATAAAAAAAGCAAAGAGCAAAAAAAAAAAAAAAAAAAGAAAAAGGCTCGCTAGGCTGAAAACCTGAAACGGCAGCCAAGGAAAATGTTAGAGCGACCCAATAGGTTGAAAACTTGAAAAGAGTGTCCCTACGCAAAAGATAAGCTCAAACAAAGGACAAGGAAGTCTCCTAAAGCTGACCAACTGGGGCGTTTAAGTTTTGATGGCAAAATCTTGGAATGCACCTAATACATGATTGAAGATTGGGGCAAGTCATATCTTTTGCTGATTTCGGCGGACTCCGAGATCATACGTATGAGAGACCAACACTCATCATCGTAAAGAGTATTGCCCGAATAAGTGTGAACTCCACCTATCATCTCTTTTTAAGAACATTTCAATTGAGAATCTCACATATAATTCCTCTCAGGCTTTCAAAAAGTTATGTAATGTGGTGGTCTCTTGACAAGGGACACTGTTGAAAAGGAAGAACAATCAACCAACCCTATTCATTGAGAAAATCATTCCAAAGAGGGCTCACGGCTGAAGCCCATCAAGACCAGAGATTCAAAGCATTGGCTAAGCATGCAAATTGCAGATTAAACAAGTGAGCTTGTTCTAGTTCATCCTGGAGTCTAGCTGTGATTAACGCCCCAGAGCATAAAAAAGAAAAGAGCAAATAGTGGATCGCTGAAACGAAAGAACTTTAATCAAATCACATGCCAAAGATATCTCATGAATCATGTATCACATCCATTTGCAGAATCATCATAATTGCCTTTCTGGGTCCTCGTAACCATTTTTCTGTCAAGCTTCAACGGATATCTGACTCCGCAAGCTTTTTATCTTTTCTATCAAGCTTCAGCGGATACCCGACTCCGCAAGCTTTTTTACTTTCCTGTCAAGCTTCAGCAGATACCCGACTCTGCAAGCTTTTTTATTTTTCTGTCATGCTTCAGCGGATACCTGACTTTGCAAGTTTTTTTTTTTTTTACTTTCCTATCAAGCTTCAGCGGATACCTGAATCCGCAAGCTTTTTATCTTTCTTATCAGGCTTCAGCGGATACCCGACTTCGCAATTTTTTTTAATCTTTTTTGTCAAGCTTCAGCGGATACCCGACTCCGCACACTTTTTTACTTTTCATGTCAAGCTTCAGCAGATACCCGATTCTGCAAGCTTTTTATCTTTTCTGTCAAGCTTCAGCGGATACCCGACTCCACAAGTTTTTTTCTTTTCACTTTCCTGTCAAGCTTCAGCGGATAACCGATTTTGCAAGCTTTTTATCTTTCTTGTCAAGCTTCAGCGGATATCCGACTCCGCAAGCTTTTTTACTTTTCCTGTCAAGCTTTAGCATATACCCGACTTTGCAAGATTTTTATCTTTCTGTTAAGCTTCAGCGGATACCTGACTCCGCAAGCTCTTTTACTTTCCTGTCAAGCTTCAGTGGATACCCGACTCCGCAGGCTTTTTATCTTTCTTGTCAAGCTTAAACGGATACCCCACTCCGCAAGCTTTTAATCTTTCTTGTCAAGCTTCAGCGGATACCCGACTCCGCAAGCTTTTTTTACTTTCATGTCAAGCGTCAGCGGATACCCGACTCCACAAGTTTTTTATCTGACCCGCACCTTTTATTTTCCTGTCAAAGACAAGAGTCTGACCCGCAACTTTATTTTCATGTTAATCCCGCAAACTTTGTTATAATCTTCATCAAGTGTATAATCAACAAGTTTTTTTTACTTATCCGGACAAAATTGTAGTTCATGTCTTTACTCATTACTTACAACGATAATATGCAAACTATGGTTATGCCTATTATCTAATAAGAAACAAGTAAAGACGGGCAGCTGTGAACACCCCATTTTGTCTGGACACTATTTATTTTAGTTTTTTATTTAAAAATTGAAAATCATAAAAATGAATAAAAATGGTAAAATAAAAATGAAAATGATAAAATGAAAAATAAACAAGGTTGGCTTTTGTTTTTTTTTTTTTTTAATTCTCATAACAGTTAGCAAAAGAGGGGGAGACTCTCAACAATGTAGCTGTAACTGAAGGGGGGAGATGAGTGTGAATGTTAATGGAATTTATTTCTCTCTTTAATTGATAATAATTTGTGAGTTAAGGGAAGGAATCTTTGTTGAGTTTAAAAGAAGAACATTAGCAACGCGCATGGGGGTCCGCAATTTTTTTTTCTTGGGTCTGTCCTTCTTCACCAGTTTGTCCATGTTCGTTCTTCCTCACTCTCTCCCTCCAATTCCTTACTCAATCTTCCTTACATCTAAAATACCATACCCATCACACCATCTCTCTGAACCATCATTTTTTCATTAAGAAGAGATCCACCCATATAGAGAATGTCCCTCACATCATAGTAACCCCACCACCACGTCCAAACGCAGTTGCCTCACGGAACGTCGCAGACCCGAACCACCTTCAACGACTGCTGCGTCATCTTCACGCCTCAGACCACCATCGCACAAACCAGTAGCCGCTGCACCACCACTTGCATCTTCGAACACCATTCACTACGCCAGATTATGCCTTTGGAAGCGCACCTTCAATAGCATTTTCTAGTGAAACACTGTGTTTAATGATGCGGAGAATGTGCAATAGCGTTTCTCCTAGCAAGCACTGTTAGATGAATGAGAATAGACACCACTTTATGAAGGAAGCGCTGTTAAAAGGTTGATAAGAGAATAGACAGCGCTTCCTTAAGAAAGCGCTATCTAATGTATGGGAATAGACAACGCTTTTTCAAGGAAGCGCTGTCTAAGGTCACACCAAGACAACGCTTCCTTGAGTAAGCGCTGTCTATTCTTCTTTTCCCTTGCATTAAATTTTCATAACGTATACTTCCTCTTCGCGCGCTCACACAAAACACTCAGGTACTGTTCATTCCCTCCTCCACCACCTAAGTTCAGACACCACTCATCCTCATCATTGCCACCATTCTCGAACCTTAACCTCTGCGAGAACCACCGCAAACACCATTAATTCTCAAACCACCGCGAGAACCACCTCTCATCAAGTGCATTGTTCGTGCGGCCTGCTTTCTGCCCAACTCGAGAACCACCGGGAGAACCACCTCTTCACCCAACGCGACAACCACCTTCTCTCTGGAAGCCCTCTTCTTCACTGCAAGCTCCCAGGTAACCCATCATTCCGTACAACCCCGTCTTCACTGCAAACCCTCCTCTTTCCTGTAACCCCTTCATTCCCTATATACTGTAAAATTTGAATTTTTAAAATAGATTATCTTATTAGGCTGTTGAATTCTTGTATTTACATTTTCAACTTATATATTTGAATTAAATGATAAGAATGAGGACAACACCCTTGCTCTAATTTGGTTTTGTTAGCAAATGACATTGGTACAGAACAGAGAATTGGTAATGCAGTGAAAAAAAAATGCAATGTGTAGAAAGATTTTTTGTTATGGAATGTCTAATCCATCATAGCTCACTCGTGACACATTTTCAAAACTGTCATAGGGATAGTTCTTGAGTTTTTTTAATCCATCATCTCTTACATTTGCCAAGAAGCAGACACTGTCATTTCCTTGGAGTTGATAATCATGAATTTGGCCCTTGTGGTGTTGGTTGTACTGTTGAGTAATGTGCATACACAATGACTTTTGTTTCACGTTCGAATTCAACTTTTTTTTTCCTAACCATAATGTGTATAAAATGGTTAGTATTTTTATGCTTTACAAAAGCATTGAACCTAAGACCTATGTCTCAACTTATCTCAGGTTGGATTTATGTTTCTGATGTAGTTGTGTGTTATTTCCAGTGCAAAGATTTGAAATCTTGGGCCAGTTGGGTTGCATTCCGAACTACTTGCTTGCACCTCCTAAAAAGCATCTTGTTGAAAAGGTAAGTATGGTTTGATTTGGTCTACTTTTTATACATTGCTTCTTAGTTGATAGGTTAGTGATCAATTATGAGTTCTGATATGTGTATGTGTGTGTGCTCGTGTTTGCTTGATTTCAGTTTTAGTTTCATTGTTGGTGTTTGCTCGATTGGAGCAAACTTGTTGGTGTGCTCGGTTGCCTCCTCTCTCAGGTAGCTTACTTGACTAGCTCTTGGTACTTCCTTTAAAATTTGGTATTTGATTTCGGAAGAAATAAAGAAACTAATAAAACATTGTTTCTCTCATGTACCTCTATCAATCAACTCTCTGCTGTTCAAGCAGCTCGGCTTCACTACGGTACTTGCTATTCCCCTGACTTTTTTTAATCATTTAGTTGTAACATTAGACATGTTTATTTTAGCATCGGTATACATATGCATTAACCTTAGTTTCCTGTTCAAGAACGATTTGTATATTGTTTTGGGCACAATATACAAGTTGTTCTTGAATTGTCCAAAGTGGACAGTTTGAGATTTTAACTTCGCATTCAATCCATATTATTGTATGTCTTATTTCCTTCTTAATCTAAGAATGTTATTGGTTTGTATTTTCTCTTTGTTCTCTGGGCGTATATACCTAATTTGGGTCATAATCACCTGAATTAAGTTGTGTGCTTGGAGAACCAAGGGGAAATGCTGCCAAATTTTTCTTAGAACAAGAAGTATCTAAGATATACAATAATATAATGCGAAATTTACAATCTTGGATAGGATAGGAACCCCGCCCTGTAGTATCAAGTAGACATATGCACCATGCATGCATGTCGTACTCATTGAATGTAGACATCAATCTCTCTAAACTTGTGGTAGATTGTGAAAATATGGATCGGAAGTGGATGTCTGCCAATCGTTTGTCGAAGGAATATAAGGACGGAGTGCAAGATTTTATTAGGTTTGCAGTTGGGCGTGCAAAAAACCCTAGTAGAATCGTATGTCCTTGTTTTAGTTGTTGCTATACAAGATGAGTCAGTGTAGCTGAGTTGGAAGGACATTTAGTGTGCTATGGAATTGATCAAAGTTATACCTATTGGACAAAACATGGTGAGAGGAGAGGTGAATCTAGTGATATGGGTAATAGTGGGAGATATGTGTCAGATGATACGGGTACAAATACATTTGAGGGCGACCGTTTTGAGGAGATGACACACGCGGTTGAAGAAGATATCCGTGATTGTCCTCAGATGTTTAAGAAGTTGATAAGTGATTCTGAGAAACCGTTGTATGAGGGTTGTACTAACTTCACAAGATTGTCAGCGATGCTAAAGTTGTATAACTTGAAATCGGGCAATGGATGGACTGACAAGAGCTTTACGGACTTACTCACACTATTGAAAGATATGTTGCCGGAGTATAATGTGCTTCCTAATTTTATATATGAGACTAAACAAATGTCACGATCTATTGGCATGAGCTATGAGAGGATACACGCTTGTCCTAACGATTGCATTTTATTTCGGAATGACTATGCAAAGTTAAAGACGTGTCCTAAGTGTAATGCCTCAAGGTATAAGAAGAAAGAATCGGCTCTAGAGAAGGTCTTGTGGTATTTTCCCATAATTCCCAGATTTAGGCGCATGTATCGTAGTTCAGAAGATTCAAAAAACTTGACATGGCATGAGGATGAAAGGATTAAAGATGGCAAGTTGCGTCACCCGATAGATTCTCCTCAATGGAAAAGAATTGATCATGATTATCCTGATTTTGGGCAAGAACCAAGAAACCTACGACTTGCATTGTCTACTGACGGATTTAACCCGCATGGTGCTCAAAGTAGCTCTCACAGTACATGGCCTGTGATTTTGGTGATTTATAACCTACCTCTATGCTATGCATGAAGCGCAAATATATGATGTTGTCTTTGTCAATCTCTAGGCCCAAACAGCCAGGAAATGATATCGATATATACTTGGCTCCTTTAATTGAAGACTTGAAGCAAATGTGGGAGACAGTTGTAGATGTGCATGATGGGTATAAAGAAGAAAGTTTCACCTTGAAATGTATGATCTTAGGCACAATTAATGATTTTCCGGCATACGGTAATCTGTCAGGATATAGTACCAAAGGTCAGTGTGCATGCCCTATATGTGAAGATGGTACGGATTGGATGCGGTTGGAACATGGTAAGAAGAATGTCTTCCTTGGGCATCGTAGATTTTTGCATTCGAGTCATCATTATAGATTTTGGAGAAAAGCATTCAATGGAAATACAGAAGAACGTAGAGCTCCTTTGCCGTTGACGGGTGTGCAACTATTTGAAAAGGTAGAAGATTTGAATATTGAATTCGGGAAACCTTTTGCGGGAGAGCTTGTTACACGAGGGTGGAAGAAAAGGTCTATTTTCTTTTAGCTCCCTTATTGGAATTCATTATACGTAAGACATTTCATTGATGTGATGCATGTTGAAAAAATATATTTGACAGTGTGATTGGTACCTTACTCAATGTGCCAGGGAAAACTAAAGATGGCATCAATGCAAGGCTGGACTTGGTTAGTATGGGATTGAGATGAGAATTGGGACCGGTAAAGAAGTGGAAACGTGCATATTTACCTCCGGCCGCTTATACTCTATCTAGAAAAGAGAAAATTGTTTTGTGTAAGTTTCTTCATGGAGTTAAGGTTCCAGAGGGATACTCTTCAAACATTTGGAACATCGCATCAATGAAAGATCTCAAGTTGAAGGGTCTAAAGTCCCATGATTGCCATGTTATCATGGAGAATTTGCTACCCATCGGTATGCGATCCATTTTGCCCAAGAAAGTGCGGGAGACCTTAACTAAACATTGTTTCTTCTTCAAGGCAATTTGCAGCAGAGTGATTGACCCTGGAAAGTTGCCAGCATTGCAAAAAGAAATTGTTGTGACTCTGTGTGAGCTTGAGATGTATTTCCCACCTTCATTCTTTGACATAATGGTTCATCTAACTGTTCATCTGGTTAGAGAGACACAATTGTGTGGGCCAGCTTATATGAGATGGATGTATCCGTTTGAGCGTTACATGAAAATATTAAAAGGGTATGTGAAAAACCAATCTCGACCAGAGGGTTGTATTGTTGAACGGTACATAGTCGAAGAATCGGCTGAATTCTGTACCGAATATCTATCCAATATTGAATATTCCGTAGGGCTGCCAATGTCTCGTCACAGAGAAAGAACCATAGGGCAAGGGATTACTGGAACTGAAATATTGACTATACCAATGACAGAATGAGAGCAAGCACATTTATTTGTTCTTCACAATGCCGATGAGGTTGAGCCATTTGTTGTAAAACACGAGGACCTACTTAAGAGTTCTTATCCAAATAAGACTCAAACTTGGTTAACAAGAGAACACAATCGTTGTTTTATAACGTGGCTTAAGGATCATATTTCTGCAAAGTTGACTATAAATCCTACTTCAGCTTCGAAGAGATTAAGATGGTTAGCGAAGGGTCCAATTGTGCATGTTTTCTCTTACACCGGTTATCTGATGAATGGATACACATTCTATACAAAAGAACAAGATGATCGGAGTACAATGCAAAATAGTGGGGTGACTCTTGTAGCTCAATCTATGCATTTCTCAAGTGCCAAAGACAGAAATTCTATATACGCAAACATGTCATACTTCGGGGTCATTGAACGCATATGGGAGTTGGATTACACTATGTTTCGGGTGCCAGTGTTCCATTGTAAGTGGGTTGACAATAATAACGGTGTACAAATGGATGAATTGGGGTTCATGCTGGTGGATTTCAATAAAGTGGGGTATAAAGATGAACCTTTTATTTTAGCATCGCAAGCTCATCAAGTGTTCTATGTCACCGATCCAGCTAATACAAATTGGTCCATTGTTCTATTGTCTAACAAAATGATTCTTAATGAGATTAATGATCAAACACATGAAGATGTTGATATTGAGGATGATCCTTTCTCCGGGACATCACAATCACTCGAGGCTAATCCAACTATAGAGGATGATATGTATATTAGAAATGATTATGATAAGGGGCTTTGGGTCAATCCATTATTTCGTACCAAAAAGAGAGATGCAAATCTCAATCCAACAAGGAAAATAAAAAGATAGACTTAAACATGTATGTAGTCATTATATTTTTTTAATTTCTTGATCAATTAAATTTTCATTCATCGATTTCTGTAAATAAACTTGTATGATTGTGAATTGACGTTTTTACTTGTGTGTCTAATTTTGTTACAGGTAAATGGCATCTCCTAGCCATGATAGAGGGGCCGAGCCCAAGAAAAATATGAGGTGTCGTGGACTGACTTTTAAGAAGAATATCGTCCGTCATAGGAGTAGAGGAGTGAGACTTGAGGTAATATATTACTAACTCAACAGCAGTTGATGGTTTGATTCTATAGTTTGTTATCTTTAATTTATACATTTCATCAAATATTTTTGGTTACTTGGAATGTAAAGGGTCAGCCAATTGGTACAAATAATAAGCAGTTGGTTAATTACATTGGGGCCATAGTGTGGCAGATGGTCCCAATTACCTGCGGCAATTGGAAGTCAAGAGATTTGGACGGTCTGAAAGATGACATCTGGCGTGATATACAGGTAAATTAATTAGCATTAGTTAATTATGTAAACATATTTATATTGTGACATTTTTTTATTATCTTTGCAGGCCAGTTTTAATGTTGATGAGACCCGGCGAGACATGATACTTAAGGAAGCCGAAAAATTACACTGCAACTTCAGAAGTAAGTTAACGACAAAGTGGCTGAGAGATGATGGTGGGAATGTCAGACAAGAGCCTCCACCCAAATATGCTGAGATTATACGACCGGAGGATTGGAGAGCCTTTGTCATAAAACGGACTGAAGATGAAGATTTTTTGGTATGTACTTACTTTTGTGTATACTATGCATTGCTACTTATTTAGGTCAGTGTGCATTAATACTTACTTCTGTGTCTATGTAGAAAATAAGCAGTGAAAATCGGGAGAGAGCGTCATCTCCTCCCTACCCTTACCATAAAGGGAATGTAGGGTATGCCGGCATTGAGGAAAAAAAGGTATGTACAATAAGTCATTTTATTTAACGCATTTTTTGGTTTATTTCTTAGCATTGATAGATTTCAATTTGTTTGTTCAAATGTACAGTTGGGGGAGGCGGGACGAGACCCAGAAACCGAAAGCATTGAACGACATATTTTGTGGCCAGAAGCCCGTATGAATGAGCAGGGTGTGATTGTAAATCCCAACTCTAGGCAAGTGGCTGAAAGAATTGTAAGTATATGTTCTCATATTAACATTTACATTTGTAATCCTTTTTTGATATTTGTGAATAATGTGAAACATCTTTGTGAATAATATTTGTGTCTCAGGATACCATATCACAGTCTGTATCACAGGGGGAGATAATAGGTTGTGTTGGTCGCCATGACATCCTTGCCAGAGCCATACCCGCTAAAGAGTATCCTGGCCGCTATAAGGGCGTGGGATTTGGTCCCTCACAGAAAACTATCGTAGGAGCACAACAGCGCGCCAAACAAGCAGATGTTGCTGAAGTGGTGGAGTTGAGGAGGGAAGTAGCTAATCTGGCGCAACAAGTTCAAGCGTTGCAAAGCTGCATACAGAACAAGACAACGGTGGAGGGATGTGAGCATGAGCTTGAGCATGAGCCTGAGCCTGATTTACCTACTCCACGTAGTGTCAGAGATAGTTGCACTCGTATGCCTCCTGAGGTAATAACTGTTATGTTGTTTTCTTTACTTGTACGTATTGCATTGACAGTTCACATATTAATATTTTGTTTATCACTGGTTTAGGGCAACAACCCATGCAACCTATATTTGTCAAGCCCAACTCATCGCATTGTAGCTAGGGGGATGGTCTATAACGAACCGGATGTGACACTGCATAACCGACCATTGCCTCCTAGTCATGTGAAAGTTGCAGTTGAGTTTGGTGTTGAGGGTGATGCACCATTGCCTGTACCACTTGAGGAGGCAGATGTCATGACAGTGGACCAGGCAATAGGTACCTATGTGGCATGGCCAATCAGCCTCATAGGTGTATGTGACAAGGTATATGTCAATAAATAGGATTCATTATCATATATATGTTTGTTAAATTAGGTGGTCACTAACTTATTAATGTATTGCAATGTTTTTTATATAGGCACCCCAAAAATCCAAATCTAAATCCAAGGGCAAGGGCAAAGGGTCGGAGAATACAGCTGGCATGAAAGTGACAAAACCTCGGCCTTCCCCTATTGTAGCTGGCAAGGAGCAAACAAAGGGGTCAATTACATCCCCAGTAAAAAATGGGAATAAATCTCAACCCTCTCGAGCTCTTGTAGCACACGGTACAGATTTCATAGTCTACCTTAGAGTCCATGTGCTAACAATATTGGGGAATGATCAAGTCAATATTCATATGGAGGAAGACATTCTGGGTTATGAGCACACATTAATGCTCGGTGGTTATACGGAAATCAAAGAAATCCTTAATCATGAATGGCTGGGGTTCTCTGTTATTAGTGTATATCTCAGGGGTATTACATCAAAATTTAAAGGTTATATCTCGTCTAAAATTTTGCTTTGTTATTAATCTATTAATTTATATACATGTTTTAATTTTAGATACTTGTACCATATGTTCCTGGTACCAAAACAAAGGACTCAGAGGTTCAAATTTCTATGCCCTTTACGAACAGCTATGCAATACGGATCTGGGCATCAACAATATATAGCTGATCGCTTGTCATTAGAAAATCCAGATTATGAGACCTTGTTTTTGTCACCGTGCAACGTAGGGTGAGTTATTAAATCATATAGTATATCACATAGTTAGCGATATTGTTTTCTTTTGTGAAATGTGATGATTGCTAACTAGAATAAACCTTTTTGTAGGCAACATTGGGTATTGTTAGCGATCAATCCCAAAGAAGACATAGTGTACTATTTAGACCCCTTACATACTGACTATAACATTCGCCAAAAAATGAAGGATATCTACAATCAGTAAGTATATATGCATTTATTTTTATCTTCATATATATATATATAAATAGTGATCATGATTATGTAACTTAATGAAGTTGTTTGATTTTGAAATCAGGGCTTTGCTAATTCATCGTGCCTGCAGTGGAAGAGCCAAGTCGAGATATTCTAAGTCGTCCAAGACTAAATGGATATCTATAGAGGTATTTACAAAAACCCATATGCAATTATTTAGGTTAAAAATTAACTTGAAACTTTTAATTTATTATTTTCAGTTTTATAGTGCCCCCGCCAACCGAATAGCGACGATTGTGGCTACTATGTCCTGAAGTTTATCAAGGATATCGTCGTTCAAAACCAAACGCAAATCCCAACGACGTTATGTAATTTTAGCTCTAGTTTAATAATTAAATTACACACATTTTATCATTAATTGAATGTACTTTAATTCTAATTGATTTAATTTTCATTTTGCAGTACTTTCCTGAGTGTAAATGTGACACATATTATGATGATCAACTTATTGAACTCAGGGAAGAGTGGTGTCGCTATGTTGTTACGAATTTTATCCAAAAATAAAGGTAGAGTACACATATACTATGATGTTATAAGTTAGAGTAGTGCCTCTCCTATTAGGTTTGTGTGCATTGTGCAAGTGATTGTGTGTGTGTATATCTAATTTGTTGATGTGTTGTAAATTTAAGTTGTGTGTATCTTGTGTGCAGGGGCAGCAACAAGCTTGGATATATATGAAGTGCACCTACATGCAGCTAGCTAGTATTAAGTAGTGAAGCTATAGTATGTAGTGTAAAGTGTTGTTGTACATAGTGTATAAGTGTTGTTAGTGAACCTCTGTTAGTACTGTTAGTGTAGTACAAATTTTAAGAGCAGACTTCTTTTTGTATATGCAACTAAGTTAACCTTACTTTTGTATACTGTGTTAGTAATTAATTAGGTATAGAAATTATACTTGAATGGTTATTTTAGCATATATGTACTGGTTTTGATGAGAAATTGCAGTTGGTATGTATTGGTTTTGCTGAGTGCAGGGGGATGGATAATTGAAAAAAGAATGTAAAATTTAAAAAAAAGATAAAGGTATAGACAGCGCTTCCTTAAGGAAGCGCTGTCTAAAATACACAAAACACAGCGCTTCCTCCAGGAAGCGTTGTCTAAAAGATAATTACACAACGCTTCCTTGAGGAAGCGCTGTGTTTGTGTATGGTATATAGACAGCGCTTCATTGAGGAAGCGTTGTCTTAGTCACAACAAAGACAACGCTTCCTCAAGGAAGCGCTGTCTAATTATCTTTTAGACAGCGTTTCAGAATCGCTGCCTTTTCCTTCCAACCTACCACAGCAGTTACATGAATAGCGCTTGTAAGCGCTGTTGTAGGCAAAAAATAAACGTTGTCTAATCCCTTTTTTGTTGTAGTGGTTGTTGCAGACGTGCCATCTTTGTTCGGCCACCTCGTCAACCTCCGTCTAGCGAAGCGCAGTCGCTCCTGCACTGCCAAGCACCACTGCACCAAGCCAAGTGCAACCGCTCCTACATAGTCCAGCCACCGTCGCACGAGGCGCCGTTCTCCAACTTTGCCCGGATCCACACTAGTAAGCCACTTGTCTTCCTCCTTCTCTTGGTGCGTTGCAGATGCAGACTTACAATAAAGGTTGTGCCCCTCAAATTTTGTTATTCTCTTGTTCTTTTTATTGTTGTTGGGTTTCTGGGTTATTGGTGTCTAATTAGAGTAATTTGTTTAAGCAAATTCTATGGTATCCATAAAAATCTGAGGGTACCGGTACCTTTGGACAAAGGGAAATTATGAGCCTATTAGAAGGAATCGATAAAAAAATATAAAGAATTAGAGAAAGTATTAGAAGAAGATAATAAATACCAAACAAAGAAAGATTTAAAGGATTTATTAGAAAATCATACTAAAAAACTAAGCTCTGAATCTTCTCAAATATTGTCCCCAAAACCGACATGGAAGGGTTAAAAACCGACTACATGGAAACAATAAAAAGGTCAAATGACCTAGAAGAAATTCAGCAACTCCTCGAAGAATTAAAAATAATCGAAGAGGAACATAATCAAATACAAGATGCCAAACCAATTAATCCTTTAAACGAAACTGAAGAAGTAGTATTAAACTATAGTTCTTCATCAGATGAAACAGACTTTAACGAAATACGAATGCACCATGGAGAAACAGGTAGTAGCGTAATACCAAAAAGAAAAAGAAAAGAAGTATTTGAAATTTGGGAACATATGGAAAAAGAAACAATGCATAATAAAGGATATGTTAAAAAGAATAATAATAAATGGCCACGAGTTCAAGAAGAATTTAAACCCAGATATGAAAGAACAATAGGAAGTACTTTAAATCTTGACTGTGTAAAAAACAAAGACGATGTACTGTTACAATGGACAAATGAAATAACTCTTTTAATCGCTACTGATGACAAATTTAATGACTTACACATGTTGTCAATAAAAAATTATATTCTTTATAAAACAATAGGAAATGTATGAAGTTATTTAGACAGTATAACAGAAGAACAGTGGCAACAGTACTCAGCCTTAACAACAACAAATCAAGATTTTGCAAGACTTATAATGAGTCTCATATATCAAGAATTTATAGGATATGCTAGTATAGAACATAGCTTAGAAGTAATGAAACATTTACACGAAAAGTCTAAGACGCATTTAAATCAAATGCAGCTATGCCATATGTGTGAAAATAAAAACACAAAGAAAATATATTTTCGGAAACGACAAACACCTAAAAAGTATTGTCCCCAAGGAAAAAAGAAATGTAGATGTTGACTATGCAGTGAAGAAGGACATTATGCCAATAAATGTCCAAAGAAAAACGAAAAAGAATTTAAAGAAAAAGCTACGCTAATAAAACAAGTTTATAAAATATATAACCTTGAACCATTAGAGGAAGAGATAAGCAACACTGATGATAGTATTTATGAATATTCTGAACATGATGAATTATCTTCAAAAGAAACAGAATCCGTATAGCACCTATATTAAAATTACAATTGAAAAAGGAAATAAAAAAACCGAAGCTAATATAGATACTGGAGCAAGTATTTGTTTAGCAACAAAGGCCTTGTTTGACAAATGGGAATACTTAGAAAAACCTTTAAAAATACAAATAGCTGATGAATCAATTCACCCTTTATCTTGGGTAATTAAAAGAATAACTTTATTATACAAAATAAACGATTCCTTGTCCCAACAATCTATCAGCAAGAAACCGGAATCGATGTCATTCTCGGAAATAACTTCTTACGTCTTTATGCCCCATTTAGTCAATATTTGGAATATATTACCTTACGAACCCCTATATACGCAATCTCCAATCCCGTGAGATACTTCCCATTCCAATTCTCCATTCCTCTCCGTGCACCTACTCATCAAAACCATCAGAGTTTAGCAAGCTGAACCGTGGTGACATATTTACTATCCTTTGTCAAAAAATTCGCTATGCTTTAATTAATTTAGAAACAAATAGAAGAATTCTGGCTCATATTGAAGATCTATTAGAGAAAATATGTAGTGAACACCCACTAGATCCAAACATAAATAATAAAAACACCGAGCTAATCACATTAAAAATAAAATATCCTACTAAAGAAGTAAAATGTAAACCTACTAAAGAAGTAAAATGTAAACCTATGATTTACACTAAACAAGATAGAGATGAATTTGCAGAAGATATTAAGCAAATGATTGCAAAAGGATTAATCAGGCCATCCAAAAGCAAGCACTCAGCTCCAGCTTTTTATGTAGAAAACCATAGTGAAATAAAGCGTGGCAAACGAAGAATGGTAATAAATTATAAATTGATAAACGAAGCAATGGAAGGGGATGCATATTTTCTGCCTAAGAAGGATTTAATTATTGAACAAATTAGAAATATGCATTGGTTTAGTACTTTTGACTGTAAATCAGGCTTTTATCAGTTGAAATTAGCAGAAGAATCAAAGGCATTAACAGCTTTCAGTTGTCCTCAGGGTCAATATGAATGGAATGTACTCTCCATGGGAATGAAGCAATCCCCAGGAATCTTTCAAAGACACATGGATTCAATCCTCAAAGAATATAAAGATTTTTGCCTTATTTATATCGATGATGTATTAGTCTTTACTAATAAAACCTTAGAAGACCATTGCAGTAAAGTTAATCTAATTCTTAATAAATGTTTAAAACATGGAGTAGTCCTAAGTAAGAAAAAAGTTATTTTAGCACAAAATAAAATTAATTATTTAGGATTAGAAATTGAAAAAGGCAAAATCATAATGCAAAAACATGTTTTAGAAAAACTTTGTACTTTTCCAACCAAATTAAAAGATAAAAAGGATTTACAAAGATTCCTTGGATTACTAACATATATTTCCAATGAAGGATTTTTAAAAGATCTTGCAGCAAAAAGGAAAATCCTCCAACAAAAGCTCAAAAAGGATGCCCTCTGGTCATTGACAGAAGAGGATGAAGCAATTATTATTGAGTTAAAAAACTTATGTCAACATCTTCCGGAATTATATCATCCGTCAGACGATGACTTAATTATTATTGAAACAGATGCCTCAAATGACTACTGGGGGGTGTTATGAAAGCAAAGCCCCTTGGAAAAAAGAAGGAATTACTATGTCGATACATGTCTGGAAACCTTTTCAGACAGTGAAATTAATTATCCTACTCATGAAAAAGAAACCCTTGCACTTATTCGAATGTTGGAAAAACATCAAATTTATGTGCTTGATAAAGAATTTATTGTTAGAACCGATTCTACTTACGTTGCAGGTTTTAAAAATATTAATCATAAAGGCACCTATAAGCAAGGAAGATTGATTCGATGGCAAATGAAATTATCTGAATACAATTACTCAATATCTCATATTAAAGGAGAAAAGAATGTCCTTGCAGATATTCTATCCAGAGAATAGAGCGTGGAACCACGGAAATGCTAAGAAGACAAAGAGAACTTAAGAAGGCACTCAGAGATCAAAAGCTGAAAGAATTAGACTTAATTGAAGCAGACATCAAAGTCCGGGACTTACAATTAGAAACTGAAAATTTCTTAGAAAGAACAATTCCATAAAAAATGGTACGCCATTTTTAATGGACCATTTCCCGGAATCTACGACGAATGGCACAAAATAGCCCCCCATTGTCAGAAAGTTCCAGGAGTTATTCATAAATCCTATGCAACAAAGGAAGAAGCAGAAAAAGCTCTAAAGGATTTTCAGATTGCCAAAGGTAAAGAAATTTACCTTGGACCGAGAACCTTTGCAGAAACCACTACTCTAAACCCAGAACCAAGAAAGGCTCTAAAGGTTCTAGGAAGAATTCCTTCTTCCCTAGACAATTTTCCAATAATAACGCGAAAAGAACATGAACTTCAAGTCCAATTTTCAAAGGAAAACTTTTATGAACACCTCAAAAGATTAATCCATTGGACAGAAAAAGAAAAAAGCAACTGTGTATACATGGTTGATCGGAAATTATTTGCTACCAAGGCAGTACTTACACCGGGAGCCCCATCAATTTTAGCATTCAATTTGTTCCAATTCGGACTAATTGAATGTCTTTACTTAAGTCCCAATCTTGAAGAAATTAACTTGTTTCCCTACTACTTCGAAGAAGCAGTCCAAATGTTTCGAAAGAATATTACTGGAGAAAGATCTATTTTCTTAAAATTTTACACAGCTTATCCAGACTTCACCACCAAGCAACCAGCCAAGCACTTAGTTTTTATTGGTATTAGCAATAATAACTTTCCTTTAATGGATGAACCTACTGGAGTAGACTATGATGAAGATCAAATCATTAACTTTATAGCGCACCAATTAGCCAGCATATACTCCCAATGTCAAACCATTGGAAATGAATCATTTATTAAAACTATGTACAAAGGACCAAATACTTTGCTTCTAAGCAAGGCAAGCGGAAAGCCTATCAAAGAAAAAGACTTAGCTTTACTAACAAACTTCGAGATGCCCTTCTATACATTTGAGGGACCCTCTATGAATTATTGCCCAGCTGTCCTCCATAAACTATGTTCAATAATTAAAGAAAACGGCAATCATGCATGTGAGAGATGCATAAAGCAAGCCACATCAGAAGCCACTACTAGCTGTCAGCCATAAGGGAAAGATTCCGAAGACAAAGCAATAATTGAAGAATGATGTAAGCAATGACGACAGCATGTAAATTATTAGTTTTCTGATGTAAGCACTTATGTGGTATAGGGTCAATAATGTAAATAGCCAATAATCCCTTAGCTTATAAATAAGCCCTCTTATGCTGAGGCAAAGCAGAGTGAATCAAGTTGGAGAGAACTCTCACCCGAGCTTCCCCGAGTTAAGGAAAGTTGTTAGTCTCCTCTTAGAGGATACTAGGTATCTGAGAATACCACCCCTATAACCACTTCCATCAAATAAATTACTCTTTTACTTATCTTCTTTCACTTTTGTTTACTTTGCACCGTTCAATCATCTATACCCAGAATCAATCATGTACTCATTCAGAAGCAATAAAGGCGAAGTAGATCCATCAAGTACGCAAGAAGCGCAGAAGCAGCAGTGGACCAGGAAAGCTATAGCCAGTTAAACCCAATCAGGTACGACAAACTAGTTTAAGGCATTATGAATTCTGAACCTGAGATAATTGAAAATAATGATGATGTAGAACACATTCAAATTACTGAAGAAGATGGAAATTATCAAGGAAGTATTCTGATTAACCCTCGTTTATTTCAAAAAATACAAAAAGAAGAATTAGATCTTTCTAAAACTGCAAATATGAAAGGAAAAGAAAGATTGGGAGGAATAACGAAAAGGTTTATTCAAAAGGAAAATATTATTTACTATGGTAAAATAATTACAGAAATCCCCATAGATATAACTGAAGCTCAAGGCCTCACAAATATACAATTATTAAATTGAAAAAAGATTTCAGAACTAAGACAAAATTTAAAAATAGAAGCTCATAGAAGAAAAATAGGATATATTCACACAGCAGCAGTCCAGATCCTAATTAAAGCAACCTTCCAAGAAGGAATAGATTCCCCAATAGAGTTAATTTTGAAGGATGAAAGAATAACTGATGTACGAGATAAAATATTAGGAGTTATAGAAGGAAACTTAGCTTATGTAAAACTAAAATTTGAAATTCATCCTAATATAGGCATTCCCCTAAATACACAAAGACTAGACCAATCATTAACGCTAGAACATAAATTCTTAAGGAAAAACTTAATGAGACCAGGAGATAAAATATTTTCAGTAACATACAGTGTAAATTACGCCTTAACAAATTCTCATCACAATATTACTTTTAGAAATAATGATAGAATAGACGTCCCTCAATTATTTGAAGATATTGGAAAAATTTATTATCCACGAAGAAATGAGATAACAGAATTAGGAACCATTGAAGAAGACTAAAAACTTCGACCCTTAATAAGCGTTCTCACAGTGTGATCTGTGGCGAAGCATTGGCTCTTGGCTTATGGGGGCTCCCGGCTAGTCACCGGAGAGTTTGCAATTCCGAGAGGACTGTTAGTAAAATGGTTTCTAAGGGACCTTTTTGGGGCCACGAGCGTTGGGCGCTCTCTGACCTGACTGGTATCAGAGCTAGATAATGAAAACTGCGAGTTACATAAAGATAACAATAAATAATTTAAGAAATTATTGCAAAACTTTAAAAGAATTAGATGAAGAAAATCCTAATCCTATAATTAAAGATCAAATAAGATGAGTTGAAACGCGTATTCAGATTTTTAAACAACGATTAGAAACAATAATAGCATGAGAACCTACCTCACTTTAAAACAATGGTTACAAACTAATCGTAAAAAGATAATCTCTTGGCAAGAAAATGAACCAATAACTTTGCGGGACCATTGGCTCAAAGAAAGTATGCTAAATCATCACTTAAAATTAGAAAAATGGATCAAAAAGAGACTTGAAAGATTAATAGCATGAAGACAATTACTATGTTTAAACAATGGATAAAATCAATTAGAAAGGAAATTGAATATTGGAAACAACAAGAAGCTGGAGATTTTATTGATGATTGTATAATAGAAGGTATAATAGATTATAAATTAAAAAAGCTAAAAAGGATTAAAAATGAGTTAGAAAACTTTGCAGCATGAATCAAATCCAAACAAAAGAAAGGATACAAGTAATAAAATTTCAACTCAAAGATGAATATGCATATCTGTCTACCTTGCTAAAAACTAAGGAAGAGGAATACTTAGATGAACAAGTTAGAAAATTAATTGAAAGAGGTATACTTTGGAGGGAAAATAAATTAATCCTATTAGAAAATCAATTACAAAAATGATAGCATATATAGAAGAGCTAAGACTACATATGGCAGGAAAAATAATAACACTCATAGAAGGATTCGACGTTATCCTTATGTACGAAGATAGAGAAGCCATGAATTATCTTAGAAAAAGATAAAACATTTTGAAGGAATAATATTACATGAGGAAAATGTAGTCCTTAAAGAAATAGAACAAGCAATTCTTACTAAAGTAAAAATAAGATTAGCCTGTATTTCTCGATATAAAAGACAAGATGGTAAAATATTTGGAACCATTAACACCTTTGAATATTTTCACCCAATTCCAAAATAACAAAACAATTAACACATTGATACCCAATCACAGGGTACCAAAACCCTTGCAATTACAGGGGTACCGCAGTAGTCCCCATTTGTTTATTGGTCTTGACCCAAACAGAGTATATGTGTGTGTAATGAGTATCTTAATTCTTCGATTACTCTATAATTCATTTCCTGCTTGCTTCAATTTATTATTGATTATGCAAAATTGATTTAAGACTAAATATTTTTGTAATAATAAAAAACAACTAACGTAGAGTAAGTTTCCCCTAGATATAATAATCAATTATTTTCCTAATTAAATAATCACTATATTTAAATATATTTTTATTAACAAAGTAAAAAAGGTTAATTGAGATGCGATATCTTGTTAATCCCTGATTTTAGGACACCTGAATTATGATAACTTGGTGATTTTAAGCCCTTAAATATAAAAAAAAAAAGAAAACTAAAATTAATCCCTTTTAAAATAAAAGAGTTAGCTGAGGTGTGACATCTTCTTAACCCCTAGTTTTGGGACACCTGAGTTGCGATAACTTGGTGATCTTAAGCCTTTAACAATAAAAAAAACTAAAATTAATCTCTTTTAAAATAAAAGGGATAGCTGAGATGTGACATTTTATTAAACTCTGATTTTAGGACACCCGAGTTGGACAACTTGGTGATCCTAAGCCTTTAAATATAAAAAACTAAAATTAATCTCGTTTAAAATAAAAGGGCTAGCTAAGATGTGATATCTTGTTAACCCCTAGTTTTAGGATGCCTGAGTTGTGACAACTTGGTGATCTTGAAATTTCTTAATCAGTTTATTTCAAAAAAATATTTTAAATCAACCAAACCCACAAACATGTTTTTTTAAAGAACTACGTAGTTTTGATTTCCTCATCACACCTGAGGATACGTAGGAGCAGGGACTATCCCTGTCAAGTCCAAAAATAAATTTTAATAAAAGAGGTAATTTTGAGATTTTTAATCAAATTTTTAATAAAAAGGGTAAAATAAATATTTTAAAAGATAACATAAAATTTTGTACAAATAACTATAGGTAACCATTTTTTAAATGGATGTTGTGGGGTGCTAATACCTTCCCTACGTATAATCGACTCCCGAACTCTAAATCTGGTTTCAAAGGCCATTTTTTTTAAAAGGGTTTTTCGAATGTTTTCCCTAATAAATAAACGATGGCGGCGACTCCATTTTTGTAATCAATTAATTTTGGTTCGCTGCTCCCGTTGCGATGAGGTTGCGACACTGCCAATTCCAATTCTTGGAGTAACTCTCATAAAGACATGATCGTCTTCCTAGAAGTCCAAGGGTCTCCTCCTCTTGCCATTGTAGCTCTTTTGCTGATCCCATGCTACCTTAATCTTTTTCTGAATCTTTTGTACTGGTTTCGTTGTCTGTTGCACTACCTCTGGTCCCAACAACCTATTCTCTCTGGTTTCGTACCAATAGAGCGGTGTCCTACACTTTCTTCCATACAGTGTCTCTTATGGCACCATGCCAATGCTCGAGTGGAAACAATTGTTGTACGTAAACATAATCAGTGGAAGGAAATCGTCCCAACTTCCTGTGTTCTCCAAAACACATGGTCTTAACAGATCCTCCTAAGATTGAATTGTCCTTTCAGACTGACCATCCGTCTTTGGATGATAAGTTGAACTAATCCTGAGTCTAGTTACCAAGGCACTGTTCAAGCTCTGCCAAAACCCATAATTAAATCTCAGATTCGGTCCGAAATTATACTTGAACGTACTCTGTGCAATCTTACCACTTCCTTGATGTATATCTGGGTCAACCTCTCCAGAGAATAGCTCTGGTTGATATGCAGGAAATGAGCACATTTCTTAAGCCTGTCTATGATCACCCAGACTGCATCACACCTCTTTTGCGTCCCTGGTAGTCCGGAAACGAAGTCCATTGCAACACTATCCCATTTACATTCTGGGATGTCCAGTGATTGCAATAGCCCTGCTGGCTTATGGTGTTTAATCTTGGCCTTTTGACAAACTAAACAGGATTGGACATACTCTGCTACCTCCTTCTTCATCCTTAGCCACCAAAACATCCTCTTCAGGACTTGGTACATCTTTGTAGCCCCTGGATGAAAACTTAACTTACTCTTAT
The DNA here is from genome assembly GCA_039655645.1 of Ammopiptanthus mongolicus. Taxonomy (NCBI): domain Eukaryota; kingdom Viridiplantae; phylum Streptophyta; class Magnoliopsida; order Fabales; family Fabaceae; genus Ammopiptanthus; species Ammopiptanthus mongolicus. The sequence continues at coordinate 75,959,374 of CM077346.1, read as the reverse complement.
GTGCCTCTTCCAAGATCATTTTCCTAACTTCGTTATCCTTTCGCACACATATCCTATTTCCGAACCTTAGGATTCCATGAGCACCTCTCTTAAAATTTGAGGTCCTACCTTCTTCCACCATCTGGTTCATTTCTTGTAGGTACTGATCCTCTCCTTGCTTCTCCTATATAAAGTTCAGGAAATCACTGGTGATAGTTACCATCCCCAAACTCATCTTGTCCTTAGACCCTTCCACGTCTAAGTTTAGATCTCGAAACTGTTCCAGCTACTCCAATTCCTTCACCATCATAGCAGACAAATGCAAGGACTTCTGACTCAATGCATCATGCTACTACGTTAGCTTTCCCTGGATGGTACTGTAGGTCGAATTCAAAATCCTTTATGAATTTCATCCATCTCCTCTGCCTCATATTCAACTCCTTTTGGCCGAACAGATACCTTAGACTTTTATGGTCGCTAAACACGCTGAATTTAGCACCATAGATATAGTGCCTCCATATCTTCAATGCAAACACTATCGTCAATTGTGTCAGAGGTAACGCAATCTTTGAGAATCCCTCGATAAACCTCCTGTAGTATCCTGCTAGCCCAAGAAAACTCTTGTTCTCTCTCATCGTCTTAGGGCTCTCCCACTTAACCATAGCTTCAACCTTTGCAGGATCTACTGCTATGCCAACCTTGTTGATCACACGTCCAAGGAATTGTACCTCTTCCAACCAGAACTCACACTTAGACAGCTTGGCATAGAGCTGTCTGTTCTTAAGAACTTGAAGCACAATCCTCGAATGCTCTTGATGCTCTTCCTTGTCTGAGAAGTAGATAAGGATGTTATCAATGAAAACAACAACTTACTTATCCAGGTATGACCTGATGCTCCTATTAGTCACACCGAAAGGCATGACTAGATACTCGTAGTGCCCGTACCGACTTCTGAAAGCCGTCTTCGGTATATCATCTTCCTTTACTTTTATTTGATGATAACCGGATCTCAGATCGATCTTCGAGAACACTGTTGCTCCCATCAACTGGTCCATAAGCTCATCGATGCTTGGCAACGGGTACTTATTCTTGATCGTTATGTTTTTAAGCTGCCGATAGTCCACACATAACCTTGATCTACCGTCCTTCTTCTTGACAAACAACACTAGTGTTCCCCACGATGAAACATTGGGTCTTATAAACTGCTTCTTCAACATATCATCCAGTTGTTTCTTCATCTCTTCCAACTTTGTTAGGAACATTTGATAGGGCGGTATCGAAATCGGTCCGGCTCTTGGTACGAGATCGATTGCGAACTCCATTTCTCCCTTAGGTGGCAACCCTGGCACATCATCCGAGAAAAATTCTGGGAACTCACACACCACCGGCATAGAATCTAGAGTAGGAGTCTCCTTAGCCTCCAAGGAAAACAGCACCATGCACTCTCCTGATTGTACATCTCCCGACATACCATCACTAGTAGGGAATAATCCAGATTGTTCTGAGAAGCGAAGGATCTTATTTGAACAGTCCAGTATAACATGGTTGGTCGAAAGCCAGTCCATGCTTAGGATAACATCAATTTGCTGCATAGGCAGACAGACAAGGTCCACAAGAAAATATTGGTTCTCTATAACCACAGGACATTGTAAGCAAACAAATAGGGTGGTTAGGGAATCACGCGTAGGTGTGGAAACAGTTAAGTCATATGGCAAGGATGAAACAATTAAACTCAAATGATCCATACACACTGATGATATGAAAGAAAGCGTAGCCCCTGAATCAAATAAAATAGATAAGAGTTTCCCAACTGTTAAGCACTTATCTTGTATCTGATCGAGACATCAAGAGGCTTCAGATCCTCTCACGGCAAAGACTTTCCCCATTGTCTGTGGCCCACTCTGCTGGCTCACCACTTGTTGTCCCGTCCCAGCATTCTGTGTTCTTCCGCTTTGTTGTGAGAACTGATTCCTTCTATCACTCCTCTGCCTATAGTTGCTGGCATAATGACCCACCTTGCCATATTGGAAGCCGTTGACGTTGGATGCTTAAGGACAATCCCCGATCAGATGTAGTCCTCCGCATCGGAAACATGTTGTAAACCCTGTTTGTCCTTGGTTGGTACTCCCTCTTCCAGAGTTTGTTGTCTGTTGACTTGGGCGACCGTAAGGCATCGCCCGCTGTTGGAACCTTCCTCCTCGACTTCTCTGGCTACTATTTCTGACTGGTCCACCACTTCTTGTTTGTGGTTGTACCACTCCAGCTTGCTCGTGCCCTTCCAATACTGTGCACTTCTCCACTAGCTCTAGGAAGGATCAGATGCTTAACAGTAACATTACTTTCTTCTGTTCGAGTCTCAGCTCGTCTTCGAACCTCCTGCACACCCAATCCTTATCTTGGTGCACCTGGTAGAACTATGATAACTTCAACAATGCCTCGAACCTCATGGCGTACTCTCCCACAGACATTTGTCCCTACTTCAAGTTTAGGAACTCCTTTTCTTTCTCTTGTCGGACACTCCATCGAAAATATTTCTACAATAAGCTCTTTCAGAACAAACCACAAGTCAGCATCCTCCCATTAGTCTATAACAACCTTTGTTTGTTCCTCCACCAAGCCTCTGCTGCTCCGACTAACATGAAATCAGCATATGAGACCTTTATGTCCTCTCGGCAATGTAGCCACAAAGACCTTTATGTCCCTCATGAACGCATTCAGTCCAGTGTCTACCATCTCATCTCCCCTCACCGGGTGTAGCTGTTGCTTCCTAGATTCCCTCTCTTCTTGTCGTTGCATAAACTGGGCATTCTGCCAAGTCTGTTGCAGAATGGCAGCAGCCAAATCCCTCATGGCCCTTATTGCTTCGTTTTGATCTCCGCCACTTCCAGTTCTCGAGGTATCACCATTGTGGTTAAAGTCCCCGATTTCAGCCGGTGTACCTCTTCCTCTACCGCGTCCTTTACCGTTACCTCTAGCCATTTATCTTCTTGAAAAAAGGAATTATTAGTTTCGATTCATAAGACATACACTACTAACCAATAGATATACATATTATATGTCTTACAATTAAAATAGTATCAGCCACGATAACCAGCGCATCAGACACTTTACCCCATCTCTAACATAGTTGATCCCGATGTGGATCTAACTATCATAACCAGTACACTTCCTCGACCTCACAATCCGATTTAGAATTGACATGCTCTGATACTACCCAATGAGATGACTCGCTGTTCCATTAAAGAACCTAAGTATTAACTAATCTTAAACGTGTTATAAACGTTAGCGCACTTTATTAAAGAAACGAAGCGAAGCAGATAAAGAAGGAAAATGACAAAGTAAACTAAAGCACGCCACATATCAAAGTCATGCAGAGCTAGTAAAAGGCATCTACTTACATGCACATGAGAGTTGCCCAATTAGCAGGGCTACAGTAATATATACGTACGGAGTACATCAAAAGATGACCATAAAACAAAAATGCATCAAATAGACAACAAAAAACTCTCAAGCTGACAGCATTCACCCCATCCCCACTCAAAATATATTAAAAAGATCTCACATCACACTCCTGGTACACAAGCACTGCGGGATCGCGTCATCAGCGACACTGATGCCCTGAGCTATCATGTCCCTCACCGTGAGTGCACCTATAAACCCGTAAAGGCGCATACTCCAATGAGCAACTCGATACGATAATCCTCCATCGCCGATAAGTCCTGAGATACTAATCTGACCTTCGTCGTTGTCCGTGTAACACAAAACCTCGTCTGCTGGTGACATGAGATGACTCTGGCTCCGCCTACATTTGCTCCTATACTCGTGGTCTCGGTGGATACCACATCTGTGAGAACTGTAGATGTTGTACAACTCGATACGGTCCGGTGATGTCTCCAAAGGGTGAAGCACAGTTCTTCAACCATATACTGACGGGGCCATTATAAACAGTCAAGAACGTGGCAGGGTCTACCTGCTATCCCTGATCATCATGGTATATGATCTCGATGTCTCCTAGAACCCGAGTCCTCGATGCCATCGTCACGAAGGGGTGCAGTCTCCAGTCCATCCTCTGGTTGATGTCGTCCGCTAAGTGAAGAGCGATAAAACATGCACAGAGATGTACAGGAAGATAAGAAAACGTACTTCATCAAACGTGGGCGAGGGGCGATAACATAGCATGTAAACATGTAGCATGCAACACATATAAGACAAACAACACTCAAACAACCATCTCTCGAGTCACACATCACATCCATCTCAAAAGTTTTACGCTTAAATCAAACCTCTACGAGGGATACTAATCCCTATATGCATTTCGGTCGATTTCATCACGCCCCTAATTGGACATCCCCGTCGGGACAAAGCAACGCATCACATCATAATACATCCCCAATTGAACATCTCGCTTTGGGACAGGTGATACACATCACGTCGACATCCCCCATTGGGACAGGTGGAACACATTACATCACATTTCATATCGTCCCCAATTGGACATCTTGCTTTGGGACAGGTGGTACACGTCACGTCTCCATTTGGACATCCCCCATTGGGACAAGATAGAACATCATGCTATGATATGCAACATCCATCCATCACGAGTTGATACCGGAACCTCACGTCTAAGCACTCAGTCACAGCCACGATGCATTGCATCCACAGGAACATCATCACGACGCCTCGCGTCCATGAGCCACAGCTCCATAGTCAGAACCACGATGGTATCAACCCGAACAACTCATCAACCTCACCACACCGTCAACATGCACCAAATTCAACAGTAATAATAACAATCCAACAGCAAGCATGCCAACATACATATTATCATGTAGACAATTATCATCTAGTCAAGTAGGCAGCTTAGCATGCATATCAAACCAACCTCAGCATCAACATCATCTAACCTAGGGTGTCACCTTAGCGGCGATAATAGCCCCAAAGATACCTACACATAGGGTTTAGGTACTTTGCCAAGGGCTCAACCTCTAGTGGGGTTTAAAGTTCTCCTACACGTGTATATATTCTACACTATGCTTGCCTTCCCGACGATAACGGTTCTTTCTCCTCACCTGAAAGACTGCGCGAAAGTGACCACGAACACGACCACGATGTCAGCACCACCACCCCCACACAATCCTTCACCACCACCACTAATAGCTCCAACATAGCCACCATACTCATAGCTGCCTCCTCCACAGCTAGCACCACCACGACCTCAAAATTTGCAATAATTACGAGAACGTGTAAACAACCTTGTTAACCCTAGGGAAACTCTAAAACCAAGAAGATTCAAGGGAAAACTCGAAGAACATGAAGAACGTAAAAGTTGACGTATTTGAGATTTGAGTTTACCTTCGAGGAATCGAGAAACCAATCGGTGGAACTCATAGTACTCGAAGCCTTGATCGCAATGGTGTAGTCGAAAACTTGTTCTGATGCTCCGATCTACCTCGAAATTAAGCTTCTCTCTGTAGGATCACCTCTCTCTCTAACCTTCTCTGGTTCTGAAAAACAAGATTTTCGTCGAAAGAGAAAAGAGAAAGTAAAACTTAAGTTTTGCTGTCATGCTATCCACGCTTGAGCGTGCAGAAGCAGAACGCTTGAGCGTTCCCATGCTCTGGCGTGGGCTTTCTCCACGCTTGAGCGTGATGCGCTGATCGTCGCGTCTTCTGCCACACGTTAACGCGCACTGACATGCGTACCTCCCCCACGCTTTGACGTGCAACTACCCATGCTCGAACGCCAGTAGTCAACGTTATAGCATTGGGTCACTCAACATTAAAGCGTTGGACGCTGATTTGACCGTTCTATTGTGATTTTTCACTTTCTGAGCTCGTTCCAAGGCCAAATTGTCTCAAATTTGAACCATGGCTTCCTCAAAACATAAGGAAATAGTTAAGTCTTTCAACGTGATTAATTTATGTCCCACGCACTAAACAAGAAAACGGTGTGTTACAACCACAGGCTTTGTAAAGAGATAAACAACAATAGCTTTTACCAAAAATTAACTTAAGCAATAACAAGAAATTTCAACCTGTCAAATGACTCATGATTCAGACATCCAACTTAGGGTTAGGGAAAAGGGGAGAAAGAAAAAGGGAAGAGGAGAGGCTTACCGTTTGAAGATGCTCACGGTGGTCAGGGATAATGTGCTCGCACGGTATTCTTCGCACAGGGACAAGGTGGTTGGCACGGTGGTCTTTACGGTTGGCACGTGATAACTCTTAGAGTTATTTATACCTTTTTCACTTATGTTTTTGTGGTCTTTGAGAATTTTGAGTTTATGTTTTTAGTGTGTTAGTGTGATCTTGTGTGAAATGTGTTTCATAAGAGTCTTTCGTGAGTTTTAGTGTTTTGGTATCTTTTGGAACTATTTTTAGTATTTGAGTGTGAGTTTTCTGTGCAAGGCAATTTGTGGAGATCTATGCGCTAAACTGGAAACGTTGCTCTGGGATATGCTGTAGCAATTGTAGCTGAAGCTGACTGTGCACAAGGACAAAGGCTCAAAACATTCTCTTACACATTGAGTTGTTCTTCGCTGATAAGGACAGTGTTCTACACGTGGGGCTGATATTTGGTGCATTAAAGTCAAGGAACTGGGCCAAGGACACTTGTCCTAATCAGTCTTTAGCCCAAAAAGGATGAGAGAGGAAACGGCCTTGAGATAAGCTGGCAGAAAAACCCTAAAAGGGGGACAGCAGGAGAGGGACCAGACATCTTCTTCTTCCCTACTGGAGCTAGGACAGCAGCTGCACCCTTCTCTCTTTCCTCCATTGTAATGGCTTCTTCTTCCATTTCTAATTTTTATCTTTGTTTTTGTAAGCTCAATATGAGCTAAACCTCTTGTAGCTAATGGGATGTTGAAGAGTGACTTAGGAATGAACATTCTAACTCTTAGGCTAGCTGGGATGAGCTTAAGTGAGGCGTGAAACTAATATGGACCCAAGAATAGGAGACGTTTAGTGAAGTTCATCTCAGAACTGTTGGAAAACAAAATTTCATTTCCTGGAGCCAAATTTCCGTAGCAATGCAAACGCATAACTGAACTAGACTGAAGTTGCAAGGGACACTTCCCCGTAGCTATTTTACTCATTCTGTTAACAAATCCGTTTTTAATTGCTCTAGCATCCATCTGTTTTTAATTGCTCTAACAATTCATTCTGTTTCCGGGGATTGTCATGGTGTTTAATGAACAAGTTTTAAATTGATAGTTCTATTAGTTGAGACAACTGATCTTTGGAGTGTTTTGCTATAGCAACAGGTACTTTACTCTGTATGCGCAGGCATAGCGCTCCTGAGTTCCAACTAAACCCAGAAATCGAAAGAACATTCAGAAGGTTGAACAGGCAGAACCAGGGCTTAGTTGAGTTGGGGAGATTGATTCCTGATACCCATGACTACTCCACCGCTGCCACTAGTTCTAAAAATTCTGAAATGGGTGATGAACCTAATAGCATGGCTTTAGCCAATGATAGAACTAGTTCTATAAGAGGTTATGCCCTGTTTGATCCAGCAACAATGGACACAGGCATAGTGGTGCCCGAAATAACAGCTGGGCATTTTGAGTTCAAGCTTGTCATGTTCCAGATGCTGCAAGCAATTGTGCAGTACAGTGGTGCTGCAACCGAGGATGCTCATTTGCATCTGAAGCAGTTCCTGACTGTGGCTAATAATTTCATAAATCCAGGAGTCACTAATGATTCCTTCAGATTAAGACTGTTCCCATTTTCTTTGGCAGGCAAGGCTAAGAACTGGCTAAATTCTATGAAGCCCAACTCTGTTAATACATGGAATAGGATGCCTGAGAAGTTTTTGACCAAATTCTTTCCTCCTATGAAGAATGCAAAGCTGAGAAATGATATAACCTCCTTTAAGCAACTTGATGATGAGCCTTTATATGAAGCTTGGGAGAGATTTAAGGAGCTTTTAAAGAGATGCCACCATCATAGCATTCCAATATGCATTCAGATGGAGCACTTTTACAATGGAGTGTTACCATCTGCAAGAATGATGCTTGATGCCTCTGCAGAAGGCACTCTTCTGAACAAGTCCTATAATGAAGCATATGAATTGATTGAAAGTATTGCTGCTAACAGTTAGAAGTGGCCTACTGCTAGGCTTACCTCTGGAAAAAGCACAACTGCTGCAGGAATGCATGAAGTGAGTGGAGTTACAGCACTTGCTGCTCAGTTGGCTTCCTTAGCTAACATGGTGAAAAACCTAGAGATTACAAACAAGAGTAACCAGACAGCTCAAGCAGCTGTGACTGAACCAGTGGTAAATAAACAACAGATGCACCAAGCTAAAACTGTTTCTTGTGTGTATTGTGGAGGAAAACATTTGTTTGAGGACTGTTTCAACAATCCTGCATCTGCTAATTATGTGAACTACAGAAGCAACAGGGGAGATAAACCCTATTTCAATACCTACAATCTAGGGAACAGGCAACCTCCCAATGTTTCGTGGAATAACAATGCTAATGCTCTCCCAGGGAACTCAAACTTTCCTGCCAGATCCACAACTGCTCCATCTGGATTCACAAATTAGCAACCAAGGCAACAACAGCAAGCACAACCGGCAAAGCAAGAAATGTCCTTGGAAGCTGTCTTAAAGGCATTCAGGTTAGAAACTAAAGCACAATTCTAGAATCAAGGAGTATCCATGAGGAACCTTGAAAATCAGGTAGGCCAGCTGGCCAACGCACTGAACAGCAGACCCAGTGGCGCTCTGCCATCTTCTACTGAAACTCCTTCATCCTCAAGCCCTCATGGTAAGGAGCACTGCAAAGTAATACACTTGAGAAGTGGAACTGAGTTACCAGCCATGGTAGAGAAAAAGAGCAAAGTGTGAACTGAAGAGACTGAGACTACTCCAGCAACTGGTGAAACTGTTGAGAAGACAGCTGAGAGAACTGCTAAGAAGCCTGAGGCTATTCCAGAAGCTGAGCCCCTGCCTAAATTTATTCCAGAAAGACCACCTCCCCCTTTTCCTCAAAGGTTGAGGAAAGTACAACAAGACAAGCAATTTAGCAAGTTCATGGAAATTCTGAAGCAGCTGCACATCAATATACCTTTGGTTGAAGCTTTACAGCAGATGCCTAATTATATAAAGTTCATGAAAGATGTGTTAACGAAGAGGAGAAGGCTTGGGGAGTTTGAAACAGTTGCCATGACAAAGGAATGCAGCCTAATGCTCTAAGCCAAAGTACCTCCCAAGTTGAAAGACCCGGGAAGTTTCACCATTCCCTGTTCCATTAGAGATACCTACTGTGTCAGAGCACTATGTGATTTAGGTGCTACCATCAACTTAATGCCTATGTCGATTTTTAAACAATTGGGCATTGGGGATGCTAGGCCTACCACTGTGACACTTCAACTAGCAGACAGGTCTATTGCATATCCAGAAGGAAAGATCGACGATGTGTTGATAAAAGTAGATAAATTTGTTTTTCCAGTGGACTTTATTATTTTAGACTGTGAAGCAGATAGGGAAGTTCCTATTATTCTGGGTAGGCCCTTCCTTGCTATAGGAAGAACTCTCATTGATGTACAGAAGGGAGAGTTGACAATGAGGGTTAATGAGCAACATGTGACTTTCAATATGTTCATCACCTTGAAATATCCTGACGACGGAGTGGAAGAATGTTCGTTTATGCATTCATTTGATAATCTGCTGCAAGGACAGTTCCTGACAGGAAGAACAAAATTGAGTGATGATGAGTATGATATTGGTCCTGATGATCCCTTGTTGGAAGAACTTTCTGAAATAAAGGATTGCACTGCAAGGCAACCTATGTGGGCTAGAAAATTTGAGTCATTGGAAGTCACTGATGATGCTTTCAAGGATAACATACCTTCAGTTGTGAAGCCACCTATTCTGGAGCTAAAACAGCTCCCAGCTCATTTGAAATATGTTTATTTGGGAGCTATGGAAACCTTGCCTGTGATTATTTCATCTTTCCTAACTGTTGATCAAGAGAACAGTTTGATAGAAACCTTGAGAAGGCACAAGAAAGCAATCGGTTGGCAAATAGCAGATATCAAAGGCGTCAGTCCTACTGTGTGTATGTATCGAATATTGCTAGAGCCTGAAGCCAAGAATAGTGTAGAGAGCCAAAGGAGACTAAATCCTATCATGAAGGATGTGGTGAAGAAGGAGGTTATCAAGTGGCTGGATGCTGGGATTATATACCCCATTCCTGACAGTGTGTGGGTAAGCCCAATCCAGTATGTGCCAAAGAAAGGGGGAATAACAGTTGTGGCTAACAAGAAAAATGAACTAATCCCCACCAGAATAGTCACGGGGTGGAGGATTTGTATGGATTATAGGAAATTGAATAAATCCACCAAAAAATATCACTTTCCCTTGCCTTTTATTAATCAAATGTTGGATAGACTTTCTGGGAAGGAGTTCTACTGCTTCTTGGATGGATATTCTGGTTACAATCAAATTGTTGTAGCACCCGAAGATCAAGAAAAGACTACCTTTACTTGTCCCTATGGCACTTTTGCCTTTCGAAGGATGCCATTTGGCCTCTGTAATGCCCCAGCCACGTTCCAACGATGCATGATGGCCATATTCTCGGATGTTATCAAGAAGTCTATGAAAATTTTTATGGATGACTTCTCAGTGTTTAGAGAGTCATTCCAGGAATGCCTTGGAAATCTGGAACAGGACTTGGATCGTTGTGACGAAACTAATTTGGTGTTAAACTGGGAAAAGTGTCACTTTATGGTTCAGGAAGGAATTGTGTTGGGTCACAAGGTGTCTAAGAAGGGCATGGAGGTAGACAAAGCCAAAATAGAAGTCATTGAAAAGCTGCCACCGCCTACCTCAGTTAAAGGAGTGAGAAGTTTCTTAGGACATGCTGGATTTTATAGAAGATTTATTAAGGATTTCTCCAAAATCTCCAAGCCTCTGTGCCAATTGCTAGAGCATGATAGAATCTTTGATTTCACGCCAAACTGCTTGGAATCATTTGAAATTCTGAAGAAGGCCCTGATTACTGCACCAGTCATAACTGCTCCCGATTGGTCTATGCAATTTGAGTTGATGTGTGACGCTAGTGACTTTGCAATGGGAGCAGTCCTGAGCTAGAGGAAAGATAAGGTATTTCACTCTATATATTATGCCAGCAAGACATTGGTTGAAGCTCAATTGAACTATACCACTACAGAGAAAGAGTTGTTGGCTGTTGTGTTTGCCTTTGACAAGTTCAAACCCTATCTTGTTGGCACAAAGGTGATTGTCTATACTGATCACGCTGCCATCAAATACTTGATTGCTAAGAAAGATGCAAAGCTAAGACTGATTAGGTGGGTGCTTTTGTTGTAAGAGTTCGATTTGGAAATCAGGGATAAGAAGGAAGTTGAGAATCAGGTGGTAGACTCTTTGTCAAGACTGTCTGAGGGGAATGAGGCCACAAATAATTCTGAGATCAAAGAACTGTTCCCTAATGAGCAGTTGCTGTCTATGGAAGATGCTGAAACACCATGGTATGCTGACCTAGTAAACTATCTAGCCAGTGGAATTGTACCTTCAGATTTCAGTCCACAACAAAGAAAAAGGTTCTTCCATCAGGCAAAGCAGTTCTGCTGGGACGAGCCATACTTGTACAAGCACTGTCCTAACAATTTGCTTAGAAGGTGTGTGGCAGAAACAGAAGTCCTCGATATTGTCTTACACTGTCATTCATCCCTATGTAGATGACATTTTGGAGGAATGAGGACGGCTGCTAAAGTCCTCTAGGCCGGGTACTTTTGGCCTACATTATTCAAAGATGATTACTGCTTTGCCAAGGGCTACAACAGATGCCAAAGGGTAGGCAATATTTCAAATAGAAACGAGATGCCCCCCATTTCCATCTTGGAAATTGAGTTGTTTGATGTTTGGGGTATAGACTTCATGGGTCCCTTCCCCCTTCCTTCGGCAATTTATATATTTTGGTGGCTGTTGACTACGTGTCAAAATGGGTGGAGGCTGTAGCTCTCCCCACAAATGATGCTAGATCTGTTGTGAAGTTTGTTCAAAAGTTGATTTTTACAAGATTTGGCACACCAAGGGCATTTATCAGTGATGAAGGTACACACTTCTGCAACAAGCTGTTTGATGGAGTCCTCACAAAATATGGGGTGAGGCATAAAGTGGCTACAGCATACCGTCCGCAGACCAATGGGCAGGCTGAGCTGTCCAATAAGGAAATAAAAAGAATTTTGGAAAAAGTGGTGAACCCAACTAGAAAAGATTGGTCCCAGCTTTTGGAAGATGCTCTTTGGGCATATAGGACTGCCTACAAGACCCCTTTAGGAATGTCACCCTATAGGTTTATCTATGGAAAGGCATGCCATTTGCCCATTGAGCTGCAGCATAAAGCCTTCTGGGCTGTAAAAAAACTCAATCTTGAGCTAGCCCAGGCTGGGGCAGCTCAAATACTGCAACTCAATGAGCTTGAAGAGCACAGGATGTTTTCATATGAGGGGGAAGAACTCTACAAGGCCAAAACAAAAGCTTGGCGCTATCGAAAAATCCAGAAGAGAGACTTTGCACCAGGAGAGCAAGTACTGCTCTTCTGCCCCAGACTGAAGCTGTTTCTAGGAAAACTCAAATCTAGATGGTCTGGGCCCTTCACAATAGTTCATGCCCACTATCATGGAGCCATGGAGCTGCTTGATGCAACCTCTGGTAGGACTATCAAGGTAAATGGGCAAAGGGTCAAGCATTACTGGGGTGAGCCATTTGCTAAGGCACAGGCCACAACAGTAATGGCTGATCCTTAAATGTTCAACATGCTCTGAGTCAGGCTGAGGACTTATAAAACAAGTTCTACTGGGAGGCAACCCAGCAAATTATTTTCCTTAATTTTAGATGTTATTTTTGTTTTTGCTTTTTCGTTTTCTTTGGCACTAACTCGATAAGTAGAAAACAAAGAAATTGGATTTGTGGCTGAAGGTGGTAAAACTGTCTCGGTGGTGCTGTGGTTGTGCATTGGGTTGAAAAAGGTTGGGGGCCCATGTAGCTGATTCTGGATTGTGTTGGGTTTTGGGGGGAAGAAGTCACGTCGGGCCAAAAGCTAGATAAAACAAATCCAAAAGGTTGGAGGGGAACCCTTAGACCATTTATTCTCCCTTGGTATCCGTGCCTCTCCCTAGCCACACACTCCCAACCACCAGCGTCAATCACCATCACTCTCCCATCAAATCTCTCCATAAAGCCCACTCATTCCCCTTCCTTCACACACGCAAACCACCGCTTCCATTCCCCGAGCCCTAACTTCTTCAGTTTTCCCCCAAATCTCTTCCTTTCCCACCTTCATCTCTTCCCCTCATCTTCGCCCAACCATGCCTCGTGCAAAGCATACCGCTGTGAAGAATAGCAAACCCACCTCAAGTGATGAGTCTGAGGGGTATGAAGGGTTTGTTGATGCTAAAGCTGCAGCTCAGTACATTAATGTTACTGTGCTCAGGGAACCTCATGCGGAGAAAGGGTTCACCATCTCCACCAAGGCATCTTATGGCCTCCCTGCTGAAATTGCTGTAGTGATTGACCAGCATAAATGGAAACGCTTTGCTGGCCACCCAACTAGGTTCTGCACTTCTCTTCTTCGAGAGTTCTATGCGAACATTGGAGGCGCTGAACAAACCCACTCCATGGTGAGAGGGTGCAAGGTCAGCTTCTCTGCCAAGACCATCAACTTAAAGCTGAACCTGGCTGAAGAGGACGATGAGTACCAGCCTTTACTAAAGAAGACTACAATAAAGCAACTAACAGATATGAAGGATGATGTGACTGTCCTAGGGACGAAATGGCTCCCAACTTCTGGCAATCAGTTGAAAATCGCTAGGTCTGCTTTGCAACCCTTTGCCAAGGTTTGGTATCACTTCCTTAGACACAAGCTCTCCCCTACTGCGCACACGGAAACTGTTAAGAAGGAACGTTTGGTGCTCCTTTACTGCATCATGGAGGGAAAGAAAATAAATATAGGGAGGTTGATACAGCAGGAGATCTCCACTTGTGCCACGAGCACAAAAGGTCAATTGGTCATCCCCTGCTTCATCACTGACCTATGCAAGCGATGTGGCATCGAGCTTCGAAAAGGGGAGTGGAGGAGAGAAATGCAGGAAGCATTGATATTGGGTTAATCAATCGATTTATATCCAAGTCAGCCAAAGCAACCCAGGCTAAAAACCAAGAGCGGATTATGGAACTAGGGGAGCCCTTAAAGCAGCAGGACCGCTCTGCAGGGCTAGAGCAAAAGGTGGAGTCTCTGACTCAAATGCTGCAGCAACACATGCTGCAGCAGCAATTATATTAGCAATTTGTCCTGGATCTGTTCAAATGGCAGCAACGGGTACTAGAGCTTAACCAATGGAAGAAAGTGCACCCTATTCCATAGTTTCCAATGCATATTCTACCTGAGCCGCATCACACCCTGAGCAGCATAATAGTCCAAGTGCCGCAGCCATCCCAGATGGCTCGGACTCCTCTGACTGGATGCCACCAGCACCTTCACAACAGTAACAACCAACCACCACCACTGAAGATCTCAGAAGCAACAAGAGAAAGAGAAGTGCAAGCCCCCTGCCGGACTTGGGGCTGAGACTGAAGCAGAGCCTGAAGAAACTGAACCTGAAGCAACAACAACAACCCCTACCCCCTTTCATGCTCCTATGAAGAAAGTACCAGACACCCCTCTTCGAGATGGGATCACCAAAATAGCCGCTGATTAGCTTGCCTTTGATGAGGATGAGGAGGACAATGTGCCTCTTTCCACAAGAAAGAATAGGCTGCCTGAACAAAGTGCCACCAAGGGAAAGGGTAACCAGCCAGCTACAGCAGAAATTGAAGGGGCAGGGGGAAGTGAAAAGGGCACAGCAGCCTCAGTAACTGATGAAGAAGACGAAGAAGACTTGGTCTTTGTGAAAGAAGTGGGGACCTCAACCCCTACAAGCAAGAAGACCACTACTGCAAAAGGGAGCACGAAGAGCTCCCACATCAGGAAGCTGAGCGCTTGAGCACATCAGAGCAGGTTGCTGCAACCTGTTGCAGCGACCCTATCAGGAGTTTCCTTGTTTCCCTTTTTGGTTGTTTCTTCTGGTTTATAGTTTAAGTTGTTGTTGTTGTGTTGTTCTGTTCAAATTATAGCAATTAGTTGAGAGTGGGGGTCAGCGGACCTTGACCCCACCTGTTCTTTTTGTCAGCTTAGTGTCCTGTATGTTTTACTCCACCATATGCACAACCATCCCCATCCTGGGGTTTTGCTTAATGCAGCTTGTCCGTTTTAATATTTCACAAGTGCAGCTCTCTGGCAGTTTTAACTTGATTGTTGTCTTTCTAGCTTGTGTGCTTGGATTTAATTGTTTGACGCTTAAGGCACATGCTGTAACATTCAGATTTCCCTTGTGAGCTTTTGGGCCAAAACAGTTTTCTCCTTCTTTCTGTGTGAATATCATTCTTATGCATAATTCTCTGATTTTGACTTGCTGCTTTCACACTTGCACACATCTCTGCTGCACACACTTTTGCTAGAGGCACCTTTTGTTTTTCTCTTGAGCCTAGTATTGCCTCCATAGCCCACCATTGGATATTACCTTTGTGTGAACCCCTTTGAGCTTGCAAGCACTTTGTTTTTTATGAACCCACATTACAAGCCATATCCTGAAAAACCAATGTCCTATCTAGTTGGTGTGGCCGGTGTGCTTCCTGTGTTCACATGCTGTAACATAAGTTAGGGGGTGCTCGAGGGCTAGCACATTTTTAAGTTTGGGGGTGCTATGCAGCTGTTATGTGACAAAATGTTCTAAAAATAATAATAATAAAGCAGAGCAGTTGAAAGGAAAAAGGCTGAAATGCTGCAAAAACTGCTCTAAGGGCAAAAAAGAGGAAACAGAATTCAAAGAAGTGTAAAAAAAAAAAGGGAGTCAAACAAAATGAAAATGATCAAAAAGTCCTCCCTAACTAGTGTGAGCTGGACCATGAAAGAAATAGTTGTGAAGCAGCAAAAAGAGGAAGCATACCTAAGCTCCATCTAGTGTAGCCACCTTCCTAGAACTGTTCCTACCTGAACCCAAGCCTCATTGCATCCAAATAAAGTCCTCTAGCAGTGTGCAGTTTTGATTGTGAGTGGTGTGTTAAGAAGCTTGTCAAGGTCGTGTTTGAATGTGCATTTGAATGATGATTGAGAGTACCTATCTTAGCTTGAGAAGAGAGGAAGAACACACTGTTCTGAGAGTGTAGTGTTGCAGCATGTTGCTGAGAGTTGATAATGAGGACAGCCATGAATGCTTTCTTGATTGTACTTCATGATTGTTAATGTATTATCAAGTATGCATTGTGAAGAAATTGGTTCGAAAAGAAGAAAGTTTTGTATTTGAGCTAATTTGAGCACATGTGTGAAGGTTTAGAAAACTGTGTCTTTTCTTTTTAGTTTCTTTTGTTTCCATTACTTGAGGACAAGTAATGATTCAAATTTGGGGGTGTGATAACTCTTTGTATGAAGAGTTATTTGTACCTTTTTCATTTATGTTTTTGTGGTCTTTGAGTATTTTGAGTTTATGTTTTTAGAGTGTTAGCGTGATCTTGTGTGAAATGTGTTTCATAAGAGTCTTTCGTGAGTTTTAGTGTTTTGGTATCTTTTGGAACTGTTTTTAGTATTTGAGTGTGAGTTTTCTGTGCAGGGCAATTTGTGGAGATCTATGCGTTAAACTGGAAACGTTGCTCTGGGATATGTTGTAGCAATTGTAGCTGAAGCTGACTGTGCACAAGGAGAAAGGCTCAAAACATTCTCTTACACGTTGAGTTGTCTTTCGCTGATAAGGATAGTGTCCTACACGTGGGGCTGATATTTTGGTGCATTAAAGTCAAGGAATTGGGCCAAGGACACTTGTCCTATCAGTCTTTAGCCCAAAAAAGGATGAGAGAGGAAAGGGCCTTGAGATATGCTGGCAGAAAAAACCCTAAAAAGGGGACAGCAGGAGAGGGACCAGACATCTTCTTCTTCCCTACTAGAGCAAGGACAGCAGCTGCACCCTTATCTCTTTCCTCCATTGTAATGGCTTCTTCTTCCATTTCTAATTTTTCTCTTTGTTTTTGTAAGCTCAATATGAGCTAAACCTTTTGTAGCTATGGGATGTTGAAATTGTAATGGATTTCTAGTGAATGTTATGTTATGCCTTGCTATTGTATATTCTATGAATCTGATTTGGTTGTGTTTTAATTGAGCTTGATCACCTTAGTTCGAACTTGAGCTCACGGCTGCTTGGAAAAGCTAAGTGTAGCAGAGCTGTTTTATAGATAAGAGTAAAATCATTAATTGAAAAATTATGATGAAGAGTGATTTAGGAATGAACATTCTAACTCTTAGGCTAGCTGGAATGAGCTAAAGTGAGGCGTGAAACTAATATGGACTTAAGAATAGGAGATGTTTAGTGAAGTTCATCTCAGAACTGTTGAAAACAAACTTTCATTTCCTGGAGCCAAATTGTCGTAGCATTGCAAACGCATAACTGAACTAAACTGAAGTTGCAAGGGACACTTCCCCGTAGCTGTTTTACTCATTCTGTTAACAAATCCGTTTTTAATTGCTCTAGCATTTATTTCCCAAAACTGTCCTGGATACACACACATAATTTATTTGTTACTTTTTGTTAATCTTGATTAATAGAACCATTAATTCAAACTTGGTACTTGATTCACCATATAATCCTCGTGGGAACGATCTCTCTTACACTTTATTACTTGTTAAACGATTGTGTATACTTGCACAAGCACATCAACCATTTTTATAGCAACAGCACGGCTGGCACGTTCGCGATAGAGAGAGCGGGGGAAGAGAGAACTTAGAAGAGGGGAAGAAATCAGGAAGAAAGGGGGTTGTTCGTGTATTAGGGAGTTAATTTTTAGCAGCCGACATAACCCGATTGCTAAATCCATCGCAAATACTAAAACCCGAGATCCATTGCTATTTCGATCCCTAAATGGCTCCCGCTAACTTTTCATTAACGCCCTGTACCAATCGAAATTTAATGCGGTCGCTAAGTGGCTCCCGCTACCATTTATTTTCGCACTGCAACGATTAAAATGCATTCGGTCGCTAAAAATGGCCATTAGAAATACGATATGTCGTTATGTTTGGTCGCTAACTGGTGAACCAAGTTGAGATTTAAACTTCACAAGGTAGCGACCGATGTTGCGACCGAATAGGTTGTGACTGCACCTTTCGGTTGCCAAATCGGTCGCTAATACCAAAGAATCAACATTTTTTTAAACCTATCATATCAATCACTATTTCAATCACAAATTGTAACAATAGCAACCTCCTTGTTTCGGTCGCTAATATTTGATCTCTAAATCGATATTTTTTTGTAGTGAGGAATAAAGTTATGACTCACACGACGCAACAGACCAGATGTGTGAAGAGCTGAGAGTAAGAGGTCTATGGTCGTTTAGGTCTGGAAGTTGAAGACTATAGAGGATGAACGGAGGAACCGAATAGGATTAGAAATTTAGGGTTGAAAATTTTTCAATATTTTACTAATTAATAAAGTAATATATATTTTAAATTACTAAAATATATTTATAATATAAGACATATATTTATAAGTATATTTTTGTAATCTTGTCCGGGACTGGGACGCCGCGGGGCGGGGAATATGTTCCCATCCCCACCCCCAAAATGCCTTCAAGGGGATTTTCTCCCCCGTCCCCATCCTTGCGGGAAAAAAATCCCCACCTGTGGGGCCCCATTTGGGGCATTCCCCATGGAGATCCCCACGATCGGGAGAAAATTTCCATCCCTACTCACAAGGCATTATTTATAGGTTAATATGTCCTCACGCCCTCCACCTAAATGGCACGGTTGAAAGAAAACATAAACATATTACAGAAATGTGCCTTACCCTTTTATCTATCTTTTCTCCATTTTCTTTAAAAAAAAAAGGATCTAGTTGTAATAGTTCATCCTCAAGGCAACATTTAATAGGGCTTCCTTGAGGAAGTGTTATCTTTCAACAATTTTAAAAAACAAAAGCCTCTCTGTGACCACCAACACCCTCACACTCTCCCACTCTTCCCTCTCGTGCTCTCTCAATCCCTCTCTGTGACCACCCCCATAATCGAGCCTCCTCCTCCCAATCTGGCTGCTTCCTCAACTTGTACGACAATAGGGTTCTTCTCACCAAACTACCAAAACCCAACTCCTCATCAACTCACGCTCACCTTCTACGTCGCAGGTCTGCCAGTCGAAGGTAAGTCTTTTCACCTCTGTCAATGTTGTTTCTCCCTTTATATATTTTTTCCAAATTGAAACTATATGACATTAGGATGACATTCTTGTTACAACATTACAACAATATGATATCTTTTTCCCAATTTGAAACAATATGATATTGCGTATTATTCTTTTATGTTAATATTTTTTTTATTCAATTGCTTAATGGCATATTATCCCACTTTGTTGATCCACTTATGTGTGCTTAATTATCTCTTTTGAATATACTGTGTTATGTAATATGTGTGTGTAATTGTTCAATTTTTTGGAAAATTATCTATTTACAACCATTCTGTTGTCGTTTTCTCTCTTGAATGCTCTTATAATGCCAAAGGGGAAAAAGATATATGAAATGGTGTGTTTTGCATAATTCAGAGGGAGTTTAATATTCTATTGTAAGATGCATTTGACATTTGACATTGGGGCCATTGTCCGGCGGACGATATCAATTACTTGTGATAGTTGGAAAGATCCGGCTTTGGACGTTGTCAAAGAGAACATATGGGTCGATATATATGTAACATTAGTGTGTTATATTTGTTTATTATATTAAACATACTTACTCTGACTATTTGTTTATGTTGTTTGATGAGTGCGTTCACGATTTGGTACTAAACAAAGCCGATAAATTGCATAGAGCATTGATATTAACTCACAACATATTGTGTAAGAGAAGCAGACGAGAATCTCAATGAGAATCCTCCAATGATATGAGCCCACTAAGGAACATGGACCAAGAAGCACTACAAAGACTTGGTGGGCCTATGGCAAGAGCAAGAGCTAAGAAAGCCCAAGAAGTTTTAAATCATGGTGGATCTTTTAATGGACAGAAGCCCAATTGCAAGTCAAAAAGGAATGGAGCCCAAGTTGGTGACTTATCTTAGTCAAGTAGAAGGCCCATAGTGATGACAAGGGGGCGTGAACTTGCTTCATTTAGTTGTTTGTTTATTTTCAATTCAATAAGTGTAATGGGTTATGTGAGTGGATCCAATTTGGCATTCTCTATTAGTGGGGATACACTAAGAGTTGCATGAAGGTCTAGCCCATATTTCCTATGTTGCTACACGTGATTAGAAGGTCTTGGGGAGGGAATCTTTAGCTTGCATGCTACAAGAAACTCCTCATTAAGTTGAGTGAATAAATTGTAAGTTATGGGTGTTACACTTTTTAATTTGTAAAGCAAAGTGTAACCACCCATAATAAAGGGAGTGTAGGCGTGAATAATGAGTGTCTTGGGGCTGAATTCAATTGCTTGATGGTGAGTTATGAGTGTTTGATGGCTGCCTTCAATTGTTTGGGTGTTACACTTTTAATTTGACAAGCAAAGTGTAACCACCCATGACGAGAGAGTGGTAGGGGTGCATGATGAGGGTTGGGGCTGACTTGATTTGTGTTAGTGGTCATTTAAGTTAGGATTTAGGCCATTCAAAGTGGGGGTTATTGTTGGAACCAAAGTGGTCATGGTCCAGATAATCCCTTGAGTTTTGATGTTAACAAAGAGCTAATTTAAGATGAACAAAGATTTGTTATGGACTAACGTTTTATATTAAGTGTGTAGGACAAATCTAAATTGAGTCCAAAGACTATCCATAGTCCAAAGACTTTATCTCGTCCAACATAGTCCAAAGACTTTATCTCGTCCAACACCTATTCTTGGTTTACGACTGGACGGTAATTTATAGAACCATTGAGTCCAAAGACTCTTATGGTTACTTTCTGTAATAGCTAGTCCAATAAATGTCTTTTAAATTTCAAGCGCGAATATCTTGTAAAAGCATTTGAATTTATTATTCCCTGTAAAAGGCTTATACCCGTGGGACAAAACATTCTTTGTAATATTCGTACAAAAGTAAAGCATAAGCCAGAATGTCTCTGTCACTTAAAGAAGTTGACCTTCTTGTTTTGGATAAACAAAAGGCAACTTTCGTTCTACTCAGAGGATATGTCAGCACCACTTTTAGCTATCACCCTGATAGTCTATCCTGCTGATCAGAAACTTAAGAAGCTATCAGACTCAACGGATCAAATGCATTCAATGCTCATCAGAACGGATCCTTTTCCATCCGTTGAAGACTGAAGACTGCTCAAAGAAAAGAGGCTATATATACCCCCATCTTTTGAAAGTGCAAAGAGAGGGAAGCATATACAATAGAGAAGCACGAAAAAGAAAAAGAATACAAGCAAACTAAACTTGAGCAAAAATACAAGTGAAGCACACTTAGCAATTCAAAATCCTTCAAGAGATACAAGCTTGCAAAGCTAGAAAAGCTACTCTGATTCTCACTTTCATATTACTCTCTATGTAGAGTTGTTTTCAAGAGTCTAAGCTTTAGTTTCGAATTCTCACATTTAGTGAGTTAGTAGAACAATCTTTTTCAAAACCTTAGTTTGGTTGAGCCTGAAGAGGCTTGTCTGTAAAAGAATACTTAGAGAACCTGAAGAGGTTGAGAATACTGCCTGAAGAGGTGTTGAATACTTTGTAACAAAAGGTTTTTGTTATAGTGGATAAAGCTCTCAAGTAGAGAGGACTGGACGTAGCTCTTTGGTGAAGAGTGAACCAGGATAATATCGTTGTGTTCCTTTCTCTCCCTTATCTTACTTTAGTTTTTGTCTAACAAACTAACTGGGATTGAATTGCCTTTCATTACGCTGTCTTCTTATCTTAGTCAAAACTAAGTGAGCGTCCAACTTGGAGTTTGGAAGAGCTCTCTTTGCTTTTAATCGTTTTAAGCATCCAATCTTGCGAAAATCATTATCTGCTTACGAAAAGAATTTAAAATCGCCTAAAACACAATTCAACCCCCCTTCTTGTGTTTCAAACAGGTTCCTTCAATTGGTATCAGAGCTCAGCCTCTGGGTTGAGCACTTTGCCGTGTAGAGGAAAAGATCCTACTGCAGATATGTCTGGACCAGGTATGCCAAGCGGGAGTCAACCAGTTATGGAAGGCACTTCCATGACCAAACCGCCGTTCTTCAACGGTACTCACTACCTGTACTGGAAGGAGAGATTCAAAGGTTTCATCCTCAGTACAAACTCAGTTCTCTGGGCTAGAATCACAAATGGTCCTAACGTTTGTCTCAACTCTGACGGGACAGACAAAGCAGAGGACGACTGGACAGATGCTGAACGGGCTAGAATGGAACAGAATCATAAAGCAAGATATGCTTTAATGTGTGCTCTCAGTCCTGACGAATTTCAGAAGATTCACGCATGTGAATCAGCTAAACAAATATGGGACACCTTGTCAAATCTCCATGAAGGGACAACCAAGGTGAAGGACTCTAAAATCATCATGCTGGTTGGCCAGTATGAAATGTTCACCATGGCTGAAGGAGAGTCCATCCTTGACATGATGGGTCATTTTCAAACGATCATCAACAATCTGAAATCCCTGGGAAAGGTCTACACTACCAAGGAAAATGTCACCAAGATTCTTAGGAGCCTGCCTAAGAAATGGAGACCTCTTGTCACCGCAATCACCAAGGCCAAAGATCTCTCCACTTTGACTCTGGATGATCTTGTCGGGACGCTTCAAGTTCATGAGCAAGAGCTTGATCTGGACAATCCCGGAAAGAAGAACAAGGGGATTGCCCTGAAAGCTCATAGGTCCAATAACTCAAAAGCCTTAAAAGCTGATGAGTCCAATGATGAAGCTGATCAGTCTGATGATGATGTATCAGACGATGACGAGCTATCCTTTATCTCCAGAAAGATTCAGAATATGTGGAGAAAGAAAAATGGAATGAAGAGAAGGCCATTCCAAAAGAAAAGCTTCAAGGACCATGCTGAACCCAAGGATAAAAGTCAACTGGTCTGTTTTGAATGTAACAAACCAGGACACTTTAAAGCTGATTGTCCTACGCTAAAGGACAAGAAGAAGTTCTTCAAAAAGAAGAAAAAGAACTTCATGGCAACTTGGGAGGACTTGAACTCTTCTGAAGAAGAAGAAGAAGAAACAAATGAAGAGGCTAATCTATGCCTATGGTCCAACAAGCAAGATGAAGACTCTTCGGACGATGAACAATTTGTTGTTCCCGGAGAAAGAAGTCAGGAGTCTACCTCTGGAAGAGGATAGAATGTGAATGTTCCACCCATCTTCAAGGGAACAGACTATACTTATTGGAAATCAATGTTCCAATTATACGTCCAAGCTCAAAATTATGAGCTGTGGGACATCTTCACAAACGGAGATTATCGTCCAACGATTACCCTTGAGGACGGTTCAACATCGTTCAAACATGAAACAGACTGGACGAGTGATGATATCAGACGATGTTCTCAGAATGCCTATGCTAACTGGTGTCTTGTCAACGCCCTTGATCGTCCAAGACTGGACATGGTCTCGCAACTCCAAACAGCTAAGGAGAAGCTGGACGCTCTGGAACGTCTGTTCAGACCAAGGAGCTCGTCTACCTCAAATCTCTGCCTGATGGCCAAAAGCTCTTCGGACGCTGAATCAGAAGATGACGAGGTATCCGTTTCTGACTCTCTTCAAGAAGCATATGATGAACTACTAAATGATTCCTCTATATTGCATCATCAATACATCGTGCATAAGAAAAAATTATCAAAAGTAAATAAGGAGTTGGAAGAGTCCAACAAACTAAATAAGCAGCTTATTGAAGAGAATAATAAGCTTAAAGATGAGAATGTCAGTCCAACTGATAAACCCACCTCTGAGTCCAGTGAACCTCATGAGGTAACTAGACTAAAACAAGAGGTATCTGACCTCACCAAAAGCGTAACTAAGCTTGTTGGAGGATCAGAGAAGCTAGACCTGATATTGAGGTACACTAGATCACCTCATGATAAGTCTGGCCTAGGCTATGACTCTGAGAAACAAACTGCGTCTCAGAAAATATCAGGGTCCAACAAAAATCACAAGGATTTTCATTCCTATGGAAAGCAAAAAGAAAATAAATTGCATGCATCCAGAACTTACTGCAAGATTTGTGGAAAGAGTGGTCACACCTCTTCAAAATGCATTTACAAAAACAAAAACAAAATGCATGGTCGAAGACCACCAACTAACCCAAAAGGACCCAAGTCTATATGGGTACCTAAGAGTATGATAATACCTGTTGCAGATCTGCTTAGCAACACAAAAAAGACCCCAGTCCTGGTACTTGGACAGTGGTTGCTCACGTCACATGACGGGAGAAAGGTGTATGTTCCAAGAAATCCATGAGAAGTCTAGTGGATGGGTCACCTTTGGAGGCAACCAGAAGGATATGAATCTGAATGATTCAGATGCTCGTCCAACAACCAACAAAGACGAGGCATCAGACGCTACGAAGGATGCATCATCGTCTCAGCAAGTTGCAAATACCCCTCGTTCGTGGCAATTCAGAACTTATCATCCCGAGAATCAAATCATTGGCAAACCTAATGATAGCGTCCGGACAAGGTCAACTTTCAGAGAGCAAGCTGACTCAGCCTTCATCTCTGAGATGGAACCAAAGTCTGTGGACGAAGCCTTATTGGACGATTGTTGGATCCTCGCTATGCAAGAAGAGCTCAACCAGTTTCAACGTAGTGACGTTTGGACGCTGGTCTCCCTGCCTAAGGATAAGTCTGTAATTGGAACCAAGTGGGTCTATCGCAACAAGCTGGACGAGGATGGCAAGGTGGTAAGGAATAAAGCAAGGCTAGTTGCCCAAGGCTACTCACAAGAGGAAGGTATTGATTATACTGAAACCTTTGCTCCAGTAGCTAGATTAGAAGCTATACGCATCTTACTTTCATATGCTGCACATCATAACATCATGCTTTACCAAATGGATGTAAAAAGTGCATTCCTAAATGGTGTAATTAATGAAGAAGTATATGTTCTCCAACCACCCGGTTTTGAAGATCAGAACCGTCCTGAGCATGTATATAAGCTTAAGAAAGCTTTATATGGACTCAAGCAAGCTCCTAGAGCTTGGTATGAGAGACTCAGCTCTTTCCTAATGGAGAATGGCTTCTCAAGAGGAAAAGTGGACACAACTCTTTTTAGAAAAGTAAATAAAAAGGAATTTATTGTTGCTCAAATTTACGTTGATGATATAATATTTGGTGCAACTGATGAATCTCTTTGCCAAGAGTTTTCTGAATTAATGCAAAGGGAGTTTGAAATGAGCATGATGGGAGAACTAAAATTCTTCCTCGGACTTCAAGTAAAGCAAACATCAGATGGAGTGTACATTCATCAGACGAAGTACACAAAGGAGCTTCTAAAACGCTTCAAGTTGGACGATTGTAAACCTATGAATACACCAATGCATCCAACGTCCGTGCTAAACAAAGATGATAAAGATAAAAAGGTAGACCAAAAGGTATATAGAGGTATGATTGGTTCCCTCTTATATCTAACTGCGTCCAGACCTGATATCATGTTTAGTGTTTGCTTATGTGCTCGTTTTCAATCTGATCCAAGAGAGTCTCATCTCTCAGCAGTAAAAAGAATCTTTAGATACCTAAAAGGTTCTACTAATCTGGGTCTTTTGTATAAGAAAATTGATGAATACAGATTAGTTGGATTCTGTGATGCTGACTATGCTGGAGACAGAATAGAAAGGAAAAGCACAAGTGGAGGGTGTCACTTCATTGGTGCTAATCTTGTCTCATGGTCAAGCAAAAGGCAAAGCACAATTGCTCTATCAACTGCTGAAGCTGAGTACATTGCTGCAGCCAGTTGCTGTTCACAACTGCTTTGGATCAAGCATCAGTTGGAAGACTACAACGTGTTTGTAAGCAACATCCCTATCATGTGTGATAACACTGCTGCTATTAATTTGTCAAAGAACCCCATACTGCATTCTAGAGCAAAGCATATAGAAATAAAACATCATTTTATTAGGGACTATGTGCAAAAAGGAACAATAGATATTCAATTTGTTGATACTGACCATCAATGAGCAGATATCTTCACTAAACCATTAGCCTAGGATAGGTTTATATTTATAAGAAAATATCTGAACATGCATTTCATTGATTGACTGAAAGTCCAATGCATGCGTCCAATATTTGCATTACGTCCAATACATGCTCGTCCAATGTACTTTCTGAATGCTCGTCTAATGCATTAATGAAACTCAATCTTTGTCGAATGAAATATTACCCTTCATTCCCTTAACTGAGTCAGTTCTTTGTCTTTTTTATTTGCCAAAAATGCTTTTTACGGTTTCAAAGTCTGAACGTGTGTCAGACATTTAATGCACGTCGTTTCGCTCTCTCTCTCTCTCTTTGAAAATACGAAAGGTTTTCGCTCTCTCTTCTTCTTCCTTCTTAAAAACCTAAGTTTTGATAAAAATCAAACCTTTACAAAAAGCTTTAACCTTTCTTCTTGTATCTTCGAAAAGGAAAACCCTTTCTGAAAAATCTTTTTCTTTAAACATCCTCTCTGAAATTATGGCAACCTCTTCTGCTGCTGGCTCTAAGGGTAAAGGAAGAACCTTTAATGCTCAGACTGCTGATGTCATGGTCGAGCACAAGTTTAACCTACAATTCCTGGCTGATAATGGGATTGACATCTTCTCTAACATCCATGCTGCTGGATGGTCAAGCTACTTTGAAGGTTCTCCGGTAATCTACCCTGCTCTAGTTAGGGAGTTCTGGACTAACCCCATTGTCTCTGCAAGGGAGATTCGCAACAAAGTGCTTGACACTGAAGTAATAGTATCTGAAGCAACTATCTCTAATGCAACTGGGTGCGCTCAATCAGGCATAACTGTTGAAGATGACTGGGAAGAAGAGATTGTTGATGCTTCCACCATCAGAGATTGTCTATTGAAGAACTCAGGTGACAAACTCATAGCCTCTAAAATGACTGACAAGGCTAGGGTTCTTCACCAAATCTTGAACAAGGCTATCCTTCATAAAGTTGGGTCAAAGGATAATATTTCAAAGGCTCATCAGTTTTGTCTGGTTCATTTGATTCTTGAAAGGCAAATAAACCTTCCCCACCTACTCTTTTCCTTCTTCAAATATGCCATTGAAGGCTCTGGGAAGAACATTGCACTCATCTATGGCGCTCTCCTCTCCAAAATATTTGAGAAGCATATGGTCTGCGACGGCCTAAAGAACTTGGCTCCAGAAAGAAAGTTCAAATACTACGGAGTTCATGGCATTGAACGTGTGCATCAGCCTGAGTTTAGCAGGCAAAGTTTGGTAATGATGCAGTTGGACTGCTTTAAAAGGTCCAAACTTGAAGGAAAACAAAAAGGAGCTCAGACGCAAGGCTCAGAAGAAGCGTCTGAACAATGTGTCACTGCTGGACGCTCTGCTGAACGAGCTCGTCCAATAGCTAAGACTTCTTCGTCTCGTCCAAAGCTCATCGTCCAACCTTCAAGAAAAAGGAAGCTGGTTCTAGCTCCCATTGATGAGGATGAAGAGGACAATCTACCCATCTCAAGGGTAGTTAAAGGGCCAAGATTGGAAACCTCATCTGCTGCACCTCTGCCTAAACCTTCGTCAACAAGGGCAAGGTCATCTCGAGCAAAGACGAAAGGTAATACTGAACCTATCTCCAGTTCAGTTATTATTTCTCCTATCGTCCAATCGTCTGAGATAGAAGACTTAACCTTTGAACCTTCCCTACCACTCTCACCCTCTAACCTACCACAAACTCAAACTCTAACCTCACCTAATGAACCCGAAGACTGGTTCACACCCTGGGGAGATCACCCCTTCCAACCCTATGGTGCTCCCTACCCCAGACGGATCTTTCCCATAAGCAAATATAGACGCCTCCCTGGAGTAGACTACAACAATAAATGCTCAATTTGGGCTGAGGTCAAACGCAAATTTCCTGTTCTATTCATTAAACACACACCCCCTACTACTGAACCTCACCCCAAAAGCCCTCTTCCATTACACAAGTATGAATTTGAACAACCCTCCACATCATCCACCTCACCACCTAAACTTGGCTATCACCCCATCCCATACACTTCAACTAAACCTCTGCCCTCTGAAACATACACTGCCCTTGGACCCTTGGTTACTTGCCTTGAGAAGAAGACGTTTCCTCCAAGGAAAGTCTACCCCAACCTTATCAAGGACAAGGCATTCCAATGGTGCCACTACAATATAAAGAGGCACGTTGTTCTTCGTCATGAAGACAAGAGAGGTTACAAGACGGAGTATGAAAGAAGGGCAAGGACGTTTGGCTTAAGTAACTTCATCCTTGATCCCGACCTTTCTTTCATTCCAAGCTATCCATCAACTTGGAAGGAGTATTCTGATGTCTGGGACTTTCTTCCTTACTATGCTGTGCGGAGGGAGTGTGACATGACTCGAGAAGCTAAGATCCATCACAACCTTCCAAAGAGATTTTGGTCAAAGTCTTCTCGCACTAGCGTAGGAGTTGTTCCTCCTCGAGCTTGCCCAAGGCTCCCTATCCTAGATCCCAACAAGGATAAGGACCTTCGCAAAAGGCTTGAGTCATGGACGCTGCCTTACAAAAATGCTTTTGATCCCCTGTTTTGGACAAAACATCGAGATGACTCTGGGGCTCTCGAAAGTATTTGGAAGAAAGATCCTCGATTCAGATTTGACCCAGATGCTAGGATCTATTGGGAAAATCACATCTGGAGATGCTCCCAAGAAGCATCATCATCTGGATTATCAGTTGAGGAGAAAGCAGAGATTCGAGTCTACCCGAGACAATATCGAATCCGTGAAGCAAACTTCATGATAATAGACGATATCTTTGGGATACCTCTTTATCCTAGAGATGCCTATGCCTCCTATCAGATGGAGTGAAAACAAGTATGATGATGCTGATATCATCCTTGAAGTGCTGCGTCCACCCGAACCTATCGTTGCTCCTCTTGTTCCTCCTACTCTTCCTCCTAAGCTGGTCATTCCTGAAGAGACTGGGGACACCGAAATCATCTATGTGGAACCCTCCTCTGAAACTCATGATAACGAAGTGGAACAAGTTGCAGACTCAGCTCAGTCCAAGTCTCAACCGGTCCCTCTCTCAATGGTCCATCCTAATGCTCCATCTCCTTCTCAGGCTCTGAGTGTAGTTCCTGATCAAAGAGGTGTGGACGCAAACCGGGCCACTGCTGAGAGCTCCGCCTCAGTTATTCCTCCTGAGTTTCAAGAGTTCGTCCAACGGACCATAGAAGCTAACAATGCGGTGCTCCTTCAGCAGATTGCGGCCATGTTCAAAGATTTCATTCCCAAACCTCCTCCCTCTTCTTAAAATTTTTTTTGTTCTCTTTGTTTTTCAAAACAACTGACTATGATGTGTTTCTCACTCTTTTGTCTGATGACAAAAAGGGGGAGAAGATGGATTTTGATTGATTATTATTGATTGATTATTTAAAGTTAAATTTGTTGATTGAATCTTTAAATGATACATGTGCTCATATTTGTTGATTGAATCTTTAAATGATACATGTGCTCATATCTATGCTTTAAATGTTTAAATGCTTTAAATGATTAGAATGTTTGTCTTAGGGGGAGCCCTTCAGCTCTCTAGGACTCTTTGTTCAATCAAAATTAGCTTGTTTTGTCATCATCAAAAAGGGGGAGATTGTTGGAACCAAAGTGGTCATGGTCCAGATAATCCCTTGAGTTTTGATGTTAACAAAGAGCTAATTTAAGATGAACAAAGATTTTTTATGGACTAACGTTTTATATTAAGTGTGCAGGACAAATCTAAATTGAGTCCAAAGACTATCCATAGTCCAAAGACTTTATCTCGTCCAACATAGTCCAAAGACTTTATCTCGTCCAACACCTATTCTTGGTTTACGACTGGACGGTAATTTATAGAACCATTGAGTCCAAAGACTCTTTTGGTTACTTTCTGTAATAGCTAGTCCAATAAATGTCTTTTAAATTTCAAGCGCGAATATCTTGT
The DNA here is from genome assembly GCA_039655645.1 of Ammopiptanthus mongolicus. Taxonomy (NCBI): domain Eukaryota; kingdom Viridiplantae; phylum Streptophyta; class Magnoliopsida; order Fabales; family Fabaceae; genus Ammopiptanthus; species Ammopiptanthus mongolicus. The sequence continues at coordinate 75,929,272 of CM077346.1, read as the reverse complement.
AAAAGCATTTGAATTTATTATTCCCTGTAAAAGGCTTATACCCGTGGGACAAAACATTCTTTGTAATATTCGTACAAAAGTAAAGCATAAGCCAGAATGTCTCTGTCACTTAAAGAAGTTGACCTTCTTGTTTTGGATAAACAAAAGGCAACTTTCGTTCTACTCAGAGGATATGTCAGCACCACTTTTAGCTATTACCCTGATAGTCTATCCTGCTGATCAGAAACTTAAGAAGCTATCAGACTCAACGGATCAAATGCATTCAATGCTCATCAGAACGGATCCTTTTCCATCCGTTGAAGACTGAAGACTGCTCAAAGAAAAGAGGCTATATATACCCCCATCTTTTGAAAGTGCAAAGAGAGGGAAGCATATACAATAGAGATGCACGAAAAAGAAAAAGAATACAAGCAAACTAAACTTGAGCAAAAATACAAGTGAAGCAACACTTAGCAATTCAAAATCCTTCAAGAGATACAAGCTTGCAAAGCTAGAAAAGCTACTCTGATTCTCACTTTCATATTACTCTCTGTGTAGAGTTGTTTTCAAGAGTCTAAGCTTTAGTTTCGAATTCTCACATTTAGTGAGTTAGTAGAACAATCTTTTTCAAAACCTTAGTTTGGTTGAGCCTGAAGAGGCTTGTCTGTAAAAGAATACTTAGAGAACCTGAAGAGGTTGAGAATACTGCCTGAAGAGGTGTTGAATACTTTGTAACAAAAGGTTTTTGTTATAGTGGATAAAGCTCTCAAGTAGAGAGGACTGGACGTAGCTCTTTGGTGAAGAGTGAACCAGGATAATATCGTTGTGTTCCTTTCTCTCCCTTATCTTACTTTAGTTTTTGTCTAACAAACTAACTGGGATTGAATTGCCTTTCATTACGCTGTCTTCTTATCTTAGTCAAAACTAAGTGAGCGTCCAACTTGGAGTTTGGAAGAGCTCTCTTTGCTTTTAATCGTTTTAAGCGTCCAATCTTGCGAAAATCATTATCTGCTTACGAAAAGAATTTAAAATCGCCTAAAACACAATTCAACCCCCCTTCTTGTGTTTCAAACAGGTCTTTAATTATGCCATGTCTTTGGATGCCAAGAGTTGGATGACTATTATATGTATTACACCCCAAACAACATGAATGACAACTTGGATGATGAATTTGGATTAATTCCATTTGTGAGAATTGTTTCTCCTAGGTTCTTGGTTGAACCAAGCTTAGTTCTTATCAAGAATCCAAGGTTCTTGTGGCGAACATCACTTGGCTTATCAAACCTTCTTGGTTTGTGGCGCCTTCATCATCTCTTTCTTCACCATTTTCTTGTTTTCTTCAGTTTTATGTTGTTTCTTTTTGTTCCTATACAAAGAGCACGAAACTATCATACTTAGAATTCAACCATAAAATCGTTAAAAGGCAACCACATTATTTGGTTGTCATCAAGTGGTATCAAAGCTTAGGCTTTGGTAACATGAAATTAACTTGTTTTGAATTCAACCATAAGATCTTCAAAAGGCAATCTCACCATTTCGTTGTCATCATCCAACAACATATAAATATATCATATCTGAGGATGCATGAAGAGCATTTTTAGCTAAACATACAGAAGATAGCGATTTCAAGTAATATCACGTATATATACAATATCACAACTGTCCTTATATTTTGTATATATGACAATAACTATGTATTGATATAATTACTATGTTTCTAAATAGAAATTAAGCAATGAAAATCGGGGGAAAGCATCAAATCCTCCTTATCCGTACGAAAAATCGCGTAAGGGGTATGTTGACATTAAGCAAGACATGGTATGTATTTATATACATAATGTACAAGCAGATGGTAAGATTGATTTTTAATCCGTTTGTTTAATTTCTCAATTTACAACTCATGGAGAGGGAAATAGATCTAACAAAAATTGTTTGCCATATTTTGTGGAAGCAACCTGCATGAACGTGGCGGGTGAGATTGTAATGAAAACGTTGGACAAGTGGCAACCAATATGTATGTAGGATACCATTTTAAATTGTTTTTTCAGTTGTTATTGTCTTGTGATAATAATAATAATAATAATAATAATAATGATTAACATTTTTTCATGCTTATCTTTGTCAGGAAAGTCTATCACAGTCTGTATTAGGGGGAGATATGAGACTTTGGCCGCCATGACATACTTGCCAAAGTCTTACCACGACTAGAGTACCCTGGTTGTGTTAGGGTGCAAAATTTGGAGTTTCTCAAAAAGATTGCTTCACCCTCAAAAGCGCCTAGAACAGGAAGATGTATCTGAGATGCAATACATGAGAAAGATGTTGGAACTCATCTCCCAAATTCACAAATTGGAAAATAAGCTTCATGAGAAAAAGGTGGCCAAGAGACAACATGATTTAGCCTGCCCCAACACCAAGGATAGTTGTACACTTACATCTCCTTGTGTCTCAGGGAAGCTTTCTGTCTTGGTTAATGGGAGCCCTATGGAGAAAGTGAATATGCAGAGAGGCCTAAAGCAAGGAGATTCTTTACCCTTTTTTTATGTTTCTCTTAGTGGTGGAAGAGCTAAATGGATTGATTACAAATGTCATATGTCTTGGTAAGTTCAGGGGCTTCAAGGTGCGAAACATGGATTTGGGACTTTCCCATCTGCAGTATGTTGATGATACTCTTTTGGTAGGGGAATCTTGCGAACAAAAACTTTGGGTTATGAAGTCCAATTTGAGGTGTTTTGACCTGGTTTCAGACCTAAAGATTAACTACCATAAGAATAGTCCTATGGGGGTTAATGTTAGACAATAATTCTTGTATTATGCTGCTGATTTCCTAAATTGCAAAGTGGCAATGGTTCCTTTTAGGTACCTCGGTCTACTTGTAGGTGCCAACCCAAAGAAGGCTTCTACTTGCAACCTATGATTGACTCAATTGCTAGGAGGTTGGGAGCTTGGATAAAATTTGTCGCTTATAGGAAGGATAGTGCTTCTTGACTCTGATTTTAACATCATCCCTATATTACATCTATCCTTCATGGAAATACTAGCTAAAGTTATAAAAAAATTTATTCAAATGCAGAGAGAGTTCTTTGGGGAGGGGGGACATCAAACAAAAAAAGATACCTAAGGTTAAATGGTCCGATGTTTGGAAACCCAAATGTAAAGGGGGATTAGGGGTGAAAAATATATAGTACTATTTAACTTGAGCCTACTTGAGAAATGGAGTTAAAGGTTGCTGGTAGATAAGGAGGCACTTTGGTGTAAAGTCTTGAAGGCGAAATATGGAAAGGTGGTGTACTTAAATCCAAAACTGTGTGATTTGGGTAACTTCAGATATCCTTTGGTTTGGTGGAAAGACTCGTGCTCTATGGAATTTGTAGAAAAGTAAAGGGTGACTGGTAGTGGAAGGGGTTAGGAAGGTATTAAGTGATGGCAAATCTATCCTCTTTTGGAAGGATAAATGGTTTGGCTATTACCCGCTAAAAGAAGTATTCCTAAGCCTATTTACGGTTTCTACAATGAAAGATGGATCTGTGGGAGAATGATGCTTGGGTGTGGCTAATCCGCTGCTCCTTGTTCCTTTTCAGACTGGTGTTTAAATCCAGCTTTTTGTATTTCCTATTAGTTGGATAACGTGTTGTTAGGCTCTACTGCCTTCAATTGTCATGTTATAGCAACATCCGCGGGTGTTTCATTGCTTGTGGTTTGACATCAGCTGGAAGTCTATTTGGGCAGATATGAGTATCAAATTCTGGTGTTCCTTGCTTCTAGGTTGGTAACTTCAAGTGCTCATTGCCTTTGCAGATTCTTGCCCTGACAAGCTTTATGGATTCATATTGCCTTTATCACTTGCGAGTTGTGAAGAGCATGTTATTGGTGTTAACTCACATTTATTCTGCTGTGATGAGCCTATATGTTATTTTTCCTTACTATGATAAGCTTCACTTATTCAATCGGGTGTTACTTAACCTTGATTAGTAATATATCTGTTGAGGGTGTTCACCTGGATTAATTTGTTATGTAGTAGATACAAATTTTGGTGTTCCTTGCTTCTGGTTTGGTAATTTCAGGTGTTTATTGCCCTTGTTGTTTCTTTCTATGACAAGTTTTATGGTCTCATGCTGCTTGTCCCACTTGCTAGCTATGATGAACCCGTTATACTGGTGCCACTTTATTTTTTATTGCTGTGAGGAGCCTAAGTCTTTTACCCTTGCTATGACAACCTTTACAGATCCATTTGCAACATATGCTGATTTCAAGAACAAAGCTATAATTTTATTCTCATATTCGTTTTTCCAAGTATGTTGGCGCACAATGATGGTTTGGATGAGGATGCTTTTGGACTAGGGAGCAATAGTATGTTGATGTTGTTGCCATATGATAGATGTGACGAAATATCCTCTCAGTTGGTTTCATGCTATCCTTTTATCTGGTGTATAATTTTAGCTTTTTGTAGTTCAATTTGTATGTAAGCTTGGTGTTTTAGATAAGCTGGAAGTAGTTGATTGGGTTATGTCAAATGCTTTTGTATTGTGCTTAGAGTACTTCTTATACTCTTTCTAATGTTATTTTGCCTTTTTAAAAAAATACTCCCTCTAGACTTATATATAAGCAAAAAAGTGCCTATATTTTTTGAACTCAAATATAAGCAAAATTCAACCAATTCAACTCTATTTAATGTCACTCTTCCAAAATTACCCTTGAAAAAACTTCCAAAGCCTTTTATTATTATCTCCTACACACTTTGTCTTTTACTATTCTCGTTTGGGGATAGCATAAAGGGTCCTTTTACTCTCTCTAGCACACTTGACATAGTACTTCCCTCCTTTATACTGAAAAATGGCAGCAGCACGTCATTCACCTAACATACCCTCATTTGACTTGGGCATCGACGACAATGAGGATATCTCACATCTCATTGTTGAAGACTCATTGGATAAGGATGAAGAGACCGACACAGGTGAAGTGATGTCCAACAATGATGATGTGGTCACAACAAAGGAAACTAAGTTATCAAATGGAATTGAAGATGGGGCATTTGCTGGCAAGTTCAAGCAAGAATTTGACCTGAACAAGTGAAAATTCAATTTATCTTTCAACAATTAAGCTGGAAAGAAATCTACAGCTAGCGTAGGACCTTCTGTAAAGAGAGGGAAAAAAGAAGACATATGGTTAACTTTCTTCGGCTGGGAAGGAGTGGGAGGGAGTGACCAATAATGAGTTTAACTTTCTTCGGCTCGTAGCGATCAATAAACAATTGATGAGAATGTGTGGGAGGGAGTGACCTATAACATTGAAAGAGATATGGACGCTATTAATAAATGGATTAATATTGTGCACGTGGTTATATGCTACCATATGCTTTTTCAATGCAAATTTAAATGTGATGATTGTTATAAGTAAGGGTAGTTTAATAATTATAACTCATTTTTTAAACAAATCACGACAATTACATAACTAACTTTCTTAATACGTGTGAAATTAGTTTTTTTTGTTTATATATAGGTCCGGAGGGATAGGTGTTATGTGAAAAGTATATTAAAACTATTATATGGAGTGTCTATAAGAGAGAATGTGTATTTGATAAATTGAGTTTGTCTATTAAATATAGTATTTAATACATGAAACTTAAAATCATGTTTAGTTAATGTTTCTTATTTTTCACTCATGGACAATTTCTTACGGAGTTGATTTGTTGGGTTGTTAAAATTTTCTTACGAGGATTGCTAAAGGCACCCCCCCATTTTACTAAGGGCACCCCCGTGAACAGTATAATTCTTAAAATACCCTTAACAAAAAAGCTTTAAAAGTCAATTTTTTTTCATACCATTGTTACCCTCGCTGATTACCAAATTCAGAGAGTTGTAAATTTTATCTGGAATCTCGCAAATAACATTTGCGTTTTCGCAAATAGCTTCTTCACTGGAAAATTAGGTAATTGTGATTTTTTTTTTTTTGATTTCCTTCACTTGCAAATACCTTATTTGAGAGTGAAGGAAATTTTTCCCACTCGCAAATAAGGTATTTGCGAGTGAAGGACCTTATTTGCAAGTGGGAAAAATTTCCTTCACTCGCAGGATTATCTTAAAAATATTGATTTTAATTTGTTATTTGTTTCAATGATGCCGCGCAGCAGGGGAGCGGGTTGGTTGGCCGATAGGGAGGCTGAGATTGAGGCCACTAGGATGGCAGTTAAGGCTGCGAGAGCAGAGGCTCAGCGACAACGACGAGAGCAGCGGGATGATATGACTGCTTCGCACCGTCGGAGATTGGTTGATAGTAGAGCTGGCCCGAGCAGAGGGGGACGTCGTAGACTTCAACTTCAACACGAGCCATCTTAGTACGAGGACGACGAGCCATCTCAGTATGAGTCACCTCAGGACGAGGGACATGAGGACGAGGGACAACAGGATGAGATGCATATTGATGCACGGGCAGAGGAGCGACCATTTCCTGGAAGACCTTCCGATACATCGCTGCTGACTTCATTCAGGGACCACATAGCTTACAGCTTGTGGAACGGAGAGGTAATTATTGTTTACTGTTTTTAAAACATTTAAGTTTTTTTTTTTTTTACTTTTGTATAATTCATGACAAGACATTTATTTTTATGTGTGCAGGACTGGGAGGAACCGCTTAGGGTTTTTGCACACGGGAAAAAGTGGTAGAAGTGGTTTGGCGAGCGTCAACCACTACCACCTGCAGTACAGGCTCATGTCGATCGAGCTGGTCTGTCTCCTCTTATGTATTGTAGCTACCCGATGGTAGATAAGTCGCTGCTGACAGCGTTTTTCGAGAGGTGGTACCAGGAGACTAGTCGTTCCACCTTCCGTTCGGAGAGATGACCATCACGCTGGATGATGTGTCATGCATTTTGGGCATCCCGATCAGAGATGCATTGTTTATACCCCCCGAGATGGACATAGATATTGCTATATCAGTTCTACAGTCATTGTTGGGGGTATCTTATAAGGAGGCTTAGGCGGAGGTGACGGGCACTGGGTGGGCATCTGTCAGTTTATCTTAGCTGCAGAACCTTTATGATGCACGGAGTATTAAGGGTCCGATGGACGAGGCAACAAGGGCATTCATACTGGTGCTACTCGGGATGACTCTGCTGGCGGATAAGACTAGAACTCGTATTGACTGCAAATATATCGAGCTGCTGCGTGAGGTGGAGCAGGTGGGACAGTGGTCATGGGGAGCTTTAGCCTTATGTCACTTGTACGGTTATCTTGGCGACGCCACCGGGTTGGTGTGTCGTGGGTTAGCGGGTTACATGACACTCTTTCAGGTACCAGTGTATTATTAAATTAGAAAATTAAATTTACAATTGTTTTAACTCTGACGAGTTTGCATAACTGATTCGTTATTTGTGACAGGCCTGGATCTACACGTATTTTCCTACTTCTATGGTAGATCGGAGGCTTGTTGAGGGTTACGAGGTTGCGCGTGTATGCGCTAACCGCTGGAGAAGCAAGAGGGGTCATGAGAGGGTGCTTCCATACAGGCAGGCATTGGATGCGCTGACCGCTGATGACATGTGCTGGGCACCATGGCCCGCATATAGGCAATATTGCCCATTCGATCTGGTGGCACACTTTTCGGGGTACCTTCGGTGTAGGAAACACTATAGTGTCATACCTCCCTGAGAGAGTACTGCGACAGTTCGAGTTCAGGCAGAAGATTTCTCGACAGCCACCACAACGTCCCTCGGCTGAGGCCATTACTCTTAACTGGATGTCCCCTCACCTGTACTCTATTAGATACCTATTTCGGTTGAGGTCGGCCAGTTATCCAGCTGAGTGCGCCCCGGATTACTTGGATTGGTACTATAGGTACTCGCATCCACTGTTGATACCTCCACAGGCCCCACCTCCACAAGCTTCACCTCCGCCGGCTCCACATGATGCACATGTTGATTGTGTCCCTCGAGTAAGGAATAATAAGTTTTTACACTGTATATATTATGTCCAGTCGTAACGTTATCTAATTTTTTTTCTATATAATGTACTTATTTTATTATGTATTTATGTCATTTGTAGGCGGCTTATGTTCATGCGGTAGGCAAGTTGGATAGAATTGCCGCTATGCTGCATCAGGTCATTGATTACGCATAGGAGGGAGATGACATGTGCGACTACCTTCGGGAGGTGCTTCGAATAGCAGAGGATCAGGAGCGTTGAGTTGTTTTATTTTTTTATAATTTATTTTCATACGAACACTTAGTTTTGGTTATGCAATTATTATTGTTATTGTTATTATTAAAGGCCCATTTTGGTCCCATTTTGGAAGGCTAAAACTTCATTTTGTCTACATTTTGGCAACTATGCCTTAGTTATGTATTTGGCAACAATGCCTCAGTTATGTATTTGATATTCCTTTTTGATATGTGATAAGTGCCATATTTACTTGAAAACATTAGAAGTAAATTGATGAAATTTAGTCTACTTATTGAACTTAAATTGATGAAATTTAGTCTACTTGACCCCCAAAAGATTAATGTTGTAAATAGTTGTTTAGTAGTAAATATAATATGAAATTTTGAAGATTGCATCTTAAGACCATGTTTTGTCTATATAGGTGAAGAAATGAGAGAGAAGAAGCTTTTGAAGAGTCAAAGCTGGAGAAATTCACTTAGCGAAGACCAAATCGCTAATCGAAAAAGACAAAAACTAGTAGCAACTTACTGCCACAAATTCGCTTAGCTAAAATAGATTCGCTAAGCGAATTTATCCCAGGTGATCAGACAGATGATCATAGATAGGTGATCTCACAGACGAGTTTTGAAGATTCGCTTAGCGAAACTAAAATCGCTAAGCGAATTTGTCACAGCAACCAGGGAAGTTTGGAAAATCAAATTCTCTTAGCTAAAATAGTTTCGCTAAGCGAAATTATCCCAGGTGATCATAGAAAGATGATCATAGACAGGTGATCTCACAGACGGGTTTTGAAGATTCGCTTAGCGAAACTGAATTCGCTTAGCGAATTTGTCACAGCAACTAGGGAAGTTTGGAAAATCAAATTCGCTTAGCTAAAATAGTTTCGCTAAGCTAATTTGTCCCAGGTGATCATAGACAGATGGTCATAGACAGGTAATGAACTTAGAAATACAAAATAAAATAACAATAAAATGTAAATATAAAGGTACAACAAACAATGACGGTGTATTAGTCAATCGTCATCGAAGTTTATTGGATTGTATACATCATGATGGGAAAGATTAGGCGGTGAAATTATTGAAGACCATTCTTGCAATCGATTAATAATCGTGCTGGCCATGAATAAGCCTCAGGACGGGAAAAGCCACGCCAATGTGATGCTATGGTAGGCAGTGGACAACTATCTTTCAAAAATACCTGAAATAACGTAAATAAAATTAATTACCGACTAATCTTAACATAAACAATAAAAACATAAAAATATTAGATCAATTACCTGTACCCAGTGATTACCGTTGACAAAACCAATGCAAATGAGTGGATGGTTTGGAGTTGGTGCACCTCTAAGGGGAAAAAATGTCCAGCACGTCATACTGGCAGATGATAAAGAGACTAGGACCAACCTATATTTGGTTGCTATCACATGACCTATCTCTGGTAGTGTTATCCACTTGTTTTGGTGCCATGCACCGTACACGTCCCGTAAAGAAGACTTTAGTTCTTGTAATTGAACACCGAAAAGAGGGCCATATAAGTCAACATTTTTCGTAAGCTCTTTATGCAACTCCTGACGGATTAAAGGCCAACTATCCTCAGTTCTACCAAACAATGATGCAATGTAACGATACCCACAGTTTCCATCACTGTCCACGTTAACTATGTCAGCAATGTATGGCTGAAACTGCACAAGAAATTGATTTAAGAAAGGCAAGCGTCTCCTCTTTACTTGGGCAGTTGATTTCAACGAGGAACGCGCAGAACTATTCTCATGTGCAGAGTATATTGCATCGACATGCTCAAAATAAGATGGGTCACGTTTATAATCAAATCCATCTGTGTTGGTCTTTTTGGATTTGGGTGCCCCCTTAGTTTTCACCATTCTGGGCGGTGGGCACATTGAAGTTGTCTCAGGACAACATAGTTCTCGCACTTTGCGATATAGTGTCCTTTCACCAACAATATCAAGTGTGCGGAAATTAATAATCAATACCTTCATCTGAAGCGCAAGTTCCTCTTCTGACACTGTTTCATCTATTTGTTGTTGATCTTCTTGTTGGCCAAAATGTCATATCCTCCAGTGCACATGGATTACCTCCAATGGAATTGGAGTACCCGTCATACTGTAATGAGCCAGCTCACAAGCACAGGGTAAACCGTGTGTAGTTAAGAGTATAACCACATGCAGATTTATCAACACCTACATTCATCGCTCTGCTCCACTCATCAACAATATGTTGCAATGCACTTCGAGACACGAATCCAATCAATATGATAAGCATACGAATGTTGTGTGAGTGTTCAATCACGGTTATGCTTCTCTCAAGTGATGTCTTTATCTCATTATGTTGCAGTGTAAGCATGTTATTCATCGTCTCCCAACACATACACATGTCACCCTTGCTGTTTTGCAACAAATTCTTCAATCTCCAATGTTGAGACTCAACCCTATCAACAAACATTCAGAACAACTTCAGCTATAGCATAACATGATTCGTTAACAATTTTGACACTAGTTATCATACCTGTTTGTGGTTGTATTCCCCAAGTGCATCACTTGGTTAGTCCATGCCGCAACAAATTTGTCTTCGTGTGGATCCAACCAAGTCTTTTGCATATAATCAATTAATATAGGCCACTCTGCACATACTTCATGAAAACTCATCCGGCATTGCTCATACTCAGTCTCGTTAGCAGAATAAACAACACTGTTCTATGCATCCTTGACTGCCTCCAGTTTTTTGTTTTCAGATACCAATTTTTTTCATTTTGCATAGAAATTTTTTCCTATGTGAAATTGGCACAAAAGATTGCGAGTTGTTGGGAACACAACTGCAACCACATTCATCAAAGCAAGATTTCTATCTGTCACAATAACTTGGGGAATTGACTCATCTAGCATGAACAATTCTCTTAACTTCTCTAGTGCCCAGACATAGTTTTCAGCCCCTTCAGAATCCATATAGGCAAATCCCATAGTAAATGTCAGCTCTGTTGAAGTAACACCAACAATTTCAAGTAGTGACAGCCTATATTTATTGGTTTTGTACGTACTGTCAAGGATGAGGACCATGTTAAATGTATTCAACAAATGGACGGAATCTGCATGTGCCCAAAATATATCTTTAACAACGTCCAAACCGTCATGTCTTCTATACCAAGAAACATATCGATCTCGATGTATTAAGTTCAGCAAATGCTGCATTTCTGTTCTAGGGCCTTTCTCAGATGATCGGTACTTTTGACGTATGCGTTCGTTGTAAATGTGTTTAATTGTAGATAAGTTCTCTTTATCGCGACCTTTAACCGTCAACAGAACATTTTTTGGCTTGACATTGTTCTTGGTTATTTCATGAACAAATTTCTTCTCCTCTTCGCTTAAATGACCAACATAAGAATGACCTACCAATGTTTCAACTAACCGATGGTTGTGTAATCCACATCTTACTTTCAGCATCCATCCTTCAATCTTTCCTTCAGTCGTCGATAAAGGTATTCCTTTAATTCTGAACATGCACTCACACTTTCGAGTACCAGTTGCTTTAGAAGATGCATGCTTTTTAGGCTTATACTTCCCACTCCTTTCACAAGCTAGAATTAATTTTGTACATCCGCCTTTTTGTCCTGTCTCTGACCTCATGATGACAACAATAAATCCATTTTGTTTTCCAACCTCTCAAGTCCAACACAATAAATCATCTCGTGTAGGAAATATCTCCATAATAGTGAATGCTCTTGTACAGTCCACAACTGTCGTTTGGTTAATCTCATTAGAATCAAATATATTGTTGTCTTCCATCTCCAACAACACTACAATGATACAAACAAAATAAAATAAATACCTGATATATGTAAAACGTAAAAGAAAAAAAAGTCGATTACACTCGCAAATTAGGTATTTGCGATTATACAAATTTTTTGTTCACTCGCAAATTAGCTATTTGCGAGTACAAAAAACTGTACACTCGCAAATACCTAATTTGCGAGTGTAAATAAAAGAATAACTCGCAAATTAGATATTTGCGAGTGTGCAAAAATTTACACTCTCACAAATAACTAATTTGTGAAAATATACCTTCTTTCGCGAATATCTAATTTACGAAAATATACTTTCTTTCGCGAATATCTAATTTGCGAGCGTCACGTATAATTTGGTAGAAAACTATGAGTACTTGTAAAAAATGGAACAGCCTTCACACATTTATCAGAAAATAGATCCGCTTATTAATAAATTATTCTATTTTGAACTCATTGTTCTTTTTTTCTTTTTTTTCATTCTAGATGTCCGAAACATATTAACATCAAAAATTTTTAACGAGTGAGTTATTTTTTTAATTGCTCACTCGCAAATATGATATTTGCAAGTAAGTAAGTACTCGCAAATATCATATTTGTGAATGAACAATTAAAAAAATGATGCACTCACAAATATAATATTTATGAGAAAACAAACAATTTGACCACTCAGATTTATAAGTGAGCCAAATTAAAAAACAAAATACTTTTCAGAAAGTATTTTAATAAATACACTATTTAGAGATATGCTTAGTAGAGAACCCTTCTGCAATTGAGTTAGCTAGACTGGGTTAGGCAGGTCCGGCACAAGCCGCGTGTCTATATAATTACATTACCAAGGTAATTTATTAACCTTGTTTTTACGGTGGCACTAGCAACAGGGCTTTAATTTAATAATCATTACTTTATTTTTCTTTTTACTATGTTTAAGAAAAAGTTGTTTGAAGGCCATGTGTTTTACCGTCTTTGATTCCTTTCTGGACGGTCAAACTTACAGTATGGAATTGCACCCTTCGAGATCAAACTTTTATATATCACCACCCAACCTCTACTAAACTACTATTCTTTTGTTATCACTCTCTTCGTACTTATGTTTCCTTTCTATATTTTAAACCTTGTAAACACACTTCAACTTCGGTATGTTATGCGCCCATTATGTATGACTCAAATAATTTCAATTTGAAAACGAGCAAAATACTATGAGTTTTACTTCTGGCACCGTTAATTATGACTTATTCAAGAATTCTATAAACATTAAAGCACCGTGTACATACTGTATCTGAGAAATTCCGTATTGGAAACTTGGGAGTTAGATTTTCCTCCACTATGTCTCTTCACAAACTTTTGAGAATGAAATATAACCCGCAAGACAAGGGTTTTTGTCCTTAAACAGGTGCGCAAGGTGCAAAACCCATGCATCTATAGTTTTCTATCACAATAAGTTTGCAATTTTGTTTTAAAAATTAGGCTTAATTACACTTTTGGTCCCTGATATTACGATTGTGTAATTTTAGTTTCCTGGATTTTAATTATGTTAACTGGGTCCTCCAAATATCATGATTGTGTAATTTTGGTTCCTCAGGTTTCAATTGCGTCCATTGAGTCCCCTAGGTATCACGATTGTGGAATTTTGATTCCACAAGTATTACGATAATGTAATTTTTAATGCCGGTAACCTATATAACCCACATGGGACTGTTTTGGCACTTAGTGAGATCAACTTGACAGCTTATTAAATGGTCAAATTCATATCACTAAGTGTCACATAGAAATAACACATAAGTTATCAAGCTTGACTCATTAAATGTCAAATCAGTTTCACACGTGCTCCGTAGGCTAATGACATTAAAAATTCCACAATCGTGATACTTGGGGACCAAAATTGCACAATCGTGATATCTGGGGGACCCAATTGACGCAATTGAAACCTGAGGGATCAAAATTGCATAAGCGTGATAATTGGGGAATCCAAATGACGCAATTAGAATAGGAGGAACTAAAATTGCACAATCGTGATACCTGAGGGACCAAAAGTACAATTAAACCTAAAAATAATTAATTAAGCTCATATGGTATTCCTACTCCCTCTCTCTCTCTTGAATATTTTTTTGGTGTGCAAAAGGTATTCCTAATTAATAGTCGGAGACTAATTTTTTTGGAAATGTAAAACTAATCGAAGTGAGTTTTATATCTTTTTAATTTTTTTTTTCATACACATAATAAGAATAAAAAATCTGATAAGATAGTTAAGAAACTCACTTGTATTGGATCTTGTTGATATCTTGAATATGAATCATTAATAAAATAATTTTGTTCTTAAACATTGAATAGACCATACTTACTTAAAATACCGTGTTACATATAAGTACAAAGCTTTATTCTAGATTTCTAGTATATTTTATGACATACAGAAATACGTTCAAATATCAACAGCTAAAGAAAGTGATCTGTCATGCATGTATTATAGTTTGTGGCTTTTTGCACAGAGGAGAGAGAAGACAGAGAGTATCTTACTCGCTTCTGAGAGAGAAAAGTACTAGAGAGAGGATACTCCCGTTTGTAGCGGGGGAGCAGATTGATGATTAGAACGAGGAGATAATAATAATAATAATAATAATAGTTAAATATGGATTGATATGGACGGACAGAATGCGAGAAGTTATGGGTGTTTGTTCGTCGCATAGACCATAGAGAGAGAGAGAGAGGAAAATAAAATTGAAAAGCAAGCAGCAAGCTGGGTTCTGATGACTTCTGAGTCTGATAATAGGTCTGACATGATATGACTAATGTCCAAGTGGGCTTGAATAAATGGGTGTGGAGACGGGCTGCGTGTGGTTTTTTGTCACGCTCATTTGTCAGAAATTATTATTTCATGCCCAACAGGTGTTTACAACCAAGAAAGAGAAAGCAATAGATTATGTCATGCATTTATTCTAGACTTTCTATAATTACCAAATTAGAGTATAATTCATGATAATTTGAAGTGCAAAGGTTGACACTTGACACAATCGCACATTGGTGATAGTATGAATAAATAATGCAATACAAGAAACTTGCCTTTCACATCAAATCTATTTTTGTATGTTTAAAATTTATAGATATATGAAAAATTTATATTTATCTACGGTCGATTCAACCGTTTATTATGAATGATAAATAACAATAAAAAATGATTATCATTATAGATTTTACCTACGATCCACATACATTTACCTATAGTTATATTTGACTGTCAATAGACTTTATCAAAGGTCAATCTACCTGTAAATATGATTTGACTGTCACTAATACATATACCTACAATTTTAATGACCATTACTAAAATTATCCGTCGGTATACGACAAATTTATTATAGTGATGTCATGCTAAAAGAAATAAAAAAAAAAGTAACTTTATATTAGAAAACTAAGTATATCACCTCTTCAACTACTAAATACATCAATTTTTAATAAAAAAACTTTTTTCCTTCTTTTTTAATAAAAGGTGCCCTTAACGCACTGGTTAGAATTCTGGATAAACTATAAACTAATTATAAAGGATATATGTTTCAAGATTTCAAAATACATGCGAATGACAATTATGATTCCATGTGTACTTACAAAACTTTTCAACCAAAGTTAACAAATTTCTATTTTTTATTTCTTAACCACTGTCGGTTAACATTCTCCATGGTTTAATAGTTGGGGTGGAGAGAAAAACACTGCTAGTCTGCTACATAGGCTGACTAAAATAATTTTATTGTTTCGCATGTGACTAATTTTTTTCTTATAGAAATGTATACGTGTATTTCTTTAGTATAGAAGTATAAGATTATGCATATAACTCATGCATACGGTAGATTTCATGCTTAATAAACCACTATCCATACAAAATTCGCATTTTCTATTTGATATGATTATTCATAGAAAAAACTTGACAAAAATTTGATACCCTATGTGATTTGGTATGTAACTTGCACTTATTCAAAAAGAAATATGAAGTGCACCCCAAAAAAGGGCAATTTGTGAATATATAAAATACGAAACTTTGAAATGTTTAATTAAATTCATGATAAGAAATGAAATATAGTAAAAAGTATTGAAATTTGATTCTTCAAAAGAAATAAGAATTGTGGATAGTGGAATTTGATATTCCCTTTCCCGACAAACGGTCAACAAATTATTATTTTTGAATAATTGTGGGCTTTCAAATTTTTATGATAATCTTGTGTGAGGTTTGTTAAAATGAACTTTCAACTGTGAATCAAATGAAAAATTTTAAATTTTGTGGGAAACAATAAAGGATAGGAAACTATTAAATTCGACAGAAACGTAAAAATGAACGTAAATTTAGTGTAGGGAAGATTAAAATATTGTGGGTTAAAACTTAAAAGTAAATTTGCATAAATATTAAAGTGCAAAAGTTTATGTGCTTTGAAATTAAAGGTGCATGAATGTAAATTGGGGCTTTGAAATAAATTTGTTCAAGGAAACTTAGAGGAGCAATAAATTTGAAGTGCATAAATTAAAGAGTGCATGAATTTAAAGTGATGGAAAGGTAAATGAAAAGCTTTTATTCTTTTAAAGAGGTGATGGAAACTTTAAATGTGCTGGAAATTCAAATAAGGTTGAAGGTGAGAGAGAAAGAATAACAGGAAGAAGAAGAACAATGCATTAAACTAAAACTTGCAGGAAAATTAAATGTCGAAGACATATTTGATGTTCCTTTGTCGATCCTCTTTTAGAGTGAATGATGTTTAGGAGTGTGATCAAAGTATCCAACCATTTTGTACAACATCGGATTAAACACTATTTATCTACAAATAAAATAACTTCCTTATTCCTAACTACGTACTAACACTTGCGCCCCTAGTGATAATGTCATATTATCCTACGACTAACAACTAAGCCTCGTACTAACTGGCTTTCAGACTTAAATGCCTCCCATGTTCCCACGTTTCTGCTCCGTTGGGGTCACTTCAATATAACTTCCCTGAGTGGTTATCTCTTCTACCTCAAATGCAACGGCACTTACTCCCTTGATATGATCTGGCTTTGTGTCTGAAATCCTTCTAACATACCTCCATATTCTGTTGAAACAGGCTCTATCGTTAATTGGCCTTGATCATCTTTCTTATCCACTAATGGTTTCTTGAAGTTCATAATCAACTTAGGTGCAATTGATGACACAACTAGGGGTGTTATTGGTTCAGATTTTTTTGGTGTTTCGAATTCGAACCGAACCAAACTCGATGATAATTGGTACAGTTTTCGGGTTCAAGGATTTTGAAACCGAACTGATATGATTACTATATTTTAATATTTACTATATTTTAATATTTAAATTTTTTATATTTATATGTATATTTTATTTTTTATTATTAGTATAATTTGACATTTTTAAATATTTTTAATATTTTGTTATTTTTTTGGATCCGGTCTGAACCGAATCGAACCAACTCGTGCTTGAACGGATTGGTTTGTTTCGAATTTCCTAAAAAAAATATGTAATTCCGAATTGAACCGTCCCATATAAATCCGAACGAAACCGATCCGTAAACATCCCTAAACACAACTTTGATGATTAGGTTGGAGTCAAGAAGAATAACCTAAATTTTTTCTGAGTTTGTTTTGTTTGTGTAACGATTTAACCTTTGTGTTTTAGTGTTTGAAATCATGATGTAATTTTTCTTTTTTTCTTTTTGTTTATTTTTGCTTCATATCACCAAAATGAACTTTTATCTCTTAATTTTTGCTTCTTCAATTTTTTTCATTTTTGCTTCAAATATAAAACCTCTATATGCCTGTATGTCATGTCATCTTGCTGATTTTTGGGGGTTTGATTTTCTAGTTTGCATGTATGGAAGAGATTGGAGGAGGGTGTGGTGGTGAGGGAGAAAGGTGGGGGAAGGTGGTGGCTGGTTGTGGGTGATGAAAAATAAGAAATAAAATTTTAAAATTGTTAAACGAATGGACACGGGTTAACATTTGCCATTTTATAATTTGATCAGTTAACTAATAAATAAATGCAAGTAAAAAAACATGGTGAATACATGCACCTTGTTCCAACAGGTGTAGACGCACCCTACGAAATTTGGTCCCCAATCGATATTATCATTTATTAAACTTGAAGCAATTTTGTGATTTAAAGATCCCAAGCGCCCTAGAATAAGAGGCGTCCCATTTATGGTGTGCGTGTATATATGTGCATGTCATGTCAGCGAAAAAGATAGAGAAATATCAGAGTATGTAGTATACTATAAATGTTCTCTCATCTCCATTATAATTGAGTTTGACCGTTCTTCTTCTTCTTCTTTAGGAATCTCTACCCTTCTTGCATAAGCTATGTCTCTAATACTTCATGCATAAACTGCTATTTTCTCCCTTTTATCTATTTCTATTTTTTGCAGATTAATTATTACCTTTAGGGCTTAGTGATCTCTCTAATATCATCATCCATGAATTTGTTGGGTTTCTCTCTCTCCTCTCAAGAACATCCACCACAGCCTTCTACTCAAGACCACTCTCAATCAACAGCTTCTCGTTTCGGCTTCAACCCTGATGGAATCAATGACACTGATGTCTCTGGTGACTGCTTTGATCTCACTTCTCATCATTCAACTCCTCATTCACTCAACCTTCCTCCTTTTGGCATATACGAAGCATTCAACAGAAACAATATTCATACCTCTCAAGGTTCCATTATTTCTTCAACCAAAAATGTTTATAATAACATATGACTAATTAATATTCTTTTTGTAGAATTTCCTTAAGACCACCAAAGAAGAAAAACATGTCTAAACTTTATTATGTCCATGTTTTTCATTTTTCCCCCTATTTCTACTAAGGACTCATCACCATATTAAAATGAGATTATTAATTGTTTGTTAATTTTTTTTTTTAGATTGGAAGGAGAACTACACAAGCCAAAACTTGCTATTGGGAACTTCATGCAGTAATCAAAATCTTGACAACAACCAACAACATCCCAAGCTTGAAAACTTCTTAGGTCCACACTCTTTTGGGGACCAAGAACACACAACATCATATGGTTGTAACTCAGCTTCAGGAGATTACATGTTCTCAAACTGTTCGCTACAACTTCCACCTCAGCCGGCAGAAGCATCGGCGGCCGGTGGCGGCGGCGATGGTGGTGGTACAACCAGCAGTAACTCCATAGGGTTATCCATGATAAAGACATGGCTGAGGAACCAACCATCACAGTCAAACAACAACAACAAAAATGACAGTGGTGGTGGTAGTGCAACACCTTCTGCACCAGGTGGAAATAGTGTGCAGACCTTATCTCTTTCCATGAGTACTGGTTCACAGTCTCTCCATGGAAAGAGTTCCTCATTGGATAACAAGCAATCTTCCACGATGACCCTTGATAGCAAAACCGAAGAAGCTATTGAGACTGTGCAGAGAAAGTCCATTGACACATTTGGACAGAGAACTTCCATATACCGTGGTGTAACAAGGTTTTTTTTCTATTTAATTTCTACCTAAATCTATATCTATTCTATATCTATAAATATAAGCAAGTCACTGATCTTTTTTTCACTGTTGTGTATATCTCACTCTAAAAAGTTCCTTTAGTATTTACCACTTCCAATTGCATTTGTCTTTTTTTTTCTTTTTTTCTTTTTTTGTGAGATAATGAGTTTAGGGTTTTGGTTTACTTGAAGGCATAGGTGGACTGGAAGATATGAGGCTCACCTGTGGGATAATAGTTGTAGAAGAGAAGGACAAACTCGCAAAGGAAGGCAAGGTATGACTATGATCTATACCATATATATATATATGTTCCTTTAATTTTATGCTTATTTGCCAAAATCTTAAAATTTCACCTGCCCCTTTTGTATTTTTTTTTTTAACTTATTAATATCCTTTGATGAGTATTGTATTAATGGGTTCTTCACCTCCTCACGATCCCTTCTTCATCTTCAATGGGGTTTGGACTTCATCAACATACATGGTCTTGCAGTTTACTTGGGTGAGTAGGAAAACAATTCTTTCAAATAATTAGTTATATTTTTCTAACTTCTCTCTCGTTTTTAGTTCTAGGATTTTTTTGCCTGAACTAAAAAGAGGATATTAAAATGTGTTCATGTTGGTTATCAAATTGTTGTATATTTGAAGGAGGTTATGACAAAGAAGAAAAGGCAGCTAGAGCCTACGATTTAGCAGCACTAAAATACTGGGGAACCACTACTACAACAAACTTTCCTGTAAGTTTTCACTTTTTGTTTTTTTTATAGAAAAATGTTAATTTGTTAGTATTTATTATGTTAATGGTGGGAGTTGAATCCATGATTTTCTTATCACTCCAAACCCTATGTCTCTCCCCTCAAACCACTAAGCAACCTTATCACTCCTCCACTTTTTTTTCTTTTTTCTCATCATTTCCTTTTTTTTTTCCTGGTTATATGGTTGTGTTTGCATATAGCTCTAGGCAATGTTGTAATGGCATTAACATGCAACAATGGTGAATAGGGAAGCTTTGATACATATAGTAGCCTACTAGAGGACACATTGTATGTTTGTGTCCTTGTACACCGAAAAAGTTTCCTCATTTGATGGAATGTGTCTGATTATAGAAGAAACTTAATTTGGATTATTTGTCATATATATAATGCAAACTATGTATAGTGATCACTTGATCTAGTGTTTTTGACATTGGACGCTTTTGTGTCTTCGTCAACAATCAATGAATTTTAGATTAGCCACTATGAAAAAGAGGTGGAAGAAATGAAGCACATGACCAGGCAAGAGTACGTTGCTTCATTGAGAAGGTGTGTATGCAAATGCCCCAACTAAATAATAAGCTTATTTTTGTTAATTTTATTAAATGGTGGATTATTTATTAGATTGTATAATTAATATAAAAAATTATTTTGCCGCAGGAAGAGTAGTGGGTTTTCTCGCGGTGCATCCATTTATCGAGGAGTAACGAGGTACATTTGACTAGATTCTCAGTATGCCTATGCATATCTTAAATTTGAAGTTTTTAGTTTTCTAAAAACTGAGTGAAATTAATTATGCGCGGTAACTTATTAATTACAACATTTGGTTTGTATTTTGTTGAGATAGATAATAACAACTGGAAAACGAAAAAATTGGTAAAAATAACTCATACTTAACTTGACAAAAACATGAACATAAAAATATGATGTTCTCTTTTTTACTCTAAAGTATTTCTTGATTGATGTACGGGGACGGGAAGGCTTGATATGAACTGAATACAAGTATCATACTAAAGAATTTCATGTTATTTTAATAATGATGATATGTTTGCAGGCATCACCAGCATGGTAGATGGCAAGCGAGGATTGGAAGAGTTGCAGGCAACAAAGATCTCTACTTGGGAACTTTCAGTAAGCGAATCTAGTTTTTTTATGCATATAGGCATGTGAATTCTATATTTCTTTATAGCAAACAAGCAGTTAAATAGATCAGCTGCTTGTGCTGGTGTGCTCTAATATAATACTTCACTAATGATATTTGAGGAAAAAAATTTGAGAATATTGTTCATCGTTTTTTCGTTTGGATTTATTTATTTTATATTTACAATATTTATATTTACGTTTAATTACACTTTTCATCCTTCAACTTTTTCAAATATACGATCGTGGTCCCTCGAAAATTTTAAATGAATATTTAATCCTCTAATTTGTTAAATTGTGCAAAATTTGTCCTTTCTATCTATGTAGTTTGGATATAATCTCTTTTAGGCTGTGTAGACTTATTTTGCACAATTTAACAAAATAGATGACTAAATGTGTAATTAAAATTTTTGAGGGATCAAAATCGCACATTTGAAAAGGTTGAGAAACTAAAAGTGCAATTAAACCTTATATTTATTATCGTAAGAGTTTAATTTTGATACACATGGTTTGTGTGAAGTTTTGTACACCATAATTATGATAGAGTCAAGCATTTTTCAATAACGTGACAATTTATTATTGGTTGAGAGTCTAAAAAATCCTTATCAAAATCTTTATTGAAAAAGTTCTAAAAATTGCAATATTTTCCTAATAGTTAATCAAAACCAAACATATTATATATAATGCAGTGTGCACTACTGCATGCATTTGTTGCCTGTATGAAACTGTATCAAAATGTTTTTTCTATTTTTATCAGCAAATGTTAGTAATTAGTGTATTAGTGTATTATGTTAGTTGAAAAGTTGAACCCCTGAACTCCTTATAACTCCAAACCCTATCCTATTTCTAGGCACCCAAGAAGAGGCAGCTGAAGCGTATGACATTGCAGCTATCAAATTCCGAGGACTGAATGCTGTTACAAACTTTGACATGAGCAGATATGACGTTAAGAGCATTCTTGAGAGCAGCAATTTACCAATTGGTGGTGCTGCTAAGCGCTTGAAGGATATGGAGCAAGTGGAATTGATGAGTGTGGATAGCCATAGCCATAGCCATAGGAGTACAGATGAAGATAGCAGTAGCATGGGTTCCCATCTAGATGGATCAATCAATAACTATGGTGCAACTTCAACCCATCATCATGGTTGGCCTTCTGCTCTTGCATTCCAGCAACCTCATCATATGCAATATTACCCTTATGGACAAAGGTTTTGGTGCAAGCAAGAACAAGATAATTCTTCTGATGATGCCTCTCACAATTTTCAAGATCTTCATCATCAACTACAATTAGGGAACAATAATACCCACAATTTCTTTCAGTCAAATAATTCTGGGTTGCACAGTATAATGTGCTTGGATTCTAATTCCATTGATAATGGTACTTATGGAGATGGTGGGGGATACATGATTCCCATGGGTACTACATCATCATCCACTGTTATTGCAAATGATGGTAGTAACCAAAACCAAAGAAACAATGGTTTTGGTGATAATAATGAAGTAAAGACACTTGGTTATGAAAGTGTTTATGGATCTTCTACTGATCCATATCATGCAAGGAACTTGTATTATCTTTCCCAACAATCTTCTGTAGATGGAGTTAAGGCTAGTGCATATGATCAAGGCTCAGCATGCAATACTTGGGTACCAACAGCGATTCCAACACTTGCACCAAGGCCTTCCAATATGGCTCTCTGCCATGGAGCTCCACCGTTCACAATATTGCATGAATAGCTAGAAATTATGGAGAAGGATATGTACACATGCATGCATTACTGGATCATTTCCTAATTGAGTTTTTCACTTTTTATTCTTCTATTCTATCTTCCTCTTACATATATCTAGTTACTAATAGTGATTGGAGAAGTTATGTTTAATTTCTCTTTTGGAAGGTTTCACCGTTTCGGAGTCATTTCTAACTTTGTAGGATCCATATTATACGAGGGTCTATAGTTTAGCCTCAAGTTTTGTCATTGGCGGAACAATAACTTGCAATGAATTTTGGGAAATTAACTTTGAGAATGTCGACAGTGTACACCGATCCTTGGGAAGTTTTTATTAGGAAAAAAACTTACCTATAATACCCTAGGTACTGTAGGAGCTGTTTGGCACTGAAAATAAAGTCTTAAACTAATTTCAAGCGAGTTTTTAAGATGGAGCAGTTTTAATATTTTTTAGTCTCTTTTTTTTTCCTTGAAGAACAGTAGACACAGCACCTATGATACTGTACATAAGTTTGATCACTATTCACCAAGGCTTGGTAAATTGTAATTTTAATTTGGAATAGCAAGGATCATACAAAGGATGCAATTTAACTTTACAGTGTGGTCTTAATTGGTGTAATAATTTAGTCAAGAATGGTTGTGTTTCTTTTTCCGATTGGTGCATCGACCTAGTTGATCTTTGTCTACAATATTGTTACAGGAAATAGGAAATAGGTTTTGTCATGGTCCTAGCATTAACACAATATAGGGGAACTGAGTTTTTATTTTTTTTGGGATATGCAGCTCCATTTCATATCTGATAAAAACTTGGTTTGTGGGGTGGGGTTCATACTTAGGTGCAATGGATGTTTTCCTGTTCTGGACATGATGTTTTAGATGGCTATAAGAAACAATGTTGTTACTATATGTATATGGGTTTGAGTACCGCCTCTACTCTCATCAATATATTTTTTGGCTTATAAAAAAAAAACTTTTCCCATTGAGCATGTTTGGGAAAGATTGATTTTTTCTATTTCAGTTGTTTTTTTGGCTAAAAAACTGTTTCATACATAAGGTCTGTTTGGGTAAACGGCTTAATTAAGCGTTTATAGGATAAGCGCTTATGTTTAAGCTATTTCTATAATCAAAGAGAAAATATAGTCAATCTATTTTCATATAAGTTATAATCTGTTTTCATAAGCTATCTTGGAGAGCTTATCAAAATAAGTTGAAACAGCTTATGGACATGTCATAAGCTGTTCCCATAAGCTCTCCCAAACACTTTGACAAACACTTATGCTAGTAGATAAGCCCAAATAAGTTGTTATAAGCCAATCCAAACAGGCCCATAATCTATCATGTTTGGCAATTAGGTTAAATTTATAAAAACACTTTTTTTGGGGAAAAAAATTGTTTTATGTCATCTAATTTGTTTTAGCTTAAGATTGTTGTGATTTGACTATTTTTCATTCTCAAAACTTTCTTCCCTATTTACCCCTACAAAACTAACTTCCAAATAAATATTATTAAATTATACAAATAATTACATGCCCTTTTTCGTAATTTACTATGTAAAAGTGACGTTTTTTTTGCACCGCCCAAACGAAATAGATTATCTTAATTTCGCTTTTAAGCAAACATACTCAAACAAAAACAGATTCTAATTACAATCGATTATTAACATAATATATTTTCTTCAGCTTTCCCAAACACCCTCTAAGTTTGTATTTTACATGCTAGTTTTTCTTAAACTTTAAAGCGATAATTTTTCTTAAGCTTTAAAGCCAACGTTCTTATTCTGCTCAACTTGATAGGGCATAAACAGAAAAGACAAGAGTGTGAAAAGTTGCTAAGTAGAACAGTGAGCTAAAGGCTAAAAAGCCGAAGGTCGAGAGTTCTAATGAGACTCTACAATCTGAAGAAGTTAGAAAATTCGGTCACTAAATGGAGAGTTAGAAACGTCAATTTTGATGACTAATTAGCAACCATTTTTTTTTAAAGGAATTTTTTTTGCCATTTAGCGACCGAATAAATATCGGTTGCTAAACCATGGCACATGCATGACTTGTGATAGCATGGCAGCAATAGATTTAGCGATTTTAGTTTAATTGATTAGTGACTGTTTTAGCGACCGACTGATTTGGTCGTTAATCCCAAAATCCATAAATCAGAATGCGCGAGCCCCCCCCCCCCCCCCTCATTTCTCCTCCCTCGCTCAAAGAACTCTCTACTCCTCCCTCCCTCACATAACTCTATCACCCTCACTCTTTATTCCCCCCTCTCACCATCTAAGCCACCACTGTTTAGTAATTTGTGTTGTAAAAATAATAAATAAATAGACAAATAGAAAAATAAAATAAATAGAGAAATATATGAAGAACATCGATCGATATATAGATTGTTTATAGTCTGAGACGTGTGACATCACACTATGCTTAAGGATTATTTCGCCACAATCATAATAATAATACAATATCCCCTAGGATTTAACAGACTCTTCCAGGATAATCTGGGTATACAGAACAACAAAATGTATATCAACTCTTACACAAAGATAAAATAAAAGAGAAAAAGAGAAGATAAAATATTCTAAAACGCCCATGACCATCAACAACCTAAAATGAAAAGAAGTTTCTTTTTTTCCTCTACTCTTTTCCTCACTCAAAGCTAACTTTCTATCCTCCAATGCTTTACGTTTCAGAGTATGAAATTCCAATCTACCAAATTAACATTGATTTCTCTATTTCAATGCATATTACATCGTTACTCTTTGGAGGCCAATAATCATGAGATTAAAACTATTAAAAACACTTCAAATCTAAAATAAATGAAAAGCACGTTTCTATGTTTTTAATATTGAAAACAAACGGCACAAAAACATTGAATGATAATAAAATGGAATAAAAATATTAACACAAATATTAGAGAAAATTTATTTTAATAAAGAGAGAATTTAAAATATTCTAAATTTAAATATCAAAACAAATCATTTTTGAAAGGACTGGGCATAGCGCAGCTTCAGCTTGGCTGAGTGCAAGAGCACCCAAGAAGGCACTTAAGTGACTCAAGATTGGGCTAAGCGCATCCAGAGCTGCGCTAAATGCCAATAGCAATCGCGTTTTTCACATTTTGGAGGCGTCTTTCAACCTCCCAAGGTCGAAAATACAATTTAGGAGCCACGAAGGAGGAGATCCCTTGGCTTATCCCGCTTCATATCTTCATGGAGTTCTTCTATCTCCCTCTCTCCTTTTCTTTGCTTTTAGGTTTTATTCCATGTTTACCTAGTTTTCCTTTCTTGGGGTTAGGGTAACTTGATAGATTCTACTTGTAATTGATATTGGTTTGATTAATATGTTTTGTTGATTATGCAAACAAATGGAGGTTTTGTGTGTAATTTTGATCGATCTTTAGATTATTAACTTTGTATTTCCCTAGTTTAATTTAGGAATAGTCATGGAACTTCAAGTATAATCTTTTAAATTCTTATCCTAAATGCTTTCTCTCTAATTAACTCACCTAAGGAATTACGGTTTAGTTACAGATTCATGCTTGGTCGATCACCCAAGAAATTGGGGGTTGGGTATATATAAGTGAAATTCGGTTAGCAAAATAGGGTTAAAGGCTATTGATCCCAGCTGATGTTTTTGTGGTTGAAATCAAGTGAACTTAACCTCAATGCTTTTAATCCATACACTTTCCTTCTTTGCCATCCAAGTGTTTAATAAATTGCCTCTAAGAAAACTCCAAAAATATTATATTTTGCTCTTTCGCTTGTTTTATGTTCTTGAACTTCCTTTACATCAATGATAAGTCTAAATAGTTGTTTAACTTTGAATTGGTGCTTGGCAACCAATATCCCTGTGGACGATATCTGATTTCTTATCTTTTTATTACTTGCAACAATATCCAATATACTCGTGGTCCCATCAATAGGACATTTCTAGAGGGATTTGGATTTGGTGCGTGCAGTAGAAAAATACATGCATTTATGCATTTAGGCAAAATTTTCTAAAGGGGAGGTTTGAAGCAAGATTTATTGGATGCTGTAAAGACAAAAACACCCTTAAGACTTGCCTAAATGCATAAGTGCATGCTTTTTCTACTGCACCAAATCCAAATCCTTTCTAGAGAGCCCAAAACAAAGGCTCTAAATTAATACCATATAGACAAAAAAATAAAGAGTGGTTTCACTTCATGGTGAAATCTTGGAGATTGATGACTTACCTTATTATAATATTATCTAATCATACATTAATACATTATTAGAGGAATTTAACTTCTTTTCATATAATAATGTGATAATATATGATTAAATATGTATTTTGGCATTTCTTTATGTTTTTCCTCAATGAGCAACTGCCCTTCGGATCTTTTGAGTTTTGACAATAGTCCTTTTCATTTTTTTTCTTTGCTTTTATTACTTTTTCAATTTCTTTATTACATATTTTTATATCTATGATTTTTAGATAAATAATTAAATATAAAGAAGTTGCCTTTGAGTAGATTTCTCTTATTTGCTTGCTGTTGCTTTTAAGATGAGTCTGAAGACGCTACTCCTAGTTGTAACAAGATCAATGCACCCTATCCACCAAAAAAAAAAAAAACAATCAATGCACCCTAATTAATATCCATAGAGAAGATTGATTTAAATTAATTCCTTCATATCTTTTATTTCCAATTTTTATTATTAGGATTTTACGTAGTCTGGTAGTTTTGGTCTTTCATCTTTTTGACTATGTGCAATGCACACATTTCATGTTATATTATCCTTCTAGTATTACTAATATATAGTTAATAATAATTTATTTAGGAACGAAACATGGATACTATGCAGGTATGGCTCATTCAAATCATATAAATCCCATGCTAAAGAACAATGTTCTTTAATCTTAGTTTGTTCTACGTTTACCTTTTACCTAGCTAAGACTTGTTTGTTGGCACCAACGTCTTTTTTCTACTGGCTCATTCAATAAGAAAACAACAAATTGATTCTTTGTTTTTTATTTACGAGGTCGTTTGTCTCTTTTAGTCATGCATATTCTCATGCTAATTTTGAATATAAACTAATAATTAATAAAAGTAAACAAATAGATCCACACAGAAATGATTCATGTACATCAAAATAAGGACATCGATCAATACGGTGTTTCTTTATTTTTATTTTTTTTTTATGTATTTTTGAAAAACGTATATACAAATAAGATAAAATATAAATGAGAGATAAAGATAAAAAGATACAATATCATATATATATATATATATATATAAATAAAATATTTAAAATCTGATGTTCAAATGACACTACCAAATCCAAATAGCAATGGCGCATCCATTCAAAGGGGTAAAGTCCAGTGGGAACTGGGATTGCATCGGAGAAATCAGCGGAATACCCGTGCCTCCTCGGAAAGAATACCAGCTAGAGTATGAATTTATCAATACTAATGGCCACATCTCTTCCTCTCTCTGTATCTGCTTGGTTGCAGGATCATTTTCACCCTTATCCAAGCACAAGTACTACTATCTCTCATCAAAGAGATTTCCAAGAAAAGAACTTTGTTAATTGATTTTTTTTTTTTTTAAAAAAGGTTAACTTCGTTAAAGTATAGTAGCATGTAGTGGGTCGCAATCCTTTCCCTACTTTTTGTACCCATGCTCTCTATTTCTATATTTATTAAAACTGGATACTCTAAAGTTTTGTATGACTATGTAACAAAAAAAGAAGTTTTGTATGAGTATTAATTGACCGAGCCTAATCATGCAAGTTTTATCTTTGCTAATCCAACACTTAATTTTTAACCTCACTTGCTGTGTGCGTGAATGATGGAGCCACGAAATTACGGGCCTAGATGTTCCTAACCTAAAGATGATTCGAAAGCCACTTATGTGTGTGTGTGTCTGTTTGTGGTGTGTGTGAGAGAGAGAGAGATGTGATTTTGGTTAGAATTGTCCAATATTATAAAACTGCATGCCTCATGTGTGTCCGTGTCTACCCCTTTGTTTTCTCAAATAGAATCCTATCATAAGCTAACAAGCTCTAGGAATGCTCATTCGTGTCTTTTTCTTGGGGCTCCTATCATTAATTTATGATATCCAATGCTAGCTTTGTAGTCGTGGAAACTCTGTTTGGGATTTAAACTTTCTTGACTTTGACCAAGCTTCTATGTACTCTTAACTTCGAATACATAAAACAAGTCTAAAAGGCTTTTTTTTTTATTGTATGAGAGAGAAAAATGTAAAAAAGGCTTATGTTAACTTATTTTTATATGTCATTTTAGATAACTAATTAACTATTTCCTTCGAATTTAAAATAAGTGTTAACTATTTAGGTTCAGTTTATCTAATTAATTTACAAATTCAAGAAAGTAGTAATTATTACTTTATCTGGTATCGATCTCCTCTAAATAAAATGGGAGAGCAATATTAATAAGGATTTTGCTAACAAGTATCTTACGAGCATTGTTTAAGGAATCTAAATATAGAAAATTTATATTGGAAAATGTAAATTTAAATGTTCAATATATTGAATACATCATTTTCAATGTAAAGTTTCTAATTTTGATTCCTTAACCAATACTCATTGGTTAGCATTTTCCTATTAATAAAGTGATAATGCTTTTTTTATTTTAATAAAGAATAATTTAGTCAAATATCGTTATATTTTCTTGAAATTGAGGCAATTTAATAGCTTCTTTAATCCTTGTGTATTACTTCCTTTAAACGATACTCCATTCGTTCCATTATATATGTCATATTTGGTTAAATCACACAAGTTAAGAAAAAGTAATAAATGAAAGAAAAAGAGTGATAATCTTATCAAATTAACCTTATTAGTCATTGGTGTATTAATTACTGTCATAAATCCAAAGTGGAGTATTTAAGGGTACAATTGGTAGAAAACATTTAATATTACATTGAAAATAGACAATGACATATATCTTGGAACAAATTTTTTTTGTAAATGTGACATATATAATGGGACGGAGGGAATACTTATTTTATAAATTCAATGGAGTATTCTTTTTTTTTCTTAGCTTACCTACTCCCTCCGTAACAAAATATAAGCAAAAATTGACTCA
This sequence comes from Ammopiptanthus mongolicus, assembly GCA_039655645.1. Taxonomy (NCBI): domain Eukaryota; kingdom Viridiplantae; phylum Streptophyta; class Magnoliopsida; order Fabales; family Fabaceae; genus Ammopiptanthus; species Ammopiptanthus mongolicus. The sequence goes on along the minus strand of CM077346.1, from coordinate 75,899,201 downwards.
TCTAAGTTATAACAAAATATAAGCAAAAATTAACTTTTTGCATCCTATTTAATGATAGTATACCAAAAATGTCCTTTCATTTTATTGCATTTAATCGAAATAAGTTTCCATACAATATCATTAATGTGAATAAACATGGAGGGATAATTTAGGCAATGAATTTGAACTTTTAAATGAGATTAACAACATTAAATGTGAATAACTAATTATCTTAATAAGTGTGAAGGTGGTTAAATTTGCTTATACTACCTTCGGGCCATATTATAAAAAAACATAGGAGTAAATCACACAAACCAAAGAAATTCTTTGAAATGAGATAATTTCAATTAATACTCTTAAATATTTAACTTATTTTCCAAAAATACCCCTTTCATAAATGATGAGTTATAATTAATGGCACTAATACAAATTCCACTCACATGGAAAATAGATGTACCTCATAAATATGAATTATATTATAAATAAAGGTATAATTGGAAATGAACATTTAATATATCTTAAAATTGATGAATTTTTCTTATATTTTGGACCAAAAAAATGGATCCTTTTGTTTCTTATAATATAGACCGGAGATACTATTTTGTTACGGACGGAGTATGGTGTTAATAAGTGAGAGAAAATATTAATAGTAATAAGGTTGAGTATTTTAATGATGGTCAATTAATGCAGTCAAATGTGATTATTTTTGCTTATTTATTTATGGATTTGGCTCATCTATAGTGAGTGGAGTTCTAAAGTAAGAAATTAAGAGATTATCCACCATTGATTTGATTAAATATATAGAGATCTCAACCCACTAAATGATCTAAAGGTTAATAGCCCCTTACTTTCTCACTTTAGAGCTTCATTCACTTTAGAAGAGTCAAATCCTTTATTTATTATAGCTTTTTTTGTGTGTAAATATTTATTATAGTTTCATAATACTTGTGCAACGTCCTTAAAATATAGATAAAAAATAGACACATTTTAACTTGCTCTGGACCTAGTGGAACATATATGTGTTAGAAAGGAACAAAACATAACATATGATGAGTTCTATTTTATAATTGATGCATTTTATAAATAGAACATATGATTAATAAAAAATTTAAGATAAAGCTTTTTTCAAAATATATTTTTGTAGATAATTTAAAAATTTTATAACTACTGATTAGATATTTAAAAATAGGGATGGCAAAACGGGCCAACCCGTCCCGCCATCAACCCGCCAAAAACGGGGCGGGGCAGGCCTACCCGTTTTCGTTGTGTGGGTTTAACACCCCCCAAGCCACTCCGCTTAATGGTGAGTTGGCGGGTTGACCCGCCAAACACAAAAAAATTAAAAAAATCCGAATATAAAAAGTTAAAAACCAATCTCAGAATCAACAATGATCTATCAGTAATTAAAAACCAATCTTAGAAATAATCAACCATGAAACTGTAACTCTTTAAGGGATAGAAAGTAAGAAAACAAAGTGGAAAGGTGAGAAGGAGATACATATTAGCAAGTACCAATGAAGGAGATGACCGGAGAAGGAGACGACGCGATGGAGGAGGAGACGGCGCGATGGAGTCTTGTAGGGTTGCAGCAGCGACGACGCGATAATGACTTTGGGCTGCGCGCGACGGTTACGGCGATAATCGTGAAGGACGTGCACGAGGAGCTCTACCTCTGGACTGTGACAGCGTGAAGATTGAAGAGGATGAGTATTCAGTGTGGGGGTACTGGAACCCTAAAGACTAAAGTGACTAAGTGAAGTGTGATAAGTGATTAAGTGAAGTCAATAAAAAATAATTAAAAAAATAATATTTTAAATCTGCGGGTTGACGAGTCAACCCGCGCCCAACCCATCATAGACCCGTTTTGGAGTAGGTTAAGCGGGACGGATCAAAACGGGTTGATGGGTTGAGGACCCCGATCCAACCCGCCAAAATAGGCGGGTTAAACGGGCTGACCCGTCGGACCCAACCCATTTTGTGACACCCGCTACCCCGCATACGATAAATATAAAGTAAAGCATGCAAGTTAAAATAAACTTTAACATAAAAGGTAGCAAGTACCACATGATCCGAAAACGTTTAAAAACATAAAATAATAACTCCGGAAAACATAAACATAAACAACCCAAATCCCGATGTCACATAATCAGAGCGGGTAACCACTATCGATATTACATCGGAAAACAACTAACATAACTAAACGATACTATGAGCAAGCGATCTCCTCGGGATCACTCCTCAGCTGGCAGCCCACCATCCTCTGCATAACCAAAGGTACATGCAAAACAACAACAACAGATAGGGAGTAAGGAACTGTACGTATAAACATAAGCGGTAATAGAGCAGTTAGCAAGATGATCATGCAGCACATATAACATACATATTATAACGCATACCATCATATCATATTAATAACATGTTATGTGATGCATAACTATTCCACTACTCAATATGCAATGTGGATCCAATAACTAACTCAGGAAGACGATTCCGAGTACATCAAAATTGTTGACCATCATGCATCAATATTGGCTGTTCACCTTACTCTCGGATGAACCCCCACGAGTTGTCTGTCCATCAAACTCTCGGGTGAATCCCCACGAGTTGTCTGTCCATCAAACTCTCGGGTGAACTCTCAACACTGGCTGTTCACCTTACTCTCGGATGAACCCCCATGAGTAACGATTCACCTTACTCTCGGATGAATCCCCACAAGTTGCCTATCCACCAAACTCTCGGGTGAACTTCCGTGTCTCCTCGTTTCCTTCCGTACATCTAACAACTCCATGTCATAAATGCATGCAATGCTAACACAAACAACATGGCAACCACCTCCATCAACACCATTAACACAGGCTATCAACCTCGACCAATAAGCATCAAAGTGATTTATCAACATCAATCTTGACCATTAAGCATCAAGGATGGTTTAATCAACAACATCGGTAACAGTACGTCGTTACTGATAACATCATCTTCTCATTAATTAATCTCTTTATTAAGTCTCTATTATTACACTTTACCATATCATTGTCCTAGTTCATTAACTATCCTCAAGGTCGTATTTTATAAACTCTTATATCATACTTTTATTCCTAAAAAGGTATTAAATCTCTCTTTATTTAAAATAGTGAAGTTTTCTTAATTCTGAAAGTGGCATGGCCTGAGCACGGGCGTGCTGGCCAACTGGCACGGGCGTGCTGTGCGAGAGCACGGACGTGCTAAACAGTGTCACTTTTCTCGTTTTTCTGACACGGACGTGCTACTGAGAGCACGGGCGTACTGGCTTTTATTGGGCAAAGAGCACGGGCATGCCGATAATGAGCACGGCTGTTACAACATCTTAGTTCTGGGAACTTAGCGATTTCTCTAGATTTCAATACTCCAAATCAATCCCAAGGTTCTTGACTAATCCATTGGCAATAATCTGACCCCTCATCAACATCTTTATGTTTTATGCGCATCAATTAGACTAATCCTAGTTTTAGGTTTAGCGCTAACATCCCTATGTCTTTTTTTAAGATTTAACAGCAGTTCCTGTTGAGTCTACAAATGTCTGATGTGCATTTACCTTAGTTTTGATGAGATTAAAACAGTTATTCAATGATTTAATTGAACCCTTCTGTGGTATTTAACTTGTCTACTTAGTGTACAGATTAAAACATTAAGCGTCTATATGAACTGTTCACTCGTCTGAACTTAGATAAGTTCACCCGTCTGAACTAACTTAAGTTCACACGTCTGAACTAACTAAAGTTCACTTGTCTGAACTAGCTAAAGTTCACTCGTCTGAACTAAGAGAAGTTCACTCGTCTAATGAAGTCTTCAACCGTCTGATCAAAGGAAAACTCATCTGTCTAAAAGACTTTGCAACTAACGTCATCTCTTTGTTAAAGAGTCAACCCGTCTAATGAAGTTACTCATCCGTCTAGTGACTAACGTTAAAGAATACATTGGATGAAAGCTGTCTCGTCTCTGATAAGGAATTTCAACAAAGTGCTTTGCCTGAACATAACTGCATCTTACACCAAAAGGGAAAGTCTTCCCTCTGCAAACAAAAAGCACGTATACAGACCTGCTGAGACCAAAGGTATATCAGAAGTCTGTATCACTCTGATGAAAGAGAATAAGCGAAGTTCCCTATGCTTTAATGGCTGACCAAAACGACTCTATTGCATTTATTGAAGATCTGCAAGAAGCCAAGCCTTCAAACTTTGTGTCTAACGGCTTTAAAATCTTGAAGCCAATTTAATAAAGAAGACTTCGAAGATTCAAGCAGACAAGAGAACGATAAAAGCAATCAAAGAGCAATTACTCTGTGCATTTATATCTTCATTCTTTCATTATTTATTCTTCAATCATTTGAAGTTATTACGCAGTCTTTTAGATCTTCACATTTAATACACTCGTCTGAGTGCTTGTGAAAGACTTGCAAATTGTAATCTATTTTACAACTTCTCTCAAACAAACCCGTCTGAGCCTGAAGAGGCTAAGTGTGCAAACAATACTTGTCTGGAGCCTGGAGAGGCTAGGTGTGAACACAATACTCGTCTGGAGCCTGAAGAGGCTAGGTGTGAAAATAATACTTGTCTGTCCTGTAACCTAAATCAGTTATAGTGAGAAAACTTGGTGTTGTCAAGGACTGGACGTAGCCTCATTGTTAAGGGGTGAACCAGGATAAAACCTGCTGAGTGATCTCTCTTTTCCTTAACTCTTTAGTTTGATTATTTGTCTTAACTATCATCTAACTAAAGGGGTTTATAATTGTGTTTATCAAACCTTTTTTATCTTGCATGATTTTGTGTTTTCTGTGAAAACCTTCAGACGAGTTATCAGTCTGATTGACCTGTCTGTGTTTACTCGTCTATTATAACCCGTCTGTGCTTGTGAAAAAGTTTCTAAATTCCGCATAAATTTGTCAAACACCATTCAACCCCCTTCTAGTGTTTGCATATGTCTATTTCAGTTGGTATCAAAGCTCAGCCTCTGGGTTGAGCACCTAACAGTGTAGAGAAAAGATCCTGAAGAATAGACAATGAATTCTGAAGCAAGCTCAAGTGGGAACCCCCAACCTGAAGGAGGCTCTATGACCAGACCCCCTTTCTTCAATGGTGTAAACTACAACTACTGGAAAGAAAGGTTTCACTGGTTCATCTTGTCAACAAATTCTGATGTATGGGATGTCATTACTGATGGTCCTTACACTCCTCAAAATAATGATGGCTCAGACAAGCCTAAGGTTCAGTGGACACCTGCAGAAAAGACAAGATGGGATCTAAACCATAAAGCCAGATATGCTATAATCTGTGCTCTCAGTCCAGAAGAGTTTGAAAAGGTATGTGCTTGTGATTCTGCTAAAGAAATGTGGGACTCCTTATCTGTCACACATGAAGGAACTGCAAAGGTAAAAGAATCTAAAATTTCTATTCTTGTTAGAAAATATGAATTGTTCACCATGGATGAAGGTGAATCTGTTGCTCAGATGATTGGTAGATTCCAAACTATTACTAATGGTTTAAAATCTCTTGGTAAAACATATACTAATTCTGAGAAAGTTGCTAAGATTCTTAGAAGTCTTCCAAGGCAGTGGAGACCTCTTATCACTGCTATTTCTCAAGCTAAGGATCTCACCTCCTTTACTATGGATGAACTTCTTGGCACACTCACTGTTCATGAGCAAGAGCTCAATGAAGATGTGTCAATCAAAAAGAGCAAAGCCATGGCTCTAAAAGTTGATCTAAAGGCAGCTAAAGCCATAAAAGCCTCAAAGGCAGACGAGTCCGACTGTGACATAGACGAGTCTGATGATGAGGATTCTGATGATGATGAAGAGACTTCTCTCATGACCAAAAAGATGAAAAAGCTCTAGAGAAAGAAGAAGTTCAGAAAGGAGAAGCCTTTCAGAAAATTCCACAAAGAATCCACATCAACAGACAAGAGTCCAGTTGTCTGCTATGAGTGCAAGAAGCCTGGTCACATCAAACCTGAATGCCCTCTTTTGAAGAAAGCTTCCAAAAAGAAGTTCTTCAGAAAGAAGAAGAAGAAAGGAATGATGGCCACATGGGAAGATCTTGAATGCTCATCTTCTGAAGGAGAAGAGACAAAAGAGGAAGCCAATCTCTATCTGATGGCCAATATAGATTCAGAACCTGAAACTGAGGTACATTCTGAACTTGAGGAATTGCATGATGCTTATGATGAGCTGGTAGAGGAATCCAAAGGCTTATCTAAGGCCTTCAAATCCCTCAAGACAGATTATGTTAAACTCCTCAGTGAGCATAAACAAAAATCTCAAGAGTGTGAGATGCTGGCCAAAGAGAATAACCAGCTGAGGACTGAAAAGTCTGATGAAGTTTCGATCTCAAGTGAAACATCACATTCTGAAGAAGTGGTCACACATCAACAGAAAGTGAAGGAGCTCACTTCTGATCTTGCTAGATTTGTTAATGGCAGAGATAATCTGACAAAACTTCTAGGAAGTCAGACACTCTCTTAACAAAGAAGGCATTGGATATGATCATCAAGCTGATCATAAAGTATCAACAAAATCTTCAACTGTCTATGTTAAACCCACTCCAGTTAGAATTAGACCCGTCTGTAACTTCTGTGGAAAAGCTGGACATGTTATGTCTAATTGTTTTCACAAGAAGAAGAGGAAGTCTTCACAGACTCTTAGAACTAACAGAAAAGGACCCAGAAAAATATGGGTACCTAAAGATAAAATAATTTCTGTTGCAGACATCCTTAATAGGACAAAGCAGACACCTCTGCTGGTACCTGGACAGTGGCTGCTCGCGACATATGATAGGAGAAAGGTCTATGTTCCAAGACCTCCAGTCTAAGAATGGTGGATTTGTTGCCTTTGGAGGCAATCAAAAAGGAAAAGTAATTGGTGTTGGTACAATTGGTGGTAAACCAGCTCTTCGCTCTATCTCAAATGTGTTTATGGTTGAAGGACTAAGACACAATTTACTTAGCATAAGTCAATTATGTGATAGTGGATTTGATGTCTCCTTCACTAAGAATGAATGCATAGTCAAAGACAAAAGTGGCAAGACCCTCTTTTCAGCTAATAGACAGCAAAATCTTTATAAGATTGAGCTAACTGAACTCTCAGATCAAAGTGTAACCTGTCTGATGTCTAAAGAGGATGAAAGATGGTTATGGCATAAGAAACTAGGACATGCTAGTATGGAACTTATTTCGAAATTGAAAAAGGATAACCTTGTGATAGGATTACCTTACATTAGTTTTAAGAAAGATGTTTTATGTGATGCATGTCAGAGATGTAAACAAGTAAAATCAAGTTTCAAATCAAAAAACCTTGTATCAACCTCTAGACCTCTTCAACAGTTACACATGGATCTGTTTGGACCATTTAGTATTGCCAGTTTAGCTGGAAGGAAATATGGATTTGTCATTGTTGATGACTATTTTAGATTTACATGGGTACTTTTCTTAACCCACAAGGCTGAGTCCTTTAAGGCCTTCTTTGTATTCTGTAAGAAAGTACAAAATGAGCAAGGTTTCTGTATTTCTACTCTAAGAAGTGATCATGGGGGAGAATTTGAAAATGAGCAATTCAAACTGTTCTGTGAAGAGAATGGAATCTCTCACAACTTCTCTGCACCTAGAACGCCACAACAAAATGGAGTGGTTGAGGGAAAGAACAGATCTCTGCAAGAGATGGCTAGATCAATGCTCAATGAAAATAATCTCCCTAAGTACTTCTGGGCTAAAGCAGTAAACACTGCATTTTATGTGCAAAATAGAATACTTATAAGATCTATCCTAAAGAAGACTCCTTATGAATTATGGAAAGGTAGAAAACCCAACATATCTTATTTCCATACATTTGGATGTGAATGCTTCATCTTAAATACCAAGGATCAACTTGGAAAGTTTGATTCCAAGGTAGACAAAGGTATCTTCATTGGATATTCTAAAATGTCTAAAGCATATAGAATTTTTAACTCTAGAACCTCTGTTGTTGAGGAATCCATTCATGTAAAATTCAATGATAATCTAAAGACTGATATGGAACTATCAGATCTAGAAGATGATCTTGCAGGACTTGATCTTACCCAGCAGACGAGTCAACAGCCAGACGTATCAAAAACTGAGTCTGCTGAGGAATCTGTCACACAAGTGGAGCAGACGAGTCATCAGTCAAGTCAACATCAGAATGATGATCTCAGAAGAGACTAGAAGTTCAAAGCTCATCATTCTGAAGATCTTATCATTGGAAGTCCCTCTGAAGGTGTTAGAACCAGATCTGTCTTAAGAGAGTCAAGCAATATGGCTTTTTTATCTGAAATTGAACCAAAGCATATTGAAGAAGCTCTTGAAGATGAAAGCTGGATTCTTTCTATGCAAGAGGAACTTAATCAGTTCAAAAGGAATGATGTCTGGAAACTTGTCTCCAAACCAACAGACAAGTCTGTTATTGGAACAAGATGGGTTTTCAGAAACAAGCTAGATGAAGATGGCAAAGTCGTCAGAAACAAAGCAAGGTTAGTAGCTCAAGGCTACAACCAACAAGAAGGTATTGACTATACTGAGACTTTTGCACCTGTAGCTAGAATAGAAGCTATTCGCATACTCATGTCATATGCTGCACAACATCAAATCACTTTATTTCAAATGGATGTAAAAAGTGCTTTTTTAAATGGAATAATTGAAGAAGAAGTATATGTTAAACAACCTCTTGGTTTTGAAGATAATGAAAAACCAGATTATGTTTTCAAACTTAAAAAAGCTTTATATGGTTTAAAACAAGCGCTTAGAGCATGGTATGATAGACTTAGTTCTTTTCTTATGAATAATGGTTTTATAAGAGGAAAAGTTGATACAACTTTATTTAAGAAATGCTCAAAAGATAACTTCATAGTAGTTCAAATAAATGTTGATGATATTATTTTTTGAGCTACTAATGAAAAATTGTGCAAAGAATTCTCTAAGTTGATGCAAGCAGAATTTGAAATGAGCATGATGGGAGAATTGAAGTTCTTCCTTGGACTGCAAATCAAGCAGACATGTGATGGAATCTACATCCATCAACAAAAGTACATCAAGGAGATTCTAAAGAAGTACAAAATGGATAGCTCAAAGATCATGAAAACTCCAATGCAAACTAATGCTAATCTAAGCAAAGATGATGAAGGTAAAAAAGGTAGACCAAACTGTCTACAGAGGTATGATTGGATCTCTTCTTTATTTAACATCTAGCAGACCTGATATTCAATTTAGTGTTTGTATGTGTGCTAGATTCCAATCTGATCCCAAAGAATCTCATCTTAAGGCTGTTAAAAGAATCTTTAGATATTTGCTTGGAACCACTAATCTTGGTCTAATGTATTTGAGAACACAAGATTACAGATTAGTTGGTTTTTGTGATGCTGACTTTGCTGGAGATAGAATTGAAAGGAAAAGCACCAGTGGAGGATGTCACTTCATTGGAGCAAACTTAGTCTCCTGGTCAAGCAAAAGACAAACGACTATCGCACTCTCAACTGCAGAAGCAGAATATGTCTCTGCTTCAAGTTGCTGCTCACAGCTATTATGGGTAAAACATCAACTAGAAGATTACTCTATATTTGAACATAATATACCTGTCTGGTGTGATAATTCAAGTGCTATTTGCCTAACAAAGAATCTCATACAACATTCTAAGGCTAAGCACATAGAAATCAAATATCATTTCATAAGAGATTATGTTCAAAAAGGTGTATTTGATGTTAAGTTTGTTAAAACTGAAAATCAATGGGCTGATATCTTTACAAAACCTTTAGCTGAGGATAGGTTTAAGTTTATAAGAGATAACTTGAATATACATTACTTTGCTGAATAACCTGTCTGATGAGTGTTTACGTTACCTGTCTATGTTTAACCGTCTGACTCTTTGAATCATACTCTTTATTTGAAATATTTTCTTTTAAATGGTTATTATCTTTAATGCCATTTCTTTCTCTGAGGCAAAATGTATACATGGCTGTTTTTATTTTAAATCAATTTTTTTTAAACCTCCATCTTTTTGTTGCTTTCATTTAAAATTACAACTGTCTTTAATCTTTAAAAGGGAAAATTTTGTTTTCTTTTAAAAGGTATTTCGTTCTTATGTTTTCAAATCTTTTTCTCTTCGTTTTTAAAACCATCAAAGAGGATGCATCTGCTCAGGGGGAGCAGTTGAAAAAGCCTTTAGGCAAAACCAAAGGACAAACTTGCTTTTAACTCTTTTTGTTCTCTTAGTACCTTATTTGTAATTTTCTTTTTAAATTACCTTGTACAAGGCCAATGATAGTTAAATACAAATTACCTCCTCTGTTTCTCTTTTTTGATTATGACAAAAAGGGGAGAAAGTTAAATGAAAAATGTTTTAATGTTACAACTGTCTGATATGAACAAATTTTATATGATGTATCTTTTCTTTTCTCTCTGTCTATATTCTATTGCTTTTGATAATGTCAATAAGGGGGAGAAAATACTAAGATAAGACTAAGATAAAAAGTTAAATGCTTATCTGTCTGAGTATGTTATAATTATGGAACCATGTTTTTAATCGGTCTGATCATATACATGACTGCTTTATATGAATTTTCTTAAGTTCATTAAATCATTTAACATGTTTTGTCATCATCAAAAAGGGGGAGATTGTTGAGTCTCCAAATGTCTGATGTGCATTTACCTTAGTCTTGATGAGATTAAAACAGTTATTCAATGATTTAATTGAACCCGTCTGTGGTATTTAACTCGTCTACTTAGTGTACAGATTAAAACATTAAGCGTCTATATGAACTGTTCACTCGTCTGAACTTAGATAAGTTCACCCGTCTGAACTAATTTAAGTTCATACTCTGAACTAACTAAAGTTCACTCGTCTGAACTGAGATAAGTTCACTCGTCTGAACTAGCTAAGGTTCACTCGTCTGAACTAAGAGAAGTTCACTCGTCTAATGAAGTCTTCAACCGTCTGATCAAAGGAAGACTCACCCGTCTAAAAGACTTTGCAACTGATGTCATCTCTTTGTTAAAGAGTCAACCCGTCTAATGAAGTTACTCATCCGTCTAGTGACTAACGTTAAAGAATACATTGGATGAAAGCTGTCTCGTCTCTGATAAGGAACTTCAACAAAGTGCTTTGCTTGAACACAACTACATCTTACACCAAAAGGGAAAGTCTTCCCTCTGCAAACAAAAAACACGTATACAGACCTGCTGAGACCAAAGGTATATCAGAAGTCTGTATCACTCTGATGAAAGAGAACAAGCGAAGTTCCCTATGCTTTAATGGCTGACCAGAACGACTCTATTGCATTTATTGAAGATCTGCTCTAACGGCTTTAAAATCTTGCAGCCTATTTAATAAAGAAGACTTCGAAGATTCAAGCAGACAAGAAAACGATAAAAGCAATCAAAGAGCAATTACTCTGTGCATTTATATCTTCGTTCTTTCATTATTTATTCTTCAATCATTTGAAGTTATTACGCAGTCTTTTAGATCTTCACATTTAATACACTCGTCTGAGTGCTTGTGAAAGACTTGCAAATTGTAATCTATTTTACAACTTCTCTCAAACAATACTTGTCTGGAGCCTGGAGAGGCTAGGTGTGAAAACAATACTCGTCTGGAGCCTGAAGAGGCTAGGTGTGAAAACAATACTCGTCTGGAGCCTGAAGAGGCTAGGTGTGAAAACAATACTTGTGTGTCCTGTAACCTAAATCAGTTATAGTGAGAAAACTTGGTGCTGCCAAGGACTGGACGTAGCCTCATTGTTAAGGGATGAACCAGGATAAAACCTGCTGAGTGATCTCTCTTTCCCTTAACTCTTTAGTTTGATTATTTGTCTTAACTATTATCTAACTAAAGAGGTTTATAATTGTGTTTATCAAACCTTTTTTATCTTGCATGATTGTGTGTTTTCTGTGAAAACCTTCAGACGAGTTATCAGTCTGATTGACCTGTCTGTGTTTACTCGTCTATTATAACCCGTTTGTGCTTGCGAAAAAGTTTCTAAATTCCGCATAAATTGGTCAAACACCATTCAACCCCCCTTCTAGTGTTTGCATCTGTCTATTTCCGTTCCAACATATCAACTCATACAATTATGGCATATCAACAGCATCATTAACAACATCATAAACGTCATGCCAATGTCATATAAATCAATAAAACAATTAACATCATGTATAAACAACCATAATAACTCATACAACAATTAAGGCATATAGCACACAAATAGGGTTATGGGTTAACCCTCATCTTACGTTACCCTAGAACCTATATGTTATACTAATCCCTTCTCTCCATACCTGACGTGACGATTCCAGCCTACGAGCCAATAAAAACGAAATCCACGCTTGACTCCCCGAAACGGGTTCAACAGGTTCAGCGAGCTTTGATCAAAAACACCAAGGCAAAAAGGATAAGTTAATTCTCAAACAAGAACGAGGAAGGGAATTAACACAAGGGTTATGCACATACCTCGATTAGATCTTTAGGGAACTAATCTGCTGGTTGCCGTTCACAGCACCGGCACACGAACAACAATGTCTAGTTTGGCAGGGAGAAAACGGTTCAACACTAACTCAAAGGACTCAAAGAAAAGGACGAACAGGGTTGGTTACCTTACCTCAGAGTAACACTAAGCTAGCAGCTTAACCCCAAATGCAATAGCAAACACCACAGGGATGTGTTCTTGATGAAGAACACCCAACAAGGATTGGGAACGCTCAGGGATTCAATGGAAACCCAACAGAAAGGTAAAAGACGGTTGTTTCTAACTTTAGGATAGACGGCTATGAGTTTTAGGTCGAGCAAAAGAGGTATAAAAAGGATTGGCACGAAACGGGTCAACCTAAAGCCCAAAACGCGTTTCTGGTGTGCGTGTAAAACACGGGCATATTGCACGGAAGCATGAGCGTGCCACCCTGACAGGATCACTAATTTGACTCGTTCTAAGGTTAACTACCCTAAAACACGTCCCTAACATTTAAGGCAAGCATAACAACACATAACACATATATAATAACAAGTATAATATATATAACACTTTATAATAAACAACCGAAAACTGGGGTGTTACACATTTTGCCACCCCTATTTAAAAAATTCAAAACTTCTCTATTCCAATTTTTTTATTTTATCAAATGTTTAATAATTTGTGAATGAACTTAAAAATATTAGTATATTAATAATTAATAATTTGTCAAATTATTAAATGACAATCATCATAAAATGACGCATGAAAAAATGTCATGTTCTATTTTGTTTTTCAATATGTGCGTGCGTGTGGATGGATGTGTTCGCGCACTAATAACTTATAATTATTAACAAATTGTTTAATAAAGTATTTGTCTCAAAATATGCGTCTATGATACAATAAAAATATCCCGCCATAAATAAACTTCATTAATCCTTCAAAATATGACATAATCTAAAAATAGTTAATATCCTTAATTAGAATAAGAAAAAGGCAAAATAAAACTAAAATTCGGATTCTTCCAAAAACACCTCACCTCTCAACGTTCTCACTATCATCACTTGTGTTCTTTGAAAACAACATCACTAATTAATGAGATTTATAATTTCAGTGAACAAACATAATTTTAAAAAGAGTTCGAAAAAAATGTTGCTTTCAGCCGACATGATAACCGGAAAAACAAATATGACAATATGTTGTTTTCAAAAACATAACTCAATGATATAATAGTTAAATAATTACCAACATACTTAAATACTTCATTTATGTGCTAGCATCATAATAATATTCAAATGATATGCAATAACATAAATACACATCTTTAATTAATAATTTATTAATAATCTTGAAATATTTATTTTACCTCTTTTAAAATATATAAAAAAACTATCAATAACATAATTTAAACATGCTAATTTTAAATAAAGTTGATTTAGTTTAAACATGTTGTTAGTGACAAGAGCTGTTTAAATAATTTAGAGTAACCCCTCTTCAAAAACATAATTAATCGTTGATTAAAAAAAAAAAAAAATCAATGTGCATCATGATGAGTAACTGTAGTGAATTCTTTTTTTTTTTTTTTTTTGACTAATTGTAGTGGATTCTTAATCCTAGGTCTTTTTTTTTTTTTTTGTTACATTAATCCTAGGTCTTTAATACTTGGTTAAACTCTACTATTATCCTATATACTTTTTCAGTTTTATTAATTGTTTTATTACTTTAAATTGCACTTTATTTTCATTTTTGATAGCCTAAATAATTTAAATTGTCCTAATCACGCAATCCTCCTGAGAACCATCACATAGCGAGGGAGCAAAGCATGCAATGCAAGCCATCAGTACAACTGTTAGTTATAGACCATCCACTGAAACCAACCAATACTATCACAAATTCCATGTATAACGAGGCAATGGTGATTCGCGGGTCTCTAGAGTTTGATGATAATGAAAAAACTGGTTGATTTTGAAGCACCAACACATTGGATCAAAGCCATCGAATCCAAGAGCTTTGAGCTTCAAGATAAAAAATTGAAATTGGTAGAAAGACTGGTATTAGGAGTGAACTACTAGGGCTACATCGGGATTCGGGAGAGAGAAAATTCTACAAGGAGGGATAGAATCTACTAGTACTCACTAACAAAATAGTTTTGTTAACTACTTTGAATAAGGGACAACTTTGCTATTTATAAAGCGAAGTTAATTTTATAATTTAGCAACTTCGCTATTTATAAAATAAAGTTTCTTCATAATTAACAAAGTTGTTGGTAAGTTATTCAAAATAATTGATCAAATAATACTATTGACTTCATAACACTTGGTCCATGCCCTTTATTCATGAGTTATACATCACAAGTCCTTTACACCATCCTTCCCAAACTACCTATAATCGTGGAACTATTTAACTGACTCCACGAAAAGAAATGCTAACAATATATTATTCAACAATCTCTCTTCAATATATTCTTCATTAATGAGTGGATTTCATGTGTGACTCACTAGCCTATTCTTTATTCAGTGGGTCTCACATAAAATCCATCGAATAATAAAACGTGTATTAAAAGGAATGTAATAAAGAATGTACTACTAACATTCCTCACTCCACTAAGGCTTTGTAACCGTTATAATGTAATTGCCCAACGACTAACACATAAGCATCTCCGGTAACAAAATACTAGGTGAGGAGTTAAAGAGTGAAATGATAAGAATGTTGAAAATTCAAATTCCACCCACTAATAAAATATTAACATTAACACTGACATTTGCTTATAAAGAAAAGTAAGCATCTCCGGTACAAGTCACATCACATGCATGTGATTAATGCACAAATTCGGCGAGTGGGCCATTTTTGGGCTGAGGTTCTGCAGTCTCGTTGCTATCACAAACGTCTTGGGGATGTAAGCAATAGATGCATTTTCCTTTCTTAGGAGTTCTGATCACCAAATACAGTACACCACCAAAAATTAAGGACTACAAAGGACAATACATGACATAATGCATAACGAAATTGTACCAGAGATAGGTAATTTTTGGATTACCTGAACATGTACTAAACTGGTTTATTGCACAAACACAGAACCTTAAAGTCTTTCTAAGTTAAAAAGAAAAAAATAATAAAATAGAATGGAATAACACTTTCGTTTGGTCAACGTGGAAAACACATGCATGGGGGATTTGACCCTTTTTCGTAAAGTAACATTTATAGAACAGCATCTGCCACTTTTGATGTCTTAGATTGCTTGCTGACCATAGATTCAATACCCAACCATTTCTGGATATATTGAAATACTCTTTGATCTCGTAATAGTTCACGGTGAGCAGCAGCAACTTCCACCCTTTCAGTAGCTTCAAGTCCATCAGCCTATAATATGAAAAGACAAAAGAACTCCTCATATTCATATTAAACCTTAATAATTTAGCTCGAAAACTTGACACAAATATGGCATAAAAATTTATTATCCTAAGATAAATTTGGAACTTCTATTAACAAAGCATCACTTAGTTCAAACATCAAACAATATTGATCTACTTGGCCTTCTTCCATATGCCTGCAGAATTTATCTATCTTCAAACGCTGCAGATAACGTCATCGTAAGTGTCCTACAACTTGGCAATACAGCTCTGCCCAAATACAGCTATAAAAAGGGGGGAAAAATTATGAACAAAAAAAAAGGGGCACCCATCCATACAACCCCCCCCCCCCCCCCCCGATTTTGTGATGATTTTTTAAATGTGTATACAAAAAAAATAAAAAGTAAATGAGAGACTGAGATAAATATATACAGTGTCAAATCCGATGTTCAAATAATGGAACTCTTATAAAAATTTCAACATGGCTACAACTAAGTAGATATATAATACAGAAAGACAAGAGAGAGCACCTTGCATGATTCAGCGGGAACGGTTCCATCTCCATCGACATAAGAATATTGTGGCTGAAAATACAAAGAAGTTTTCTTCATACCCACATATATGCATACATACACAGCCATTGTGTGTGGGTGTCTATAGATATACATACATACATACATACATACATACATATGTATATAGCGAGAGCACATTATTAGGAAGAAATTAGAGAATTAGATGCTTCTAGAAACAAACACAAGAAAAATACTGAGCCAAAATAGCTAAAAATGCGGCAAAATTATTCAATGTCTTTGCTTATCAGTAATAGAAATCTTGAAACAACATGAACAGAAAAGTATGCAAGGACAAAGATACACCCTTTTACAAATATGCACATTTGTCTCTAACTAGATATGCCAAGGAACTGCAGAAACAGCACCCAGCCCTAAAATCATAGCCTCCTCATTCTTGTCAAAACCTTTAAAACCAACAAAAAGAAATTGCTCTAAGGTAATAGGACATATGCTATCAGAATTTGAAGAATATGAAAATGTTATTCATTCAAAATCATGTGATACATCAATGAGTTATATATATACTTGGATATAAATGCACACCTATTTACAAGAAATAATTGAGCTAATTCCTGTACAACAATAACTTTAGCTATTTCCTAAGAGAAGAGCTAGTTCCTAAGTGAGGAGTCCCAATACCGTTTAATAAAATTTGTTATTCCCAACAACACTATTTCCTAGGATAATTAAGTAAACACAGTTTTCCACACCCTCTCAAGTTGGTGAATAGGTATTCTCCATTTCCAGCTTGGATATAATGTTCTAAAATGCTTGACTGCTTAACCCTTCAGTAAGAGCATCAGTAAGCTGACCTTGTACAATCACATAAGGTGTGCAAATTAATCCACTCTCCAGTTTTTCTTAGATGAAGTGTCTGACAACCTCAATATGTCATGTTGTACCGAATTGTGGGCTATGCTAATTGCAGACTTGTTGTCGCAGTAGAGTCGCATTGGTCCTTCCCACTTGATCTTCAAATCTTCAAGAATGATCATTAACCAAAGTAGTTCACACATACCTTGAGCCATTGCCCTAAACTCTGCCTCTGCACTCGATCGTGCCACCACATTTTGTTTTTTTACTCCTCCAAGTCACAGATTTCCCCTCATAAAGGTGCAATACTCAATGGTTGATCTTCTATAACTTGGTGTTCCAGCATAATCTGCATCGATGTACGCCTCAAGCACTACCCCTCTATTCCTATTAAATAAAGTACCTTTTTCCTGGTGTCCCCTTATGTAATGTAATATTCAATGTGTTGCTTGCAAGTGGACTGCCCTCGGGCTATGCATGAATTGACTAATCATGCTTACAGCATAAGCATGTCCAGTCTTGTGTGTGATAGATAAATAAGTCTTCCCACCAACCGTTGGTACATTTCTCTGTCTGCTGCAACTTCTTCCTCTGCTGATCCGAGTCTCAAATTAGGATCAAAAGGGGTACTCGTTGGTTTGCATGCTGCTTTGCCAGTTTCTTTGAGGAGATCTGTAACATACTGTTGTTGGGAGATAAAAATGCCTTGCCTAGAATGAGCAACTTCAACCCCAAGAAAGTACTTCAACCTCCCTAGGGCTTTAATCTCAATTTTCCTTATCCAAACATTGACTCAAAAATTGTTTCTCCATAGTATCATTTTCGGTCACAATTATGTCGTCAACATATACCAAAAGTGCTATGACTTCCCCGGAAGGAAAATGCTTAACATATAGTGTGTCCTTGGCTTTGCTTGTATCCTACAACCAACAAAACTCTTGCAAATCTTGCAAACCAGGCTCGAAGTGATTGTTTGAGGCCATAGAAGGCATTCTTCAACTTATACATAGTATTAGCATGCAAGTCCCTTCCATAACCTGGTGGAACTTCCATATAAACTTCTTCCTTAAGATCTCCATGCAAAAAGGCATTCTTGACATCAAATTGTTGTAAATCCCAACCATAGTTTGCTTCTAATGCCAACAAAACTTTGAATGTGTTCATCTTTGCGATTGGTGCAAAGGTCTCTTGGTGATCAATTCCATAAGTTTGGGTATACCCTTTGGCCACCAATCATGCTTTGTACCTTTCTATCGACCCATTTGCTCTATATTTCACAGTATACACCCATTTGCAGCCCATAACCTTCTCCCCTGCTGGTATACCAACTCCCGGGTTTTGTTCTTTTCCAATGCCTCTATCCAAGGTTTTAAATCTGGGTCCGAAACCACAATAGGGGCCACGACATTTTGGTTTTGGTAGTCTCCGAAACCGAAACGCAACCGCAATTGCGGCCGCATCGTCTGCATTTTCCGGCAATTGTCCGTAATAACGGAAAACGTAACACAACCTCAACCGTGACTGCAACCGCAATTTAAAACCTTGCCTCCATCTCTATATTCACGACGCGTTTTCATTTTTCATTGGACAAAGCCACTGATAAAGTGGTAGGGACGGTAATGGTGTTTAGGCTTATAAAGAAGGCTCTATGGGATGGTGGGAATTTATTAAAAGATAGGAAATGTGCAAGAGGGTATAATGGCCTTTTTGTGCATTCCCTAGACCCTTTTCTAATGGCTATAGACAGATTCTGATCTTCACTAGAAATTCAGTTTTACCTTGCAATGAAGAGTTAGACATTATTACCTAATTCGACGGTTCTGGGTTGGATTCTCGGACCTGCACAGGCTCAGGATCAGCCATATTCCTCCTTGTGAACACCTTGCCTTTACCAAACCTTACATTCTCAAGAGCATAATCTGTTACTCCTTAAGTTGTTTTGGGTGCAAGTTCAAATGGTTCAAAATTGATTTTTTCAGGTGAACCATAAGGAGGAGGACCTTTTTAGACATAGGAAGTAAGGACAAAGCAAGAAAAGAGTCTTCCTTATCTTCCCTGATTGACTGCTCCCCTGAAGATAAAGATTTGTGAAGGCTCATCTTTGGCGATAAAAAAAAAAATTAGATGGAGGGTGATAAAATTTGTACCCTTTCTGAAAGGAAGAATATCCCACAAAGACACATTTTAGAGCCCTCAAATCTAGTTTCCCCCTGTTGTGACCGTGAACATGAACAAAGAACCCACCCAAAAATCTTGGGACAAGGTTGTTTGTGGTGTGTATAAGGTAGAAAGAGGAAAGAATGTCTGCTGGACTCCTGAACCCTAAAACTCTCGCAGGCAATCAATTTACAAGATGAATAGTGGTGAGAACTACTTCCTCCCAAAAAGACTTAGGTACATTTTGCTAAAACAATAAGGCTTGGGTTTTTCATGAAGGTGTCCATTTTTTCTCTCTGCTATCCAATTTTGTTGTGGGGTGTTGACACAAGATGACTCCTATATTATTCCCTCTTTCTAAAAAATGGCATAAGAGTTTGATTGAAATAGTCCTTGGCATTATTGACCTAAATCTCTTATTATTGACCCTAAATTGATTTAGTCATAGAAAAGAAATTTGGAAGAACAATATTGATATTATATTTATGTTTGAGTAGAAAAATCCAGGCAACATGAGTGAGTACAATCATCAATGGAAGACACAAACCATCTTGCCCCGAAGACATTAGGAATAGGAGAGGGACCCCAAACATCAATGTGAATGAGATAAAAAGGAACATAACCTCTTCTGCTACAAATTGGCAAGTTCACACACGTCACAATGGGAATTGTCAACATTTAGACTGGTAAATAAAGAAGGAAAAAGACTTTCGAGTTTAACAACCTAGGAAAAAGGGTGTCCATGTCTGCGATGAAGCCAAATTTTGTCTTTTGTGGAGGAAACAAACTCAGAGGTTAAAAAATATGGTATTTTGTCCTTGGTTTTGTTCAACTGGCAAGGTGTTTCAAGGTAGTAAAGGTTACCATGTTCCTTAGCACGTCCAACTAAGGTTGTCAAACTCGAGAGTCTACGTAAACTCATGGAGTTTCCGTAGACTCGACTCGCAAACTCATAAGAGTTTACCTAATATTAAAAAACCTATAAGTGGTATATATATATATATATATATATATATATATATATATATATATATAGGGGGCAACTCAGGTGAGAGTGATGTTGTATTGTGAGAGGTGAGAGTATTAAACAAGGACCGTTAGATTAAATTAAAGGTTGAGATTATAACACTACATAAAAAAAATCATGTGCCTAGCCCTGTCGCTCCCTCTTTCTCGCGCGCATCCATCTTCCTTCTCCCCACCCATCTCCCTGAAGTAAGTTGTCCAATATCAAATCCATCCTTGAAGCAAGTTGACGGAGGCCCTAAGCCAAATTCCCAAATCCCACAAGCGTTCCACAAACCAGGGAATGAAATTGATTCACAAAACTGGGAGATAAATTAAGCAGAGATCCAAAGAAGAACTGAGAACGAAATTAAGCAGAGATCCAAAGCAGAATTGAGAGATAGATTCGCGAACAAAGGAGAGGAAAATGAACGGGGGCATATTCAAACTTCTTTTTTTTCTTTCTCCTTGTTCCTATACGTCTGGCGGTGGCAATCGATGAGCTTTTTCAGGAAAAAAAAAAAAATCCTACCGCGATTAAGAATTATGGATTTTGGCTGCGATATCATAGTACTAGTTAACACAATATGTACAAGGAATACCGGGATACTACTCTAAATGGTGCTGTTGAACAAATGTACACTGAAATGGCATCACGTTAACTAGCTTCAGGGAAAAGAACATGGCCTCTTGGAAGAGTTGGAAGTTTGCACGAAAGAATTTGAGGAGATGGGTGGGCGGCGGCTAAACAGGAAGATGGATGCGCGAGAGGGAGGGAGCGACAGCGCCGATAGGGCTAGGCATGTGATTTTTTTTATTTAGTGTTATAATCTCAGCCTTTAATTTAATCTAACGGTCCTTGTTTAACACTCTCACCTCTCACAGTAAAACATCACTCTCACCTGAGTTACCCCCTATATATATACACTATGTATATATAATATAAAATAGTTTAACACAACAATAATTCAACATTCGACTCCATACTAAAGCAAAGTAGCAAACCACAATAATCAAGTGTGATAGTACATTAGTAATAGATAAGATCATACTACACTAATGACCAAATCATACATAAATTCATAAAAAACATAAGTTCTTAAAGTGAAAACATTTCAAAAAACAAGAGCTAATTTGACCTAACTGTCATATAATTTTTAGTCAAACATTTACCTTATTTTGTAGCTAAATAAAACAAAACAAAATAATACTGAAAACGTAAAATTAACTTTATAAATCACATATATATTGCAGCGCATAGGTAATTCAACCCAAGTACCCCACAATATTGATCGAAAATTTACATTTTAAGGCTAAGTCAATGTAAAATTATAGGCTCGTATACTCGCTACTAAAATCAAGAGTTTACTGATTTTATCAGAGTTTATTTGAACTCGTACGAGTTTACCAAAAAAGAGTTTACATGCGAGTTAACTCGTTTTTGTTACCTAGGATCATAAACTCGTAAGAGTTTAAGAGTAAACTCGAGAGTTTAACAAACACCAAGCATCTTCCCCAAATCCTTGTCCTAAAAATTACAAAAATTATGGTAAAAACTACATTGCAAGATAAGTCTTGGGTAAATTTCTAGACAGAGACAAGGTTTGTGGCTAGTTTAGGGACATGAAGGACATTTTTTAGAGTTATTAGAGGGCTGATTTGGATATTTCCTAGGGGTGGCAAAATGGGTTGGTTCCGACGGATCAACTCATTTAACCGCCTATTTTGGTGGGTTGGGTTGGGGTTCTCAAATCTCAACCCACCAACCCGTTTTAACTCGTCCCGCTTAACCCACTAAGAAAGCGAGCCGGGTCGGGTTGGCCAACCAACCCGTCTACTTTTAAACATTTATATACTTTTATTGGTTTTTTATTTTTTATCGGGTCGGATTGGATTGCCCCGTCACACATTTCAGGTTTTATGTCTACTTTTCATATTTTATAGTTGTTTTCAATTTTTTTATTTTTTAGCGGGTCAGCCCGCCAACCCATTCTAGTTTTTTTTTTTTGTGGCCCAACCCACCACTAAACGTAATGGGTTAGGATATTCAACCCATATTGTCCAAGCGGGTCGCCCCGACCCGTTTCTGGGTGGGGCGACTCGACCCAGTTTGCCACCCCTAATATTTCCTACTCCTAATCCAGTGGTCAAGGAACCATCGACTGTGGCTATTTTCTTACTGCTTGGGCGTGGGGAATAGGTTGAGAAAAAATCGGATGTGTTAGTCATATGGTGTGTGGCTCCAGAGTCCATAATCCAAGAATTAGGAAAGGTTGTACCCAAAGCATTCAATCCAATAGAGAATGGAAACTTACCTAAATATACCAAAGAGCAAATACTTGAGGGTTTCCCATTGCTTATAAGTAACTTCAACCCTTCAATCTCCTCAGGTTAAGGTAGCTGAATTCTGTTTGTGATATTGCAGCAGCATTGGCCTTTCTATTGCTGCGTGAATGGTCTCTTTTCTGCCCCCATTCTCTACTTGGTGGTTTGCCATGAAGCTTCCAACATTTCTCACAAGTATGGTGTGGTTTACCACAATGAGTGCACCACAAACTGTCACAATTTGAAACCTTCAATGAACCAGGTTTTCCTTCTTCAGAAGATGATATTTTAACCAACTTTGCTTCTGATTTGATGTGACCAGCAAAGGGATGAACCAGCAAATGCGGCTGGCCGAAAGAAGAGATCAACAATGAAGGTCGATTGATGCAGAAGAGATAAAGGGTGCGTTTGATTCACATTGAGGTACATGACAAGGAGAACAGCACAGGACAGATGCTTGAGTCACCACACAACTCTTTGTCCTGTATACCGTTTGATAGACAATAGATAGCACGAGTAAAACAATATGAAATTTACTTAAATATCCTTTATAATATATAATATTATATAATATTTAACACAAAGTAATATAATTCAATATATTTTTATATACATACTATATCATATACAATATATATAAGTATTATATAATTTATAATAGTGTATTAAAAAAGTATTATATATAATACATAATAATATGTGTAATATTAACCTGACATAAATATATATATATTACATTGAGAGAGAGAGAGAGTGAGAGGTGGACATTTTTGTCTTTTGAATAGTTTGTTCTTGGGCCAACTTTTTGTCTCATGGTTTGGTGAGGGACAAGAATATGCGTTTTTGTACTGTCCTTTGTCCCTTATTTTGTCTGTCCCATGAACATTTTTTGAATCAAACATAGAACAAATACTTTTGTGCTGTCCAGTCCCTTACTATTTTACAAATCAAACGCACCAAAAGGAATTAAATGACAAGTAGGGAATCGTCGGCAATGAAGGCCAACTAATTTCAAAATAAAAAAAAGGCTTCAGTGTAAAGCAAGAGCAGTCCAAGATCGGAATTGCTCTAATACCATCTCAGAATTTGGAGAAATGAAAATGTTATTCATTCAAAATCATGTGATACATCAATGAGTAATATATACAATTGGATAATAAATGCACACCAATTTACAAGAAATAATTGAGCTAATTCCTATGTAACAATAACTTTAGCTATTTCCTATGAGAGGAGCTAGTTCCTAAGTGCAGAGTCCTCATCATACCATTTAATGGGAAGGAGGAGGAATAACTAAAACCAATTAAAAGCACAAAGGACATTAATTCACTGGTTTCTCTATCACAAGGTTCCTATCAAGCTCAAGGGAGAACCGCACCGCAAAAGCTAGCTATTAAGGTGGGAGAGGCCAAGGACTTAAATACCATTCCACACATTGTCATTTAGCCAATGTGGGACTCCATCATAGCATCACCCCAGAAGAGTCAATGTCCTCGCCGACTGCACTCTGCCCGACGGATCCTCTCCTTGGCCCCCTGTTAGCCCCGGATAAGTAGCCATTTCTGTGGAGGTTAGCGGACTACTCTGATACTAATGATAGGGTACTCAATCCCGAGGGAGAACCACACCCCAAAAGCTAGATATTAAGGTGGGAGAGCCCAAAGACTTAAATATCATTTAACACACTGGTATTTGGCCAATGTGGGACTCTATTATAGCACCGCCCCAAAAGACCTGACGTCCTCAACGGTTGCACTCTGTCCGACAGGTCCGGCAAGCCCTCTCCTTGACCCCCGGTTAGCACCAGATAGGTAGCCCTTTCTGTGGAGGTCAGCGGACTGCTCTGATACCAATGATAAGGTACTCAAACCCAAGGGAGAACCACAACCCAAAAGCTAGCTATTAAGGTGGGAGAGCCCAAGGACTTAAATACCATTCCACACACTAGTATTTAGCCAATGTGGGACTCCAACATAGCACCGCCCCAAAAGAATCGACGTCCTCGGCGGCGGATGCACTCTGCCCGGCAGGTCCGACAGACGCACTCCTCAGCCCCCGGTTAGCCCTAGACAGGTATCCCTTTTCGTGGAGGTCAGCGGACTGCTCTGATATCAATGATAGGGTACTCAAGCCCAAGGGAGAACCACACCCCAAAAGCTAGCTATTAAGGTGGGAGAGCCCAAGGACTTAAATACCATTCCACACATTGATGTTTAGCCAATGTGGGACTCTATCAGATACTCCTACCCAAAGAAACCAATGGTCGAAAAGAAACATATCCCTGAGAATAAACTTCAGTAACCCTCGGGATGGCATCCCACCTATTTTGATCTAAATCATAATTACAAGTTAGCTAGTACCATAATGAAGTAGCCTCTAAAGGAAAACAGCATAGCCATTTAGCTATCAAAGCAATGTTTTTAGACACCAAATTTCCAAAACCCTTCATACTTGGGTTGCAGGAAACCTCTCAACTAACAAGATTTTCTCCTTTGCTCCCCCACCCCAGAGCAAAGCAAGCCCATCATAATTTTCTCTATCCTCTACGCCACTCCCACAAGATACTGAAAACAGGAAAGGTACTGAAAAGAGGAATCCTTGACAAACAAGTCTGACTAAGTCAAACACTTTTTCCAATCATGCAACCGTTATAGACCTTCAAAACCACAAGATCCCAAAAGGAATTAGCCCATGGATTACCACTGAAAGGTACATCTAAATAAGGGACTGCTTCAAGATTTACCACGAGCCAAAAAAGCATAAGAAGAAAGAATCTATCCATGGAAAACAAGCCAAAGACTGCTTTAAAGAACTCGAGAATATAAAGAACATTAACAAAAGTGTCTGTATCCTCTTCCAAAAAAAAAAAAAATAGTATCATTAGTACATCTGAGGTAAGAAACCATAACCTTATTTGAACCTACTCTAATATCTTTAATGTGATCCCTATCAATATTTCCGGAAACCAACCAATTTAGAACATTGACCACTAAAATAAACAAGAAAGGAGATACCTCAATAAATCCTCCTTCTCCATCTAGATCTAAAAGCCTTTCTATCAAGAACCTTATGTAAGAAATCCTACTCCATCCAATCATAAGCTTGCCCAAAATCCAGCTTTAAAGGGGTGAACAACTATACCACCAAGTCTCATTGTTCTAACACAATCCACCACCTCATTCACTACTAGATCTTCATCTAGTATTTGTCTGCCTACAATAAACAAAAAAAAAAAACCTTGGTAATGACCTTACATACACTGGTAACCAGACTAATGAGCTGATAGTCCTTCACCCAAGCAAATCTATCCTTCTTAGACACGGTAATAATGAAAGAAGAACTCACCAATCTTGACGTTACATTGAAGTTCAGCAAACACCTTTAGGAGATCTTGCGCAAGAATATCCAAACAATTTTAAAGATCTTTCCCCTATTTATCTAACTGAACCCCCTCTAACTAAACTAACTGTTCTAACTACCCTTCTAACCTAACATTCTCTGTAATCTTGTAAGATGACTCAATCTCTTAGCTCCTAGGTGTTTCTTCTTTTTTTTCTTCGTGTGAGGGTATCCTATCCTATTTCTTTGTACTCCTCTCTTCTTCCTTAATAAATTATATTTTTCAACCAAAAAAGAAGAGATTAAAGAGAGGAAATGATGAAAGATATCTCACAAATTAGATATCACAAACCTAACGTTAAAATTTGAAGTTTGATTGTTGCTTCACTATGTCATCAGTTAAGACCGAGCCTGTACTACATGATATCAGAGTTTGATTGCGCAAGCTACCTCATGACAAGAATTGTTTATTCTCAAAAGAAAAGTCATAATGTTCTTCTTTGTACTTTTTCTTAAACATCAGCTTTGAGACTGAGCGCTAACTCCTAAGAGTCAGAATTGATTAAAGTTCAAATTTAAAAGAGTAAATCATCATTTTAGTCCCTGAAAGTATGGGCCGCTGTCAATTCAGTCCCTGAAAGTAGTTAAATTATAAAAAAAGTCCCTCAATGTTAATTTTGCCATTCAAATTAATCCCTCAATGTCAATTTCGCTAGTCAATTTAGTCCCTGTCAGGGACTAACTTTACTAAGGAAATTAACATTCAAGGACTTTTTCGTAATTTAACTACTTTCAAGGACTGAATTGACAATACCTCACACTTTCAGGGTCCAAAATGATGGTTTACTCAATTTAAAATAAAGGATCTACTTGGTTTCAATTTTAGGATACTGGCAGATCTTTTGCCTCTCAGCAGACATTAGAAAATGGTGCAGTACTAATGGCCAACTTTTAAAAAGAAGATATCAGAATCTTCAGAAACGACCTTCATCTTTGACATATAAGAGATTTAAGTGGCTCACCATTGTGTGGCATATTTCAGATAAGTCCTCTATTGGAGAATTTTCTGAACCATAGCTGCATTAGGCACAGAAATGTCAGAAGCGGAAAAAGTATAGAAACTATATATATAGAAACTTTTGAATATTGTGCAGTGGCTATTGCATATAATCTCTCATGAAATGAATCCAATGTATCAAACCCAAATGTCAGTGTTAAGAATATTGTCTTCTTTCTTGAGCATGAGATTATCCTTCTTATGTGACCCAAAATAATGAAAAGAAAAAAAGAAAAAGGTTTTTGATATTTAATAAAGAAGCAGGACAAGTCCACCTAATAGCAAATGTTCAAAATATATAATACTGATTATGGGGCATCGTAATATCCAGATCAAGGTAGCAAGGAGGATAAACGTCACAATATGGATTTTGTTAGGTGATCCAGTTTCTTCCAAACTTTCCCATCTCTCAACCTAAATCAATACTTCTAGTTTATAGGAAGTAGTTCAAAGACCAAGTTGTTTTGCCAAGAGTAATTCACTCACATACCAAACATCAAAAGGTGTGTCAAGTGACGTCCCATAAATGTTATAGAAGCGGACCCCTTCTGGCAGTTTTGCATTACATATAAGTTGACGAGTTCCAACAGCCCATTCAAGGATAGCAAAGTTAAAGGGAAGTGCTATTGTTTTCCCATCATAATTTATCTGCAAAAATTAACATTCGTCAGTCCTTGGTATAAAAATATATGGGAAAATTACAATAGAAATCTTTTTAGTTTTAACTAGAAAGAGAGATATAACATGTGTTGTATGGTTTTCATAATTAACACAAATCCTTTGCTTGGCATTAAAGATAAAATTCCCATAATGGATTTGCTTAGTGCCTTAGTCTATAACAGGAGACAACTTTACAGTCCCTCATGCTGAACCCACATCTGGTTTTATTAAACAGAGAAATCACTTGACTTACAAGCAGTGTTCTGAGAACAGGAGACCAGACCTGCCACTTTGACTGATTGAACCTGGAACTGGTCCAAGTTCTGTTCAGTTCTTATCAAATAACCATAATTGGTGAAAGCAGGTCAAAGACTGGGCAGGCCGGCTGGTTTTGTGAGAACCAGTTGTACCATCTGCAGCTGTAGTTATAGCTAATGTTTTAAATTCCCTTCTCTTAATGATATTTCGTTTTCTATAAAAAAAAAAAAAAAAAAAAAAAAAAATAAAAAAAAAGTCAGTTATAGTTACTGTTATATATGATAAATTTTTAAATGTGGATTTTTTTATATAGGAAAATAATTTTTTTACATAGATAAAGGAGGAGATTAAAACTAGGGGAGGATAAGTTATCCTCCAAAATAGCAAAAAGGATAAATGAGGAACATAAACTTAAAAAATGCAACAAGTCAGACTGGTCTCTCTGCATATATGAATGGCAACACCTTTGAAGCAACCATGAGAAGAACACCAAAGAGAAAGCAAACGAAAATCTTATCCCACAACAAATTTAGGGGTAAAGAGACACCCTTAAAACTAGGGTAGGATAAGTTATCCTCCAAAACAGCAAAAAGGATACAAGAGGAACATAAACTTAAAAAATGCAACAAGTCGACTGGTCTCTCTGCATATATGAACGGCAACACCTTTGAAGCAACCATGAGAAGAACACCAAGGAGAAAGCAAAAGAAAATCTTATCCCACAACAAATTTAGGGGTAAAGAGACACCCTTATAGATGCTTGGTGAGGGAGATTAATTTAAATACTACATTAATTTTTGTTTAGTCGTTGAATATAAAGTTTTAACTTGCCTATGTCGTGCTTATTGAAAATCATTACATAGCTGGTCCCAAGCCTAGATTAAAGTGGATGGTTGTGTTAGGCAATCAACAGCCAATGTAAAACATTGTGAAATCTTGATTACATGGATAAACGGCAATATTGTATTATTAGAAATAAAGTTTTGAAATTCTAACCACAAAAATTTACAGCAAAACGTATTTTCTAAATTGAACAACAATAACAAAATTATCATATGAAATGTATATAAATTTTAAAGAATAATATTATTTTCAAAATTGATATATCTTCAATAGTGTAACAAAATTGAATAATATCAGTTATATTGGTATTCATTAGTCTTTTATATAATCCTATAATTTACTTATCTATTTAAATAGAATTTTTTTAATATTGATTATATATTATTAATTATTAATATACATATATATTTTAGTAATCTGGTTTAGCCACTGTTTGACCCTGGTTGAACAACTAAACTGTAACTGCTTCCTATTGTAACTTATTTTAACTCTCTCCCGTTGGTTTAACCATCACTGTTGTTTCTAGATGTAAGAAAATAGAACCAGAGAGAGAGAGAGAGAAGAATGATTTACTCAATATTCATTATGATTGAATTGATTGAAACTGAATACAATGCACTTGCTTTTACAATAGTAAGGAGAGACTTAGGCCAAACTAACACTGTAACAGAATAACTGTTACCTAACAGCCTTCTAACAAACTAACTAACACTGCTGACTTATAATCAGTTAAACTAACTGATACCTCTAACACACCCGCTTATAAAAGAAAGGAGGAGAGAAAAACAGAAACTATGTCTAACATACCCCCTCATAAGCTAAGGTGGGTGTACAAGAGAAAACCTATCAATAACACCAAGATGACCTCTCAATTCTTCAAATCTGGTTTGAGATAGTGGCTTGGTGAGAATATCAGCAACTTGATCATGCATAGGAAGATGAACAACCTAAAGAGCCTTGTTAATAACCTTCTCTCTCACAAAGAACAAATCCAACTCCATATGCTTAGTTCGAGAATGAAGAACAGGATTATGAGACAAAGAGACCGTACTAAGATTATCATAGTAAATGATAGGTTTAAGAGTTTGAACTTTTAACTCTTGAAAAAAAGATTGAATCCAAATGACCTCTGTTGTAGTTGCAGCTAGGCTTCTATATTCAGCCTCTGTACTAGACCTGGCTACCAGCTGCTGTTTTCTTGACCACCAGGACACCAAGTTAGGGCCAAAATAAATGCAAGAACCTGAGGTTGAGCTTCTGGCATCAACATCAGCAGCCCAATCAGCATCACTGAAAGCTTGAATAGAAATAGGCTGCCCTTTGACTACAGGCTTTAGTAACAGCCCATGAGAAACAGTACCCTGAAGATACCTTAGGTTCCGTTTAACAGCCTTCCAATGTTCTTCCAGTGGCTGAGAAAGAAACTGACAAACTTTGCTAACACTAGCAAATTTCTGGCCGAGTTATAGTAGCATACTGTAAGGCCCCAACTATAGATCTATATTGTGTTGGATCAGGCATGTAATTGCCTCCAAACTTAGTGAGACGACTGCTACTGATCATGGGAGTAGGAATGCCCTTAGCCTCTGTCATATGAGCTTTAGATAGAAGATCCTTAATGTACTTGGACTGTGAAAGAATAATACCTACTCCATTAGGAAGTTTATTTACCTCAACACCAAGAAAATAATCCAAATCCCCTAACTGTTTAAGAGAAAACTCAGAATGCAGTTTTGTAATCAAAGAAAGAATCCTGTCTTTGGAGGAACCGGTGACTATAATATCATCCACATACACAAGAACATAAGTACTGTGGCCTAAAAGTGTGTGGATGAAAAGAGAAGGATCACACTTACTAGAGTGAAACCCAAAATGCAACAGAGTTTTAGTTAACCTCTCAAACCAGGCACTGGGTGCCTGTTTCAGCCCATAAATTGCCTTATTAAGCTTACAAACCAGAGAAGAATCAACACTTTTAAAGCCTGCAGGTTGCTCCATATAAACCTCTTTCTCAAGTAAACCATGGAGGAATGCATTATTAACAGCCAATTGCTAAACCTCCCAGTTATTGGTAAGTGCTAGAGTAAGAATAAGTCTAACTGTAACAGGTTTTATTACCGGGCTGAAAGTGTCAGTGTAATCAAAACCTTGTTTTTGATGAAATCCTTTAGCCACAAGCCTTGCTTTGTATTTATGAGCACTGCCATCAGGATTTTCTTTAACTCTGCAAACCCATTTGCTCTCAATGGCCTACCTATCAGGTGGTAAAGCAGTTAAAGTCCATGTATTGTTAGCAAGTAAAGCATCAAATTCTGATTGCATGACAGTTTTCCAATGAGGAATAGTTAAAGCCTCCTTAACAGTATTTGGTTCAACAGTTGTTAAAAGAGCAGTGGACTGAGACTTAGATCTAGTGACCATAGAGTGAGTGTTGACAGGGAAATCTGTAGGGATAGGAATAGTAAACTGAGAGGTTGAAGGATGAGAGGAAGAAGGCATAGGAGATTCAATGGAAGACATTAGAGGAGTTAGGCCACTGAGAATCGGAATTGTGAGCAGAAGAAGTACTTTGAGAACTTGAATTGTGAGAAACAGATGAAGAACCATTGAGATTAGAAGGAGAGGAGGCAGTGTGTGAAGCATTAGGAGGGGTGCCTTGACTACCATATGGAGGAACAATAGTTAAAGGAATAGGACATGATTGATGATGTGCTTGTGTTGATGCAGATTGAGGATTGCTAGTTATAGAAAATGGAAATTTGTATTCATTAAATTGAACATCTTTTGAAATATAGAGTCTACCATCTTTTGAAAGACACTTATACCCTTTATGAGTAGAAGAATAGCCCAAAAAGGTGCATTCACATGATCGAAAATTTAACTTTGTGGTGTTATAGGGTCTAAGGCAGGGATAACATGCACATCCAAACACCCCCAAGAAATTGTAATATGGTTCAGTTTTATAAAGTATTGAAAAAGGAGATTTTTGTTGTAAAGAGAGTGAAGGTAACCTATTGATGAGATAAGTTGCATTTTGGAAGGCATGATCCCAATACTTCATAGGCATAGATGCTTGAGCAAGTAGAGCTAAACCAGTCTCTACAATATGTCTATGCTTCCTCTCCACACAACCATTTTGATGATGTGTGTGAGGACAAATAACCCTATGCAAAACACCAAGATCTTGAAGAAATTTGGAAAAGGGGCAAAATTCACCACCCCAGTCTGTTTGCACAGCCTTGATATCGGCCTGAAATTATACTTTCATAAGGCACTGAAATTGTTTGAAAATAGTTAAAGCTTCAGATTTATTTTTAGGAAAGAATAGCCATGTGAATTTGGAGTGAGCATCTACCATTGAAAAATAATAGGAATGACCTGCCCTTGATAAAACAGGTGTTGGTCCCCAAAGATCAAGAAAAAGTAATTCAAAAGGAGTTTTATTTTCAGTGGTTGATAGGTGAGGTGGCAATCTATGAGATTTAGCATAGCAACAAGAAACACAAAAATCAAGAACACTTTTATTTATATGTGAAAGATTACATTTTTGAAGAATATTATGTAAAGCTGCATCATTAGCATGTCCTATTCTACAGTGCCATAGGTAGTAAGGAGAAGGCACTTTATTAATGGAAAAACAACTAGGTGTAGTGGTTCTGCTACTGCTTTGTACAAGAGGTGCAAGAGTACATGTGGGAAAAGAAAGAGGATTACAAGTGGAAACACTTAGACATTTGGGTATGCTAGGAGCAAGAACAGCTGCCTCTGGTCTTGTAGTAACAAAGAAGTTGTGGAATTGATACAAGCCATGGGTGGTTACAGTCCCTTCTAGCAAGACCCGCTAAGTGACCTGAGATTTAACATAAACTCATAAAATTGATGAGGATAGAATTCAAAATATGCAAGATTATCTTCGGAAAATTGACTGATGCTGATAAGATTTTTAGTAATAGAAGGAACATACAAAATGTTAGGAAGGGTTAAAGTAACTGATGAATCAATAGGAGATTTAACAATGGTTGAACCAATAGAAACAATACTAAGGCCTAAACCATTACCCATAAAAATGTTGTCCGTGCCACCAGGAGTTGATTGCTGCTAAAGGTTGGCTGGATCATTAGTCACATGATGGGTTGCCCCACTATCAGCATACCAAGCTGAATTGTCATTATTAGCATCAGAAGCAACCATAGCCATAGGACCCTGATTTTGTGAATGTTGATTCTGACTACTCGTGTGCCAAGGAAGTTGAAGAAGAGGTTGCTGGCTTGGTAGAGCAGAAATGGGTTGAGCATTGGTGACAGTCTGTCGAGGTGGATTGTGTTAGGCATTAGGCTGAGAGGATCCAAACTGAGTAAAAGCCACGGATTGTTCCCTGCCATAGGACTGAAAATTGCCAGGGGGAGCAGTGTAAGATTCATCCCATAGATAGTAAAAATTCAAGGCATTATGGTTGGTGCGATTGCATATTTGACAAGCAAGGCCTGGACCCCCAAAGCCACGGTTTCCACGGCCACCTCTGCCGCGACCACGATAGCCAAAACAACCATCCCTTCCACCTCGAAAACCACCATTACCAGAAACAAATGGACCATTATTCTGTTAATAAGGAGCATAACCAGAATAGGAGGAAGGATTGGGGTCAAAAGAGGAATTGGGTGACTGAAAAGAAGCATTAGGAACCTGATTGGAATTGTAATTGGGAGTGGGTCCTTGAGCAAGATTAACAGAAAAGGCATCATTCCGAATCTTGGCCTTGGTGCGCTCGAGTCTTGATTCTTGAGAAAGGAGAAGAGATTCAATTTTCCGAAATCGTATATGGCTCCACGCGGCTCTCAATTGTGGGAAACAAGATATGATACTCCTCCGGTAAACCCTCAAGAATGGAATCGAGGTGTTCTGGAAAAGTGATAGGGTTACCAATTGAAATAAGAGCATCAACGATGGCCTTAATGCGCAGGAGATACTCAGAGATGGTTCGATCAACCTTCGTGATATGTCGGAGCTGAGATCGCAGTTGCGCACTACGAGCCTTGGTTTGCGAGTTGAAGAGGTTATGGAGTTCATCCCATAGCTGCCAGGCATGAGAGCAACCAATAACCCAAGAGTGCATGGAATCCGAAATAGAGTTGAGCATCCATATGAACAAGTGTTGATCTTGAGCCTCCCAAGCTGAGTATTCTGATTAACACGATCATTGAGGCGATCATCTTCAGAGAGAAATCTTGAAGGAATTTTTGGGCAAGCAACAATCTTTCAAGACAATTGGCGCGGAGAACGGCTTCAACTATTTGCTTCCAATAAAGGAAGTTACGATCGGTGAGTTTAGTCGTAACTATGGAAGAAAGATTCGGACCAGAGGGTGAAGCGGTGGTTGAAGAAGGTGGCAGTTGAGTTGGTGAATCATTGACAGGAGGATCGGGTGCGGAAGACATGGCTGAGCGTGAAGCTCTTTGATACCATGTAAGAAAATAGAACCAAAGAGAGAGAGAGAAGAATGATTTACTCAATATTCATTATGATTGAATTGATTGAAACTGAATACAATGCACTTGCTTTTATAATAGCAAGGAACACTGTAACAGAATAACTGTTACCTAACAGCCTTCTAACAAACTAACTAACATTGCTGACTTATAATCAGTTAAACTAAATGATACCTCTAACACTAGAAATCCATGTAGATCATAATTTTTAACTTAAATATGAAATTTGCATGCACAAGCATGGGAATGAAATTAAAACTTAAAGTATGCTCCTAAATATGTCAACAAATTGTTTTGTAATCGTACAAGCAAAACCAAAGCTTCATACATGAATTCCTTGAACATTTAAAAGCATATATGCCCGCAGATCTTACATTCATCAACCTAAAGATAAGTTCAGACAGAGTACCTCATTGTGCCTCAATGCTTCTTCAAATAAAGAGTAACTTTGAGTAGGTCCATAAGATTCCAAACTGATGTTAGTTTCCCCATTCTTGGTATGTTTTCGCCAAACTTGAATTTCTGGCTGCTTTTTCCATTCATATTCCGGATTTGGCAACATCTCATAGATTGATGGACACTCAACTAGCTAACGTGGTAAAAAAAGATTATCTCAAAAAACTTAGTGGCTTTACAAAACTACAAAAAGAACATGAAAAATGTGACTGTTCTCAAAGGAATTAGTTGGACGGTGCCCAAGCGTTGGATCTCAAGAACTAGTGGATATGACCTGCTTACAAGAGTGAGCCACCATGTGGGTGACAGAGAGGTTCTTTGATGTGGAGCCTCCAATGGCTAAGGTAGAATAGGTAGTTGTAGAGAGGAGCACTGAGAGTGTGTGGAAGTGTATATGTGAGGAATGATCTTAGCCATTGGAGGCTACAAACAGAGAACATCTCCAGCACTCTTCACAGCCATTCTATCTTTTATGCAGCTTATATCCACCAGTTCCAATGTATTCAAAGCTGGGTCACCATTCCTTGGAAAAGCCCGTCCATTTGAACTGAACTTTGGCTCCTTCCTTGGCAACAATGTCATGATTATTGATAAATACTCTTGAAAGTGAAATTGGAGATTTTTCTTAGCTAAAATATTATCCCAAATATTCAATTCAAAGACACTGACTGAACAAATTAATAGAGAACAATAATTTACCAATTGATGCATCGTCCACCTTGATACAAAAAAATAGCTTTCAAAGCCATCAACAAACTGCAATCCAGTTAATAAAGTGTCATTGATGCATCCCGGGGCTCCTGTTCATGTGGAATTCATTTTTAAGCATGGAAGGATAATACATCAAGAAAAATGGAAAATGAAGAGTATAAACAGAAAGAACGCTAAGCCCATTACAATTCTGATTCAAAGCAGTGGGAAATTTTTTAATGTACTAGTTGCACATCTTTTCTGTCACTTCCATCAAATCAATATATTTAGGGGAAGTTACGCTGACCTCCCTTGATGTTTGACTTAATTATACCCAGCACCCCTCTTATTTCAAAAGCTACACTCACCTCCCCAACTCCCCTTAGTTGAGGTTAGTGTAATTTCAATCACCACCCCTTCAAAGAAGGTAAGTAGCTCATGGGTGGTTGATGTAATTTCTGAAACAAGAAGGGAGTCGAGTGCAATTAAGCTAAACCTCAAGGGAGGTTAGTGCAATTTCCCCATATATTTATACTAGCATCCATCGTTCAAGAAAAGATACTTATTGCTCCTAAGAACCAAACATTGAAAGATTAATATGGTTTGGTATTTATTTCTATCAAGTCTGGAAAAATCTCAACAAATCAAGTCCCTACTAGTAAACAACAGAACGAAAAACAGATAAAATTACAAAGATGAGAAGGACCTCTGCCAATTAAATTAAAGAGTTCAAAATCTTGCAATTGAATAAGAAGGGCAGGTAATTAGCCTTAGTCGTTTCATAACACATATTAGTAGAATTGCATGATTATCTATAAATCTATAAATTATGTACAATGTACAATTAAGAAATATGTTTCAATTCATATCATGAATTTCACATTGACTATCATATGCCTTTCATGAAGAGTAAGATTCTAATGAAATGAGTGCCCCCTGCAAAATCAGAAATTTTGATATTTATTGATGCATGAGAAAACCAACAAAAATAACTAGAAAGCTATGAAATGGAAAAAATGTATGCATTTAGTTTAATACACAAAATTTAGCTTCCAATTAACTGTACATCCATTCTGCTACATTTGTTATAAAATGCAAATAGAATTTTCTTTCTTTCGTTCCTTTTTCCCAATTTAATTTTTATATTTAGCAAACCTAACTTTTTAAATTTTCAATCATGGACAAATAGTATTGAGTACCCCTGATATATACATGACAGTGTAGGCCAAAAAAACAAAGGAACACACGAAAGAAGAAGAATTACCTTGGAAAGGACAAGCCATGCAAATCCACTTCTTTACATATTTCGAAAACAGCTGCCAAGGAAAAATGTAAATAACTAGTTATGCTTTTATATAAAATAAAAGTAAAAACATTTTTCCCTAGATAATATATAATATATATTGTACAAAAAGCACAAGTACTGTAAGCGATAAAGGAGACCAGCTATACGCACATCATTGTGAAGTGACATGAAACACAAGATCAGCATTCCTCCCATGGAATGTGAAATTAGATTAACTTTTCTTCCACCAGAGGCTTTGTAAGCAGTTTCCAACTTGGCTTTAAGACCTTCCATTAACTTGTCAATTCTGCCAACAACAAAATTATCCAGATAGTTTGGGGATTACTCATTAGACTCGTCGAATTTTACACTATTGGCACTATACCTATTGCTTTGCCGGAAATCATAACCATATCCAAACAATGTCGTTCCTTTCTTGTATCCACATCCAACAAGCATATCAATCATATCATGAAAATGGTATACCTCTGTCAAATGTATGCATTTCGTGAACTGCAACATCATAGGAAAAAGAAACAAAAGAGGAATATTCAATTAGAGGACAACAAATACAATATCTGTCATTATAGAGAATGAGTTTTTTTACTTTTATTTCATTTTATCTGTCAGCTTAGAAAATGAAAACAACATTAATTATTTCTATCTAACTTTATCCTAGTATCTTGGTATCTCCACTTAATGAAATGAGAGATAGCATTATGGTAATATTTTGAGTATTTCAATAGAAGAGCGTGCTAGAATTTCTCTTCAATATAAGTTAATTTAGGCAATTACACTTATATGCTTCTATATTTTAGGCTATTTAATAGCTTTCTTAATCCTTTTGCAAGTAGGGAGTAGAAAAATGCTAAATAACACACTATTTTTAACACTCTTCGTTATTGGGTGGATTTTGTTATGAGACCCACATTGAGTAGATAAAAAAGCTTTAATGTGGTACTTAAACCATGAGGCTCTCTCACCTAATAAACTAGTCTTTTGGGTTAGGCTCTCCTCATGAGCTTAAGTCATAACAATTGATGCTTTCATTGAGAGTTGAGCTACGGAAAGGACTACCTATAGGTTGGATTAAGGTACATTATCCAATACTGATAAATGATAATTTAAGCCATGAGGCTCTCCCACCTAATACACTGGTCTTTTAGATTGGGCTCTCCTTATGCTCATGGGCTTTAGTCAAAACAGATTTCACATGGAACCTACTCAATCACATGGGTTGGGGTCGCACATGAACTTCATTCAAAGAAAAATGTGTGTTGCAAGTAATAATTGAGTTTGAGGGACGAGAATAGTGCTTACCACGGATGGATCTAAAATATCAATGGCATAGAGACCATGATCATCATCAGGAACCTCGATTACAGATTTTTTATCTAATATTTCCGTGTAACCTGAAACAAAGTATACGAAAGTTCATTGAAGCACAACGCTTCGATGCAAAATTATGCAGTTACCTCATAATCACTCACAAGTTTCCAAACTCAAAAGTCAAAACTCGTCGTATTATAATAATAATAATAATAATAATCACACAATACAAAAAATAATACCTGTTTTGGGATTGTAGACAGACCATATCTTTTTTCTGAACTCCAGGTCAGCGAGCAATAACCTGACCCACACCCGAGTCTTGCACCCGAATTTCTTGGGCTTGGAGTTGATAATGGAGCCTCCCATGCCTGAAACGAGCAGAACCGGGTCGAGATCAGGGACCGGCTCATCAGGTTCTCGGTCTCCGAAACACGGACAGGAACGAAGATGACTTCCTAGACCTGCCATGGCTTGGCTCCTTTATGAACTCTGAACTGAAAGGGAGGTTTTAGGTTCGATAATAATCACCAATCTGAATGAGTTTTATAACGCACGAGGACTCACTTTTTCTACTCCTCTACTTCAGGAGCATGTATTATAATTATAATATAGTAATAATATTCTTATGGGTTCTTTCTTCTATTGTGAGTCTCAGTCTCTCAGAGCTCAGCAATTGGCATTCAAACTAACTATGGACGTTTTCATTATTAATAACAAAGGACGAAAATTAGGTGCAACAATAGAAGAATAGACTAAAGAATGCTCTGGAGTGCGTGTACCGTACGACTGTGCGGGATCCACCAACCAATTTGCATTTGCGCTCTCTTTCTTTTGTTTTATCATCACTTCATCTCCTTTCTAGTTTCTACTTGCTAGTAGTATACTAGTGAATATCCGTCCATTGCCACGGATCGTGTTATGTTGTTTATTATAATTTTTTTTAAATGTGAAATTGAAAATTAATCTATTTTTTTTATCGAGAAAATAAATAAATAAAGTAAATTATATATCAATATTGACATAGTTGTAAACCATAGAAATTGATACACACATTATGATTGTAGCAAAATAACTCCACCATCCATATAGTTTTGCCTTCTAATTACGTTTTCATTTTTAAAATTCAAAACTTATGACTCAATGTTTGCACTTGCTGACAAAAACAATCATAAGAATGAAAATCTTGAACACTCATAAAAAACAATACTAATAATATTGAGTTTCTTAAAACATTTATGCGAAGAAATCCAATTATAGACAATGCACTCGAGGATTAACATAGGCTCAATAATCTAATTAGAACTTTTATACAAAAATAATTTTTTTAACTAATTAGAACATAAACTACAAATTAATAATAAATCAATTATACTATACTAATTAACACATAATTTGCGTGAAGGTAACATCAAAACTTAAATTTGTATACTATAGTTATATACTCGTGCATTCGCACGGGTCCCGCCGTGTTGCTTACTACA
Source organism: Ammopiptanthus mongolicus (assembly GCA_039655645.1). Lineage (NCBI taxonomy): Eukaryota > Viridiplantae > Streptophyta > Magnoliopsida > Fabales > Fabaceae > Ammopiptanthus > Ammopiptanthus mongolicus. The sequence goes on along the minus strand of CM077346.1, from coordinate 75,859,634 downwards.
TTTTTGCTAAAAGTTAATTTGTAAATTATACATTTTTTTATACCTATAAAAAAACTGAATATATTAAATCATATACTAATATTTATGCTGTTATAAAGTATAGAAATTGATTTATATAATATTGAAGATAGAAAATTCATAGATCATTTTGAATTGTATATTTCATAAAGTACATATAAATGTAAACTCATTTAGTTCATCAGAAGGAAATACAAAGAAAAAAAGATAAGGACTAAGCTTAATAACATCATTTGCATCTGTAAGTAATTCTCCCAAATAAGGAAGTCCAAGTGACAATTGTGTATGCATAAACTGAAAAATAAAATTTCATGCAATTGGAGTTTAAGTCCTGTCAACAAAATCTTAGTGCAGTAATTGTTTAACTACTTAATCAATAATTTATGTTAATAATTTTAAACATAAATTATTGCATATAATATATGCATATAAGATTCAAATGACAACAAAAAGTTAGATAATATAACTACTAAAGTATCTGACATAATAAGGCAACTCGTGTGATCTATGAGATCACCCGTCTATGATAACCCGTCTGATAAGAAGGGTTTTCATAGACGTGTTATCATAGACGGGTGAGCATAGACAGCTTACTTCAGTTGGGTTGCCATAGACGGGTGAGAATAGACAGGATGCAATGTGTATATGGGGAAACTGAAGGAACCTGCCTATGATCACATGTCTATGTTCACCCGTCTATTCTCACCCGTATATGAGATCACCTGTCTATGACAACCTAACTGAAGTAAATTGTCTATGATCACACGTCTATGCTCACCCGTGAAGGAACCTGTCTATGATAACACGTCTATGATTAGATCACACGGGTTATCACAGACGGGTTGTCTTATTATGTTAGATACTTTAGTAGTTATATTATCTAACTTTTTGTTGACATTTGAATCTGATATGCATGTTTATATGCAACAATTTATATTTAAAATTATTAACATAAATTATTGATTAAGTAGTTAAATGTACTGCACTATGATCACATGTCTATGCTCACCCGTCTATGAGATGACCACACGTCTATGATCATCCGTCTATTATAACCCGTTTAGACGGGTGATCAGACGGGCTACCATAGACGGGTGATCCCATAGACGTGTGATCATAGACAGGATGCAACTTGTATATGATCACCCGTCTATGACAACCCGTCTATGGTAACCCGTCTGATCACCCGTCTATGGGATCATCAAACAGGTTAACATAAAGGGACGAGCATAGACGTATTATCATAGAGAGGTTCTTTCACAGGTGAGCATGTGTGATCATAGACAGGTTGTCATAGACGGGTGAGCTCATAGATACGTGAGCATAGACGTGTGATCATAGACAGGATGCAACTTGTATATGGGAAAACTGAAGGAACCTGTCTATGATCACACGTCTATGCTCACCCGTCTATGAGATCACCCGTCTATGCTCACCCGTCTGATCACCCGTCTATGATAACCCATCTGATCAGACGAGTTATCATAGACGGGTGATATCTTTCTTATCTACAAAGGTAAATCATGGCAGACGGGTGAAGGTTATTATATCTTTCTTATCTACAAAGAAATGTACATCAGTTTCCTTATCATCCAGGGGTGAAATAACAGGAAGATATTCTACGTGTTCAATTCAAGGTGAAAGTTCTAACTGATGGAAAATAATTCAAAATGAAGGGAATTAATTTAAGTGATGGAATTTATTCCTCTTATATCATTTCTAAAATTTTGTAACCCACGTGTTCTTTGTACTTTGAGACTGAATCAACAAACTTAGATTTCTCGAGCATGTATTTGAATTTCTTCTTCACTTTGTTTAATTGCTTCATGCAACTTCAATTCAGAGGCCTTGACAAAAATATAGAAGCTAATTAGATACAATATTATCACATAAATCAGGTTGGTTTTAAGTTTTAACCAAGAGGTATAATCCATGTTACTAAAGAAAGCAAAAACTCATATATGTCTTCATTCTGAAATGTATGTACATTCTAACTATGCTGATTTCAGAAGAAAAAAGGGAGGTATGAGTTTCAGGTTGAGTTATCCTTGTTGCTAAGCTTAGCAATAGTTAGTTTGACTTGTTGGCTCTTGAATAAGCTGGAACAACATATATTGGATTCTATCTTAACTAAATTGCATAATCATGAAGAATAAATCTAAATTATTACCTTCCCAAATCATGCTCTGCACAGTCCTTGACCATGCTTTGCAGTCTGCACAATACCCAATAAACTGAAGTAACTCATCCACTACAAGAAATCTCGCTATTTCCCACGGCCTTATTCCCACGGCCTGGAATCCGTGTGTAATTTTGACATTTCCCACGGCCTAAGCCGTGGGAAATCATAAAGTTGGTTTCCCTCACATGTTCCCACGGCCTACGCCTTCGGAAATGTAATTTTGACATTTCCCACGGCCTTAACCGTGGGCAAGGGATTAACAAAATGAGGTTAAATTCTCCCGCCAAGTTTTCCATGGTTTTCCCGCGGCCTGGATCGTGGGTAGGGGTTGTAGTGGTTTCTCACGGCCATGCCATGCCCGTGGGTAAGGTTTTTTAGTATTTCCCACGGCTATGCCCGTGGGTCATGATGTAGGTATGCCCAATTTTTGGATACATAGGCAAGTTTCTCTCCGAAATCAGAATAGACCCTTCTCTTCTTTCTGAAATTCTCTCCACCGCCCCTCCGGCCCCGTGTCCCTCCACCGCCATCGATCGTCTGGCCGTGCCTCCCTCCACCGCCACTGATAAGTTCCTTCTTTCTCTCTTTCCTTGTCTCATAACCCTTCCTCCACCGCGCAGAACCACTGCACATGTATCTAGTTGATTCACCCAATCTTACATTTAATCATCCACTCATTCCATTTCTTGCACATGTATCCTATTCTTTTCGCCGCTATTGAAGAGCCTCTCCATTATCCAAACGTAACGATGTCCGCCGTCGTAGCTAGGTTTTTCACGCGCCCCGCCGTCTCTCGAACGGCGAACTCAGAAGCCATTGCCAGAGCAAGACCGACCAGATCGCCGTTTCGGGTCCCAAAGCAAAATTCACTCTCTAAGTGCATTTTCAGGTAACATTCTCTAACTGTAACAGCACAACTGCTCTCTCTCTAGAAACTAAAAAACATGGAATGCTGAATGTTAATGAAATTTCTGGCGAAGCTCGCCGACGGCGATGGAATCGATGCTTCCTTACCACACTGCTACCGCTTCCGCGTTGCTCACTTCCATGCTCTCCACCTTTACTCGCTTCTACAGTTGGACTCATGAAGGTATTTAAATCCCTTTTCAATTTGTTTTGTGGTTGTTTCTGTGATTGGATTGTGGATTTTATGCAATTTTGGATTATGATATAGAAATACTTTGGGATTGCCAGGTTTAATGAATTCAAATTTGCTTTTAATTGTGGTTACTGATGCTGTCATGATTTCTTAATAGGTTGCAGGGAGTTTTAATCATGCAACTTGGGGTCAAAAGGGCGGTTGTTCTTCTTTTCTTGCTTTCACGTAGATGCTTCCGGGTTGGATGCTCAAGCAAATTGTGGGAATCGAAGTTGTGCTTGAGATTGCAATCAATTAAAAAAAGTCTGTTGTGGATGTTGTCTTTGGTGGTTTTGGATGTTGATAGTTTGCTTTTGAGCATTTGGGTTTGCTTTGGCTTCAGGATTTCTTGGCCTGCTATAGGATACACGAGCTAATGGTTAAGGCTACAAATGTGGTGCTTGCTTACTGTGTTGGTGTTCTGCTGATACATAGTGTCTTTTTGGGTTAGTTTTGCCTTATGTTACTTTGTGTCACAGGTTCTGTTTTAAGTGTTGAAGAGGTGTTGTGTTTTTTGGCTTCTATGTTATAAGCCTTTGATATATGATTTTCATGGTGTTGTTTTTGGGTTGGGGTATCCCTGTACCTCTTAATTAATAAAATTCTTTTGCCTACTAAAAAAATTTGGATTGTGATATGAATTGTTTATTGCTTTACGTTATATATGACTTGATTATTGAATCAGGGTTGATATGATTTAATGACAACAAAGAAATGTACTTACATGATTTTGTAGTGACATGGTCAATGTAGGGGCATAGGGGCTGGGGGAGATTTTATGTTCAGGTCTAGATGAATGCTATGTTAATAGTGAAACCTTTTAGCTAAAAGTGCAATGGATTATGCTACATTTAATTCATTATGGGAATCTCTAATGCTACCTGAAAAATGGATTGTGATGCACTATAAACAACTTTTTTTAAAAAAATAAATTTTTATTTCCCAGGGCCAAGGCCGTGGGAAAAGTTCTCGGTAAGGTACCCAGGGGCAAAGCCTTGGGAACTTTCCCAGGGGTTTAACCGTAGGTAATTTTCCAGGGTCAGACCGTGGGAAATGCTCTCGATAAATTACCCAGGGGTCAAGCCGTGGGAAATTTCCCAGGGGCTTGGTCGTGGGTAATTTCCCACGGCCTTTTGCATAATAGCCGTGGGAAAAAATTTCCGACGATCGTTTTTCCGACCGCACAGAAGCCGTGGATTGTCCGTGGGAAAAGTGAGTTTTCCCACGGCTTATGGTCTTTTCCCATGGCTTTTGGCCGTGGGAAACAGCGAATTTTCTTGTAGTGATCATCCTTTTGGTAATCATAAGCTCTCTTGTCTAGTTTCTTCACAGCAAGCATTAAAAAACTTTAGTCACACATGTATCTCAGTTTCGTCAGAGCTTCTTGAGAAATGTATAATAGTTTAATATATGCAAAGAGGTTTTGCTGCGAAATGGCAACCTGCAGTATGGTTTGGTGGAAGGTTGAAATATAATTAGACTTTGTTGAGCGCTTATGATTGAAATACAACAGAGACATTCAAGTTCACTGGCTTACCATAGGCATGAAGTTATTCTAGTTTAAATGACTATATTTATGTTACAACCTTTACATGTTTCACATAATGCATGGATTCTGTACTTGAAGATCTGTCTTGTGTTGAAGACCTCAGTGGTTGTAAATGACAGTATTTAGGCTAGTAGAAAAGTATTGATTAGGAAGAAACAATATTGCACGATCCCTGAAGGAGCACAGCATGTAAAATTAACAATCAAACTATCTATTATCCACCAGCTAATGAAATTACCCATATAAGAATTGAATCCAATAACAACATCCTTAATCCTAAAAGTGAGCTAAAACAACCAAAACAATAGAAAGGTTGAGATTTTATTTAGAATGATACCTCAGATTTTGTGATAGTGGTGACAAAATTCAAGCACTAAATCCAATTCAAGCACTGAATCCCAAAATGACATGTGCCAAAGATTTAAAATTCGTGTAAATTTCACTGATTTAAAACTCACTGAATCTCACTATTCGAATAATCAGGCACCCAAAAAGCCATCAAAAAACTTAAAAACCACCAAATATAAAAATAAAAAAAAAAACTACCTAAGATGATTCTGTTAACAGTTCCACACAGGTTTTGTTAAGGAGGAGGTACATGTCTCTATTAAAGAGGACAAACACAGCAATATTTGTATAATCTTCAACCAAAATCTTTACCTTGAACGTGGAAAAAAAAAGTCTTTCTTGATTCCAAATAAATAAGGACATTGATCTAAAGAAATAACAAACAGTCAATTGCAAAATAATGTCAAGTGAGCCTCAGTAGAATGGAAGATAATGGAAGCAAATAGCTTAGAATGCAAACCATACCTAGGACAAACTTGAAGCACAGGGACCCTAAAGCTATCATAGAAATAAATATTTGATTGGAGGGTCACTGACTGATTACACTTGCAAGCAAGATAAAACCAAAACCCATCACTAATAACATCCACAATTTTGCCTAAAACAACAAATGTTCCATCCGGAAAACAACATCAGAAACCATCAAATCATATATTACAAAGCCGTTAACAAACTATCAATTGGACAGAATATATAAGCTTCATTTATACTGCAGCCTTTACAACTAAAAAATAATATGCACTAAATGCCTCTTTGATTTCTTCAAGCTGAGAAATGTTTTTCCTTGGGTAATGTTTCATGAAATCAGCCTCAAGACGCTCCCTTGTATGAAATAATAGAGGTCAGCAAATGGATTGTGCTTAATAATAAAGGTTGTGAAAAGGGGGGTACCATGTCATATTTAAAGTTTTGATGTGAATTCAATAGGATAAAAACAATAGTATGTCGACATCTGATATGGACTTTATAGATTAACTCACTTTTGATACTCCCTACCAAGTTGATTCCTTGCTTCCGAGCTAGACTGAATATGTTATAAATGAGAACCACAATAAAATATATACACAACTTGTGATAAGGGTCAAGCACATGAAATGGTCTAGATCGGCTTTAAATAAATGGATGCAATTACTGAAAATGACACAATTGCATACCATAAATGTCCTTCCCGAAAACCATTTCATCTTTCAGTTTTTCCTGAAAAGACAGGCCATTGTTAATATCTCAGCATATTGACATCAAATACATGAATACTGCTTTTGCAAATAGGGTTGTTCTCATCTCTACCAAAACAAATGTGTAAGGAATAAAATTATTAAATTAGGACTTCATGAAAGGGGATTGTCATTAAATCAAGCTCCCGACCTTTACTGTCTTCAAGGTAACCAAGTCTGTTTACATAGTTATATTTTTCTTTGACTGATAAATCATTCTCAGTGAATGAAAAAAAGAGAAATTCAGAGAATATAGAAACTTGTGACTATGACTTCAAACCTTGGAGTGCAGCTGAAGAAAATGCAAAGCTTCTCCTTCATTTTAACTCATCACTCTTCGATAAAAATCCAGTCCATTAAAGGCTAATGGTAGTAGATGACCCCACCAATTTGTGAGGCAGTCTCTCCACCTATTGTGCAACCTGCAAAATCGAAAAGAAAAAACCATCTGAGAAAGGGTCAAATCGGAGGGAAATTGGAAATTGAAGGTGAGAATACATCACCATGGCAATGTCGTTGCTGAGAATGGGTGAAAAAACTGAATAGAAAGGTGAAATGGGAGAGGAGAACAAAGCCGAAGAGATTCTCTTCATGAACAATCTGACATAAAAGGGAGAGGAATTGTCAGATTCTCAAACCAACAACTAAGGAAACTATACATGGTCTTGATTCGATTCTCTTTCTAAACCATAGCTTTCGTTGTAGTGTGGGTGAGGGTGAAGAAAGCCGAGGCGGGAGAATTTGTTCATCAGATTCAAACACAGAAGACGAACCCACCGATTCAAACACAAAAGATGAAGAAGAGGACCAAGTAGATTGCGGGAAGAGTGCGGTGAGGGATTGACAGGAGGGTGGCAAGTACCAAGATGACCCCACACTGCTATGAGACTTGACAGGAGAAGAAGCTATGCAGTGAGGGATTCCTGCTAATAGACTAAAGTTACAACATTAACCCCAAAAAAAGACAGGTGTCACAATTATAGAAAGGGTATTTTTGGTTTTTTCCTAGGTGTTGAAATTTCGATATATATATTAGATATCTCTTTTTCCTTTTCGACTTTCAACACTCCTCGCCGTAAATTCCTGGTTATAATTTTGGTTAAGAAAGAGTGGTTACACCTTACAAATTGAACAATCATAGACACAGCTATAGATTAAATATTCAATTTGATCCTGAAATTATAGGATCGTATCAATTTAGTCTCACACATTATCAATATTTCAAAATGATCCCTGGAATTGCAGAAAGTTAATCAAATTCGTTCCTTCATTGGTATTTGCATGGACTATAATGACATAAAGTTGGTAATGTCCGGGATGCATTTGAAACTAAGTGAATAATGTCAGGGATGCATTTGCTATATTTTGCAATTCTGAGGATCATTTTGGAATATTGATAATGTGGGGGACTAAGTTGATATGACCCTATAATTTCAGTGACCAAATTGAGTATTTACTCCACACATATATAAGCTATCTGTTGAGTTTCCAAATGTATGATGTGCATTTACCTTAGTTTTGATGAGATTAAAACAGTTATTTAATGATTTAATTGAACCCGTTTGTGGTATTTAACTCGTCTACTTAGTATGCAGATTAAAACGTTAAGTGTCTATATGAACTGTTCACTCGTCTGAACTTAGATAAATTCACCCGTCTGAACTAACTTAAGTTCACACGTCTGAACTAACTAAAGTTCACTCGTCTGAACTGAGATAAGTTCACTCGTCTGAACTAGCTAAGGTTCACTCATCTGAACTAAGAGAAGTTCACTCGTCTAATGAAGTCTTCAACCTTCTAATCAAAGGAAGACTCACCCGTCTAAAAGACTTTGCAACTGACGTCATCTCTTTGTTAAAGAGACAACCCGTCTAATGAAGCTACTCATCCGTCTAGTGACTAACGTTAATGAATACATTGGACGAAAGCTGTCTCGACTCTGATAAGGAACTTCAACAAAGTGTTTTGCCTGAACACAACTGCATCTTACACCAAAAGGGAAAGTCTTCTCTCTGCAAACAAAAAGCACGTATACAGACCTGCTGAAACCAAAGGTATATCAGAAGTCTGTATCACTCTTATGAGAGAGAACAAGCGAAGTTCCCTATGCTTTAATGGCTGATCAGAACGACTCTATTGCATTTATTGAAGATCTGCAAGAAGCCAAGCCTTCAGACTTTGTGTCTAACGGCTTTAAAATCTTGAAGCTCAAAGATCATGAAAACTCCAATGCAAACTAATGCTAATCTAAGCAAAGATGATGAAGGTAAAAAGGTAGACCAAACTGTCTACAGAGGTATGATTGGATCTCTTCTTTACTTAACATCTAGCAGACCTGATATTCAATTTAGTGTCTGTATGTGTGCTAGATTCCAATCTGATCCCAAAGAATCTCATCTTAAGGCTGTTAAAAGAATCTTTAGATATTTGCTTGGAACCACTAATCTTGGTTTAATGTATTTGAGAACACAAGATTACAGATTAGTTGGTTTTTGTGATGCTGACTTTGCTGGAGATAGAATTAAAAGCAAAAGCACCAGTGGAGGATGTCACTTCATTGGAGCAAACTTAGTCTCCTGGTCAAGCAAAAGACAAACGACTATCGTACTCTCAACTGCAGAAGCAGAATATGTCCCTGCTGCAAGTTGCTGCTCACAGCTATTATGGGTAAAACATCAATTAGAAGATTACTCTATATTTGAGCATAATATACATGTCTGGTGTGATAATTCTAGTGCTATTTACTTAACTAAGAATCCCATACAACATTCTAAGGCTAAGCACATAGAAATCAAACATCACTTCATAAGAGATTATGTTCAAAAAGGTGTATTTGATGTTAAGTTTGTTAAAACTGAAAATCAATGGGCTGATATCTTTACAAAACCTTTAGCTGAGGATAGGTTTAAGTTTATAAGAGACAACTTGAATATACATTGCTTTGCTGAATAACCTGTCTGATGAGTGTTTATTATACCCGTCTATGTTTAATCGTCTGACTCTTTGAATCATACTCTTTATTTGAAATATTTTCTTTTAAATGGTTATTATCTTTAATGTCATTTCTTTCTCTGAGGCAAAATGTGTACATGGCTGTTTTTATTTTAAATCAATTTTTTTTAAACCTCCATCTTTTTGTCGTTTTCATTTAAAATTACAACTGTGTTGGTCTTTAAAAGGGAAAACTTTCTTTTATTTTAAAAGGTATTTCGTTCTTACGTTTTCAAATCTCTTTCTCTTCGTTTTTAAAACCATCAAAGAGGATGCATCTGCTCAGGGGGAGCAGTTGAAGAAGCCTTTAGGCAAAACCAAAGGACAAACTTGCCTTTAACTTTTTGTTTGTTCTCTTAGTACCTTATTTGTAATTTTCTTTTTAAAATTATCTTGTACACAGCCAATGATGGTTAAATACAAATTACCTCCTCTGTTTCTCTTTTTTTGATTATGACAAAAGGGGGAGAAAGTTAAATGAAAAATGTTTTAATGTTACAACTGTCGAAAAATGTTTTAATGTTACAACTGTCTGATATGAACAAATGTTTATCTAAATATGATGTATCTTGTCTTTTCTCTCTGCCTATATTCTATTGCTTTTGATAATGTCAAAAGGGGGAGAAAATACTAAGATAAGTCTAAGATAAAAAGCTCAATGCTTATCTGTCTGAGTAAGTTGTAATAATGGAACAATGTTTTTAATCTGGCTGATCATATACATGACTGCTTTATGTGAATTTTCTTAAGTTCATTAAATCATTTAACATGTTTTGTCATCATCAAAAAGGGGGAGATTGTTGAGTCTCCAAATGTATGATGTGCATTTACCTTAGTTTTGATGAGATTAAAACAGTTATTCAATGATTTAATTGAACCCGTCTGTGATATTTAACTCGTCTACTTAGTGTGCAGATTAAAACATTAAGTGTCTATATGAACTGTTCACTCGTCTGAACTTAGATAAGTTCACCCGTCTGAACTAACTTAAGTTCACATGTCTGAACTAACTAAAGTTCACTCGTCTGAACTGAGATAAGTTCACTCGTCTGAACTAGCTAAGGTTCACTCGTCTGAACTAAGAGAAGTTCACTCGTCTAATGAAATCTTCAACCGTCTGATCAAAGGAAGACTCACCCGTCTAAAAGACTTTGCAACTGACGTCATCTCTTTGTTAAAGAGACAACCCGTCTAATGAAGCTACTCATTCATCTAGTGACTAACGTTAAAGAATACATTGGATGAAAGCTGTCTCGACTCTGATAAGGAACTTCAACAAAGTGCTTTGCCTGAAAACAACTGCATCTTACACCAAAAGGGAAAGTCTTCCCTCTGCAAACAAAAAGCACGTATACAGACCTGCTGAGACCAAAGGGATATCAGAAGTCTGTATCACTCTGATGAGAGAGAACAAGCGAAGTTCCCTATACTTTAATGACGGATCAGAACGACTCTATTGCATTTATTGAAGATCTGCAAGAAGCCAAGCCTTCAGACTTTGTGTCTAACGGCTTTAAAATCTTGAAGCCTATTTAATGAAGAAGACTTCGAAGATTCAAGCAGACAAGAGAACGATCAAAGCAATCAAGAGCATTTACTCTGTGCATTTATATCTTCATTCTTTCATTATTTATTCTTCAATCATTTGAAGTTATTACGCAGTCTTTTAAAACTTCACATTTAATACACTCGTCTGAGTGCTTGTGAAAGACTTGCAAATTGTAATCTTTTTACAAATTCTCTCAAACAAACCCGTCTGAGCCTGAAGAGGCTAAGTGTGCAAATAATACTTGTCTGGAGCCTGGAGAGGCTAGGTGTGAAAATAATACTCGTCTGGAGCCTGAAGAGGCTAGGTGTGAAAATAAAACTTGTCTGTCCTGTAACCTAAATTAGTTATAGTGAGAAAACTTGGTGCTGCCAAGGACTGGATGTAGCCTCATTGTTAATGGGTGAACCAGGATAAAACCTGCTGAGTGATCGCTCTTTCCCTTAACCCTTTAGTTTGATTATTTGTCTTAACTATCATCTAACTAAAGGTGTTTATAATTGTATTTATCAAACCTTTTTTTATCTTGCATGATTGTGTGTTTTCTGTGAAAACCTTCAGACTAGTTATCAGTCTGATTGACCTGTCTGTGTTTACTCGGCTATCATAACCCGTCTATGCTTGCGAAAAAGTTTCTAAATTCCGCATAAATTTGTCAAACACCATTCAACCCCCTTCTAGAGTTTGCATCTGTCTATTTCACTATCTATGCTACCTTTAGGCTATGTTGAATAGGGAAGGAATTAGAGGGATTTTAACAAAGGGGAAAGGAGCGAAAAAGACTTTAATTAGATATTTTATTTAGTTAAGAGGAAAAGAGTGATTTTAATAGAGGGGAAGAGGAATGGAGAAGAAAGATATATTAAATATTCTAAGGGAACGATTTTAATGGAGAGAATGGAAAATAACGTTCGTAATGATTAGTTCACATTACGATGAAAAAGATTTTAAAACTAATTTATTTTTATATCCTTAGAATTTTGGATTTTGAAATATAAGTAAAGATATTTTAGTTAATCTATTCAAAATGTTCTAAACTTTCTCTCATCCCATCCAAATCCATCCAATATTGGAGGGAGCCAAAATTAAGTGAGGAGGGATTTTGTTTCCCTTTATTCCTCTCCCCTCCAAAAAATTGAACCAAACAAAAAAAGTTTATAAAATTTCCTTCATTCCCCTTCTCTCCCCTCCATTTCCCCAACCAAACTCAACATTGTGTTAGTGTTTTTATCTTTCCATTATAACTAAATTCATATCATTTTACCAATACAGCATAACACAATTGATAGATAGTTGGCCTCCTTAAGCATGTTGTCATGGGTTCGATTCCTGCCAGTGTGTATGGAAAATGCTTTGGCAAGAGAGGCAAAAACTATTTCGGTGATCTCTATACCTCAGAAGGGATTAGTCGCCGGCTATCAATTGTATGATACCCTTGTTCACACAAAAAAAAATCATATCTTTTTTTAAAAAAAAATTACACTTTCAGATAAGTTATACAATTTAATTGTAATACAGTATCAGTATACAAATTTAGGCATTATCAATCAATTATATGTTATCACATTTTTTAAAATATTTAATTTTTATAATAAGAATTACATAAATAATAATACACAATTAATTAATTAATAATTAAAAAATTAATACTAATAATATATTAAAGTCAAACTCTAAATTATGTCATTTACCTGCATAAAAAGTCAAAAATTTTAAATGGTGTGTGATAACCGTTTTTCTACCTGCATAAATGAGAAGTTTTGAATGGTGTGTGATTATTGTTATGATTGGTGATAAGGGGATATCGACCTAATATTTTCTTCTCGGGTGCTCCTTTATGTGATACTGCTCGGGGGGTTGCATGTTCAATCGAGCCGCTTTGGTGATCGATCGTCTTCCTTGTGTGTCGGGAATCGGAACACGCAATATGAGTGGTACCTATGGAAAATGCTTCGATGGTGGAGTTAGCAAAGAGGGTGCAAGTTTAAGAGTATCAGAGTATGCATGAGAGAAAAAATATAGCGTTGGAGGTGAATACTCCCTATATTTATAGTGTTTGGGAGATAGTGGGTTGGTGTAATCCCTTCCTTTAATTACGGAGGGCATGCATGGAGCACTTCGTCCCGTTCTAGCATTTGCAAGGGACTGAACAATGCCCGTGATACGCCTTGGGCTCTCCGTGACGTATGAAAGGATGTCTTCCAGACCATCCTCTACGGTAATGGAGGTTAGGGACCATACTTTTAACATGTACTTAACTATAGGTGAATGCGGCGACTGACAAATACTCCCTTATGGGTCGACGTAGTATCGGATGATATCCGGTCCTTGGATCTTTATTTGACCTAGTTTCGAGGTTGGACCCTTATTGAGCCTAAGCGATATTTTCGGTCCAGAAGAATTACTATTTTTCTTATGATTATAAATTTGTATTCTATATTTAAATTTTATTTTCATTCTTTCTCCCGACTTTTAAGAATTTTTTCTGAGATTGTAAGTATTCACTAACTATGTTTTATTTTCTTTTCTTCTATGTAGTCCCCTTTTAAAATTCACGGTCCAACCAAACAATTCTTTTTTCAAATATGAATAATATAATCGCAAAAACAAGTAGTTTGTCAATTCCTTATGTCCAGAACTCTTTCCCATATTTAATGAAACACATTTCAACAAATTACTAAACTATTTGATATTATTCCTTTCTATATCTTCTATATCTTTACATATAAAAATAAGGTAATCTAAGATTAATTAGTGGTATTTTTATAGATTGTCTTAGGATCAACTTCGTAAATTCAATAATTATTATTACTAATCTTTGTTTTTTTAAATCTTAAAGTAGATAAATAAAACCAACGTAAAAGTAAGATATCTTTATATATAAAAGCAAGGTAATATAGGATTAATTAATGGTAATTTTTTATATTGTCTTAAGGGCAATTATTAATCTTATTTTAAAAATCTTAAAGTAGGTAAATAAAACCAAAACTAAAGTAAAGTATTTTTATATATAAAAGTAAGATAGTATAGGGTTAACTAAGAGTAATTTTGTAGATTGTCTTAGAGGCAAGTTGGTAAATTCAATATTATTATTAATAATATTTTTAAAAAAATTTTAAAGCAGGTAAATAAAACCAATATAAAAGTAAGGTATCTTTATTATATAAAAAATTAAGGTAGTCTAGCGTTAACTAAGGGTAATTTTATAGATTGTCTTAGAGGCAACTTGGTAAATTCAATAATAATTATTATTAAGGGGTAATTTGGAAAATTCAATAATAATTATTATTAATATTTTTTTAAAATCTTAAAATAGCTAAATAAAATCAATATAAAAGTAAGGTATCTTTATATATCTTTATATATAAAACTAGGGTTAATTTGGGGTAATTTTGTAAATTATCTTAGAGGCAATTATAAATATTTTTTTAAAAAAATCTTAAAATAGGCAAATAAAATCAATATAAAAGTAATTGATCTTTTTTTATGAATTCATGCGGGTTATTTGCAATTAAATTTATTGATGTTTTAAGTTATATTTTAAAAATGTTTCTTTATATCATATGAATGGTTAATTTTCTTAACACTTTATATTATAACAAAAGATTAAATTGTCAGTAGTTTTTTATTTTTTTATTATTTTAAATTTACAAACAAAATTTATCTTTTCAAATTTTATATAATTATATTTTTTAAACATTATTTATCTGTGCATCGCATTTGTCGATCGTCTATTTCAAGAAAATTTAAGAGTAACTGATTAATATATGAGTTTAATTGTTATACATCGTTGCTGTAAATTTCTTTACATTATTAATTAATTAGAAATTGATATAAGTGACTTTTAAGGTAATTGAGATAAAAGTCAAATATTTTAGTTGATTTAATAATTTATGATTGATTGACAGTGTAAAAAATATTTGCACTGATTGGGCATACCAATTATCTTTAACATATCTATCTATTTATATATATATATATATATATATATATATATATAAATATAAATATAAATTAATATATATATATATATATATATATAAATTAATATATTATAATTTTTTTTACATAAATTGATTATTATTGTTTTTTTTAACAAAAATAAATTGTTATTGTTATTAGAAATAAAAGAAAGTGATGAATTTTACTGTGGCCAGCGTTGTAAGAAAAACGAGATGTAGAGGTCGGATGGAAAATAATGCAGAGTTAGGAACCAAATAAATGATTTAATTGGTATATATTGTCAGTGTAAAGATTTTTTACACAGATAATTAATCAGAATTTGTCACATAAGATAAAATGTTTGACTATTATCTTAACTACCTTAAAAGTCACACACACCATGATTTATGATTGATTATCAGTGTAAAAAAACTTTATACTGATAATATATAACAATTAAATTCAATAATAAATAAGTTGAAGAAATGAAAAGAAAAGAGAAAATTGATAAACTGCAAATATTATAAATTTATAATTGCATTTCGTTGACGAATAAAGACCACGTGCTTACCTAAAAATAATGGCAGCCACGTGTTTAGTCACCCAATCTGAGAAATTTCCCTTATCAAAATGTGCCCGCATCTAAATGGTATATTCTACCTACTGACCGTACTATGACACCAAGTCGGCATCAATGATTTTTTTTTTGTACTCATTACATAGGTATAAAATATTCACCATTGTTAGTAGTAATTAATCTTCGTCAGGGAACCTATTGGATATACAAAGTGGGTTTTTCCCTCTCAATCAGGTTTTCTCCATACACGAAAGCCAGGATTCGAACATCTGACCACTTGCTTAAAATGTCTAAGTCTCTTATCACTCGGATCAACCACATGTTGATAGTGGGCATCAATGATTAAAATTTAATCAAATAAACTTTTTTTAAAAGAATTTAATTTTGAAACACTATCAGTATAATTTTTTTTTATACTTTCATCCAATAACAAAAATCATTTTATATATGACTATTAACGTAATTATGTAAAAGTCAATTATTTTATTTACGTGACAATTATGATTGATTGACAATATAAAACTATTTTAATGTATACCAATTAAATCTTTTTTAAATAACTTTCTTTCTTCATTAGATAAGACCACGTTTGGATGAGCTTTAAACAAATGGCTTTTACGACGTAAAAATAGAAGCAAACGCTATTATTAGAAGCAGACACTATTTTTCGTTTGGATGGAATTTAAAAAAAGGGCTTCTATGAGATTTCTTGCAGGGATATTACTATCAAGGCTTAATCAAGTTTTTTGTCCCTGCAAATATAATGACATTTGGTTTTAGTCCCTATCTTTTTTTTCTCTGCATTGTGTGTTTTTAACTTTTAAAATTTGGTAATCAATCCCTGCTGTTAGAATGCTTTGTTAACTACTTACCTGTCTAACGGAAATCCATCTCACCACTGCCATGTGGCATTAAATGTAATATTTTAATGTCACATGGCTTTTTTTTAAAAAATAATTTTTTTATTTATAATTAATATTACTATTTTATTTTATTTATAAATTTGAAATAATTTTTATTTTAAATAATTTTTAATTTAATTAAATATTAAATATTTAATAACATCATTTCCAAAACCTTCTTCTAGGAGCCTTTTTCTCTTCTTCGAGAAGGCGCGCCTACGGGTTCGTGGTGGAGGTTGGGCACGGTGGTAGATCTGGCGCTGCAGTTCCATGACTGCAAATAACTAAATATTAGTCTTGTTTATTTCTTCCATTTCCACCTCGTATGTTACTCCAAACAATTCAACCTAAAATAAGCAAAACAGCGTGATGGGGTTGAGTTCAAGGGGAAAGGAGCTATGCAATCGGAGCTTCAATCCCAAAATCGAGTCTTCAACTTCGCCACCGGACCCGCCACCCCGTCGGAGAACGTTCTCCTCTCTGCCCAGTCGAAGCCATACATTTGAACACAAGGCATTTCCCATTTTTCCCAAAGGAGGTCTTTGTAGGTCTGTTGTTATATCTTCAAAATCGGTAAACTACGCTTTTAGTTTTCTCATTTCTGTGGCCAAAATAGGAACTTGTTGAGGAGACACCTTGTTTCAATTAGTGGGTCAACGTTGAATTGCACCAGGAAATCAACCTTTTCTCGAAGCAAGGATCGATTTATTGAGTTATCATCTCACTCCTTTGTAGAAAGACATTCTGCGTGAACTTCACTTTGGCAAGGTTTAAGAATCTCATCGTTGAGCATTACATTGGAGTCATGTTCGTTTGGTCTAGCTCATGGTGGTGGTGTGCATCTTTTGGAGGAGTTGATGGTGGATCTGAGTTTGGATTCAAATGGGAGATGATAATGGTGGAAGGAATTCTAAAATAAAATAAAAAAAATTTCAAATTTATAAATAAAAAATAGTATTAATTTATTTTTTTGAAGAAAAAATAGAATTAATATTAATTATAAATAAAAAAAATTAATTTTTTTTTAAAAAAAAAACCTCATGGCATCAAAATATTACATTAATGCCATGTGGCCATGCTGAGATAGATATTCGTTACACAGGTCAACAGTTAACAGAACATTTTAACGGTAGGGACTGATTCTAAAATTTTAAAAGTTAAAAACACACAATGCAGAGAAAAAAAAGATAGGGACTAAAACCAAATGTCACTATATTTGCAGGGACCAAAAACTTCATTAAGCCTACTATCAAACGGTTTTTTATAAGTTAGGAATTCTAGCTTCTTAAAAAAACACCAAAATGTACTTTTCTCGTGCTTTTGTTTTTTGAATAAAGGCACATTTTAGTCCCTCACAAAAAATGTGGGATCAGTTTTAGTCCCTCAGAAAAATTAATTAATCAAATAGTCTCTCATAATGATATAATCGGGACACGTTAGTCCCTCTGTCTAATCCCGTTAGTGTCACTAGGTTGCTTAAGTGTTTCGTTAACGTGCTTAGGTGGATCATCAGTGAGGTTCCTAATTTCCACTGTGTAATTTATTTGCAAAAAAAACGAAAAATAGACACCAAAACGACATCATGAGCCAAAAAAATTAACACCAACATTTATGTAACGACGTAGCTTAGATTTTCTTCCTCCCATCTTTTTAACCCTAACTCCATTGTTGGTTTTCTTCTTCTGCCATTTTCACATTGCTGCACAAGGAAGAAAATCATTTTCAGCTCCATATGCAGTATGCACCGAACCAGTATGCATATGCAGTATGCACCAAACCAGTATGCATAAAATCAGTATGCAGAATGCAACATGCACCAAAGCATAAACCAGAATGCATATGCAGCACCAAGCATAAACCAGAATGCATATGCAGTATGCACCAAAGCATAAACCAGAATGCATAAACAGGGATGTTATGAACTTTGTTTCTACAACAGCGCTATTGAATTTACGCCACAATGAAATAGTAAATTCTGAACAAATGTATGGGGGAAAAGGCTCAGCTAAATGTTGGTGCAGAACGGTTGCTATTTTGAGCAACCAAGCGATCCCAAACTGTGCACAAAACTTGAGTAATTTGCAATGAAGAGGAATTTCTGGAGTTAATTTTTTGTATTCTTCATAAATGGCAAATAGTGAATTAGGAAGGACATCTGCCATCAGACCAAACTCCCAAAACCATTCCATAAACCATGCTGGATAACGATCCTGAGATTTGGTTACGTTGAAATACCATGAATGCTTGGGATTCGTTTCACATAAAACAAATTTCTAGGCATCAATATAATCAAAATAATTAAATGTTGGAGGGTCAAAAGTTCTTGAGAATTTCTTTGGAGTCAGAGGATGCTGATTCCATTTTGCTATTGTAAGGACCCTTGTTATCTTCATTTTTGAGTAGGCAATGATGTCAAGAGCTCCTTCATTGGTTTCCTGAGTTATTTCTGCTGATCCAGTGTCAACAAGAATAAATTGATAAAATTTCAAAGTTTTCTTGACCTCTGCCATAATCCAGCTGCAATTCTTAGGGAACATTGAAGATAAGATCTCCCAGCGGGTAGATCCATAATGACTAAATTCTGGTTCCATGACAATGTGTCTTCTGCAAGCAGTTTTGACTTCGGTTAATTGTTGTTCTCTGGTAGAGGATAGTTTGGGGAAATTATTTGGGTTTAATGGAGAGAATTTATATGAAGTAAGAGTGGAGTTATTTGGTGTTTTTGGTGGGGCTTTTGGTGATTGGGTTATTTGGGTTTTTGTTGTAGGGGCAAAGGAATCTAGGGTTAATGGTCGGGATGAAGGGTTGGCCCTAGTTCCAAAACTATCGCCTCATCCAAGCAAGGCATTGCTCATTTTGACGAACCCTGTAAAAACTCACGGGTTAAGAAATCTGGAACAAAATTATTTTCTCCTTTAAGATGTTCAATTTCGAAATCAAAACAACTTAATAGGCTTTGCCATCTGGCAAATATCTGTTTTGAAACCAAATTTTTAACATCTTTTTGCAAAACATCTTTGGCAGCTTTGTAATCAATTCGAAGTAAAAAGGTTTTATTTATCAAATCGTCTTGAAATTTCGTGATACATAGCACTATAGCCAAAATTTCCTTTTTAATAGTACTATACTTTATTTGAGATTCGATCCAGACTCCAGAGTGAAATCGGACAAGTTGTTCTGTGCTGGAATTTAGATGAACTTGAAGGAGGATTCCTCCATAACATAACTCAGAGGCATTTGTTTGAACAATTAATTTGGCATCTGGATGAGGGATACCAAGACACGGAAGAGACTTGACCATACCTTTTACTTGTTGAACTAATTGACTCAATTCTGGAGACCAAGGTTTAGGATTTGAGGTTTTCCTAAGCCTGCTATACAAAGATTTACAAATGACTCTTAGATTGGGGATGAAATCTGACACATAATTCAGACATCCTAAAAATCTTTGAAGTTGTTTTTTATCCTTTAAATCATCTGGGAATTTATCTACAAAAGCTATACTTCTGCTAATGGGAGTGATGGTTCCTTGGTAAATGTCATGACCTAGGAATCTTATATTTGTTTGAAATAGTTGTATTTTCTTGGCGGATACTACCATACCATTTTTTTAATGGTTTCTTTAAATGTCCTTAAATGCTTGAAGTGTTGATCTATTGAGTTTGAAAAGATTAACACATCATCAATATAGACTATGGCAAAATCTGAATTGGGGTTTATTATATTATTCATGATATTTTGAAATTCTGAGGGAGCATTTTTGAGTCCCATGGGCATTACATTTCATTCGTAATGTCCAAATGGTACAGTGAAAGCTGTTTTATATTTATCTTCTTCAGCAAGTTTTATTTGATAAAACCCTGATTTCATATCAAATTTGGAAAAGATTACAGCATCATATAATCTTTTTATCAGATCTCTTTTATCTGGGATTGGGTATCTAATCCATTTTAAAACTTTATTTAATGTGGTTCCCCACGCTCTATTTCTGCTTGATTTTGGACATAAAAGGCGGAGCAACTCCAAGGGGTTTTGATAGGCCTAATTAAACCTTTATCTAAGAGGCTTTGAATATCTTTTCTGCAATATTCAAGAGTTTCTTTATTCATCTGAATGGGTCGAGCTTTGGTAGGGATTTTACTTTCTTGAAATCCCTCTCCATAGGGTAGAGTTACCATATGTGTTTTTCTTTGCCAAAAAGCGTTAGGAACTTCAGAGCAAACTTCCTGTTCAAACTCCTTTTGTAACTTAGTTATTTTTTCTTTCACTACCGAGTTACTTAATTGTTCTTCTATTTTCTTATATAGAATTTCCTTTTTTAAGAAATTAATTTGATTTTCCTTTTTTGTTATTAATTCTATGAAGTTATTTTCATTAATGTGGTGAATTTCTTTTTGTTTTATTGGGTGAATAAATTCAAATAGAATTATTTGACCATTTCGTTTGGTTTGCAATCCTTACGGTTAATGGTTATAGGCGAGTTAAAAAGGGTGTTCCTAAAATTATTTGTTCACTAGTGTCTTTTACTAGAATAAAGGAATTTGGGAAACAAATTCCTCCATTACAGATTTCTGCTTTGGATAATTTGTATTTAATATTTAATCTCTGATTATTTGCTGTAAATAGTTTCTGGACAGTTTTCTCATAATATTGAGTGGATATTAATCCTTCTTGAATACAATTTAAATCGGCTCCTGAGTCTATTAAGGCAATAAATTCTTTGTGAAAGGATCCATTTTTGGGGGGTTTGATTGTGAAATAGGAAATCGTCGAGATCTTTTGGCGAATCGAGTGGGGGAATTTCCTCACGAGGTTCTTCTTCATTTTCTGAGGAAGAAGATGACTTATGGGAAGGTTGTTTCGAGGATTTAGTGGAATTAGCCGCTCCAACTCCTTCCCCTAGGGCGTTGGAAAAATTTTGGGACAAAATTTGTAATTCAATTCGTAATTGAGACACTTCTTGTTTAAGAGTTTTAACTTATTTACGGAGAGCAGGGAGGGTAATTGGTTCTTCAATGACTGGTTTAGATTGAAGGATTTTTTGTAAATTATAGCCTTCGAACTTAGGTTTAATGGAAGGTTCGGGTTGTTCTATTAAAGTTTTATATTTTTCTAATACTTCAAACCTTAGTTGAGGATCATCAATCTTTTCAACTAAGTCGAGGAGTATTGAAGCTTCTTTCTTTATTACATTAATGGTTAATGGTTAATTTGCAATGGCAGTTGCCCTTGGTGCAACCACAACTTTCATACTCAGAATCAGAAGAGGTTTCTTGATTCTGATATATTACTTCTTCTTCTTCTTCTTCTTCAGAGGAAGTCTCTGCAGAAGATGCTGAATCATAAAGAATTATTGTCGCAATTTGTTCTTTAATTGATTCATCCATTTTTAATTCTCTTAATCGTTGTTTTACTTTGCAATCTTTAGCAATGTGACCAGCATGCTCACACTTATAGCAAATTATTGATTTATCAAATGATTTAGGAGTTCTGTCTAGGTTTTTATTCTTTTTTATATAAGGCTTATAAGTCTTTTGAGGCTTATAGGACTTGTATTTCTTCTTATAATGTTTTATTTCTTTTAAGGGTTTACTTCGTCTTTGTTTTGAAGGGGGAGTTAACTTTGGGTAACCAAATTGTTGGCAAAAGTTTCCAAATTCTTTTCTTGAATTCTTTTGCTTATTCTTAGCTAACTTGTGTAATTTTAAATCAGTACAGAATTGTAATCCTGTTTTATTAAGTACTGAGATTATTCTACCATAAGATAATTGATCTAATGGTACTTCTGGGTATTCTTGAGCAAGTGCTGCTAGAACCTTTTGTGAGAAGTTTTTGGGTAATCCTGTGATAAATCTATATTTCCAGTAGGCTTGCCTACAATCAGTTCTGGTATAGACTTTTGCTAAAAAATTATCTTTATACCATCTGAATTCACTTAAGGTAGGGCAATAGAGATTATGGAGAATCTCTAATGACCTATCTTCAAATGTTTTACTATCTCCTACAAATGCTTGGGAAATAGTAAGGATTAAAGTTTCAACTTGATTTTTTGTTGTTATGGGTTGACCATTGACAACTTCAGTTTTTGCTGCAGTGTAAATTAAATTTCTCTCTTATTATAAGAGATCGTTATCCCACCATCCTTTCAGGTTTCCAGTGAATCCTGAAGTTAGGACCTTAACAACTGAAAGAGCATCATTTCCTTTAGTTTTATAGGCAGTTGCTGCCATTAACATTTCTTCCAAAATTCTTAAAATTTGATGATCTGCTAAGCCATCTATATTCCATTCATAGATAGCATCACTAGAGTAACTGGCCACAGTTTCTAATTCCTTTTCTTCGTTTTGGACATCCATTATTGAAGGTCGGGGATACCAATTCTTTGTGGTAGGATAACTGGATTTAGAGGTACTAGGTCCACTATGTCCTCTAATTTTATTTATTTGTTCTAGAGATGTGTCTTGAAATTGACTTTCAAGATTATTAATCTCTTCTTCATTAAGCATATTAATGGATTTTGGGATTATTTTTAGGCCTGAAAGCTTTTTATTTATTTCATCCAAAATTTCTTCCCTCTCATTTCTGAGCTTTATTTTCTTTATTTCTGAACCTGAAAATTTATTAGGGGTGATTATTGGTTTATCTAAAATTTTATTTGAAGGTTTTGTTGACGATGAAGGCGTACCAACAGTTATCTAGACTAATAGCTACTTGATGAAGTAACTGATTAGTGTAGTTCAATTGTTGTTGAATGTTTTTAATATCATTTTTGTTTGTGGGAGCATCTTCGACAATTTTTGGCATCATTTTAAAAGGAGAGGCTATTACTTCAACTTTATCTTTGTTAGGGAAGTTTATTTCTTCTAATGGGAGAATTACTGAAATTACTTCTTTTCCTTTAGCTGTCTTCCAAATCTTTTTAGCTGAGTTTAGGGTTTTTACTTCTAATTTTTTGAAACAGTGTTTTTCAAACCATTGAAGATAGGGAATATTTTGTTCTTTCTTTTCGAGATATTTATAATATTTTTCTCGAAAGGCTGTTATTTGATGTTGGGGAAGATGAGAGAAAAACCATTTTCTCTTTTCCTTATTGTTATCGCTAAGGAAATCCTTTTTGAGGAAATCTTTATTAGGCTCAAATTTTTTAATTACGTATAATTGAGATGACTCAAAAGCTTGTGCAGCTTCTGATCTAGTGGGGGAAGTGTTACTAATGTTTTGAGTTGAAGGAGGTACTTCAACTTGGTGCTCTGGTCTAGGAATCATGAGATGTTCCAGGACACCTGAAAATCTTAATGAATGTATGGGTGGAAGAATTAATTCCACCGAGCTCCGGGGCCTTTCTATCCCTGGCAATTCTTCATAGAATCGCGAGGAAGATGTTTGTATTCTAGAGGATTCACTCCTAGAAAGTGGAGCAAAGTTTATTGAAATATTATCAGATTTATATTCAATAACTTTATCTAGGGTAAAAGGTTCTGGTTCCTCCGGGGGTAAAATCTCCTTTAATTCCCAATTGAGATTTTTGGAGACTTCTTCATGCCGTAGCCTTTGTGGGGTTACAGCAGTTGTTTTACCAAAGTTTACTTGTAATAACAATGTTTCTCCTTTGGGGGAAGCATATAATGCTTTCGGAGAAATATTTGATTTCATGGCCTTGTAAAATATTCGATATATCACAACTAGAGGAAAGGAATTGGGATTCCAAGTTCCTTCCAAAATTTTTATATCTAATTTGAGTTTATGTTTATTTTTTCCTAGACTTTCCAATGATATGGTATAGTTAGGAAAATTATTAAAATAAGTTAGTCCATCATGAAGATTAGATTCAATTATTGACAAAATCTGATCTTTAAATTTAAATGATCTAGTATCTCTTAAACATACATAAACAGGTGTATCAATCCCTAAACGGTGTAAGGGTTTGATAGCAACTTGTATTAATCCAATATGCAAGAACTTAAACCTTTGCTTATGTTCTTTTAACATTGATATATCCAATAGATCTATGCTATCCTGGGTTTTATCAACATTAATAGTGTGTTCTGATGTTTTAATAATGTAATTAGAAGAAAATTTATCAATAAGATTGGTTCGATAAATTTTTGAAACATTTAATTCTGGGATGTTCCAATTATTTAATTATTTAATTTTTGTTCAATATCTAGAATAGTTATTTGATGTTCATTTATCAGAGTGTTATCTAAGACTTCATTACTGGTGCTACCTTCTTCTAATTCTAATTTTTCTTTACCTTTTTTAGAGACCATCCTTAGTAACTTAGACATGGCAACAATGACCTTGATTATCTGATATCTACATTAATTTTACTATTCCTTACCGGATTGACGGGACTACCTTGGCTTACCAACGGATTTACTACCTTCTACTTCGGGCTTTACAACCGGGAACACCTCTACGGCTGACCAACGACACTAACAAGTAAACAAAACACACTTATATATATATATATATATATATATATATAATATTTGTAATGCGGAAAAAAATGTTTAAAATGATTGATGTTATATATGATACATGTTAGTTAAGTTGATGATGCTTTAAAGCACGGATGCTTTTGATGAACTTTGATATGGTGTTGAATTATGCTATGGAACATGGTGGGCGTATGTTATGGTGATGTGATATGTGTTATGATGTAAGCATTGAGTATGACTTGGTGTATCCGACTGGTTAGTGGATCCATTCGGTTAGCGGACCCGACTAGTATATAAATGCGACCGTCAGAGCAGGGGCCTCTAGTGAAAGAACCCCAGAGCTCGGAGAGATGTTGTGCAGTGACCGAGGTCACTTGCCGGTTAGCGGATTCGACCAGGATATAAATGTGACCGTCGGAGTGGGAGACTTTAGTGAACAGCTTTAAGGGGAACACAAGTATCTTGCTTAATGGGAGATAATTTGAGAACTAGCGAGTTGGTATCACTATGTTTTGGTTTATGGACTGGATCTACCTTAAGTGATATGATTGTGGTTATTGGGCATATTTGCTATTGCATTAATTATTCTTTATGTTTTGTTTACCCTCATTGAGTTCTGGGACTCACCCCCGCCCTTTTTGGTTCAGCTTCAGGTACTCCATGAGGGAAACCATCTCAGGAAATCCTAGCACATATATAGTGCTCGGGCAGCTGCTGCTATTTTTTCAGTCTAGTTTAGTCATATGAGATACCCCTTCGTTTTGAGGTTTTTGTTTTCTTTCGTTTTGTAAACATTTTTTTACAAACTCATGGATTTTGACTCAGAGCCACCTTTGGCTTATGTTATTATATAACTGTTTACTCTAATAATTGCTTATGTCAATTTTACTGCCTTTTATTATGATGTGACTTATACGTACTTGAAAGGCCTTGGGAATGGGGAAGCGGAGTCCATTTTGGCCAGTCAGGGATACCTAAGTTGGATCCTGACAAAGTGGTATCAGAGCGGACCTATCCTAGTACGATGTGGTTCGGGGACGAACCAGGCGGAAGCTGATGGGTATGTGATGCCTAAGGTTGACGAAAGTGAATGGGAAGACATGTTCCGCGTGTGCCAGCCATAGGCTAATGCTACAACATTCGTAACACACCTAGATCTAGTTTTTACGAAAACACTCTATACCAAACATGAATACAATAGTGTTTAGTCGAGAATGTCAGTTTATTGTATTGATCACCACGAAACAGAAAAGCTACCAACTAGTCACATGAGTATTTCAAACCCCTAAATCTCCAAGGTCAAACCGATCGTCACTATGGATTTCACACCCGCATTAAGGTGTAAGCTAAACTTTTAGGCTTAAGGTTTTATTGACTTTATTCAAAACAATGCCAATGCTTACAACAAAAGGCAAATGTGATAAATGTTTATCCACCGGATAAACCTCCTGATTCCACAGGGATCGAGTCATCACAAGACTATACAGATAGACGACGTTCTCAGGTCCGACTCTCTGGCATGTCATCGAACTACTATTTCAAACCAAAACATTTATTTGTGATTGTGTCTTATGATATACTTCTCAAGTTCTAAACATTTTATGAAGTTGGATTGAGGAATCTTTTAGTTAAGTCTTAGATCCTTTCTAAGTTAGAGGCTACTTGTTTCTCAAGTAATTAAACACATGTGGATTCACTTAAGTCTTATGAATCTATTGACGAATGGATCATCAATAGTATAGTATATGGTCTTATTTCATCGTAGTCTATACTCTCTTATCTCTTTCTTCGACTCGAAGTTAATTATTTAACTTAGGGTTTTAACCTGCGAAATCCTTATACTTTGGGTTAAAACTCTTTGTTTATAGCTTGGTAAAACATAACCTTTTCAAGTTCAAACTCCTTTCAACTTAAGAAAACAAATTGATACTTAACCAAAAAGCTAACCATCTCAGCTATTTTGAAAAATGTTTTCCTCTTGAAACTGGGATGCTCTTTTAGTGTAAAAGGATGGCTTTTCGGCTTTTTGACCAAACTGAGGTTGTTTTGGAAATTATTTATCAAAATGGGATTATTTTGTAACATTTTACTAAAATATGATTGTTTTTGCTATCGTGTCATTCTTTTTAATTTATTGACATGGAATGCGTTAGTCCAAGTGACGCCTCTAGCACCTTCCATGTCAGCAAATTAAAAAAAATTAAGAATGACACGTGCCAGCCAATGATTGGTCAATAGATTTAAAAAAAAACAAAAAAAAACAGTATTGCAGCCTTCCCGACAGCGTCCCAACCCCCAACATTTATAAATAGAGCTCCCGCCTCTCCCTCCCCTATTTAAACCCCCTTCCACTCACACATTATACTACAATTTCTTCTACTTCTACTTCTTCTACTCTTTTATCTTTACATACACAAATTTTAATTAAGGTATGATTACAATAATTTTTATTGTTATTGTTAATTATTTTTATTGTTATTATTAAATAGTATTATTTTTTTTATTAGTATTATTAATTTGTAATTTTTTATTTGTTATTATAAATATAATTGTTATTTGTGTTATTATCATTATCATGATTATTAATATTATTACTAGTATTATTATTAATTTTATAACACATGTATTAAGAAAATTAATTATATTAGTTTAATTATTTTGATTTGTTTAAAAAATAAGTTATAATTATTAAACTATCTTTTTTTTAGGAGTGTATAATATTTTTAAAAGTTGTATCTTAAAAGTGTATAATGTTCTAGAAAAAATAAAAAAAATAATTAATTAAAAGATATTTTTAAAATACTGAAATTAAATAATATTGATTTGATTGACATGATTCCAAAAAAAAAAAAATTTAGGAATTTTTGTACAGTTATAGGGGGAGTAGGTTGCAAATTTGCAATAGATAGCCAGCGGGACGTGTCGCGTTGTTCTCTCTCGCTCCCTCTCTCTCCCTTATCTGCTTCTAAGCTTTACAAGCGGAGTGGACGGTAGTGGTGAGAACCGGTGTTCAGTAGAGTTAGAGATTTCAACATTTGATAGCGAAATCGACGCCCTAAATCGAAAGCCATGGAGGTTGTTTTGCAGCCTCTGTGTAAAACCATTGTAACCGTCCAAAGTTTGAGCTATAAACAACCACTTCACTTTTCTTCCCAAAAGCCTAATTCTTCTTCTTTAAAACATTTTCCTTCCTTAGCTTTCTGCTCCAATCTCTTCTATACTTCTCGTTTTCCTTCACCTGGTAATTTTATGTGGTATTTTGTTTCTTTAAAACATTCCTCCCCTTTTTTATCAGTCGTTATGAATTTCTTTGGTATTTGTAAGTAATAACTCTTCTCTTGTGTTTCTGGATTTCCGGTAGTTTTGTATGCGACGCAGGAGAACCAATTGAACGATACGGATACAAGGGAATGGGCACTACAAGGTACTCTACTTGATGTCTTATGTTAACTGTTGTTAAAAACATAGTTATCGGGGTATGCTGTTTCTTACATTATTATTACAAGATAATGCTAATTCGTTAAGAAATCAAGAAAAAAAAAAGTTTTATTGGAACTGATGTATTTAATATTTGATATAGTTAACTTAGTTTTCTAATGAAAACTTGTTTTTTTTTCTACTTAGCATGATCCTAAACATTATTATTAGAAACTTTCTTCAAGGTAAATCTTGTATGCAAAACAGTGAATTCGTACACCGGACACTTAAAACCTGTTATGGTTTAGTCCCATAACTGAATTGATAGTAAACCATAAACTTGTTAAAACCAGTCAAACCCTGCTTGAACTGGCCATTTTATTCGGTTGAACCGATCGACCATTAATTATTTAAAAAATGAACTATTTCTTCACATTTCATAAATATGTTTATATATTTCATACTATTAAATTAAATGTAATTTGTAAAATTATTTGTATCTGACTAATCGGTTTGAACGATTGAACCTGAATTGGAAGTCTCACTGCCTCAATGGATCATTGTTTGGTCAACATTGAGTTAAACTATAAGCTAAAAATTATAATTTACTTTAGGTTATTTGAGATTCATGTTTTTTTTAATAATCAATTGAGATTCATGTTGAGGTGTTTATAGTCTAATTTAGAGGAGATGAGATAACATTTTCATTCATACATCACATATTGGAAGCGGTGATATTAGTCTTTAGAATAATCTTCACCATGATCAGTACCTTCATCATTTGGTCATCAAAACTTGTATCCACGTTGTGTTCAATTATTAGGGAAGTACCTAAAGCTAAAGGAATGACAGAAACAGGATGATACTACAGGGCAATCTCTTATTAATTTTCCAAATCATTGCAGTTGACTGAGTAGATTTGTCATGGCATTAGCATAATCCTGTGGACTTTTTTGGATTTAAGTCACTGGACATTTTCCAGTTTCCCTCTCACTTTTCTATGATCATATACTCCATTGTAATGCATGGATGTGTTTAATCAGATGGAAGTTGCTAAAATCATTTCTGGATTAGTTGTTATAGTGTAACACATAAGTCCTCATTGTGTGCAGATTTTTATTCCCTGAGGAGGGATGTTGAAATTACTTCACAGCGTGTTGAAGAGATTAGAGGATCTGTTGGTCTGCAGCTATTGGAGCAAGAGCTTGCGGATTTGGAGGAGAAAGCATCTGCTAGCTTCTTTTGGGATGATCGAGCCAAAGCTCAAGAGACTCTTTCGACCTTGGCTGATGTCAAAGATAAGATAAAATTGCTCACTGAGTTCAAAACGCAGGTTAGATATAACTCTATCTATTTTCCACAAGTTTTTTTAGGAACAATTACGTTAAGGACCAATTTGTACTGATATCTATACTAATAAAGAAAGGAGATTCCAAGTTCCGGCATCTACTTTTAAATGCCTAAAAACCCACAAGTCAAGATTTACTAACAATAAATAATGGAGGGTAATTTTGTAAAATTGAAGCCCATGACACTCAGCTATTTCAACTGCAACAAGTCAACAACCATTTCTTTCTCTCACTAACTAATAAAGTGCAGTTTTATTCAGTTTGATCTTTTTTCCTACCATTTAAACATTTTGCATCTTTTTCTCTAATTTTTTTATATTTCCATTTAAAATCAATTTATTTTAAATTCATAGAAAACAAATATTGTCATACTTTTAAAATAATTGGATGTTGTTTTTGTACCTACATTGTGTACCTGTCTCTGTCACACATATGTACACAATTCTAGGGGATGGGTGTAGTCGCACATCGCTTAGAGTCTCAGTCACACATATATACCTGTCTCTGTCACACAATTCTAGCCAAAGAGTCTCAGTCACTTTAAGAAAGATATAGGGTGCGTTTGGGTAAGCTTTAAAAATAGTGATTATAAGATAGTATAAATAATTGGTTTTTTTAAGAGATTTCTATGAAAAGTAGAAGTTGTTTACTTGTTTTACATTTGGATAAAATTATTAAAAGCACTCTTTACTTTCTCCCTCTTCCGTTGCATCTCTCCATAATTGATTATTTTGAGTAACTCATTCCTGCTTTTCTAAAAAAGCAGTTCTTCTTTTTTGGATTGTCCTTGTTTTCAAAATCTTATCCACACAGATGTCTGAGTTTGTTTTTATAATGAAAAAAGAACAGCACTTTTCTTGTAAAAAATGCACAAACAAACGCACTCATACTGTATATTATTATAATACGAAGAAAAAGGGAGAATGTACATTTTGGGGGGGGGGGTGTAAGAAAACCCCCTAAATAAAGAAGAAAGAATCGAGCCAAACTGGCTAAAAATGCACTGAAGCTGTCCAATCTCTTCATATGTCAGTAATAATAAGACTTGTAATCTGTGGTTGGACTCAATTTGTGGATTATGACTGCTGATATGCTGTTAAGAAGTACTTAACAAATTCGAATGATATTTAATATTTTAAATTTATCAGTAGGGAGTGTAGCAGTTGAAAGTTGAGACTTAAATGTTAGGAAATAGCAACTCTAAGGGTGACTTTGTGACAATTCTATGTAACTGTTGCATTAATCTAGCTCTAATTATCTTAGTTGTGGATATAATTAATATCACCATAAAACGAAATGATAAAGAGAATAAAGCCAAAAGGAAACTTACCATCTGCAGATCGGTGAAAAGGGAACTAACCTATCTCGGAGTACTCAATAGCACGCTTAGCGCCGCCGCGTTGCGTTGCATGGCCTCCTCACAACCTCCAGCTCGTTGCGTTTTCGTGGAGCGGCGAATCACGGCCGCTATCACTGCGAATCGTGGCCGCTATCTGATGCGAGGAGAGAAATCTCCAACTTGTCCTCCTTTTTAGCTGTTGCCCATTTTTGTGACATTTTAGTCATTGCCTACTCTTTTTTGAGTCAGAAGTCATTTAGCGTTACAAACCCATCTTCTTCAACCGGTTAAGCCACCATCTGTTTTGTCCTGCCCCGTCCCCATGAAATGGAAGCTTAATATTTTGCCAGCCCACCATTTTTTCGTGCCAAACTAGACCTTTTCCAGCGACCCAGTTGTATTCCGGTGACTCTGGTGTGCTAAGTGCTCTTCACAGCCCCTTGTTTGCAGCAACCCTCTTCTTTTAACAGGTCTCTGCTCTGCTCTGTTGTGTTTTTGAACTCCTTTTTTATTTTGTTGTTTTCTTGCTGTGTGCTTTGCAACCAACCATTGCTTTTTACTTCATTCTTCTATATGTAAACTTTCTTGTTCTTTCTTTTTCTGGTTGCTGTGTACTTCACATTGACTTCTATATTTAAACTTTTCAAGATGATGATTCCAATTAGATCCAAACTTGTATTTGAATTTGATAATTCTTTGACTTTTGTTGTTATTGACTTGTATGTCTAGCTGAAGATTATAACTTGTGATTGTTAATTATGAGTTTGTTTGCAATTTTGGGTAATTTGTTATTTTTTAGCATTTACATATATGTATTTTTAAATTTTTAGCTTGTATGTATAGACTTTGCAATAGTGGCCGCTATCCCCTATAGCGGTTTTGGGGATCGGCTGCTATCCGGGATTGATAACTATGACCTATCTGCAGACTTGGTTATATAAACATGGCCGCATTATAACATTCATGATCTTGCATGTGGATGGTGTATGCCAGATCTTCCTTTTCTTTTCCTTATTTTTTTCCTCTTAAGGACTCATTGATTGCATGATGAGTGTCTCCATTTTTTTCTCCTGTCCAATTTAAGCTATGTGCTAATACGGATCTTCATCACGATGAATGTAGGTTGAGGATGCAGAAACAATAGTTAAGCTGACTGAGGAAATGGAATCCACTGATAAAGGGTTTCTTGAGGAGGCTGCTAGTCTTATTAAAGAACTAAATAAATCATTAGATCGATTTGAGCTGACTCAACTCCTTTCTGGTCCTTACGATAAAGAAGGTGCTGTTATCTCTATTACAGCGGGTGCTGGAGGTACTGATGCACAGGTAAATATCTATCCATGTACAGTTGCTACAGTGGTGGACTTGTTTTCTCTCATTCCTTATCCTTGGTGAAAACATTCGTCTGAAATATTGTACTTGTAGAAGGCCAGAACTTGTATGGCAAGAAAAGCTAGAATTTATCTTTTCCCTCATCCTGAGTAATATTCACTGTAGTTATGAATTTAGAATACTTCTCAACATTGTTAACCTCTCTAGGCTTTCAAGAATATTTGTTTGTGTCTACCGAAATATTGACAAAACATTTATATTTAATCAAATCTGGACAAGAATTATCCTAATGTGTAGGGTGTGGGATTTGTAAAGCATCTAAGATTCTGCCATTTAGAAAAGTAGTCATATATGGGCCTTGTTTTGCGGATTTTTATTTTCCAAACCATGATACAGGGAGCCTGCTCTGTCTAGTCTGGTAGATAGAACTTATCCATCTTGGCAGTTCAAATTTTCTACTTGTGTTATGCTTGGAATCTTTGTACTTGATGGTGATTCTGATTTCTGAGTATTCAGTTTCAACTTCTGTACAAAAATTATAATTTCCAGTGCAGGATTGGGCAGACATGCTTCTAAGGATGTACATGAGATGGGGAGAGAAACAAAGATACAAGACCAGAGTGATTGAGAAATCCCCAGGAGAAGAAGCTGGGATTAAATCTGCCACCATTGAAGTTGAAGGTCGTTATGCTTATGGGTATTTGTCTGGGGAGAAAGGAACGCATCGCATTGTTCGGCAATCTCCTTTTAATGCTAAAGGTCTTCGTCAGGTAATAAGTAATAACCAATTTTTTGGGTAGCTGAATATCAGATTGCGAGATCACCCCCATGACCAAAACAGGAACACCTTTTAATGTGCTTTTAATTATCAAATACGTCAGTTTCTGTTTTAAACCCCAAGGTTTTAATATTAAAACAGACAAGCTTCTCTGGTGTTGAAGTTATGCCACTTCTTCCGGAGGAATCTATGAATGTTGAAATTCCTGAGGAGGACCTGGAAATTAGTTTTTCAAGAGCAGGTGGAAAAGGAGGTCAGAATGTGAACAAGGTTGAAACTGCAGTTCGGATTACACACATCCCAACCAGTGTCACTGTTCGCTGTACAGGTTCTCTTTACTCCTTCGGCACTAATTTAATCCCTCAAAAGTAAATTTATCTTGTTCTATCATGAAACTAGTTTGTCACTTTGTGAAGTCTTCTTCCATGTTTCTGCTACTTCTTTGGAACAAGCTCTATATGGGAATTTTTGAATGAGCATTGCATTGTTGCTTATTGTGCACTGTTGAGCAAAGGGCTCATTGTGCTATTGCAGCCATTGTGTATTGCTTTGCACTGGGCACTATGCAGGTTGGTGATGCACATGATATTTAATATAGCCTAAAATAATGATAACACTGATATATTTGGAGACAATTTATATTTCAAAACATAATATAGGTAGCGTTTGGTAGACATGTCAGAACAAGACAAACAGAATATATGGGTTCTGTTCTGTGTTTGGTGTATTTTATAAATGGGATCGAACAGGACATGAGACTAAAATAGAATATTTTGGTTCCATTGAAAGGGGTGGAACCAAATAGAACAGAACACAGAACATCCTGTTCTATCTTGTTCCGTGTACCAAACGCTGTCATAGTCTCTTAACAAGTTCAATGGATCAAAGATTCAGACATACGACACTGTTTCTCCTTTAGGAATTCTCAGCCCTACTCTAACCCTTACTAACGGTATGACAGAAGTACTCATTTAGGATACAAACTATATGTATAGAGTGGTCTCAGCATCTCAAGCGCCAAGTACTATTCTCCACAGTTTTCAGGAGAAAAACGGAGCTCGAGTCTTAAACGAGATGAAACAAGCAATCCACAGAGAAGAATCTAAGATTCTAACATAAGACACTGTTTCTAGGAATTCTCATCCCTACTCTAACCCTTACTAGCAGTATGACAGAAGTATTGATAGGGTACTCAAGCCCAAGGTAGAACCAACCCGAAAAGCTAGCTATTAAGGTGGGAAAGCACAAGGACTTAAATTCCATTCCACACACTAGTATTTAGCCAATGTTGCAAAGTTGAATCACTTTTGAACAAATTAGACTTCAAAAGTGATGGCATCAAAGTAAATTTTGACTTACGAAGTGTAATTGTAGGGATATTTTTGGAAAGTTACTGGGTTTTACTTGTTTAAGTTATTTTTATAGTGCTGATTGTGGGGATTGTTCTTTTTTTGGGAAAGTTTCCAAACCACCTCACATTGATTCTGATTGAAGAACGTAACTCTCAGGGCACTTCCTCTTACTGTGATTATGGGGCCAAAATCAATTCTGAGTGTTTTTACCCATACAAGTGACAAGTTCAGCACTGGTCCCAATGCACGTTTAGTGCCATTTGTGGGCATCCGAAATCTTACCCAAACGATCACCAAGTCTTGTTTTTGCCCTTTTGCATTTGTCCCTTTTTATAGTGATTTTGAAGATACCTTATCCTTGCCCCTTGTGCCCTCGCTTCTCCTTAGTAAAATTTCGTTTTCTATATATATATATATTCAAAAATTGGTTGTTCAAGTAGTGAAAGCCAATTTTGAAGAGGGTCTTTTTATTTTCTTCTTGGAGAGCTGGGGCAGAGGAGGGATAGAACTCTTATGTTATAAGTTTTTGCGCAAGAAAAAAAATGAATTCTCTTGTCTTCTTGGTTTGAAACATCGATATTATTTGAAATTTGAATTTGAAGCTGTTTGACATGACTTTCTGAATTTTCAGCTGCGAGTTTTCTGATTTAACTAGATTCATGTGATAACATGTTTCTTCAACAGCAATTATTCGGTGCATTGTACACATCTAGCTGATTAAAATATTATGTGAAATACATTAGGTGCACTTTAATGGTCTTGTGATTAGTATTTTTGGTGAAGGTGACTTTCAGTTTGATATTAGTGAAGAAAGCAAAGGAGGATCCAAATATTGCATTATTATTAATAGTCTTTAGGGCATTTGGCACCATTTAATTTTGTTTTGGTAAAATTTTCCTGAGCCACTTGTCTTGTGCAGTTGTGCTATGACTGTGGATCCATTTCAATTATCTATATTATTAATTGCAAGTTTTAACTTGAAATGGCCATTGTGCAGAGGAGAGATCCCAACTAGCAAATAAGATTAGGGCTTTAAGCCGTTTGAAAGCCAAGCTATTGGTGATAGCTGAAGAGCAACGTGCATCTGAAATTAAGCAGATTCGGGGAGACGCAGTGAAAGCTGAATGGGGGCAACAAATACGAAACTACGTATTCCATCCGTACAAACTAGTAAAAGATGTAAGAACGGGGTATGAAACTCCGGACATCACCTCTGTTATGGATGGCGAATTGGATCCCTTCATCAAATCTTACCTCAAACACAAGTACAATATGGCATTGTCTGCAAGTGGGGTCAACTAATAAATATCCTATATTGTACTCATGGATCTTTGTATCCCATTACATTGAGAAATGCAGACAACTAGTGTAGTTTACCCGTGCATGGGACAACTATTATTAGGAATCATTGATCTTTCTATCCCATTGCATGTTGTGACTGCCCTTTCTATTATTTTTCCATTGATAAGTGTAATTGCTGATTTTCACCGTATTACTTGTTGATGTCATGAAACTAGGCTGAATATGTAGTAGAACAAAATAGAGTAAAGTATATAGTCCACCATAGTTTAGTGAAATAACAGCAAACTTTAAAATTGACTATAAATTACATTTCGCCCTATTTTTTAATGATATTAACTATTGACTTAACACTGTTAAATTATTTAAAATATTATTTATAATAGGTTGTTTAATATTTATATGCTACAAATGGTTTTTAAAAACTAGTTTTACAAAATAAAATTGATTTTTTAATTTGAAAAATGAATATATAATTCGAAGATCTTATAAAAAGAATAAAATTCATATAATTATTTATTTTGCCATCCGTTATATATTTAGTTTAATCAAATAATATTTTAGTATACACTTTAATAAATGATGGATATAAAATGCATATCTCTTATGTGAAAAATGAATTTTTTATTATATTTTTGTTTAATAATAATTTAGCTCAACAACTTCTAGATAAATATCATGCTTTTAATTATTTTGTATATAGATGATATGAATTATTACAATAATTGTTAATAAATACAATAAAAAGACCAACAAGACTCAATACAATTGATAGCTAGTTCGATTCTGTAAGCATGCTACTAGGGATTCGATTCCTGTCATGTATGGAAAATGTTTTGTTGTGAGAGACAAAGTCCACTTCGATGATCTCTATGTCTCGAAAAAGACTAGTTTTCAACTATCGACTAAAGGATACCTTAGTACACAAAAATAAAAAATACGATAAAAATGTAATTTAAACAAACATATTTGAATATAAAATTGAATATAAATTTGTCAAATTATGACATGTAAAATAAATGGAATGATATTTGTTTAAAAATTGTTGAGCTATATAAATCAAACAAGAAACAATAATATAATAAATTTTTTTTCACATAATAGACACGTCTAATATTCATCATTTGTTAGTGTATACTGAAAAAATCATTTATTGGAGCAAAGTAATTATATAATATATTGAAAAAATAAATACTTATATGAACTATATTCCTTTTTATAAGATTTTCAAATTGTAAATTTAATTTTTTCAAATTAAAAAATCAACCTTATTTTGTAAACATGAAATTCTAAGATTATTCTTTAAAAATATTTTTAATGTACAAATATCAAATAACGAATTATAAATAATCATTTTGAATAATTTAACGATATTAAGTCAATGGTTAGTCAACACTAAAAATTGAAGTGAAGTATAATTCATGATCATGTTTAAGGTTTTCTTTTATTTTGATAAACTTAAGATGGTGGAATATAATTTACTCAACAAAATAATAAAGCTTCGCACCTACAAATATCAAATTTAATGCACCTACTATTGGCTTCTGCATGTGATGTTCAGAATTTGGGGGAGAATCACCTCCTAACCCGCACTTTTACTTACCTGGTCTCCTTCCATTATCCCAATTTTGTCGTCTGCGTAGGTTTGTATCCTTCCTTTCAGAATCACTAGTTATTTTATACTGTAGAAGGTATGATTTATGCAACTATAACTCCAGCTCTAAAGTTTAGTTGCATCCAATGGTAGAGACTTGGAGTTGGTCATGTAAAATTTTTAGACCTTCATTCGATTTAAAATTCCAGGCTATAAAATTTGTCACTTGTCAGAAAAGGCCGTTTTTAGCTTGAGTACCTCAAATTATATTTTAAACACTCGTTAACGAGTGTCTAAAGGACACTGGTTAAGAAATCTAAGAAAAAAAAGTTTTCATTGAAAATCTAAGTATATCACTTCTTCAAATATTAAATATATCAACTTCCAATAAAAATTAGCTTTTTTTTTGCTTTCTTAACCAGTGCCTTTAGGATACTCGTTAGCATTCTCCTTTTAATAGAAGTCTTTGAAGGACCATGATCAACTTATATCGATGGAATGAATCATGCTGCCTTCTTTTTCCCAAGCAGTAGGCTCAAAGAATAAGTGTTTCCCTTCTGTGCAGCAGCTTCTACTCGATTTTTGCCAACCTACCAGTCATTTATATAAGCCATCAATATGCAACAAACAGGTATTTTAACTGATGTCCAACTGAAGTACATAAAAAACCGAAAATTTCATAAAGCATGACAATGCATATGAAAGAGATGGAAGATACCTTGTCCATGAGCCAATAACCAATAGTTGGCATGTACTGCACAAGATACATGACAGCAAGGACAGGCTGCAAGAGTTACGTTTTATTAGAGCCCAAAGTTGCAAGCTTGGAAATTATAATTCATGCTCATTGAAAGAATCAATAAAGATAAGGAGTGCATGTGCATGCTTAATGTGCATATCTATCATAAGAAGCCAAATGCATAGAGGTAGCAAGTTTCCAATTTGGTCAAAACTCCAATCTTCTGGGTCAAGTGAAAATAAATTCTTAAGGTTCCAGAGACTAAAGCAGGATCAGATATTCCTAGCATCATGTGTGCATTCGTAATGTTACAAATTAACAAAGAACCATTAACTTCATATCAATGACAACCAATCAACCATACATTGGAATTTCATGAATTCTCACTTACCATTGAACATCCACTTGTCTAGGAGGAAAAGAAAGAAATGATTGTAAGAGCATGTCATGTAAAATAAGAGCAGATAAATCTAAAAGGTAACCAAAAGCATGCATTAAGCAGATTCGCTTTATGAAATAATATCATTGTCAATCCCCACCCCTCCCTCTCTCTTCCCAACACATATACCATCATGATATTAACTGTACTTGGTATAGATGTTTGTGAAGAAAATCAAATATTTATAGAAAAATCTTTGTTGAAAATTGAACCTATGAAGGCACAAAGTTGAAAAGAGTAGTAGTATTCCAAAAGAAGTAAATTTCTAATACCAATGCTTCTACCTGATATGATATCCAAGCTTCCTTTAAGCCATGGGTTGCAGCAATAATAGTCAGCTCTGCACACCTTTCTGATGACACACGCCTCTGTCGAGTCATAATTTTCCACCACAGAAAACAAACTTTCAATTATTCAAATAATGTATCCAGTGCAACACCACACAAGAGTTCAAGTGGACAATAGGAACAAGCAAACCAAAATAAGTATATTGTATACTCCAGGATCTCTCTCTTTTCACAATAATGTTAGATATGTCTACATATTTTAGTTTTGCCTTCATTTAGCAAACTTGAGAACAGTAAGCCATACGCTTAGTTTCAAAATAACAATCCACCATGTGGCTACTATATCAAAAGAAAATTCTGAAGTATAATTATATTCATCAACTTTGGCTAACAAGTACAATGAAAATTATTTTCTTCATTCTTGCAAAGCATGTATCTATGAACTTAAAAAACAGTGATTGTGGACAACTATTATGTTGATTTAAGTTTCTAAAGATACATGTACTATGCATATGGTGGGAATAAACTCTATAAAGTAAATAAAAAATAAATTCCAGTTATTTGTTTCTTTACACTAGTACTGAATAATTAAATAGCAAAGGAATGTACCTCAGATGAAACCTTCCCTCCAGAATTATTTGAGGTTTCAATTGGACCAGGACAGACAACAGTTACCTTGATTCCTTTCTGACAAAGCTGCCACCACAAAATGATTAGTATGCATGATATGTACTGTATGATGATCAGAATAAAACAACCTGTATTGTATCCATTTTTTATTTTCTTGGGAGAAAAACTATGCATTTTATCTTCCAGTTATATAGTATAGTATGGTTTATCACAATCAGTTGCTTCCCCTTTTCCAGTTACCTCTGAACGCAAGGAATGGAAGTACCCATTCAGAGCATACTTGGAAGCAGAGTATACAGCCTGACCTGGGGCAGGTGTCTTTCCTGCAGCACTGCTCATCTGATAGTAAACAAAGGACAAAAGATTATCAATTTATGAATGACAAATGGGGTTAAAAGCAATATCAAATAAGCTCTCCAAAATTAGGTGTGTTAGTTATTAGCATAGCCAGAAATTAGCATACCCAAAACATAAAACAGTTAAAATTATGATTGTCCATTTAAAGACAAAATGTAATTGAAAAGCTGACTAGTGACTACTCTCTTCTTTTTCCTTGCACTTGTCTCAGTTAATAAACAAATTCAGTCACAAACAACTTCATGTAAGCTCCACATCATGAAGTTTCTAACCACTAAATGTTAGGCAAGCTGTGTTACCAGCTATGCAACCACCAGAGGCAACCCAAGTCATGCGGGTGTATTATAGAAAGGAGTTAGGGAAGTCAGGAAAGCCTAAAGAGACTTGATTGTAGATTGTAATAAGAAATAAACCATAGTTAGTGGTTAGTACCTTAGTTAGCAGCCGGGTCATGAGTTAGTTAGAGGCAGTTACTAACTCAGCCTATAAATAAGACTCAGTCTGAGGTCATTAGGATCTTTTGGACATTTGTTAGTTTTCGAATGAGAATTGCTCAATGTGAAGGGGAGTGCCCCTTGTGTAACCGTTTCCCATTCTTTCTCCCAATAATACAGGTATATTCATACCATTTTCTCTTTCTTTCTCTCTCTTTCTGTTACTTTCTTGCTTTGTGAACCCTATCGGTTACGGATTCCTATCACTAAATATACTATCACTATCCAGATTCCATAACAAAAATAAGATATTATCAAAAGCTGTAAAGCAAGGACACACCATTTTGGTGCCATGTTTGACACTGACGCTTGTACGATACACGACAACACACTCCAGCATATCTAATTTAAAAATTATATTTTTGACTCCAAGACACCTATAATATTATGACTTAAGAATTTTGTTTTCTTAAAATTTCAATTTTATATACATATATATAGATTTCAGTGTGTCCTTGTGTCCGTGTCAATGTTTATGCTTCGTAGATCAAAAGAATTCCCGCATACCACCACAAAATGACCTTGCCCCCTCTTCAACATGAAAGGTGCCAACAGCCTTGTGAGAGTTATTGTCCCCAAAACATTGACATCAAATGTTGCCTAATCAGGAGAAAAAGTAAGACAAAACCTCAGAAGACTGCTTTCAATGGTCTGAAAAACAAAACTAAAAAGGAAAGAAAAACATATTTTTTATAGTAAAGTTTCGGTAAATAAGTAATCAGGAGTAACAGTCTCTTTTATGAGATACCTTGAGACCTTCCTCAGTTACATCTAAAGCCGATGTTTTCTGCAAAACAAAATAACAATTTCATGCTGCCTTTAATTAAAGAAGCATATACTCGGTAAAGAATCATTAAAATAGATAAGTGAAGAGAATTTTCATCAACTCTCACGAAGCATCATCACTATGTCATAGTGGCATGAAAAGATATGCAAGCATTTCATGGCATTTTCTCAATTCTGGTGTTCAACAAAGATAATTGCTACAGATACACTGACATTCAACAACACCAATCAGTCACTTACAGGACGCTCAAAAGCTGCATTATGGATCATATAATCAACACCAGAACTGGGGAAAAAGGATTCTGCTTTCTCAACAGCCTTCCTAAGAGAATCCTCTCCAGATGTTAAATCCAACGATAAAATTTTGACGTCATTAGGTGCATGTTTACCTGTTGGTATGCAATTAATAGAGCATGGCACATGCCTATATCATTATTTGTACAGATAAAAAATGAGTACATTAGACCTTACATGCAGCTATAAGTAATAGAACATACCTTTCAGCTGACTCCTTACTCGCTCTAGCTCAGCTTCATTCCTTGCAGAGATTATTAGCTTGGCCCCTAAACTTGCAAGTTGTTTAGCTAGAATCTCCCCTTCACACAGATTATTGAAGAGAAGAAAAAGACTTCGTTATGCAAACAAAATTAATTACAAATAATGAAAAGATTGTGTCAATTATATAACTGTATAATGCAATCTTCCTATATTGTTGAGAAGAATTTAAGTATATAGAAACTCTGTAATAAAATAAAACTGGTATTGTATGGCATTGTATGATTAAATAGATCAAGACACTTGCTCAAAGATGATCATTAAGTGAACCAGAAGTGAAGCTAGAACAGGGTGAAAACAATGATAGGAGGGAGGGCATCTTTGGAGGGGGCCAATGCCTCCCTAGAGCTCAATGACGCATCACCAGCGAAGTGAACTAAGTTGGGAATCAAAGGATTTTTATCAAGAACAGAATCCAGTGATCACATTATCACAAAGAAGTCAATGCAGAAGGCATGGCCTGCTAAGCACAGACCCCAAAAAAGAAACTATAAATGGAGATCGAAAGTAAGAGAACCACTTCTAGTCCCACATGACATCTGAGATTTTGTTTTTTGTAAATTGATGGATGTTAATCCAAGGTTAACCCTTTGTTTTCGTTCTATGAGCTGTCCTTAATTAAATTCATCCAAAGTTAATTATAATATTATATTCATTCACTTTTTCATCTCAAAGTGATTTCTAGGTGAATTTGATGCAATGATGGTGTAGCAAATAAACCACAAAAAGATTCCTTCCTGCCTGCCTGAAGTATTGTTTCATTTGTATGCAATCGCAGTAGTCGTAGCTCCGGCATCATGTATTTATCACATTAAGATAAAGTTCATTATAAAAATTGATACATAAAAAAATAAACAAATATATGACATAATATAGGTTTAACGAATGTTTTGATCTTATACCTAGCATGGATTTTGAATTCAGTCACCATACGTAAAAATTTGGAAATCGGTCCCTACATGTATCACGTTAGCAAATTCGTCCCTAGTGTAATAAAATCGGTCCTTAGGTATTATAGGGACCAAATAAAAAATGTGTGTCATATATAAGGATCAATTTGCTGACAACATGGACGAATTTACTAATGTTTGCATGTATGTGGACCAATTTCCATTTTTTTTTACGTACTGGACTAAACAAAATCCGCGTTATGTATACGGACCAAAACATTAGTTAAACCTATAATATAAATACTTGACTGGGTGGGAAATGCAGTAGACAAGTGATGTATTGAAAGAAGAAAGGAAGAAAAAATGTATAGTTAATAGTTATAGTTGTACCAATTCCACGGCTAGCACCAGTAATCCAAACAACCTGGAACAAATGAAATATAAAAAGGTAGAGTCATTTAAGACATAAGAAATGAGGACATGTATCTCATAGCGATTAGCATAAAGAAGAAGAAGTCGGGGTTACCTTATCTTCAATTTGTTGGCGTTTTGGTTCCTTCTTGGACATCAAAGTGAAATCACCTGAATTAAATGAATCGCGAAATTATAATAGCAAAAAAGAAATAGAGTGAAAGCAGAAACAGGTTGAACTTCATTGAACACGGAGAGGACAGAGTGAAATACCATAAGCGGTGACGAATTTGAATAGAAATAAAAAAACCAAAACAAGGAACACGGAAATGAACACGAGCAACATGCCAATATCTTGGTTCGTCTTTCTGTCTCTCTCTGCGTGTGTTTGCCTGCTGGTTTACAAGCTTATTTTCTTTGCCGATTGTTCCGAGACATCCAATGGAAAATGTTGACACTTTAATTTTGATATTCTAAAGTTTTTTTTTATAAGAAATTGGTAATCAATCTTTTTTTATTTTTTTTACACAAAGGTGTTTCATACCGATAGGCGAAGACTAATTTCTATCGAGATGTAAATATTATTAAAATGGATTTTACCTCTCCAAATAAAGTATTTTCTTTTCTATACACACGGCAGGAATTTAATTCATGATATCAAAGAATTCAGCTATGTATCAATTATGTTGAACTTTGTTGATAATGGGTAATCAATCTTTGCTAACTATGGTTGTGCTATTATATTAATATATAAGTTGTAAATTATGTAAACATTACAAATTCGTAACTATATACAAATTTAAATAAATTGGTTGGCCTGATAAGTTAAATAAGTTTTTTCAAAAGATAAAGCCTTAACTTTCAATGTTAAATAGGTCTTTCAAGAAGCCTAAACTTGACTTGTTTGCTAAATAGGCATACTTGTGTGTTACTTGTATTCTCACTTTCGTTTATATGCACTAAGCTTATTAATGAGAATACTCATATATCGCAAACATCTTCATTTTTGCATCCATTATGTGCGTGCCTTGGTTTGTGAGAAATCAGCACTTTCTATTAGCTCGAAGAGGTTGTGTTCCAAATAATATGTTGTTGCATTAGCCTGCATAGACTGCGTCTATAACATCCTCGAAATTACAATATGCAATAATAATCATACATGTTTAACTATACTATTGTCAATATCAAAGTTTATACAACATCAAAGAATTGCTCAAAATTTACATATAGAAAATCAATATTTAAAAACAAACTCGGTCATGACCTTATACTAGGCATCTAATACGAATGTAAACTTATTACATTCCTTTACAAAACATAACAAAAACAATGTTTATAAGCTTCCCACTCTAAGGGATGCCTCACAAGGCCGACCTAACATATTTTTAGGCCTAAAGCAAACTTTGAGTGAGACCTTTTTAAAGCGTATGCGAATTTTGAGTTGATGCCTTTTTAAGTGAGAGAGAATAACAGAAAAATCAGGGACCTTACAAAAAATAAATGTGGTTTTTACTCAAGCAGGGATCGAACCTCATTTTCTAGGGGAAAAGCACACGCTGGCTATCATTGTGTTAGGCCCGTTAATGATAAAGTTTTATAAATACTAATGCTAAATGAGTTTTTTTTGCTTGTGGGCCTAATGCTTGGGCCGACCCCGATGCCTCAAATCTTCATATAATTTTAACTTCTAGGACGAACTTTGAAAATAACCCCACTAATTAGATATAGATACTAGTGAGATAAACACAATTCTA
Source organism: Ammopiptanthus mongolicus (assembly GCA_039655645.1). Classification (NCBI taxonomy): domain Eukaryota; kingdom Viridiplantae; phylum Streptophyta; class Magnoliopsida; order Fabales; family Fabaceae; genus Ammopiptanthus; species Ammopiptanthus mongolicus. Next base: position 75,814,984 of record CM077346.1, on the reverse strand, counting down.
AAACGAGTGTCAAAAGATGTTACTTTTAGTCGGAACCGTAATTGGAAAAAAACAACCATGGTATCCGTCATTTTTCAAAAATATAATTAACCTAAACAACATAGTTACAAAAAGTAAGGAAATAAATAAATATTCATCTTTGAAGCGCATACAATAATCATCATATTAAAATACTAAAAATATTTTCACAATTTGATAACATATCGTCCATCATAAAAAATAAAGAAATATTCAACCTTGAAGCGAATACAATAATCATCATATTAAAATACTAGAAATATTTTCAAAATTTGATATCATACCGTCCATCATAAAAAATCATATACATTTCAAGAATAACATAAGAATATCAACTAGTAAAGGCAAATAGATATATAATTAATTGTTTATATAATCTTTGGTTTAGTCTTTCACTTGGTTTAAAACTTGGGGATCGTCATCATCAATCTAGGTGCATGAGCTCATAACCAATTCAATGACATCTTGTTGCCTTCTCATTGAAGAAATCATCTATTTTTCTTCCCCAAGCTTGGTCGTCAAGGTGACCCTTCCATCGTTTAACATATCTTAATTCGCGCATTCGAGGCGACACTTCCATCTTATTAATTCAATATATCAATATGTAATCACATCGCAATGTTTGATAAACTCATGTGAAATATACTTATTGTATAGGGTGCTCAAATAACAATATGTTATTTACATCATAAACATCACAATTTATTGTAATCATGTTACAATGTTCGACAACTTCATGTCAAACATACTCATTGCATAAGGCGCTCAAATCACAATATAGTCTTTACATCATAAAGATCACAAATCATCATAAAAAGGGTTTAACAAATCTAAATAAATTATCGATTTATAAAAATCTCAGTTTTAAGGCTATACATCCATGAATATATCATAACCTCAACATGTGTAATGAGACGACTCGCCGTCCCATTGGAGAACCTAAGATATTAACAAACCTTAATCGCGTTAGAATCGTTAGCACGCCTTATTAATACGAAGCGAATGGGAAAATTAAACGCGGAAGCAAACAAATACACGGCACGCAACGCCTCAAAGTACACAACTTTAAAATATATAGAAATATATTACATACATCGCTGGCCCCATTAGTAAGGCTACATTGTTAAAGTAATACATACATAGTATATTAGTACAAACCAAAATAAAAGTACGAAAATAGGCCGAGAGACATTTCTCTGGCTAACCACGATCACTTCCCAACCCCTCGAGGTTAGGGTTCTGGGCTCGTCAACCAGCGTCGGGCTCATACGGAATGCCGTCCAGCTCCTCAGTAACTGGTTCCTTCTCGAAGTCTTCCCATAAAATAAAAGCAACACATACAGAAAATAGCGGAAGATAAGAAACACATATCATCAAATATGGGAGAGGAGCATCAGTTCAACATATATATAGATGCATCACTCAATACATTTAAAATATACAACATCAACCGTCTCTTAAGTCATACAGTACAATCATCTCAAACATCATTATCTCAGATAAGCCTATAAGAGGGATACTATTCCCTATGTATATGTTGACTTCCCTATATGCATGTCGGCAGATACATCACGTCTCCAGTTGGACATACCCGTCAAGATTACATCACATCACATCACGTCCCCCATTGGACATCCCGCCTCGGGATTTAAAGTAACACGTCCCCAATTGGACATTCCCTTTGGGACAAAAATGCTGTGGTATGAAATGATATGCAACAAACATTCATCGCAGGTTGATACCGGTACCTCACGCCTACGCACTCGACCACGACCACGACCACGACACATCGCATCAACATCAACCTCAACATCAACATCATCATCAACATCAGCATTACGATGCCTTGCGTCTACGAGCCACAGCTCCATGGTCGGGACCACGACGGTATCAACCCGAACAACATCAACACTCACCATACTCTCATCAACACTCAACTAGTCAAATCAAAACAGAATATTACAACAGTAATTTCACCAGTACAAATATCATCATAAAGTCACATCAACAAAATAAACCAACAGATAATCAAATAAACAGATCAACACATCAACTTCAATCAATCACATCATCCATATTATCAACTGAGTGGTGATAGCCCAAAAGTACCTGCACCTAGGGTCCAGGCACTTTATCCAGGGCTCAACCTCTAGTAGGGTTTAAGGGTTCCCCTACACACACACACACACACACACACACACATATATATATATATATATATATATATATATATATATATATATATATATGTATATATATATATACACCTTCCCGACGATATCAGTTCTTTCTCCCCACCTTAGTAATGCTCACGTGCAGCTTCGGTTATGACTTCGCAACTGTCAGTCGGATGTGCGATCGAACATTCGATTCCTGTCTGATTCTATACCACAAAACATAACCAGAAATCAGTACAGTTAAATCAAAAACTCCCCTAACCTTAGGACTAGGCTGCTGCCCCTATTTAATTAAATAGGCTAGGGATATTGAAATTCTACCAACTCTTGGATCAATGATCATTAAGCATATCTAAGACATAATCCATGATCAATTATCAAAGATTTGAACCAAAACCCCTTAAACAAACAAACTAGGGTTTCGGCCATCACCATGAAAAATAGTTGAGAGTCTCATTTGGCTTCCTAATCACTTGGATTACATGATTAAGGAATGAAATAGGTGAAATCAAGAATCATTTCACAAAAATTGAACCAAAACCCATTTCCCCCAAAATGTATGGATTCGGCCCTTTAAAGATAAATAGGCTGGGAAGATTATTTGATTTTATGCTCTTGGATTATGATAGTAGAGGATGAAACTAGATTGTAGAAATTGGTTTGGTATTAAAAGGATTTTTCTATAATTTTCTAGAGATTTTTGAAGTTTGGATCTTAAAACTTGAAACCATAGATTTCAATGGAGGAAAATGAAGACTGAGAGCTCAAGAATGAAATCCATACCTCTTTGGTGATAGAGGAGGATGACATGATCAACTTTGCTTTACAAACTTTCTTGAAAAACCTTGTAGAAGCTTGAGAAAAAATGGAGGAAAGAAATGAAGAAAAGAAGAAAATGGAGGAAGAAGAAGAAGAAAGGAAGAAGAAGAAGAGAATGGAGGAGAGAGAGTGAGAGGGTGAGGTCACAAATTTAGATATTTTAGGGACGTAAACATCCTTTAGGAAAAAGACCAGGGGCATTTTGATCTTTTCGCGTTCAGATATTTTCTAACGTCATAAATATTTAGATATTTTCATAAAAGTAATGATGACAGTAGTGAGTCACAGACACGCTTTCCTAGGCGATGTGACTTCATGTTCATCCGTTTTTAACTCTGTTATTTGTGCGATTTAGTATTTCGCCCAAGAAAGTCGTGAGAATTTATTTATTTTGAAAATTTTCAAAATCCCCGATATTGTTCGCAATTTTATTCAAAACCTAATTATTTCGTTCACGAGTCAAAATTAGGTCATCTGAGCTAGGGGTGGGCATGGGTACGGGTCGACCCGCGAACTCGGTGTACCCAATCCAACCCAACCCACAAATACTGGGTTGGTTCGGGTCATTGGGTTGGATTGATTTCTAAATAAGTAGACCCATAGCTTATAGGTTGAGTGCTGGGTCCAAAGATTGTAAACCCACTCAACCCAACCCAACCCACATATTGAGAGGAATATTATAAGCCCAGCTACTGGAACGTGGAGTGATTCTTCTATCTTGAATTTGATGACTCTTCTTTAATACTCAATCGCCTAAATTGGAGTAACCATTTTTTGGTTACATGAGCAGAAATAGTTTGAAGACATGCAGAAATAGCTTGAAGATATAGTCAGTGAAATTGTTTAGGAATTGTTTGAAGACATTATTATTTTTTTATTTCACTTGTTTGTTTAATTTTAATGGATATTGTGCTTCAAATTGAAGTTTTATGCTTTATTTTGTATTTGGAAGTTCAAATAATGCATTGTTAGTATTTTTCTTCCCTATTTTTTCCCCATTATTTGCTTTTGATAAAAACAAAATAATTTACTATCAAACCCGGTCACCCGACCCAAACCAACCCGTATGAGGTTGGGTTGGGTTGGATTGGTTTGGGTTACATGAAAATTTTCGAAGAAACCGATCCAACCCAACCCATATTTATTTGATTGGGTTGAGTCTTTAAATGCACCAAAACCCACCCAACCCGACCCATGCCCACCCCTAATCTGAGCAGTAAAATCATACTGTCAGTGTAAAACGCAGATCAGGTTCTGTCTGAGTTTTCGGCCAAAATTTAACCATAGCTTCCTACGATAGCATAAAGCCTGTCTATGGTCTCAGATTAATTTATTTCACGCTCTGGACCCTTCAATAAAATACAAACATACAAAATACTGATTAATTAAAATCAGAAAGCTTTTAGAAAGCTTTAAAAAAAAAACGGGATGTTACATGTAAAAAAACCCAAATCATACAAAATTGGTTTCTTTTCATCAAATACAACAAATAGGACAAATTAGAGGTTCAAAATAAAGAATAATAACGATAAATTTCATGTCAATTCAATCCCAATGAAAAAACCTCAATTTCAACATGCATGTTCATATCCACATAAACCTTAATATGCATCAAATACCACAAAATCTATGAAATTGGCTCTAGCTAAATACAATTACCATAAAAAACATCGTAGAATCATTAATAGAAACCTAAATCATAAGCGTTCATCGTTAATTTCAATCCTAAACCAAAAACCTCCAATTTTCACCATTAAAAACCACCTAGAAATCATTGTTTCCAATTCAAGAATCATACCCTTCTAAAGTCATACCATAAAAGTTTTGAAAATGTGTTGCTCACCTCTTAAAGACCTCAAAAACGTGCTCTTAATCGCGTAAAAACGTGGACTTCTGCATTAGGCATAAGCGTCTGACGCCCACTAAACCAACGCCCTATGCCGGGCAAGCTGATGTAACACCCACCTTCTGTATTTCGCACATATATTGAGTTATAGACATCCAAAAATTGTGAACTTTATATTTTAGGAAAGCTAAGAGAAATATTTGCAACTTCCATGTAAAACCCAACAGTTGGAATGGACGTTTGATGGGTCAAAATTGGGCTAGAAGTAAGAAATAGTGATGGTGACGTTGGGACCTAAGCAACTTGGACTTATTGGGCCATAACTCAAGCTACAAGCACCCAATTGAGCTGAAATTGGTGTCTATGTAAAGCTAAGAGAAAGAGATACAATTCCCATGAAGCTAGAGAGGCTAAATGAGGACATTTGAGATGCAAAAAAAATCCAATTGAAATTGGATGTCGGATCAGAGGAAGTCTTTAGGAGAAATTGTGCCTAAATTATTCAAACATTACCTATTTAAACCTTTTTTAAAGCATTCGAGAACCTCTACACACTTATAAACCTCATGGACAAAGACACTAAGGATCCATTCTAAGAAAGACTGCCTAGGGCCAATTTTGGGGATGTTACATTTCCCTCCTTTAAAGAAATTTTGTCCTCGAAATTTGCAATAAGTCATTCATCTAAATAAATACATAACACAATTTAACACACGATCATAATTTTATAAATCTTCATCCTACCATAATCTTGGCACAAAATACTTTTATGTTGAAATAAAGAACAAAAGAGCAAGATGAGAGTATACAAGTATATTCAAATGTGAGAACCGGTTTTAGAGACAAAAGGTAATAATTGCATTTCTCATTAAAAGGGGTTTAGGACCATAATTCATTTAATCACAAGTGTAACAACATCTTGGCAAGTATTAATCACATGACATTCATATATGACTAACACCGTAGAGTGAATATCAGAGCATAACAAATGTGATGCACCTTTGTAATTCACATGTTCAAACATACATCGACAATCATCTTTGAGGAATTCTCATCACTCAAAAACCGCATAGCTTGCAGTCCCGCATTCCTAAACTTTTTACAATTTGAACATACGCATAACAATCATGGTTTCGACTCTCAATTTAATTTCCAGCACCAAGCAGCAATTTAATTAGAACAAACACAACAATCATGTTATCAATATAGTGACAAAGATTTATAATTCTATTGAGACGAAATTTAACCAATAAAGATGTGCATTGGATCCTTTAACATTAAGTTCAAAAAGAAATCAAACTTCATAAACATGATTTCAGGCATGTTTATAAAAGCAAATCGAAAACACATTTTAAATAGCAGGAAGAATATCATAAACTTGCACAACATTATACATAAGCACAACAACTTAAAGATCGCAATTTACTTTGATTTTCCATTATCTTTATTATCGACTTTTGATCGGGATAGAGACTATATCAAAGTTAAAGGTGATTCAAAGAAACATAGTCATTGAAAGACAAAAAGTTGATTCCTAATCGCCATCCATCACAAAAATTAACTTCAATTCTCTAAGAAAGACGTAAACTTAACACTAAAAAATTTACTGTCGTTAGCTACACTACGTACTATTGGAAACAAACCATGGAACTACATATTATTTATTTTTGTTTTTTGTTTTTTACTGAATTATTTAATTTTGTTATTATTATTATTATACATATATTTTATTCATAATATTAGTATTATCATTATTTTTAGAAATAAAGATACCTATTCATTACACCGTCCTTATTTTAACAAAACTTATCCAAACCAAACACCAAGTACTAAATCTAATAATATTTTTATTCATATATAAACGATTTAGGCTCCCCGATGCTTTTGCTTCCGCTTCTTCAGGTATAATTCTTCTACTTCTGTTCTTGAAGATTGCAGGGAAATGGATGTTTTTACAGAATAAACATTCACGCAGTTCGAAATTTGACAGACCGCAGAGACGAAATTACTAACGATTGTACATGTAGGGATCGATTTAAAAACTTTTCAGGTATAAGGACCAAATAAAAAATACACATCACTTATAGACACCAAATTTGTATTTTAAACTTACACAATAATCATCCACGTGAGTCTTTGTTTGTCACGTATGACCATTTGTGACGCCGTTAAACGTGGCTGACGACATGTACGAAATTATTAACAATTGCACATATAAATATCGAATTATAATTTTTTTAGACATAAGGATCAAATTTAAAATGTGGGTCACGTGTATGGCCCTATCTTTGTACTAACCTAATCTATAATATTTCTTAACACTTATAATATTTAGTTTACAACGTGACGTGATAATAGGGATGACAATTTGGACCCTATCAGTTGGGTACCCGTAAAAAATATTCATGATGGGTAGGGTAAATACCCTCTTTGTAGGTACGGGTACGGATCTGGGTAATTACCCGCAAACAAGAGAGGGTATAGGTACGGGTACTTTAGTACCCACCCCGCCCCCGCATATATATATATATATATATATATATATATATATATATATATATATATATATATATTAATACATATAATTATAATTATATATCAAATTTTAAAAATAAAATTAATGTAATCTACGGTTTCTTAACTATTTTTCCCTTTCAGACTTAATTACCTACTGATCTAAGCACTAACAGCAGCCGTTGATGTTTTTTGTGTTATTTTTTTCTTTTTTCTTAGTTAAAGTGCGGGTAATAGGTGTGGCATATGGTACTTAGGTATCCAAAGGGTACGGGTAAGGGTACTTAAGTTGCTACCCACGCGGGTACGGATATTTTTTTCAAACGCGGGTATGGGGATGGGTACTATAATACCCTACTCAGATCCTACCCATTGCCATCCCTACGTGGTAACATGATTCTTTGAGTAAATACCAAATTTGGTCCCTGAAATTATAGGGTCGTATCAACTTAGTCCCCCACATTATCAATATTCCAAAATGATCATTGGAATTGAACTATTCCGACGACGACGATGAACTATTCCGACGACAATCGGAGGTGCTACATAGCGCTGGAAAAAGAAAGTCTTGGCAGCGGCTTTGAAATGGGACGAATCTGGGAAGAAGGGGATTTCGTAGCTGAGAATTGGGATGTTAGGGTTACAAAAGATTGTTATCTCCTACCAGGGACTATAATGCAATAAAACAAACTTAAATAAAGGACTATATGTAGTAAAACAATGATTTCTATTTAAGGGCGTCGATGCAAATATGGAGAAGTATAACATGACAACTTAAAACAAAGGTCAAAACATTACTGGTCCACCTAGTGAGGGCATGGATGCCCTTCGAATTGAGGAGGCAGCGGATACCCTTATTATTATTATACATATATTTTATTCATAATATTAGTATTATCATTATTTTTAGAAATAAAGATACCTATTCATTACACCATCCTTATTTTAACAAAACTTATCCAAACCACACACCAAGTACTAAATCTAATAATAGTTTTATTCATATATAAACGATTTAGGCCCCCAGATGCTTTTGCTTTTGCTTCTTCAGGTATAATTCTTCTGCTTTTGTTCTTAAAGATTGCAGGGAAATGGATGTTTTTACAGAATAAACATCCATGTTGTTCGAAATTTGACAGACCGCAGAGACGAAATTACTAACGATTGTACATGTAAGGATCTATTTAAAAACTTTTCAGGTATAAGGACTAAATAAAAAATACACATCACTTATAGACACCAAATTTGTACTTTAAACTTACACAATAATCATCCACGTGAGTCTTTGTTTGTCACATATGGCCATTTGTGACGCCGTTAAACGTGGCTGACTTCATGTACGAAATTGTTAACAATTGCACATATAAATATCGAATTATAATTTTTTTAGACATAAGGATCAAATTTAAAATGTGGGTCACGTGTATGGCCCTATCTTTGTACTAACCTAATCTATAATATTTCTTAACACTTATAATATTTAGTTTACAACGTGACGTGATAATAGGGATGACAATTTGGACCCTATCCGCTGGGTATCCGTAAAAAATACCCATGATGGGTAGGGTAAATACCCTCTTTGTAGGTACGGGTACGGGTCTAGGTAATTACCCGCAAACAAGAGAGGTTATGGGTGCGGGTACGGGTACTTTAGTACCCACCCCGCCCCCGCATATATATATATATATTAATACATATAATTATAATTATATATCAAATTTTAAAAATAAAATTAATGTAACCTATGGTTTCTTAACTATTTTTCCCTTTCAGACTTAATTACCTACTGATCTAAGCACTAACAGCAGCCGTTTATGTTTTTTATGTTATTTTTTTCCTTTTTATTAGTTAAAGTGTGGGTAATAGGTGTGGCATATGGGTACTTAGGTATCCAAAGGGTACGAGTAAGGGTAGTTAAGTTGCTACCCACGCGGGTACGGATATTTTTTTCAAACGCGGGTATGGGGATGTGTACTATAATACCCTACCCAGATCCTACCCATTGCCATCCCTACGTGGTAACGTGATTCTTTGAGTAAATACCAAATTTGGTCCCTGAAATTATAGGGTCGTATCAACTTAGTCCCCCACATTATTAATATTCCAAAATGATCATTGAAATTGAAAAATGTAGCAAATGCATCCCTGACATTATTCACTTAGTTTCAAATGCATCCCTGACATTACCAACTTAATGTCATCATAGTCCATGCAAATCTGAACGGAGGGACGAACCTTATTAACATTTTGCAATTTCAAGGATCATTTTGGAATATTGATAATGTGGGAACTAAATTAATACGATCCTATAATTTCAGGGATCAAATTAAATATTTCCTCATAATTCTTTTGATCAGCAAAGTAAAAGTTGGATCGGGAAGATTACAAAAAAAAAGAAAAAAGTTGGATTGGGAAAATTGTATAAGATAGGCCAGAGCCAGAAAGAAAAGAGAATGGGCCTAATGTGACAAGCCCAGATGAGTACAGGGTTTGAGATCATTCTCATTTCTCCATGTATGTATGTATCGAGTAATGTAATCAGTACTATTAAGTTGAGAATTGAGTGTGTGAGGAAAAGAGGAAGTAGGTTTCAATTCAATGGCGGCGAGGAGGATTGGTTTGCCTTTGCTGAAATACCTGAGAGTGCAAGTTGAGGCTCTTCCCAACAACCAAACCTTACCATTCTCGCTTGCTCCTAATGTTTTGTTTCGCCGCTTTTCTGAAGAGGTTAGAGGCTCTTTCCTCGACAAGTCTGAGGTCACAGATCGCGTCATCTCCTGCGTCAAAAACTTCCAGAAAGTCGATCCTTCTAAGGTCATTATTCCCTTCACTTCTCTTCTTAATGCTTTTTTGTTTTTATTAACCGCCGTTTCTTTTTCATATTAGTTGTTGGTTTTAGGAACCTTCATTTCTTAATCTATTTTATTTGATGGTTTTTGTTGTTGTTTTTGTTAATGGAAGGGGAAAATCTGTGCCTTATATTCTAGGAAGTTTAGTTTCATAATCAATTCATTAAGTGGAGCCAAGTATTTGTGTTTCCTTCAATTTCGCATTATTCCTGGGGTTTCGTATGATTGAAACTTTTCATTTGCGAAGGCATATGAAATGCTACTTGACATGATGATGTTGGTTCAATCTATCGCAACCCACCAACGTTCTTGGGTTGGAGTCTTGTGAGTAGAAAAAATAGCCGCAGGTGGAGTTTTGTCCGTCTTCCCGGCTCGGCTCGACTCAGATTAATTGGAATCCAAAGTAATTTCGGATACTAAGGGTCTTAAACCAAAAATATATATCAGCAAAACTGCAAAGCAAACCAATGACTTTGTTCTCCAACAGATCATATATATGAATGAAACTTTAGCCATTTCTTTTCATTGGTTTTGAAAATTTCTACTTATATATTTGTGCATGGGACAAAAACACTGTATGAGTCATTTGCTCCCTTTACTGTCAATGAATAAAAGTGAACTAGGAGATAGTCCAAAAACAGAATCATTCATCAGAATGAATATCAGTATTTAGCAAGGAAATCAGCAAGCATATATATATATATATATATATATATGTATGTGTGTGTGTGTGTGTGTGTGTGTGTGTGTGTGCTTCTCTGAATACATGAAGAGGATTCATTCTGCTTGCTACTGCTTAGAATTCTTTTCTGCTGTTATAATATAAAGTTTTGTTTTTTTCTCTTGTTAATATGGAGCCTATACATCTTTGCATTTTTCAGGTTACCCCAAATGCTCATTTCCAGAATGATCTTGGATTGGATAGTTTAGATGCAGTGGAGATAGTGATGGCTCTTGAGGAAGAGTTTGGGTTTGAGATTCCTGATAATGAAGCAGACAAGATCAATTCCATTAAACTTGCGGTTGACTTTATTGCATCTCATCCACAGGCAAAGTAGGGGAATCTATGATGCTCGGTGTATAATTTTTCTATTGTTTCTCATGAAGTAGTTTAGAACTATCAAACTTTCAGACATTCTTATTTTTTTTTTTTTGTCTCCTTTGCTTCTAAAATGCAACTTTATTTTCTTACTCCCTCTAAATCCCATGAGTGTTAGTTGGGGATGTTCCAACTTGAGTGCTACTTTACTTTTGGTAGGATTGGGCAACTCAAAACTTTATGCTCCCTCGGTATTAATGTCAATAAAAAATCAGGTGTTTTAAATTTCTGATTATAAATTCTTGAGGTGTTGAGTTGTCCTATACATATGATGCATTATGCAATTCTCCTTTATGTTGTTTTAACTGCATAGCTATCAATCCCGGATAGCGGCGCATAGTGGCCGACCCCCGAATCCGGTATAGCACGATAGCGGGAACAGGATGGCCGCTATTGCAATGTATATACACACAAGTTAAACAATTAAATATACACATATGTAAATGCAAAAACATAATAGGTTACACAAAATTGCAAACACAAACTCATGATTAATAATCATAAGTTCATGTCAATAACAACGAAAGTCAAAAAACTATCAAATATGAAGGAGTTAGAGGTGAAAATTATTTAACCTAGGGTCGAAAAACCTACAATACCTCCAAATATGACCATTAGATGCCCATTTGAGGAGTGGTAAAAATGGGTTCTTAACACACTTTGTTAGAGTGGCCACTGTCGCCGCTATGTCCCGCTGTAGCACCCACTATTGCCACTTCAGAAAACGGCTATTTGAGCACTGTAGCGGCCAAGGGCTTCTTCGCTTCGTTACGCCGCTATAGCGTGCTATTGACTACATAGGTTTTAAGTCATGTTATACAGTGGATATTACTTCATCAGTAATAGTAGTTTCACTATGTTTTATCTCCATTTTATATTTTGTTTAGTGGTTCTTATCACGGGGAAAGACGATAAATTGTTGTCTGTTTAAGGAATACCGGTTATTTTCTAGGAATACCTCAACATCCTTTCATATTCGAGTCCTAATGTCCAAGTGATTTATTGTGGCATGCCGCATGGATTCGTGGCTGAATAATAATTTGAATTTTAGGGAAGGTGGTTTAAAATGATACAGGTGACTGTAGCTTTCAAAGTTGGGATGTAGCTCTCTTTCTTTTCTTTGCTGTTTTTTGTTACCTTTTATTCTATTGAATCTTAGGGAGTTGGGCATTTTTGTATGGAAGCGATGTTGTAGCTTGATCCTTCAACTTTGATGGGGATTTAGTCATTTATTCAAAACTCAAGTGCAATCTTTGCCTATTATAGTTGATGGAGGTGTGTGCAACATATAGGTAGGGAGTTGAAGTGCTCAAGTACCCCCTTAGCTGTTCTGTTCCTCAAGTTCATTACATGATGCAATGTGGTAATTGTTAATGGAAAATATGGTGTAGTTACCAAGATGCCCATTTTTTTCTTATTTTGTTTCCACTTGAGTTGGTAAGAGAATATTTTAGGTGCTAATGAGGTGGCTGGCTAGTAGCACCCATTATATAGGTTGAGAATGATCAGTATACAATTAATGTGAAAACGGTGTGAGATGGGCTAGTTTATGTTATAAATGGTTTACCCTTCTGGCATCTTGTTTAATTGTCCCTCGTAAGTTCTTGTTCAGCATAAGTGCATCACTAGACTAGTGGACACCCATTGACACCATCAGGTCCAATGGGGAACCCTCGGCATACTGTTTGCATATTTTGAGCTTGCTTTATGATCCACAAATGCCAAATGTTGAATCATTTGTACCATGAACTCACTAATATAAATTACGCTGCAATTTCCATTGATTTGGAATAATTGAATAGTTGGTTTTGCAGTTATTGCTTCTATGCTTTTCTTAAATCAGTTACATGCTAATGAGTGAATTATAAGTTAGGGATGACAAACTGGGTTGTGACCCGCGGGTCAACCCATTTAACCCGATAATTTTGGTGGCTTGGGTTGGGGTTTTCAACCCATCAACCCGTTTTGACCCGTCCCACTTAACCTATCAAGAAGGCGGGTTAGAAACGGTTTGGTCTGTCAACCAGCCTAATTTTACAAAAATATATATTTTAATCATTTTTTATTTTTATTTTTTAGCGGGTAACAGGTGGGCAGGGTGGATTGTCTCGCCATTTCGGATTTTATGTCTATTTTTTCATATTTTGTAATTGTTTTCAATTTTGTTATTATTTTTAGCGAGTCAAACCGTCTACCCGTCAATCCATCTTCTAGTTTTTTGTTTTTAGCGGGCCAACCCGTCAACCCATCACTAAACGGGATGGGTTGCGAGGTTCAACCCATATTGTCCAAGCGGAACGGGTTGGCCCGTTTTGCCACCCCTGTTATAAGTTGTATATTTTTTAGCGGTAAGCCTTTATTCGTATAAGTTGAAGGAAGGTTTCAGTTAATGTTGGATTTAAGGAAAGGTGTTTATTTATGAGTGCTATAGTGCCTAAATGGTTATGAATGATACTTGAATATCAGTTGATTTTACCTATGAATATGATATTGGAATCGTAATCTCAATTTTATGGTTTAATTTGGTTAATAAAGTTAACACTTAGAGAACTTGAGTTAATCATAATGGAATAAGGGTGCGTTTGTGTAAAAAACTTAATTAAACGTTTATTCAATAAGTTTTTTTATTTCAACTAAGCTAAAAATAATTTATTTTCATAAGCTTCTCTGACAAATTTATGGAAATAAGCTAAAAAGAGTCTATAAGAAGATCATAAACTATTTTCATAAACTATTTGTATAAGTTTATTTTCATAAGTTATTTTTATAAGCTCTCTATAAATTCTTTCAAATGCATCCTAAGTAGGTTAAAGCCAAGCTCTAACACCAACTTCTTCCTGCAAGTGACTGCTACTTTTAATGCTTAAGACGTTTGTGGAGGTTGAATATTAGCCAAGACGCAAAAGTTCAGGATCCAGCAAAGGACCAACTGTTACGTGGCACTAAGATTTGTAAGAGACATTTCAGAAGGAGAGGATAATAGTATTTTGTTGGTATTTAGAACTATGTACTATGAGAGAATTATAGGTTAAAGCTAAGCTCTAACACCAGCTTATTCCTGCAAGTGACTGTTACTTTTAATGTTAAGACGTTTGTGGAGATTGAATGTTAGCCACATGACACTAAGATTTGGAAGAGATATCCAAAAGAAAGGATAATAGTATTTTGTTGATGTTTGTTTTGTAAATAATTGTGTACTCTCTTATAAGAGAATAATATGCATGTGTTAGGAGCATTTTGTCAAGAGGTTAGTATTCTGTTAGGAGGTTATCATACATTAAGGAAATAATATTATCAATAAAAGAGGGTATCAGAAGAGAGAAGGGCAGGGAGAGAGACACTAGCAGTTAGCCAGAGGGCAGAGAGATGTAATTTCTCTGAAGAGCTACGACTCTAGGGAGAAATTTTCTTTATTCCTACCTGTATTTTGACTCTTTTCCATTAATAATCTTAGTTTATGTTCTGTCTATAATCCTAACAATTTGGTTCGACCTGCCAGATTATTAGTGTTGGGGGACAATCATGAGGGAGTATTGAGAGTGGTTGATGCCTAAGACACAAAGTCATCCAATATATGATAGGAACGAAGATTTGGAGAATTGGATGAGCTGCTTGGATTGGCGTCACAATGAGTTTCAGTCATCGCTATATTACATTATTGAATAAGCGCTGAAAAAAAGAAAGAGGAGTCGCCACCAATTTTTATTTTAGGGAAAATATTGGAAAATCCATAAACTTAAGGAGACTGGTCTTTTAAATAAAAGAAAGAGATTTACGTTCGGAAGTCGGTTATGAGTAGGGAAGGAATTTGCACCATACATCGCCCGTTCTAAGAACGGTATCTCAAGTTAATTGTGCAAACTTTTAACAGCTTCGAAAATATTTATTTTACCGATTTTTAAAATAATGTGTGTGGACGTCACTAAAAAAATTATTTTTATATATTTTATATCACTTAATTCAAAATGTCCAAAATTGATTTTACAAAAAAATAAAAAGGAAAAGCCATTACAGCTAAACCAATTATGAGTGAAGCTTAGCATCTTGTCAGAGACTTCACTAGAAATTTAACTTACATATTTGAATTAAAGCGAATAGTTGGAAATTAAAAAATAATAAAAAGAGAGGAAACACATAAATTATGAAAATTTAATTTTGGCTTGTCGAAATGATTAATTTCGTTCCTATGTAGTCCCCCGATGCAATGAGAAACTCAAAGCCATATAGTTCTTAATAAAAATGTTGTGTTGGTTGGTTGATTTTATTTTATTTTTGAAAATATTTTTTAGAAAGATTTTATAAAATAGATGTTAACTTCATTTGAAGCATTTCAAATCATCAAGCCGTCGCGGCTAAAATAACCTGAAAAGAAAATAGGATCAACAAGTCGTCGCGGCTAAATTGATTCTTTTTAATATTTTTAAAATGGATTTTTATTTTATTTAAGGCATTTCAAATTATCAAACCGTTTTAGCTAAAATAATTTTGAAAAATGTATTGCGATCAACAAGCCATCGCGGCTAAATTGATTACAAGTGAAGTTCAGCATCTTGCTAAAGACGTCCCTAAAAGAATAAGTTTTATACAGTTTATATATATGTTTTTTTAAGACTTTTTTATTTCAAAAATGATTTTTTTAATATATAGAAAGCACTTGAAGAAAACACTGTCAAAATCAATAAGATAGTAGCTTATTATTTAAAAAGGTTCTCGTGTCCTTTTGATTTTTACTAAGCCCAGGTAGCCCACAAACACAAAATGCAGTTAAATTTTAGAGTGAAACTCAAATTGGTCCCTGAAAATTTTTATAGATCCATTTTTAGTCCTTAAAAAAAATAAACTGACAATTTAGTTCCTCAATTTTATAAACGCGGGACACATTAGTCCCTAAGTTTAGTTCCGACGTTTATTTACTTGCCTACATATCCGATTAACCATTATACCTGAATCGTTAGCGATTATGCGTGATCTATGACGAATTTCCTATCTGAAAAATGAATAAAAACATGCACAATTTTAAAAACCAAAATACCTTAAAATTATGATTTTTTTCACTTTTCATTCATTTTTCATGGTGGAAATTCGTCATAGGCCATGCAAGACCACTAACGGCCCACGAAGGATGATTAATGAAACATGCAGGCTAGTAAATGGACGTCGGAACTAAACCTAGGGGCTAATATGTCCCGCGTTTGTAAATTTGAGGGACTAAATGGTTAATTTATTTTTTTCAGGAACTAAAAGTGGGTCCCCAAAAATTTTAGTGGACTTAGGGCATTCACTCTAAATTTTAATCCAAAATATTTAATGGAATTTAATTAAAAAAGGCAAACAAAGACTAACAAAAAGATGCAACCTGCAGATAGGAAAACAAACGAATGGAGAAGCAAGTGATCAAGCTCCCACTGAGGCAATGGATTTTTACATGAAGGCTATGGGTTGGTTGCAGTAGAATCTGGACGTAGCATTGAGTGGTGAACGATTTATTAGGATTGGTGGAACAGTGGTGGTGCGGACGGCGGATGCAGCGAACTTACTTCGCGGCTGGGACTAGTGATGCTATGATGGAGGATCTGGCACTTACAGTGGCGGAGATGACAGTGGAGGAGCATGTCTTGTCGTAATGGAGGCTGCTATTTGGTGGTTCTGGAACTGAGGGTGATATGGAAGATGAGAGAGGAATATAATATCAGGTTGATGGGAGAGAGTGATGAGTTAAGAATTTTCCGGTCCCTTTCACTGTGGGGTGAGCTTCAATTTATAAAAAAATTGGTAACTGAATTCCATTACGATATCAAAACTGTTACAAAGATAAGTGAACCCAAAATCGCTAAAAGAATAAGTGATAACCATATCTAAAGATAGAATGATAACAACACTAATCACCTTTTGATTTTTATTTGTTTTTATCCTTATCATGTAATTATCTTCTATCCAACTGAATTCTGCTTCTTTTCTCTTCTTTTTATTTTTTACTTTATTTTTTTTATTAAAAACATGATGGGTCCAACTTCTAAAATTTGGGCAAAGATATAATTTTTTTTTTTTTTTGTTATTTTGGAAAAAGAGCTCGAACAAAATTCAATGTTCACAAAAGGTAATAATGCAAAATATGAGAGGTTGTTGTCCTTGCTGGAACGACAAGTAGAAAAACAGAGCACGACACAAAAGGTCAGAGCCCCGAGCGAGGGGGAAAATGGATAGGGGTGGAGGTAGAAAACAAATCCAAAAGTGACTCACCAATATTTGTTAAAGAAGCTGCGGAGTCCAAGACGACAGCCAGATTACAAGGTGCATCTTTAGAGGAGTCTCGTCGTTCGGTAAAGCAAGTGGAAATCCCTAGGTTTGATGGAATTGATCTAGCAGGGTTGATTTTATGGGCAGAGGTTTATTTCAAGGTACAAGGGACTACTCCAAAAATAAAGGTGGATTTGGTGCAGTTGTGTATAGAGGAGGGCCCAACCATCCATTGGTTTCTTTGGATATTGTAGAATGAACCCGGTGTGACACTGAAGAGGTTTAAAACGACATTGTTAGAGCATTATGCTGGAGTTGAGTTTGAGAACCCATATTATGAATTGTCAGCCTTAAATTAAGAAGGTAGGGGTGCTCGCGGATCGGTTTGGCTCGGTTTTGAGACAAAAAGTCATCTGATCCAAAGATTAACACAACAGGCAATTCGGTTTGGATTGCATCCTTAAAAAAAAATTCGATTCGATCCGATTAAATGCGATTTGGATTAGATTGGTTGATTCGATTTTTACCGGCATATCATTATATATCTATATTACATCAAAGAATCAAGATTACAAGCTAAATTGAACAAAATCTTAAACCTGTATATACTTGTTGATATATTCATGTAATAATATTTCATAAAATATGTCTAAAATAAATAAATATCATCATCATCTAATTCCAGAATATCGATTTTTGATGTTTGGAATATTAAAAATAGTAAACAATTACGTCAAATCAAACTAGTAAGTATTATCAGTAAAAAAACCAACAAATAAAAAATCAGTAATGCGAAAAATAGAATGACATATATTAAATTTTATATATGCAGTTTGGTTTGGTTTGGTTCGGTTTAAAAAAAAAAAAAGTAATCCAAAATCTGTTGCTATCCGGTCGATTTTCACAAAACAAGTCCAAAAAAATCCATTAAACATCAGTTTTGTTCGGCTTTCGATTTTTTGGGATCAGTTTGCGATCATTTATTGGATCGGTTTGGATATGAACACCCCTACAAGAAGGTATTGTGGCGGTATATACTGAACAATTTGTATAATTGGTTTCTCAATTCCCAAACTGCTAGAAGCTCAATATAGAGCACACTTCTAGCATGGACTAAAAAGAGAGATTCACAAGAGAGTTTATACTTTGGGTCTAAGGTCCCACATCAAAATTATTCAATTGGCCAGGGAAGTAGAAAAGGAGTTGATGGATGAGGGTTTATTAAATAATATAGCAGAAGTTATGGAGATCGAAGTAATGGTTTTAATATAACGGGGAAGAGTAGTCAATTTTTCAATGTGGAAAACTGAATGGTCATATCCAAAAGAGGAGTGTGCACACTAAACCAACATGAGATGGAGACAATAAAGGAGGACAAGGCAGAGATAATGCGAACAATGCACGTACAAAGGCTCTAGAAATCTACCTCAGTAAGAGTATTTAGACCGAAAGCAAAAGGGGCTATGTTTTAAATGTGAGAAAGTTTTTCATACCATGTATCAATGCCCGTGTCAATATCGTAGGGTTTGTTTGGGAGTTGGGAAAGGAAAGGAGGGGAGGAGAAGGCATTTTAAGAGTTTTTTTTAAAAGAAAGAAGGATGTAAATAAATTTTAAAAGCCCTCCAAAACGCTCCCCTTGTTCATTTTTTTTTATTTCTTTCAAATTGGGGGGTTTTGGTTCTTTTGTTGGAAAATAAACCTCAATGCAAGGTGGGGGACTATCCTCCCTTTCCCATTCCTTTTCCACTCCCTTACACCTCAAACCCCTCCTCTCCTTTCCCCTCCAAACTCCCAAACACACCCTTAAGGTAATGCTGTTGGGTGACAAGGATGTGGAGAAAAAGTGGGAGGCTGTCATGGCAGAAATAAATGAAGAGGAATAGGAAAATGGAGAATGTAGTGCGCTACAATTATCTCATTTGGGTAGGGACTTCCAACCTCAAAATATGAGGTTACAAAGAAAAATTAGTAGGTTACCTGGTGCTAATGGATAGTGGAGCTACTCATAACTTTGTCTCATCTAAGGTAGTGAAGGCATTGGGATTACAAGTGACCGAAAGTAAAAGATTAGGAATCAACTTGGAGATGGTTTTAGAAACAAAACCTTTGGTCAATGTAGGGAGGTGAAGCTAGGGGTAAATGATTTCACAATTAGAATTGATCTTTATGTCTTTGATCTGGGAGGAATTGATGTAGTCCTTAGCATCACTTGACTAGCTATAGTGGGTAAAGTGGAGTTTGATTGTGGTCCTCACAAATCTATGAAATTTATGAATAAGGTAAAGGTGGTGGAATTTAAAGGAAAAGACAATGTTCAAGGAGAACAATCTTCATTACACTCACTGTTTGGTAAGTGGAAGGAAGAAATGGGTGATATGTAGAAAGTTGATGGGCGAAGAGATGTAGAGTCTAATAATTACATGTCTTCACAACAACAGGAAGTCTTGAATTCTTTATTACAACAGTGAGAGAAGTTTTTCAGCAAATTAAAGAACTTCCTTCACCAAGGGGCAGGCAACATGCAATTAACATGAAGGAAGGAGAAGGTCATGTTAATGTGAAACATTACAGTATCATCAAAAGGCAGACATAGAAAGACAAGTTCAAGAAATGCTTCAGTCAGGTAACATCAGACCGAGTACTAGTTCTTATTCTAGCCCTGTTAATTTAGTAAAAAAAAAATGGTATTTAATTGAAGGATGTGTGTGGATTATAGAGCTCTTAGTCATGTTACAGTACGTGATGAATTTCCCATTCAAGCAATTGATGAGTTGTTACATGAGTTAAACAACTAATGTTATTCCTTTAAGCTTGATTTAAAGTCTGGATACCATCAAATCAGAGTTATGGAGGAAACTATACCTAAGACAAGGTTTCGTACTCACGAGGGACATAATGAATGCTTGGTCATGCCTCTTGGATTGACAAATGCTCCCTCCACTGTCCAAGTCACTGTGAATGAACTTTTCAAACCAATGCTTAGAGAGTGTGTGCTAATGTTCTTTGTCGATATACTATTATACAATCTAGATTGTAAATCATAATTATTGCAGCTTGAGGAAGTTCTAAGAGTGCTACATGAGCTACACTTTGTGGTTAATCTGAAAAAATTCTTGTTTGGAAAAACATCAGTGAATTATTTGGGACACATTATCTCTGGTGCAAGAGTCACTGTGAATGCAGACAAAATCAAATGTATTTTAGAGTGGTCGCAATCGAAATCAGTAAAAAAAGTTAGGGGATTCTTGGGTTTGAAAGGGTATTATCACAAATTTATACAAAATTATTGGAAGATGGCGAAGCCCATATCTGATTTAACAAAGAAGTATGGTTTTAAGTGGGGTCCGAAGCGTAACATGCCTTTGAGATCTTGAAGCAACTCATGATTCGTGCACCAATTCTGACTTTGCCAAAATTTTCAAAAGAATTTATCATTGAGTGTGATGCATTGAGAAGAGGGCTAGGAACAATTTTGATGTAAGATGGCATACCCACAATGTACTTTAGTAAGGCTCTAATTGAAAGGAATTTATCTAAATAAACTTATGAGAAAGAGATGATGGCACTAGTTCTTTCTATAACATTGGAGACCATACCTTTTGGGTAGAAATTTCAATGTCTTTTCTGACCAGAGAATTCTAAATCAACAGTTGCAGCAACGTGTGACAACTCAACATTGGATATCCAAACTTCCAGGTAAAAATTTGAGGTGATTGGTAGAGAAAACAAGGTTGTAGATGGGTTGTGTTATTTGAATGAGGAAAGGGAGATTTTGTTGTTATTTTCATATCCAGCATGGGAGAAGAGAGGTATTGTGATTGATGAAGCTCAGCGGGATCCTAAACTCCAACAAATAATTGCTGATTTGGACAACAAGATTAAGGAACATCATGGTTTTGCTTTCGTTGAAGGAGTTTTGTTGTTTAAAGGAAGGTTGGTTATCTCAGAACCTCTAAATGGATTCCTGCATTGCTTGAGGAGTTTCATAGCATTCCAATGGGAGGACATTCGGGTTTTTATCGAATTTATAGAAGAATAACGTAGATTATTTTCTGGTTTTGAATGAAATAAAGGGTAATGAAATTTATTAAGGAATGTGATGTGTGTCAAAGACAAAAGTACTTGGCTTCTTCCTTACGGGGCTTATTACAACCACGGAAAATACCAGCTGCAATTTGGGAGGATATTTTAATGGATTTCATAACTGGTCAGCCAAAATCCAGAGTTTATGATGTGATAAGAGTAATAGCTGACCGATTGTCCAAATATGATCATTTTATTTTGCTTAAACATCCTTACACAGCCAAAGGAATGGTAGAATCTTTTATGAAAGAGGTAGTCAAGTTGCATGGAATACCTAAGGGAAGAATTAGTGATAGGGATCCTATTTTTGTCACTAACTTCTAGCAGCAGTTGTTTAAATTTTAGGGTACTAAGTTGCAAATGAGTTCCTCGTATCATCCAAAGACTGATGGACAATCTAAGGTGGTTAATCAACGCTTCGAAACTTATCTTTGGCGCTTTGCATCAGAACAAACTAGAAGTTGGTCGTAATGGCTACAATGGGCTGAACTGTGGTATAATACTACATATCATGCATTAGCAGCTCAATCGCCCGTCAAAATAGTTTATGGGCGTAAACCCCAAGTGCTATAACAATACATACTTGGAGAAATGAGGGTGGCAAAAGTAGCACAAAAACTCTTGGATAGGGATGAAGCTATTAGGTAGCTACAATTTAACTTATGACGAGCACAACAACGAAAGCAAAATTTGCTAACAGGAAAGAGGAGAAATGAAACTTTTAGTTGGTGAGTGGGTTTTCCTCGAATTAAGACCCCATCGACAACAATATGTGGCCAATCGCATTAATCAAGAACTAGCAGCCATGTACTATGGGCAATTCCAGGTTAAAAAAAAATATAGGCCATTGTCCTGCAAACTAAAGCTCCCTACTACAGCTAAGATTCATCCAGTTTTCCATGTATCATAGCTTAAGAAAGCTTATGGGAAGTATGATGTTAAAGTTGAATTGCCAATATGGTTGAAACTTGATGAAGATGAAACCATAGAGGCTTCAAAGGTACCAGAAGTACGACAATCCTCGCGTCAGGGTGTTCTGGGAAAGCAATGGCCGATCCATTAGAAAGGTAAACCATTAGAAGAAGCAAGTTGGGAAGATTATTTTATAATTCGAACCCAATTCCCATACCTCAACCTTGAGGACAAGGTTGGTCTTCAAGAGTCGAGGAATGTTAGCCAAGACAAAAAAGTTTAGGATCCAGGAGTGGACCAACTGTCACTTGGCACTAAGATTTAGAAGAGATATTCCAGAAGGAGAGGATAATAGTATTTTGTTGGAGTTTGTTTAGTACTTGGAGGATGTGTGTGTATTGTAGAACTCATAATCATGTTACAATGCCTCATAAATTTCCCATTCCAATAATTGATGAGTTGTTAGATGAGTTAAACGACTTGTGCTATTTCTCTACGTACAATGATAAGGGATCATTTTTTATATTATAACTCAATCAAGATTATGTACCGGTATAGTATTAACTAAAAGGAGTGGTATGAGATTGATGGGTATGATCAATAGAAGGAAAAACATTTGTATTCATAATCATTCCAAGATTGTATTGGTTGGGAAGCAAAGCCATCAAGCACGATATCCCATAAGTAAATATCAATCAATTTCATATAAATTTATTTTCTAGTTTTCCAATAAATAAAATGCAAACAATCAAAGAATGATGGTTTATCAAAATCAAAACATTTTATATTGAAAAACTTTCCATGGTTGCCAACAAAAGAGGATCGATCTTCCACTCTAAGTGAGTTAGCTATTAAACAGAGCACGAAGCTCTAATACCTCTTTTTAGTCGTGGCAACCATTATCCAAGAGGAGGTGAATTGGGTGATTGTGAATTTTAAAGCTTCTTTTAAAAATAATGCATTTTCAAATACTTAAAACAAGAGATGTAGCAAAATAATCTAACAAAGAGATATAATAGATGGATATAAAATGGAAAAGAGATTATGAAAGGAAAAAAAAATTCTTAAATATACTTTGTTAAATGAAAACAAACAGCTTACAAGTTTTACTGAAAAACAAGGGAACTGAAAAGATATAGAGAGCAAACGAAGAACACAGATATTTATCTTGATTCGGTCACTTACCACTTTTGACCTACATCCACTCCCCAAGGAAATTAACTCGGGATTTTTCACAAATCAAACAAACTTTCAACAGGTACTTGTAACATTAATAAATTAGAGCACACTTCACACTCAACCCCTATTGTAGAATAAGTGATTATTTCCTGCTTTATACTCTTCCAGCTAACAACGCCACTATTCAGGCAAAACACAAATCCAGATTGTGATTTGGAATCATCCTTATTGATTTGGATGCTAGCATCGTTGTAACCCTTTTCAATGAGCTCTTCCTCACCACCATAGACCAAGAATGAATCCTTAGATCTTTTTAGGTACTTGATGATATTCTTGACTGTAGTCCAGTGACCTTCACCCGGATCAGATTGGTACCTGCTCGTCATGCTCAAAGCATACGAGACATCTGGTCTTGTACAAATCATGACATACATGATAGATCCAATTGTGAAAGCATATGGAATCTTGCTTATGCGTTCCCTCTCATATGATGTTGTAGGGGAATGTCCTTTGGACAAGCATACGCCATGTGACATAGGCATGATACCCTTATTGGAGTCATCTATGTTAAAGTGCCTAACCATTTTGTCAACATATCAACATATGTATCTGACTAAGACCCAACAACTTCAGCGATATATCTCTATAGATTATGAGTCCTAATATGTAGGAAGTCTCGCCCAAGTACTTCATCGAGAAATAATTTCCTAACCATGCCTTCACATTTTTTAGCATAGGAATATCGTTTCCGATAAGTAGTATGTCATTCACATACAATACGAGAAAGAAAATCTCACTCCCACTAACCTTCTTGTACACACAAGGTTCATTCTCGTTCTTGATGAATCCAAACCGTCTTACAGCTTCATCAAAATGAAGATTCCAACTTCTGGAAACTTGCTTTTATCCATAAATGGATCTCTGCAATTTACACACCTTTCCAATATCGTTTGGGTCAACAAAACCCTCGGGTTGTGTCATGTACACATCCTCGAGAAGATTTTCGTTAAGGAATGCAACCTTGACATCCATTCGCTAGATCTCATTGTCATAATAAGCAGCAATAACAAGTATGGTCTGAATAAATTCAAGCATTGCAACTAGAGAGAAGGACTCGTCACAGTCAACACTATGAATTTGCTTGAAACCCTTCGCGACCAGTTACGCCTTAAAGGTAATTCACCTTCCCATCCATGTCAGTATTCTTCTTGAAGACCCACTTGCACCCTATGAGTTTTACTCTTTAGGGTGGCTCAACCAAGTTTCATATCTGGTTAGTGTACATGGACTCCATCTCGGATCCCATGGCCTCAAGCCACTTCTCAGGTTCTGGGCCAATTATGGCCTCCTTGTAGGTTACAAGCTCATCTTGATCCATAAGCAGGACATCACCTTCCTGACTCGACAGAAGTCCATATCTCTTAGGTTGGTGACGTGGCCTGTTAGACCTACGCAATTCTTGTTGTACTTGAACCGTTGGTTGAACTACAACATCTTGCAGAACCGGTTCTTGTTCCATAGTTACTTGAACCGTTGGTTGAACTACAACATCACAAACGGGCCCAATATCTGATATTGGCCCGTTCATTTCAGCATGGCCATGTATTTTCACATCTCACTTTATCGAGAGGCCCATCACATTACTCATGTTATGTAGGAAGGACGAATCCTATCTACATCACTTACATACCTCAACATGATTCATTGCAAGTCAAATAACTACCTTTATGATCATCCTATCACGGATGACGTTTGATTGCATTAAAGCCTACAACTCCACATGTAGGAATCGTAGTGACTTCAAGTCGAATGACTATTTCACTATGGTCGTCATGACAAACTCTTATGACACATAACTATTATGTAGCGTTCTCATAGTGGGTCAATGCAATATAAACATTACTCTAATATTTATACATAGGTGAAGACTTGATATCTCATATCCATAACCCGTGAGATGTTGTTATCAGTCTACTCACATAATAGTCTCGATATATTATTGCTGTCCTAAATAACGATAATAATTGACTACGGAAGATTTAAGAATATTGTTCTAATGTTCAATAGGTTTCACAATCAAGTCACATATGATGTTCTATTGAACTGAACTTACTATTTTAAGGACTTTATTATGTACCAAAGAGATTACATAATAAACTAAAATGCCTTATATTATAAATCACAGTCATGATACAAATGAAAATCTAATAAATAGATTGACCACTAAGGCTTACACCAACACGTCATGCTTACCGGACGACGGAGGCAACCAAACCACCCCGTCCTACGTTGCTTTCAGCGACTCAGAGAGGCTTAGTAGCAATGCTTCTAAGGAGGTAGCATAAGCGTTCCTTGGTTACCCCATGAAGAACATGTGGTAACCATTCTTTCTTATTTCAACGATCCTCAAAGACATGCCACTAAGGATGTCAGGGTGATTTCTGGTTTGAACGTGTTGCAAAACATCAACGAACCCACAAGGATTCCCAAGGTCCAGCTACTCTTGCAGGATTTCTTCAATGGCAAAGAGCTTTGCAAAAGTATCAACCCCGAAGGAGTTGTTGCATATGATTTAGCTGTCCATGCTGAAATCTTGAGTGGTGAAAATGATGAGAAGGTTCAAGGCGTGTTGTTGTTTGGTGTCATGCCCTTTAGTCTTGGGTGCCATGTTACCCACCACGTCATGGCCACTTGGAGACTTAACGGACACCTAGGGTTGTTAGTAACGATATTGAATTGAGACTAACGTTTAGGCTGACATTGTTAACATTGGTAAACATTGGGGACTTATTTGTCTAGAAAAAAAATAACTAACTTGAATAAAACAATTAAGATAAAGGACCAAAATACCAATTTGGGTGCCACGACACCTACCACGTCATGACCACTTGGACACTTAACGGACACGTAGGACCGTTACTAACGATGTCGGACGGAGACTCACGTTTAGGCTAGCATTGTTAACGTTTGTAAACATAGGAGACTTTTTTATCACAAAAAAAAGTTAAGGGACCAAGTTGAATTAAGATAAGGGATCAAAAGACTAATTGTGCCTATATATCATTGTATCACTTTGTCCATTATAACATATAAAATATCGTAGGGAATATTCTTATAAAGAATTCTATACATATCTCATTGCATGATTTTAATAAGATAAAGTATATTCCATCAACCAAATAGTTGCAAAATTCTTATCTTTTCATCAAAACTTAATAAATTGAAACACCGGAGCAACCATATTTTCACAATGAGAAATCTAGAGAGAAAGGGAGAATTTTGTCATGATAAATATTTATCTATAATATTAGCTCTATAAAATCACTAAACACTTGATGGTAGGGGTGTTCAAGACTAGGCCCCACCTACTAACCCATCCTGACACAAAGTTAATTGCGACAAGTTTAGATTCTATAAATTGGACACTATGTGTTCTTAGGTCAAGTTCGGGTTATGGTTCAAGTCATCCTAACTCGGGTCGATACCACACATTCTATTGAAACTTATATGTATTGCTTGCAATTCGATACCATTAAAAAGACTTTTTGACTTGAATTAATTACTTCTTTCATAACATGATAATATATTTATATTGATATTTTTTGTTGTAAAATATATATTGTAAAATACCAACCAAGGGTTGGTTGAGCGGTAAGCATCTCGCTCCCATAAGGAGGAGAACGCAAGTTCGAATCCTGGTGGCAGACACTGTAGGTTGAAGGTTTTGAAAACCAAGAGTTAATTTTCTGCTCTAAGCAGCCGGCCGAGGATTAATCCCATAGTCGGTCCACAGGGTCAAAGCTTGTGGAGATACCCTGGGATGTCACTGGAGAGCCAAATGTCCTCATTACGGTGGTTCATAAAAAAAGAATATATATTGTAAAATACATCTTAGTTTTATTTCTTATTTCTTTAATCTTATGATTTAGATATAACACATTATGTCAATATATTGGGTCGAAATAGTTCTGATCCAGCCATTATAGGGTCCTGGTTGGGTTTTGGTCCAAGTAAATGACTCTATCAAAATTGAGTTTGAGCCTAGATAAGCTTATTTCGAACAGTCCCATGGACATCCTTACTTGATGGGATACGAGCTTCTTTTACACCATCAAGCCTTATTATTGTATCATTTTTATTATGCCTTAACTTATCACATACGTCAAACGTGACCTAATATTTTCAGACACATAATTTTTTTGATAAATAAAGTGTAGGCGGGTACCCCATCACCCTGAGGCCTTTCAACCCATTATAGGGTCATGATCGGGTTCCGATCCAAGTAAATTACCTGATCAAAATATCGGATCGAGTTTGAGACAAGATAAATTTATTTCGACCTGTCCCATGAACACTCTTACTGGGATAAGAGCTTGTTTTACATTATCAAGCCTTATTATTGTATTGTCATTTTCATTAGGCCTTTAACTTATCACATACGTCAGGATTACAAAAAGGATTTGAGCTCCTTCCCCTAAGATCCACCCACATTGATTCTCTTTTTTTGCTTTAAAATCGTAGAGAAGCTTTTGATTTATTTTGTAGTTATTTTCTTTAATTCTTTGGATTTTCTTCCATGATCTCTTTTATAGGGTTGGTATTTAGACACAGAGTTGTGTCTTTTTAATGCCTTTAATCCCTCTAGTTCTAGTCATTGCTATTATCTTTGCTTTCTCTTTCTTCTTACTTTTGGTTCATTTTGTATGTCATTACAAATGATGCCCTTAATATCTAAAACCTGATTCGGCCACTACTCATAACGTTTTGTTTTATTAAAAAAAGTAAATATCTGTAATGTTATGACTTTAATGTGTCAATTATCTCACAAGTAAGGTTAGTAATATACTTCTTTTAATATCCTCTCTAAATACTCTAGATGAAGTCCATGTGAGACCTACTATATCATGAGTCCACTTTCTACGTAGTGGATATCACATAAACCCCATTAATTAATAGTGTGTTAAAATGTCTTGCTTACATGATATTGAAAAGTGCATAAACATAAATACAATAATACAAAAAGATAACACAAAAGTATGTAAACTACCAGTCAAATAATAGATTGTCTCAGATTGGCACTTCTACATAATAACTCTATCATATACAATCCTATTACAAGAATAATTCCAGGCACACCCGTTACAATTTTGACTTCCGAATGTGGAGGTAAATTAGTTAATCCAAACCTTATATATACATACATACACTTAATTTATTCACTCAATAGACAAGCCTACCTATTTTAGGCAATTTACTCATAAAATTCATGTATAACGAAAATTTATAGTTAGTCAAAGTGCTGATAATAGACCCATAGCCGACCAACTCAAAAAGATTTTCCAAAGTTTAAAGCAATGCTGTTAAAATCAAACTGGACAGTAATCTGGAAAAGGTTTCGGTTCAGGTTAACCAGTTTAATCAGTTCAACCGGATGATATATAACATCAAATATTATATTTATTAAAATTTAAAACAAGAAATTAAAAATTGAACTTATCATCTCTATAACATAATAATATTATTAAAAAGTTTATAACTTTATATATTTTAACTTACCATCTCTATAATTGGAATAAAGGATTAGCCAACAGATTAAGTTTCTCTTTTTTGTTTCACTTTTCACTTTTTAAATTTTAATTTTTTTCTTCCTAGAAAACCGATCAAATCCGGCTTAACCTGGTCCAACTGGGTTTTTAACAGATTTAAAGCGATCTGATCGTAGAAATTGTTTAACCTTGACCAAGACCGGACAAGAGACCGGTTTACGGTTCAACCAGTCCGACCGACCGGTCCGATCGGATTTTCATAACCTTGATTTAAAGTGCTTAACGAAATACTCATAAATATTCAACATTTTGTTTGCATATTTTAACTTTAAAACCGTAATTCATGACGGTATGCATTGATTAAAATTTGGCATGTTTCTTTTCAGCTATATATCCACATAAATAGAATTAACTTAAGGCTATGTTGTCATTTCAGGTTATGAGCATCACTTACACTTCGTTTGTTTCAACAAAATTTCAGAAGAGAGAAAAGGGGGTGAAAAAGTGATTTTCTCTTGTTTGGGAAGGAAGAGAAGTAGGGAAGAGAGAAAGAAAATGAGTGGGACCCACCAAAAACAAAATCTCTCCTCCGATGGAGAGAAAACTGGGAAAGAAGGGAGCATGTGGTGTGAAATTACCTATTTGACCCTCTCATTTCATCTCTCATGCAATTGTCATACCATCTCTTCTCCAAATTTGGCAGCAGCAAGCTTTCTTTATAGAATAATTTATATTTTGAAAGTTGCAACTGTTTGAATTAATTGGATCTATATAGATGCATCTAATTGTACAATCAGCAATAACACAAAAAAATGTAATGTTATATTTTTTATTATCGACAAAAAATGTATTTTTTATATATAATATAGTATAAAATAAAATTATATATATATATATATATATATATATATATATATATATATATATATATATATATATATATATGGGAGTGTATCATGTGAGAACTCCTCTCTATTGTGAGAAATAAGAATTATCAATTAGAGCCCTTGGATCACAATTAAAACAAATTAACAGATCAGATTATATACTCATATTAAAAAGTCATGTGTAGAGAGAATTATAAACTCATTATAGCTTGCAGATCAAATTACCCTGCAGAAAATCTCTCTGAAAATGCAGCCATCAGACAATTAAAATCACACCATTGCATAAAACCTATGACAACATCCATCATACAACATAAAAGCATAGAACACCAAGAGGAAAGAAACACATTTTAATTCCTCCGCCTCCAAAAATCAGGATATCACCAACCAATCTTTCCTTTGCTTAAGATTGCAAATTAGCATTACAGATCTCACAACAGTAACAATACATTCCACCTAAACACAAGTCGCACAACCTCGGTTTGGCAATAACTTTGATTGGATTTGGCATATATATATATATATAAGGACAAGGGGTAATGGTTTCATTATAAAGGATGACAAAGATACACAACAACTTGGGTTCCTTCTTGCCAGAAATTGTGAGTGTGTGCAGGTAACACTCCATGTCAATTAAAATTATCAACCAAATAATTATTATCAGTCCATTATCCTTTTATGAGTGTGTGCAGGTAAAATTATCAACGAGATAGTTATTATCGGTCCATTACCCTTTTGTGAGTGTGTGAGGATAAAATTATCAACCAGATATTTATTATCTGTTCATTATGAAGGAACCTGTTTGAAACACAAAAAGGGGGTTGAATTGTGTTTCTTTAAGATTTTAAAATCTTTTCGTAAGCAGATAATAATTTTCGCAAGGTTGGACGCTAAAAAGGTTAAAAGCAAAGAGAGCTCTTCCAAACACCAAGTTGGACGCTAACTTAGTTTGATTAAGATAAGAAAGAAGCGCAAGCAAAAAGCAATTCAATCTCAGTTGGTTAGTTAAATAAAAAATTAAAGCAAGGATAAGGGAGAGAAAAGAACACAGAGATATTATCCCGGTTCACTCTTCACCAAAGAGCTATGTCCAATTCTCTCTACTTGAGAGCTTTATCCACTATAACAAAAAACCCTTTGTTACAAAGTATTCAACACCTCTTCAAGCAATATTCTCAACCTCTTCAGGTTCTCTAAGTATTCTTTTACAAACAAGCCTCTTCAGGCTCAACCAACTAAGGTTTTGAAAATAGTTTGTTCTACTAACTCACTAAATGTGAGAATTCGAAACTAAAGCTTAGACTCTTAAAAACTCTACACAAAGAGTGATATGAAAATGAGGATCAGAGTAACTTTGCTAGCTTTGAGATTTTCTCTTGATAGCTTGAGTAGTTGTTTGCTTGTTTTCTCTTGAGAGATTTTTGAATCACTGAGTATTGCTTCGTTTGCTATTGTGCAAGTTCTCTGCCTTGTGTCTTCAGGAAGAAAGGTATATATACATATCCAACTTTGAGCCTTGATCAACTTTGATCTTCAACGGATGGAAAATGATCCGTTCTGATGAGCATTGAATGCATTTGATCTGTTGAGTCTGATAGCTTCTGAAGTTTCTGATCAGTAGGATAGACTATCAAGGGATAGCTAAAAATGGTGCTAACATATCTTCTGTGTAGAACGAAAGTTGCCTTTTGTCTTTCTAAAAAAAGAAGGTCAACTTCTTTATGTGTCAGAGATATTCTGGCTTATGCTTTTACGTTTGAACGAATATTAAAAAGAATGTTTGTCCCAAGGATATAAACCTTTTACAGTGAATAATAAATTCAAATACTTTTACAAGGTATTCGCGCTTAAAATATAAAAACACTATTGGACTAGCTATTACAAAAGTAACAGAAAGAGTCTTCGGACTCATGGTTCTATTTATTACCGTCCTGTCTAAGAAGGACGTAAATCACTGTTGAACCAGGTTGGACGAGATAAAGTCTTTGGACTTTAGATAGTCTTCGGACTCAAATAAGTTTTATCCTGCACACTTAATATAAAACGTTAGTCCATAAGAAATCTTTGTTCTTCTTAAATTAGCCCTTTGTTAACATCAAAACGTAAAAGATTATTTGGACTATAACCACTTTGGTTCCAACAATCTCCCCCTTTTTGATGATGACAAAACATACTAATTTGATTGAACAAAGTGTCCTAGAGAGCAGAAAAGCTCCCCCTAAGACAAACATTCTAAACATTTAAAGCATATAAGACAGATATAAGCATTTAAGCATGGAAAGTAAAACATGTTATAACACGCAATCAAGATATATTCAATCAACCCATTTTCTCCCCCTTTTTGTCATCAGACAAAAGAGTGAGAATCACATCATAGTCAGTAATTTTGAAATGAATATAACACAATTTTAAGAAGGAGGAGGATGAGGTTTTGGAAGGTAATCTTTAAACATAGTCGGAATTTGCTGAAGAAGCACCTCATTGTTGGCTTCTATGGACCGTTGGGCGAACTTTTGAAACTCAGGATGAATAATAGAGGCGGAGCTCTCAGCTGTGGCCCTGGTTGCGTCCATATCTCTTTGATCAGGAACTACACTGAGAGCCTGAGAAGGAGATGGATCAACAGGATGGACCACTAAGAGAGGGATAGGTTGAGACTTAGACGGGGCTGAGTCTGTAACTTGTTCCATTTCCTCAGCATGTGTTTCAGAAGTAGGGTCCTCATAAATGATTTCGGTGTCCCCAGTTTCTTCAGGAATAACCGGCTTAGGAGGGGCAGGAGGAGGAGCATCAGGATCAATGACAGGTTTGGGTGGAGGTGGCAGCACTTCAAGTATGATCTCAGCATCATCATACTTGTTTTCTCTCCATCTGGGAGCAGGTGGAGGCAACACATCTCTAGGATATAGAGATATCCCAAAGATATCGTCTATGATCATGAAGTCAGCCTCAGAGATTCGATACTGTCTTGGATAGACACGAATCGCTTCTTTCTCCTCAATTGATAGACCAGACGATGATGTTTCTTGAGAGCATCGCCAGATGTGATTTCCCCAGTAGACCTGCGCATCTCGGTCATATCTGAATCTGGGGTCCTTCTTCCAAATGCTTGCTAGAGCCACAGAGTCATCTCGAGGTTTCTTCCAAAACAAAGGATGAAAGAAATTTCTGTAAGGCAGCGTCCACGTCTCAAGCTTTTTGCGAAGGTCCTTATTCTTGTTGGGATCCAAAATAGGAATCCTTGGACAAGCTCGAGGAGGAACAACTCCTACTCTTGTATTTGAAGTCCTTGACCAAAATTTTATGGGAAGGTTGTGATGAATCTTAGCTTCCTGAGACATGTCACACTCCTTGCGCACAGCATAATAAGGAAGAAAGTCACGAACATCAGAGTACTCTTTCCATGCTTTTGGATAGCTTGGAATAAACTGCAATTCAGGATCAAGGATGTAGTTGGTTAGACCATACGTCCTTGCTCTCCTTTCGTACTCTGTTTTGCAGCCTTTCTTGTCTTCATTACGAAGGGCTACGTGCCTTTTTACATTGTAGTGGCACCATTGGAATGCTTTATCCTTGATGAGGTTGGGATAGACTTTCCTTGGAGGAAACGTCTTCTTCTCAAGGCAGACAACCAAGGGTCTAAGAGATGTGTACATTTCAGTGGCCAGACGTTCAGTCGAAGTGTGAGGGATGGGATAGTATCCATGTTCTGGGGGTGGTCCAGAGGTAAGTGGAGTGAAAGGTTGTTCATATTCGTATTCAGGTGGTGGTAGAGGGCTTTTGGGGTGAGGAGATGTAGAAGGGGGTGTGTGTCTGAGAAATAGGACAGGGAATCTACGTTGGATGTCAGCCCAATTTGAACTTTCATTTCGGAAGGTTTTTCTTGGAATGCGTCTATATTTTCTTTTGCGGTAGATCATTATGGGGTAGGGAGCACCATAAGGTTGGAAGGGGTGATCTCCCCATGGTGTGAACCAATCTTGGGGTTCATTTGGTGAGGTAAGGGTTTGTGTTTGTGGTACGGCAGTGGGTGAGGGTGGTAAGGAAGGTTCAATGGTCAAGTCCTCAATCTCAGAAGATTGGTCAACAGTGGAAGTAATAACTAAACTAGAGATGGGTTCAATATTACCTTTTGCTTTTGCTCGAGCAGTCCTTGCCCTTGTTGAGATAGGTTTAGGCAGGGGTGCAACAGACGAGGTCTCCAGTCTTAGACCTTTGACTACCCTAGAGATGGGCAAATCGTCCTCTTTGTCCTCATCAATGGGAGCTAGAATCAGCTTCCTTTTTCTGGATGGTTGAACGGTGAGCTTTGGATGAGAAGGAGGAGTCCTAGCTGTTGGACGAGCTAGTTCAGTTGAGCGTTCAGCAGTGACTTCATGTTCAGACGCTTCTTCTGAGCCTTGCGTCTGAGCTCCTTTTTGTTTCCCTTCAGGCTTGGACTTTTTGAGGCAGTCCAGCTGCATCATCACCAAGCTTTGCCTGCTAAACTCAGGCGGATGCGATCGTTCAATACCATGAACACCATAATATTTGACTTTTCTTTCTGGAGACAAGTTCTTGAGGTCATCGTAAACCATATGCTTCTCGAAGATTTTTGAGAGAAGGGCAGCATAGATGATCGAAGTATGCTTCCTAGAGCCTTCAATGGCATACTTGAAGAAGGAAAAGAGAAGGTGGGGAAGGTTTATCTGCCTCTCCAGTATCAAATGAACCAGGCAGAATTGGTGAGCTTGTGGTACATTATCCTTCGACCCAACCTTGTGAAGGATTGACTTGTTCAGTATTTGGTGAAGAACCCTAGCCTTGTCAGTCATCTTTGAGGCTATGAATTTGTCATCCGAGTTCTTCAGAAGGCAGTCTCTGATGGTGGTAGCATCACCAATTTCTTCCTCCCATTTATCCTAAACAGTTATTCCAGATTGAGCGCACCCAATCGCATTTGAAATGGTTGCTTCAGATACTATTACTTCAGTATCAAGCACTTTGTTGTGAATCTCCCTTGCATTTACCTTAGTTTTGATGAGATTAAAATAGTTATTTAATGATTTAATTGAACCCGTCTGTGGTATTTAACTCGTCTACTTAGTATGCAGATTAAAATATTAAGCGTCTATATGAACTGTTCACTCGTCTGAACTTAGATAAGTTCACCCGTCTGAACTAACTTAAGTTCACACGTCTAAACTAACAAAAAGGTCACTCGTTTGAACTGAGATAAGTTCACTCGTATGAACTAGCTAAGGTTCACTCGTCTGAACTAAGAGAAGTTCACTCGTCTAATGAAGTCTTCAACCGTCTGATCAAATGAAGTCGCACCTGTCTAAAAGACTTTGCAACTGACGTCATCTCTTTATTAAAGAGTCAACCCGTCTAATGAAGTCACTCATCCGTCTAATGACTAACGTTAAAGAATACATTGGATGAAAGCTGTCTCGACTCTGATAAGGAACTTCAACAAAGTGCTTTGCCCGAACACAACTGCATCTTACACCAAAAGAGAAAGTCTTCCCTCTGCAAACAAAAAGCATGTATACAGACCTGCTGAGACCAAAGGTATATCAGAAGTCTGTATCACTCTGATGAAAGAGAACAAGCGAAGTTCCCTATGCTTTAATGGCTGATCAGAACGACTCTATTACATTTATTGATGATCGGCAAGAAGCCAAGACTTCAGACTTTGTGTCTAACGGCTTTAAAATTTTGAAGCCTATTTAATGAAGAAGACTTTGAAGATTCCAGAAGACAAGAGAACGATCAAAGCAATCAAAGAGCAATTACTCTGTATATTTATATCATCATTCTTTCATTATTTATTCTTCAATCATTTGAAGTTATTACGCAGTCTTTTAGGTCTTCACATTTAATACACTCGTCTGAGTGCTTGTGAAAGACTTGCAAATTGTAATCGTTTTACAACTTCTCTCAAACAAACCCGTCTGAGCCTGAAGAGGCTAAGTGTGCAAATAATACTTATCTGGAGCTTGGAGAGGCTAGGTGTAAAACAATACTCGTCTGGAGCCTGGAGAGGCTAGGTGTGAAAATAATACTTGCCTGTCCTGTAACCTAAATCAGTTATAGTGAGAAACTTGGTGCTGCCAAGGACTGGACGTAGCCTCATTGTTAAGGGGTGAACCAGGATAAAACCTGCTGAGTGATCTCTCTTTCCCTTAACTCTTTAGTTTGAT
This sequence comes from Ammopiptanthus mongolicus, assembly GCA_039655645.1. Classification (NCBI taxonomy): domain Eukaryota; kingdom Viridiplantae; phylum Streptophyta; class Magnoliopsida; order Fabales; family Fabaceae; genus Ammopiptanthus; species Ammopiptanthus mongolicus. The sequence continues at coordinate 75,778,633 of CM077346.1, read as the reverse complement.
TATTTGTCTTAACTATCATCTAACTAAAGGGGTTTATAATTGTGTTTATCAAAACTTTTCTTATCTTGCATGATTGTATGTTTTTTGTGAAAACCTTCAGACGAGTTATCAGTCTGATTGACCTGTCTATGTTTACTCGTGTATTATAACCCGTCTGTGCTTGCGAAAAAGTTTCTAAATTTCGCATAAATTTGTCAAACACCATTCAACCCCCCTCTAGTGTTTGCATCTGTCTATTTCAGTTGGTATCAGAGCTCAGCCTCTGGGTTGAGCACCTAACAGTGTAGAGAAAAGATCCTGAAGAATAGGCAATGTATTCTAGAGCAAGCTCAAATGGGAAACCCCAACCCAAAGGAGGCTCTTTAACCAGACCCCCTTTCTTCGATGGTGTAGACTACAACTACTGGAAAGAAATGTTTCACTGGTTCATCTTGTCAACTAATTCTGATGTATGGGATGTCATTACCGGTGGTCCTTACACTCCTCAAAATATTGATGGCTCAGACAAGCCTAAGGCTCAGTGGACACTTGCAGAAAAGACAAGATGAGATCTAAACCCTAAAGCTAGACATGCTATAATCTGTGCTCTCAATCCAGAAGAGTTTGAAAAGGTATGTGCTTGTGATTCTGCTAAAGAAATGTGGGACTCCTTATCTGCCACACATGAAGGAGAAGAGACAAAAGAGGAAGCCAATCTCTGTCTGATGGCCAATATAGATTCAGAACCTGAAACTGAGGTACATTCTGAACTTGAGGAATTGCATGATGCCTATGATGAGCTGGTAGAGGAATCCAAAGGCTTATCTAAGGCCTTCAAATCCCTCAAGAGAGATTATGTTAAACTCCTCAGTGAGCATAAACAAGAATCTGAAGAGTGTGAGATGCTGGCCAAGGAGAATAGCCAGCTGAGGACTGAAAAGTTTGATGAAGCTTCGATCCCAAGTGAAACATCACATTCTAAAGAAGTGGTCACACTTCAACAGAAAGTGAAGGAGCTCACTTCTGATCTTGCTAGATTTGTTAATGGCAGAGATAATCTGACAAAACTGCTAGGATGTCAGAGACACTCTCTTAACAAAGAAGGCATTGGATTTGATCATCAAGCTGATCATAAAGTATCAACAAAATCTTCAACTGTCTATGTTGAACCCACTTCAGTTAGAATTAGACCCGTCTGTAACTTCTATAGAAAGGCTGGACATGTTATGTCTAAGTGTTTTCACAAGAAGAAGAGGAAGTCTTCACAGACTCCTAGAATTAATAGAAAAGGACCCAGAAAAATATGGGTACCTAAAGATAAAATAATTTCTGTTGCAGATATCCTTAATAGGACAAAGCAGACGCCTCTGCTGGTACCTGGACAGTGGCTGCTCACGACATATGACAGGAGAAAGGTCTATGTTCCAAGACCTCCAGTCTAAGAATGGTGGATTTGTTGCCTTTGGAGGCAATCAAAAAGGAAGAGTAATTAGTGTTGGTACAATTGGTGGTAAACCCCCTCTTCCCTCTATCTCAAATGTGCTTATGGTTGAAGGACTAAGACACAATTTACTTAGCATAAGTCAATTATGTGATAGTGGATTTGATGTCTCCTTCACTAAGAATGAATGCATAGTTAAAGACAAGAGTGGCAAGACCCTCTTTTCAGCTAATAGACAGCAAAATCTTTATAAGATTGAGCTAACTGAACTCTCAGATCAAAGTGTAACTTGTCTGATGTCTAAAGAGGATGAAAGATGGTTATGGCATAAGAAAATAGGACATGCTAGTATGAAACTTATTTCGAAATTGAAAAAGGATAACCTTGTGAGAGGATTGCCTGACATTAGTTTTAAGAAAGATGTTTTATGTGATGTATGTCAGAGAGGTAAACAAGTACAATCAAGTTTCAAATCAAAAAACCTTGTATCAACCTCTAGACCTCTTCAGTTATTACACATGGATCTGTTTGGACCAGATAGTGTTGCCAGTTTAGCTGGAAGGAAATATTGATTTGTCATTGTTGATGACTATTCTAGATTTACTTGGGTACTTTTCTTAACCCACAAGGATGAGTCTTTTAAGGCCTTCTCTGTATTCTGTAAGAAAGTACAAAATGAGCAAGATTTCTGTATTTCTACCCTTAGAAGTGATCATGGGGGAGAATTTGAAAATGAGCAATTCAAACTGTTCTGTGAAGAGAATGTAATCTCTCACAACTTCTCTGCACCTAGAACTCCACAGCAAAATGGAGTGGTTGAGAGAAAGAACAGATCTCTGCAAGAGATGGCTAGATCAATGCTCAATGAAAATAATCTCCCTAAGTACTTTTGGGCTGAAGCAGTAAACACTGCATGTTATGTGCAAAATAGAATACTTATAAGGTCTATCCTAAAGAAGACTCCTTATGAATTGTGGAAAGGTAGAAAACCCAACATATCTTATTTCCATGCATTTGGATGTGAATGCTTCATCTTAAATACCAAGGATCAACTTGGAAAGTTCGATTCCAAGGTAGACAAAGGTATCTTCATTAGATATTCTGAAGTGTCTAAGGCATATAGAGTTTTTAACTCTAGAACCTCTGTTGTTGAGGAATCCATTCATGTAAAATTCAATGATAATCTAAAGACTGATAGGGAACTATCAGATCTAGAAGATGATCTTGCAGGACTTGATCTTACCCAGCAGACGAGTCAACAGCCAGACGTATCAAAAATTGAATCTGCTGAGGAATCTGTCAGACAAGTGGAGCAGACGAGTCATCAGTCAAATCAACATCAGAATGATGATCTCAGAAGAGACTGGAAGTTCAAAGCTCATCATCCTGAAGATCTTATTATTGGAAGTCCCTCTGAAGGTGTTAGAACCAGATCTGTCTTAAGAGAGTTAAGCAATATGGCTTTTTTATCTGAAATTGAACCAAAGCGTATTGAGGAAGCTCTTGAAAATGAAAGCTGGATTCTTGCTATGCAAGAGGAACTTAATTAGTTCAAAAGGCATGATGTCTGGAAATTTGTCTCCAAACCAACAGACAAGTCTGTTATTGGAACAAGATGGGTTTTCAGAAACAAGCTAGATGAAGATGGCAAAGTTGTCAGAAACAAAGCAAGGTTAATAGCTCAAGGCTACAACCAACAAGAAGAATTCTCTAAGTTGATGCAAGCAGAATTTGAAATGAGCATGATAGGAGAATTGAAGTTCTTCCTTGGACTGCAAATCAAGTAGAGGTGTGATGGAATCTACATCCATCAACAAAAGTACATCAATGAGATTCTAAAGAAGTACAAAATGGATAGCTCAAAGATCATGAAAACTCCAATGCAAACTAATGCCAATCTAAGCAAAGATGATGAAGGTAAAAAGGTAGACCAAGCTGTCTACAGAGGTATGATTGGATCTCTTCTTTACTTAACATCTAGCAGACCTGATATTCAATTTAGTGTCTGTATGTGTGCTAGATTCCAATCTGATCCCAAAGAATCTCATCTTAAGGTTGTTAAAAGAATCTTTAGATATTTGCTTGGAACCACTAATCTTGGTTTAATGTATTTGAGAACACAAGATTACAGATTAGTTGGTTTTTGTGATGCTGACTTTGCTGGAGATAGACTTGAAAGGAAAAGCACCAGTGGAGGATGTCACTTCATTGGAGCAAACTTAGTCTCCTGGTCAAGCAAAAGACAGACGACTATCGCACTCTCAACTGCAGAAGCAGAATATGTCTCTGCTGCAAGTTGCTGCTCACAGCTATTATGGGTAAAACATCAACTAGAAGATTACTCTATATTTGAGCATAATATACCTGTTTGGTGTGATAATTCTAGTGTTATTTGCTTAACTAAGAATCCCATACAACATTCTAAGGCTAAGCACATAGAAATCAAACATCACTTCATAAGAGATTATGTTCAAAAAGGTGTATTTGATGTTAAGTTTGTTAAAACTGAAAAATCAATGGGCTGATAACTTTACAAAACCATTAGCTGAGGATAGGTTTAAGTTTATAAGAGACAACTTGAATATACATTGCTTTGCTGAATAACCTGTCTGATGAGTGTTTATGATACCCGTCTATGTTTAACCGTCTGACTCGTTGAATCATACTCTTTATTTGAAATATTTTCTTTTAAATGGTTATTATCTTTAATGCCATTTCTTTCTCTGAGGCAAAATGTGTACATGGCTGTTTTTATTTTAAATCAATTTTTTTTAAACCTCCATTTTATTTTATTTTTGTTGCTTTCATTTAAAATTACAACTGTCTTTGGTCTTTAAAAGGGAAAATTTTTTCTTTTAAAAGGTATTTCGCTCTTACGTTTTCAAATCTTTTTCTCTTCGTTTTTTAAAACCATCAAAGAGGATGCATCTGCTCAGGGGAGCAGTTGAAGAAGCCTTTAGGCAAAACCAAAGGACAAACTTGCTTTTAACTCTTTTTGTTCTCTTAGTACCTTATTTGTAATTTTCTTTTTGAAATTACCTTGTGCACAGCCAATGATGGTTAAATACAATTACCTCCTCTGTTTCTCATTTTTTATTATGACAAAAGGGGGAGAAAGTTAAATGAAAAATGTTTTAATGTTACAACTGTCTGATATGAACAAATGTTTATCTAAATATGATGTATCTTTTCTTTCTCTCTGTCTATATTCTATTGCTTTTGATAATGTCAAAAGGGGGACAAAATACTAAGATAAGACTAAGATAAAAAGTTAAATGCTTATCTGTTTGAGTATGTTATAATTATGGAACAATGTTTTTAATCTGTCTGATCATATACATGACTGATTTATGAGAATTTTCTTAAGTTCATTAAATCATTTAACATGTTTTGTCATCATCAAAAAGGGGGACATTGTTGAGTCTTTAAATGTCTGATGTGCATTTACCTTAGTTTTGATGAGATTAAAACAGTTATTCAATGATTTAATTGAACCCGTCTGTGGTATTTAACTCGTCTACTTAGTATGCAAATTAAAACATTAAGCGTCTATATGAGCTGTTCACTCGTCTGAATTTAGATAAGTTCAGCCGTCAGAACTAACTTAAGTTCACACGTCTGAACTAACTAAAAGTTCACTCGTCTGAACTGAGATAAGTTCACTCGTCTGAACTAGCTAAGGTTCACTCGACTGAACTAAGAGAAGTTCACTCGTCTAATGAAGTCTTCAACCGTCTGATCAAAGGAAGACTCACCCGTCTAAAAGACTTTGCAACTGACGTCATCTCTTTATTAAAGAGTCAATCCATCTAATGAAGTCACTCATCCGTCTAATGACTAACGTTAAAGAATACATTGGATGAAAGCTGTCTCGACTCTGATAAGGAACTTCAACAAAGTGCTTTGCCTGAACACAACTGCATCTTACACCAAAAGGGAAAGTCTTCCCTCTGCAAACAAAAAGCACGTATACAGACTTGCTGAGACCAAAGGTATATCAGAAGTCTGTATCACTCTGATGAAAGAGAACAAGCGAAGTTCCCTATGCTTTAATGGCTGATCAGAACGACTCTATTACATTTATTGATGATCTGCAAGAAGCCAAGACTTCAGACTTTGTGTCTAACGGCTTTAAAATTTTGAAGCCTATTTAATGAAGAAGACTTTGAAGATTCCAGAAGACAAGAGAACGATCAAAGCAATCAAAGAGCAATTACTCTGTACATTTATATCTTCATTCTTTCATTATTTATTCTTCAATCATTTGAAGTTATTAAGCAGTCTTTTAGGTCTTCACATTTAATACACTCGTCTGAGTGCTTGTGAAAGACTTACAAATTGTAATCGTTTTACAACTTCTCTCAAACAAACCCGTCTGAGCCTGAAGAGGCTAAGTGTGCAAATAATACTTGTCTGGAGCTTGGAGAGGCTAGGTGTGAAAACAATACTCGTCTGGAGCCTGGAGAGGCTAGGTGTGAAAATAATACTTGCCTGTCCTGTAACCTAAATCAGTTATAGTGAGAAAACTTTGTGCTGCCAAGGACTGGACGTAGCCTCATTGTTAAGGGGTGAACCAGGATAAAACCTGCTGAGTGATCTCTCTTTCCCTTAACTCTTTAGTTTGATTATTTGTCTTAACTATCATCTAACTAAAGGGGTTTATAATTATGTTTATCAAAACTTTTCTTATCTTGCATGATTGTGTGTTTTCTGTGAAAACCTTCAGACGAGTTATCAGTCTGATTGACCTGTCTGTGTTTACTCGTCTATTATAACCCGTCTGTGCTTGCGAAAAAGTTTCTAAATTCCGCATAAATTTGTCAAACACCATTCAACCCCCCTTCTAGTGTTTGCATCTGTCTATTTCAGTTAATTGCACCAGTGTTATCACACATGATAAGGATGTTACTTACAAACACGTTGTAGTCTTCCAACTGATGTTTGATTCAAAGCAGTTGTGAATAGCAACTAGCAGCAGCAATGTACTCAGCTTCAGCAGTTGATAGAGCAATTGTGCTTTACCTTTTGCTTGACCATGAGACAAGATTAGCACCAATGAAGTGACACCCTCCACTTGTGCTTTTTCTTTCTATTCTGTCTCCAGCATAGTCAGCATCACAGAATCCAACTAATCTGTACTCATCAAATTTCTTTTACAAAAGACCCAGATTTGTAGAACCTTTTAGATATCTAAAGATTCTTTTTACTGCTGAGAGATGAGACTCTCTTGGATCGGATTGAAAACGAGCACATAAGCAAACACTAAACATGATATCAGGTCTGGACGCAGTTAGATATAAAAGGGAACCAATCATACCTCTATATACTTTTTGGTCTACCTTTTTATATTTATCATCTTTGTTTAGCACGGACATTGGATGCATTGGTGTATTCATAGGTTTACAATCGTCCAACTTGAAGCGTTTCAGAAGCTCCTTGGTGTACTTCGTCTGATGAATGTACACTCCGTCTGAAGTTTGCTTTACTTGAAGTCCGAGGAAGAATTTTAGTTCTCCCATCATACTCATTTCAAATTTCCTTTGCATTAAGTCAGAAAACTCTTGGCAAAGAGATTCATCAGTTGCACCAAATATAATATCATCAACGTAAATTTGAGCAACAGTAAATTACTTTTTATTTATTTTTCTAAACAGAGTTGTGTCCATTTTTCCTCTTCAGAAACCATTCTCCATTAGGAAAGTGCTGAGTCTCTCATACCAAGCTCTAGGAGCTTGTTTGAGTCCATATAGAGCTTTCTTAAGCTTATATACATGCTCAGGACTGTTTTGATCTTCAAAACCAGGTGGTTGAATAACATATACTTCTTCATTAATTATACCAATTAAGAATGCACTTTTTACATCCATTTGATAAAGCATGATGTTATGATGTGTAGCATATGAGAGTAAGATGCGTATAGCTTCTAATCTTGCTACTGGAACAAAGGTTTCAGTATAATCAATACCTTCCTCTTGTGAGTAGCCTTGAGCAACTAAGCTTGCTTTATTCCTTACAACTTTGCCATCTCCGTTCAGCTTGTTGCGATAGACCCACTTGGTTCCAATGACAGACTTATCCTTAGGCAAGGAGACCAGCGTCCAAACATCACTACGTTGAAACTGGTTGAGCTCCTCTTGCATAGCGAGGATCCAGCACTCATCCAGTAAGGCTTTGTCCACAGACTTTGGCTCCATCTCAGAGATGAAAGCTGAGTCAGCTTGCTCTCTGAAGGTTGACCTTATCCGGACGCTATCATTAGGTTTGCTAATGATTTGATCCTCAGGATGATAAGTCCTGAATTGCCACGAACGAGGGGTGTTTACAGCTTGCTGAGACGATGATGCGTCCGGAGTTGCGTCTGATGCCTCGTCTTTGTTGGTCGTTGGACGAGCATCGGAATCATTCAGATTCATATTTGCAAAAGAATCATCTAGCTCTGATAATATCTTATCAGGCTGTTTGTCATCAAACTTAACATGGATGGATTCTTCAACAATCAAAGTTCTAGAGTTATAGACTCTAAAAGCTTTGGACGTTTCAGAGTATCCTAACAATATTCCATTATCTACTTTGGCATCAAACTTACCAAGTTGATCCTTAGTATTTAAAATAATGCATTAACATCCGAAAGGTTGGAAATAAGAAATGTTGGGTTTGCGTCCTTTCCACAATTCATAAGGAGTCTTATTCAAGATTGGTCTTATGTATATTCTGTTTTGAATGTAGCAGGCAGTATTTACAACTTCAGCCCATAAGTGCTTAGGGATAGAATTATCACTGAGCATGGCCCTAGCCATCTCTTGAAGAGATCGATTCTTTCTCTCAACAACACCATTTTGTTGTGGTGTTCTAGGGGTAGAGAAATTGTGATGAATACCATTTTCATCACAGAACCTTTGGAAAAGTTCATTTTCAAATTCGCTTCCATGATCACTTCTGATCGAGTTGATGAATATGCCTTTTTCATTCTGGACTCGCTTATAGAATATAGAAAAGACCTTGATAGACTAATCCTTGTGAGCAAGGAACTTAACCCATGTCCATCTAGTATAGTCGTCTACTATGACAAGCCCATATTTCTTACCATTGACAGATGCAGTCCTTGTTGGACCAAACAAATCAAGATGCAACAATTCTAGTGGTCTAGAAGTACTAACAATGTTCTTGGACTCAAAAGAGTTCTTAACTTGTTTTCCTTTTTGACATGCGTCACAGAGAGCGTCTGATCTAAACACAATCTTTGGTAAACCTCTTACGAGATTATGCTTGTTTAGTCTAGAGATTAATCTCAGACTTGCATGACCAAGTCTTTTGTGCCAGATCCATCGCTCATCTTCAACAGACACTAGACATGATAAACTTTGAGTTGAGAGTTCCCCCAAGTTAATGTTATACAGCTTATTTTGCCTTTTGGCAGTGAATAAGATGGACCCATAAGGGTTCTTGACCATATATTCACCTTTATTGAAGGAAACATCAGACCCACTGGCACATAATTGACTTATGCTAAGCAAGTTGTGTTTTAATCCTTCAACCAGAAGAACATTATCAATAGAGGGAAGAGCATGCTTACCAATCTTACCTATTCCTACTATCTTTCCCTTCTGGTTGCCTCCAAAGGTGACCCATCCACCAGTCTTCTTATAGATGTCTTGGAACATACACCTTTCTCCCGTCATGTGACGTGAGCAACCACTGTCCAAGTACCAGGACTAGGGTCTTTTTTGTATTGCTAAGCAGATCTGCAACAGGTATTATCATATTCTTAGGTACCCAGATAGACTTGGGTCCTTTTGGGTTAGTTGGTGGTCTTCGTCCATGCATTTTGTTTTTCTTCTTGTAAATGCATTTTGATGAGTTGTGACCACTCTTTCCACAAATCTTACAGTAAGTTCTGGATGCATGCAATTTATTTTCTTTTTGCTTTCCATAGGAATGAAAAGCCTTGTGATGTTTGTTGGACCTTGATATTTTCTGAGACGCACTTTGTTTCTCAGAGTTATAGCCTAGGCCAGACTTATCATGAGGTGATCTAGAGTACCTCAATATCAGGTCTAGCTTCTCTGATCCTCCAACAAGCTTAGATACGCTTTTGGTGAGATCAGATACCTCTTGTTTCAGTCTAGTTACCTCTTGGGGTTCACTGGACTCAGAGGTGAGTTTGTCAGTTAGACTAACATTCTCAGCTTTAAGCTTATTGTTCTCTTCAACAAGCTGCTCATTTAGTTTGTTACTCTTCTAACTCTTTATTCACTTTTGACAGTTTTCTTTTAAGCATGATGTATTGATGATGCAATAGAGAAGAATCATTTAGCAGTTCATCATATGCTTCTTGAAGAGAGTCAGAAACAGATACCTAGTCATCTTCTGATTCAGCGTCCGAAGAGTTTTTGACCATCAGACAGAGATTTGAGGTAGACGGGCTCCTTGGTCTGAACCGATGTTCCAAAGCGTCCAACTTCTCCTTAGCTGTTTGGAACCGCGAGACCATGTCCAGTCTTGGACGATCAAGAGCGTTGACAAGACACCAGTTAGCATGAGCAATTTGAGAACACCGTCTGATATCCTCACTCGTCCTGTCTGCTTCATGTTTGGACAATGTTGATCCGTCCTCAAGGGTAATCGTTGGATGATAATCTCCGTTAGTGAAGACATTCCACAACTCATAGTTTTGAGATTGGACGTATATTTGGAAAATTGATTTCCAATGAGGATAGTCTGTTCCCTTGAAGATGGGTGGAACATTCCATCCTCCTTCAGAGGTAGACTCCTGACTTCTTTCTCCGGGAACAACAAGTTGTTCATTGTTCGAAGAGTCTTCATCTTGTTCATTGGACCAAAGGCATAAGTTAGCCTCTTCATTTGTTTCTTCTTCTTATTCTTCTTCAGAAGAGTTTAAGTCCTCCAAAGTCGCCATGAAGTTCTTTTTCTTCTTTTTGAAGAACTTATTCTTGTCCTTTAGCGTAGGGCAATCAGCTTTGAAGTGTCATGGTTTGTTGCATTCAAAACAGACCAGCTGACTTTTATCCTTGGGTTCGGCATGATCCTTGAAGCTTTTCTTTTGGAATGGCCTCCTTTTCATTCCATTTTTCTTTCTCCACATATTCTGAATCTTTCTGGAGATAAAGGATAGCTCGTCATCGTCTGATACATCATTATCAGACTGATCAGCTTCATCACTGGACTCATCAGCTTTTAAAGCTTTTGAGTTGTTGGACTTATGAGCTTTCAAGGCAATCCTTTTGTTCTTCTTTCCAAGATTGTCAAGATCAAGCTCCTGCTCATGAACTTGAAGCGTCCCAACAAGATCATCCAAAGTCAAAGTAGAAAGATCTTTGACCTGGGTGATTGCAGTGACAAAAGGTCTCAACTTCTTAGGCAGGCTCCTAAGAATCTTGGTGACATTCTCCTTGGTAGTGACAACCTTACCAAGGGACTTCAGATTGTTGATAATCGTCTGAAAGCGACCCATCATGTCTAGGATGGACTCTCCTTCAGTCATGGTGAATAGTTCATACTGGCCAACCAGCATGATGATTTTAGAGTCCTTCACCTTGGTTGTCCCCTTATGGAGATTAGACAAGGTGTCCCATATTTGTTTGGATGATTCACATGCGTGAATCTTCTGGAATTCGTCAGGGCTGAGAGCACACATTAAAGCATATCTTGCTTTATGATTCTGTTCCATTCTAGCCCGTTCAGCATCAGTCCAAGCGTCCTCTACTTTGTCTGTCCCGTCAGAGTTGAGACAAACATTAGGATCATTTGTTATTTTGGCCCACAGAGCTGAGTTTGTACTGAGGATGAAACCTTTGAATCTCTCCTTCCAGTACAGGTAGTGAGTACCGTTGAAGAACAACGTTCTGGTCATGGAAGTACCTTCCATAACTGGTTGACTCCCGCTTGGCATACCTGGTCCAGACATATTTGCAATAGGATCTTTTCCTCTACACGGCAAAGTGCTCAACCTAGAGGCTGAGCTCTGACACCAATTGAAGGAACCTGTTTGAAACACAAGAAGAGGGGTTGAATTGTGTTTCTTGAGATTTTAAAATTTTTTCGTAAGCAGATAATAATTTTCGCAAGGTTGGACGCTAAAAAGGTTAAAAGCAAAGAGAGCTCTTCCAAACACCAAGTTGGACGCTAACTTAGTTTGATTAAGATAAGAAAGAAGCGCAGGTAAAAAGCAATTCAATACCAGTTGGTTAGTTAAATAAAAAATTAAAGCAAGGATAAGGGAGAGAAAAGAACACAGAGATATTATCCTGGTTCACTCTTCACCAAAGAGTTACGTCCAGTCCTCTCTACTCGAGAGCTTTATCCACTATAACAAAAAAACCCTTTGTTATAAAGTATTCAACACCTCTTCAGGAAGTATTCTCAACCTCTTCAGGTTCTCTAAGTATTCTTTTACAGACAAGCCTCTTTAGACTCAACCAACTAAGGTTTTGAAAAGAGTTTGTTCTACTAACTCACTAAATGTGAGAATTCGAAACTAAAGCTTAGACTCTTAAAAACTCTACACAGAGAGTGATATGAAAATGAGGATCAGAGTAGCTTTGCAAGCTTTGAGATTTTCTCTTGATAGCTTGAGTAGTTGTTTGCTTGTTTTCTCTTGAGAGATTTTTTAATCACTGAGTATTGCTTTGTTTGTTATTATGCAAGTTCTCTGCCTTGTGTCTTCAGGAAGAGAGGTATATATACATATCCAGCTTTGAGCCTTGATCAACTTTGATCTTCAATGGATGGAAAAGGATCCATTCTGATGAGCATTGAATGCATTTAATCCGTTGAGTCTGATAGCTTCTGAAGTTTCTGATCAGTAGGATATACTATCAAGGGATAGCTAAACATGGTGCTGACATATCTTTTGTGTAGAACGAAAGTTGCCTTTTGTCTTTCTAAAAGAAGAAGGTTAACTTCTTTATGTGTCAGAGACATTCTGGCTTATGCTTTTACGTTTGAATGAATATTACAAAGAATGTTTGTCCCAAGGATATAAACCTTTTACAGGGAATAATAAATTCAAATACTTTTACAAGGTAATCGCGCTTAAAATATAAAAGCACTATTGGACTAGCTATTACAAAAGTAACAGAAAGAGTCTTTGGACTCATGGTTCTATTTATTATCGTCCAGTCTAAGAAGGACGTAAATCACTGTTGAACCAAGTTGGACGAGATAAAGTCTTTGGACTTTAGATAGTCTTCGGACTCAAATAAGTTTTATCCTGCACACTTAATATAAAACGTTAGTCCATAAGAAATTTTTGTTCTTCTTAAATTAGCCCTTTGTTAACATCAAAACTTAAGGGATTATTTGGGCCATAACCACTTTGGTTCCAACACATTACACTTTTGAAATCACACGCATTTGGAGCTTTTGATGAAGCGAGAACCTTAGCATAAGCTGTGTAATGCAAGGGAGAGAAAGGGGGAAATGACGGTGCTGCTGTGGCGAAAGATAGGGTGGTGGTTGTGGGTGACCGAAACGTGCGGCTGACGATGGTGCTATGTGGTTCCGGAAGGCTGCTTGTGTTCGCGGTACTGGCAAGCAACTTGTGTGTTTGGATTGATTGGGGGTGAAAGGGCGGACGACGATGATGGAGAAGAGATTAGACATCACGTGACTTTTTAATGGTAGTGTCCATTAATTAGTTTTAATTGTGATCCAATGACTCTATTTGATAGTTCTTTATATATATATATATATATATATATATATATATATATATATATATATATATATATATATAAAAAAAATATATATAATATATGCACGTGCGAGCGATATCCTAAAAAAAAAAAATTAAAAAATATATATATATATATATATATATATATATATATATATATGTATATATATTATCAGGGGCAAATATGTCCTTAAAAAAATCATTTTCTTTCTATCACTATATCCAACCAAACGAGATGAGCGAAAACTCAAATTTTCTTTCTCTTCTACTTCTCTCATACTTCTTTTAATTCAAACAACCTAAAAATCTATCCATTTTCTACTCATTATCTCTTCTCTCGCACTTCTTTCTCTTCTACTTCTTTCCTCTCCATTTCTTCCCTAATCCAATCAAAGGCTTAGAGACCTTTAATTTTAGTAGGAGTAATGGTATATCCTTCTAGAAATTTTTTATAAGTAATTCTTTTCATTTTTAAAAAATGAAAATGTTAAAAGTCAATATTAATTAATATTTTATAGATACAACATGTGACATGTTAATTTTAACTGGATAGAAGAATTTATATGAAGATTTATAAAATGATGTAACATTTCTCTTTCAGAGGTAATAGTAATTTTTCATAAGTAAATACAAATCAGTGCTTTTAGGATATTAGTTAAAGAATTTAAAAAGATCATTTTTTTTTTATTAAAAAATGATATATTTAATGTTTTAAAAAATGATCCCAATAAAAACTTATTTTTTTATTTCTTAAATCATTATCCTGAAAATACTTGTTAACATGAAAAAACTCCTCTAAAGTTAAATTATCTTTAAAATGAGAAAGTAATTAATCTAAGGCTATGTTTGGTTCAAAGGAGGGGTGGGGAGGGGGATTTTAATGGAGGGGAGGGGAGAGATTTTAATTAGCTATTGTGTTTTGTTGAGAGGGGGAAGGGGAGAGAAAGTAACACTTTTCATGATTGGTTCGCGAGGGGAGGGGAGTGATTTTAAATCTAATTTACTTTTACACTCTTATAATTATTTAATTCAAAATACATAAGTGATGATATTTTAATCAATGCATGTAAAATATTTTAAAATCCATTGCCTCCCCTCCAAATCCCCCAATATTGGAGGAGAGCCAAAATTGAGTAAGGAGGTATTTTTTCCCCTCCATTCGCCTCTTCTCCCCTCCAAAAAATTGAACCAAACATTAAAGATTTAAAAAAAAAAATCTCCTCCCTCCTCTGTAACATCTCATTTTCTTGAATAAGGTTTAAGACCTAAATTAAGTATGTTTGAAGGTTATATAATTTTCCTTATGGCTTGAGGAAGATATGGTCCAAATTTGAGATAATTTGACTTTGGAACGAGCTCAGAAAGTGCAAAAATGTGAAAGAACGGGTCCAGAACGCAAAGGAACGCTAATCGAGCAACTAATTAATTAATGGAGGGTTAACATATTAAGATTAGACTGGGACATGAGTACAATAGGCTTTTAGGGATAGCCTAAAAATAATACAAAAAAATATTGCGGTAGTAGGTTATGCAGGAAAATGTTGAAGAAAACACCAGGTGTGCTGACGGAACAACACGCGGTGACACGTGTTGCGAAACCAACGTGACTTTTATTCCACTATCTAATCCTAAGACCACCTAAGAACGACACCTAGCTTAGAACACCTAAACTAATGACACTATACTAAAAGTCACCTCAATCAAAAAAATATTCTTATTTAATAAAGTGACAAAAACTAAGCTCATATCTTCATCTCCATGCTTTGTGTACTGACCAGAGATGTAAAGGAAAGGAAATTTCATTTCCAAAGAAGCCATTTTTGAAAGTTTGAGAGCTCAATTGGAGTGATTTCGATCATCGGAATTTTAAATTGATCGCGTATTCAGTTTCGTAGCTACGACGCCTTCGTACTGCTATCTTTGTATGTGAGTATTGTAAAGGTAAGTCGTTTTCGACATTCTCGACATTTACCTTGTTTTCGTCATTCAATCCCATTTCTTCCTCTTTCTTCTTCCTGATATCGTTTTCGGTGTGTTTTTGGACCCCGTGTGTGTGCTCGAGGCTATTTTTGGTCCAATGCACATGTCGGGAGAATCAATGGTAGTTTGGTGGCATTGTTGAAAAGCGTGCTAAGGTTGTACCGATCGCGGGGCGGTGATCAGGACCTTTACCGAAAAGCGTCCACTATCAGGTGAGGAGGAAGAAACCTCAAGTATCGGGGAAAAGTAGGCGTAAAGTATAACTATTAACATGTGTAGGGCTCCTCAAACCTACCAGTGGTTGAGTAATCGATAACATCTGACTCACATTGCGGGACTACTAGATTCTGGTACCAATGTTGTTTTAGGCATTATAGGTTTATCGCCGTTAGGATTGATCTATGCTAAATTGAGGTTGTATGCTTGCTCTATTTATAAGTTTGCCATGAGATATGTGCACTGATTTTAGTAACATGCTCTAAAGTTACATGGATATGTGCCTACCTGCTATAATTTCTAACATGCTTAGTTGATATTTTTGGTATGCCTGAGATAAAGAGATGCTTGATTCTAGGATCTATTAATGTGATTGTGATTGCTCCGATCTTGGTTGACTTTGGAGATGATTGGTGTGCGGGTAGACTGATAGAACAATTGATGGTATCCGACTAGTAGAATAAGTAAGTTGATCTCACGGTTGAAGGTGACTCTCATAGTTGGAGAGTGACATCCTCGCAGTTGAAGGATGTGGATCTTTAAGACGTTGGTTAAGATGTTGTTAGGAAGTTGTTAAGGTGATGGATGCATAATTATAACATTTGCATTGTTGTGGTGAAAAGTCGTGTGTACAACTGCAACAGCAGTTTGAGTGGTTGTCACACGAGGTTGGTGTTCGAGGTGGACACTCCTGGACGACCAAGACGGCTGAACTCACAGTTGGAGGGATGCAGGTGCTTTATTGCAGTTGGAGAACTTCTCGGGTCTTCTCATAGTTGGAGGGGCTCGGGGAGGCAGTGCTTCTCACAGTTAGAGGAACCACTGTTGCACTGTCTTGGAAACTTAGGAGGTGGTTACTTGAACGTCCGACTCGAAGTCCTCACACTTGGAGGCAACATTCTTACCATGGAGAATGGCCACTCTCACAGTTGGAGACTGACTTGTCATTCCTCGCAGTTGGAGGTTGACCGTTGCATTCCCATTGCTAAGAGTGTACGTTGTGGCCAATCATGTAGACTCAGGTGTGCATGTAGAATAGGCGATGATCCTTAGTTGTGATAATCTGGAGGTTGACTGTTGTGGTGATCTCTAGAGATGGCTGTGCTTGTTGGTTGTGCGTGTTGATGTGTTATATTTTAAGTGTTTTCCCTATGCATGACAGTTGTAGAGTTTCTTATCTCCCGTGCATGTTGTTTTTCCTATTTTCTTTATATGTGTTGTTCGGGTCGTGATTCGAAGTCGGAGGTGCTAGCTGGCTAATGGGGGTGCTACAGTGAGTGAATGCTAAAGCGAAGTGAAATCTTTCTTCCGTAACAAGGTTGATGGTGGTGCTTCTTGAGCAGAGAAGGAGACCTGGAGGTATCCTTAAGTCTTTTGTAGTTTTTGTACCACAGCCAATATGACGTCTTTTTGTGTATATTGTTTTTACGCCATGGCTTCCAGGCGGAGCTCTGATGTGAAGTTTTAAGTTGTTATATTTGCTTATTTGTGTAAGTTTTAATTAAGCTTTTCTTGTATGTTGCATGATATCAGATCTAGTAAGGTTAAGATTTGGAAGCAACACATCCTCTCCCCCCTCCATTTTCCTCCAACTAAACACCATGTAAAATGTGTTGTGAGCTTACAGTATAATAGTAGACACACTTTTTCTTACTTAGTTTAAATACAAATTTATTTTAGATGGCCTTTCTTTAAATATATACAAACATCAGAAGTAAATTTTGTATAAACACAATATTTATTAGACACAACAAATCAAATACAAATTAATTTTTAAAATAATAATTTAAAAATATAACAAAACCTTTACTATAATCATATTAAAATTAGAGTTTAATTGTTATATATCGATAATGTAAATTTTTTTTACATATGCATCCTACTATAAAATATCACACCAATAAAAAAAATATCTTTTATCCAAATTACTCAATTAATAATTGATTTACAGTAAAAAAAAATTCATAATCATTGGTGTTGGTGTAAGTTGCTTGGACGATTGAAGGCATTGAAATCTAGTGGACTTTGAAGTTGACTATCATTGTCATTGACAATTCCGAACGCGTCCCTTGAGTCGTCGCGGAAGGGGCATGGAAGGAACTACAAGGAAGGAAATTAAACAGTCATTATACATAAAAATTATTTGTTAAATTCTTTCTCTCTCTATTGCCTTCTTATTTGGTTTGATGACTTCCACAAGGTCTTCGTAGACATTGACTTGCTAATTGTTTCATTTCAAAAATAAAAATAAAAAAATGGCAAAGATTAAGAAAGGACTGATACCATTGGCCATAGCTACGTCAAAAGTCTTCAACCATCAACATCATTTTCGTCTTTCACAAGTGAGGATCACGCCAAAAGATAACGAAAAATAAAATGTATACCGAAGTTCACCAGTATTATCACCACATTCTTTTTAAGAATAATGATATCACTTTCACGTTTAAAAAAAAAAAATAATGATATCACTTTAATTTTGATATACTTTGTATAATAATAAACTATTTTTATCATCTCAATCAATCACAAATCATTTTATATATGTTTTTTCAGAAATTATGATAAAAATCACATTAATAATTTGATAATTTATGATTAATTCGAAGTGTAAAAAAATTTTTTATACTTTTTTTGGTTTTTCAAGATATCCATCGCGCGCAACTGTGGAGACTAATTTCACAAGATACTAGACTCTATTTAAGGACTGACCTCTCTTAATCAGATTTTTTTCATATACAAAAATCATGATCAAATCCATGATCACTTGCTTAAAGGATCCAAATTTATTACACTTAAATCAATCGCATGTAAGTAAAATAAAAAGAAAATCTTTATAGCAAATGTGCATATCAATTAAATTCTAATGGTATTTACATTTCAAGTTGGTTGAATCAATCATAATTTTAGTTTTTTATTTTATAAAGTTATAATTGGCTAAGGAAAATTTCAAATAGGTAATTAAGAATGTCAATAATTCCTTCCTCTTTTTAATATTTACTTTTATGTAATACTTACTAAATCATATGAGTGACTTCTCTTTTTAATAGATTCCACCTCAACACCATGCGATAATAGTAATATAGAGTGAGATAAAGAAAATGTTAAAAAAAGAAAGAAAGTGTGTTTTATCTAAGTTTAACTGTATCTTTGTCAGACTGGGAGTGGCATATTTAGTAATTAAAAGGCATAAGGGGATAAGTGGGTAGTACCTCTATAAATAGTTCGCTAAACTTAGCAAACTAACCTGGGAATCCGCAAATGGCGGAGAATGTATATGTTACTGAGCTGAAGAAGCTCACTTTGTTTTGGTTGCTGCTAATTCAATTTGTTGCACAACTCTCGGTTTCTGAAATCATTTTTGAAGAGCGCTTTGACGGTACTCTCTCTCTCTCTCTCTGAAATCAATTTGTTTATTTGTATATTCCAACTTCCATAACGGCCAGTCCTTGTTTGGATTCACCCGCACAGAAAGTTTAGATGCAGTGTATACAAGGTTTCTTACTACCACCCATATGGTTGGTTTGATGGTTAATTGTTTAGTTTAGTTATTTAGTATTTAGTAATTAGTTATTTGTCGAGTAATAGAAGTCACGCTTTGTATTAAACACCTTTTACCATTTAGTAAATTTCAGTTTATGTCACATCTTTACTATCTAAATTTTCTGCTCTTGCTATGTTTCTAATCTATTTTCTTTTTTCAAATGGAGACATCATTGTAGTGGAGGATGAATCTTGGTGCAACCGTAAGGTTATTGCCTTGTGATCTGGAGGTCATGGGTTTAAATCGTGGAAATAGCCACTTCGTTGGCAGGGGTAAGGGTGTGTATATCTACCCTCCCTGGACCTCACCAGGTTGGAGCATTGCACCGGAGATATCATTGTAGCAAGCTTAACTAATTGTTAACACTTTAATGTATTTTGTATTTTGGCTGACATGCCCAAGAAAACAAAGATGTGGTGTGGAATTCAGCTTATCATTAGTAGGTGTTTTTGGATTTTGATGATATGATATGGTATGGTATGGTATGAATGATATGATATGATATGGCCTTTTAATGAGTTGGTTTTTGTATGTAGACGGATGGCGAAGTCGGTGGGTAACATCGGATTGGAAAAGGAGCGAAGGTAAAGCCGGATCGTTCAAGCACACGGCTGGAAAATGGGCTGGAGATCCAGATGATAAAGGTACTTTCTCCCTTTCCCTGTTGATTTTGGGTGTTTTTGGATGGGGGTATAGGAGGGGGAGGAAAGGAAGGGGAAAGCTTAAGGTAAGAGTTTCCCTTGTTTGGGAGTGTTATAAAAAAAGGGGACGGTTTGGGGATTTTTTATAAATCCTCCAAAACCTTTCTTCCATGCATTTGTTGAGTTCCTCCAATTTGGGGTTTTGGAGATAATGTAAAGTAATTTACTTCTTTGCTCTCGTCCAAATTACACATTTACAATTTTATATTTTAATTCGTCCCACCCATAGATCCGGCGCTGATTCTCGACCTCGTCGTGGCTCTATCCCATTTTCACTTTCACCTTGTAGGGTTCTTAGCATTCCGCAACGATCTATAGGTGGAACGAATTAAAATATAAAATTGTAAATTTGTAATTTGGACGAGGGCAAAGAAGTAAATTACTTTATATTATCTCCAAAACCCCCAAATTGGAGGAACTCAACAAATGCACGGAAGAGGGGTTTTGGAGGAATTATGAAAAATCCACAAACTCTTCCACTTTTTCTATAACACTCCCAAACAAGGGAAAACCTTATAATAAGCCTTCCCCTCCTAAAAACCCCGTCCAAACACACCCTTACTGTCTCTAGTACCACCTGTTTATTGCATCTCCACTTCCCTATGCCAGCTTCCAATTGTCTTTATCAAAGTATTTATACTGTGCTACCATTTGAAGGACAGGTTTGTATAGTAATTAGTAAATGCAGAATACCTGGGGGGAGTAATTTACTGCAATAATAACTATACAATAAGAAGTTAAGAATAATGATGGTGGTATTTATTCTAAAAAAGCTAAATTAGTGAATACACTTTACCTTCTGAGGAACTTGCAGTTGTCTCCCTATATTAGTATGTATAAATAACATTAATGGGAACGTGGTTGCCAAGGTAATATTTAGCCATTTTGTGGGATTTTGTAGGTATTCAGACATCTAGTGATGCCAAACACTTTGCCATCTCTGCAAAGATACCAGAATTCAGCAACAAGAACAGAACTCTGGTCTTTCAGTATTCTATAAAAAATGAGCAAGATATTGAGTGTGGTGGAGGTTACATGAAGCTCCTCTCTGGATTTGTCAATCAAAAGAAGTTTGGCGGGGATACTCCTTATAGGTGTGTTGCTTGTTCACGTTCTTCATTTTGTTTATGCTTCCTTTAATTATAGCAAGTGAACAAGAAGTTAATCTGCGACCTAAATCATCTAACTTTTTAAAATAATTAATCAATTTTTATTATTTCCTCTTATGTAGTAACCTATGGTCCTCACTCCTCGCTTAGTCCATTCCTTACCAATGTGGGATTTCATCACTCACACTTGAATATGCAACACTTAATACATAACATGGTCACCATCTCCATTCCATACTTGTATTTTAATATGTTAATAATCTAAACCACGAGCTTAGTTCTTTCGCTTCAAGACAGGACTTTGCAACATAATTTTGTCTCTTTACAAATTTTGAATTTTAATTGTAACTTTTTTAAACTAATTTTGGAATGGCCTTATTTGATGATGGTGTTAGTACAAGATCTGATTTGCTAGATGATAGGAAATTGAGGCATAATGACTTGCAAATTCATATTGATTTCCTTACTATATCACTTGTTTTATGATACTCTTTTAACTCATGCCAATGGTTTATGTCGATATTGCATACCTGAATAAAGGAGAAAGTTTCTTGTTACTGCTTGTACTACTGGTAACGTTGTACCAAAGTATTACACCACAAGCACATTAGGACACATAGATGAGACTGAGAATTGGTGGACTGTGTTAAAAACAAGTTTCAGCTCCATGTTAATACATGTTATAAGTTTATAACTTATAAGGCTTGCTGGTAAAAAAGTATTCAACGTCTTACAGAAAGATCAGAAAATAGCAACTTTCGAGGAGTGAAATATAGAGATTTCATTAAGTCATAGAAATTTTATTCAGAGTAACTTCAAGAAAAAGTTCATGTTTGTTGTTGACCAAATTTCTATTCCATATACATGTTACTTTTTTTTTATTAGCTTGCTTGACCCTGATCATTGCATGGTATTTTGCTTCACCTTCCACCATTTTATTAATCACTCTGTGTACTTACAGTGTTGTATCTTCATTTTTTCTTCTTTATCCACATCTTCGATAAAAAAGTGTCACACTGACAATTTCTTTATAGTTTAATGTTTGGACCAGATTTATGTGGCACAGACACGAAGAAACTCCATGTCATACTCTCCTACCAGGGTCAAAATTACCCCTTAAAGAAAGACCTGCAATGTGAAACCGACAAGTTAACTCATTTCTACACATTCATTCTCAGGCCAGATGCCTCTTACAGTGTCCTGGTTGATAATAGAGAGAGAGATTCGGGAAGCATGTACACAGATTGGGACATTCTTCCTCCACAAAAAATCAAAGATGTCAAGGCAAAAAAGGTTTCATATTGAACTGTTTTACTCAGTCATGAACTTCGGGCATTATCCATTATAGCATGGCACGATCCTTTTGGTGTTCTGAGTATCTTATAACAAAATTATAACTCACTTAAGGTTTCCTGTTTTACCATAAAGAGACTTACCTTATCCCATTCAGATCCGATTGTATCTTTTGTGTTCTAGCAATAACTTGTATGTGGAAATTAAAACATCTCCCTACTCGCAGCCTGCTGACTGGGATGACAGAGAATACATTGAAGACCCTAATGATGTCAAGCCTAAGGTATCCATAAGTTCCAACATTTCCCTAATGATAACTGAAGGGGATGATAGTTTTAGTGCACAAGTATTGTAAACTCATTTGTTTGTTTGTTGGTATTGCAGGGATATGATTCAATCCCTGCAGAAATTCCTGACCCAAATGCTAAAGAGGTTAGTTGATTACACGTGCTAAAGAAATTCTACAAATAACCCCTGCAGGTTTCTTTGGTGTTAAAATTAGCAGGGAACTCCCATTGCGGTGCTAGTTGCATCCTGAATTTGCCACTTTGTTTTCTTTTTTTTCCCTCCCCTATTTACTCTCAGTTCAATTCTTCTCTGGTTTGATGCATTATTTTAGTTTTCTGATTTAACGAATTCTAAATAAAGAGATAAATGAGGAAATTTTTCTTTTTTAAAAAAATCTTATACATTTTCTTCCATTTAATTAGCCTAATAACTGGGATGAGGATGAAGATGGCATATGGAGATCCCCAAAGATTCCAAATCCAGCATACAAAGGACCATGGCGACGAAAGGTTTGCTGACCGAGTTTGGGGAGCTATCCAACATGGCCGCAAGCATTAGTTTGTCTTTATTCTCTTTGATTTTTTTTTCATTCTCCATTATCTCTTAGTTGCAACCTCTTTGATGGCAGAAAATCAAGAATCCTAACTACAAAGGGAAATGGAAAACTCCATGGATAGATAATCCTGGTATGCTCAAATGCATCTCTAGGTTCTTTGTGATAATTCAGTATACAATACAAACTTGCCTACATAGTAGGGAGTGATTAAATCTCTCTCTCTCTCTGTTCCCTATACCAGAGTTTGAAGATGATCCTGATCTTTATGTGCTTAAACCTATTAAGTATGTCGGCATCGAAGTTTGGCAGGTATGATGAATGTAAACTTCCAATTTTGTGATGGCTTGTTATATTATGCTGTAGATCTTTCTTTTGTTCTTTTGTTCATAGTGCAAAACCATTAGGCTAAAATGGATGGCAGCAGTTAATAAATTTAAGCCAAATACTGTGGTTCAGGTGAAAGGTGGTTCAGTTTTTGACAACATTCTGATTTGTGATGATCCTGATTATGCAAAACAAGTTGTTCAAGAAGTGTTTGCCAATAGGGAGGTGAGCATTTCTCTTTGATTTGCATTCCATTTGATTTAGCTCAGTATTCCACTCTGCTCCCTCGGGTTACATATGAGGCAACAATGGTATTTTGTTTATATATAAATGTATTCACTTTTCCATTGGTTTTTGTAAAAAATTAATCGCAAATATTTAAAAATATGTATACTATCTAATGTTAACTTTTGTATAGCCTTGCCTGTTAATTTTCTAATAGATTCAAATGTTTTTAGTCTTTACTTTTTTTTGTGTGAAATAGTCCCTACATTTTTAAGCTGTGTTCATTTCAGTCTTTTAAAACTCTTTTCAATGAAGTCCTTTTAATGAACCACATGTTCTCAATGTAGTCCCTATAGCTAACTGGCATCCAAATTAGACTGCTAGTCATTTGCAGCTGATTGAATCGAAAATCCGTCAGTTAATGTCTTTACAAAGTTAACATTAGCCAAACAAACACTTATCCGTCTTATTTGAATGGTAATTGATTATAGGGGATACCTTGAACACAAATGGTTAATTAAGGGATTCGATTGAAAAATTTAAAAAGCAGGGAACTTAAAAATGTATGGTCTAGAAACATAGTTAAGCCTTTATGATGTAATTTTTTTTATCCATTTATTAAGTGATATTTGATTTGGAGTAAATATTCAATTTGATCTCTGAAATTATAGGGTCGTATCAACTTAGTCCTTGGAATTCAATTTAGTCTCCCACATTATCAATATTCCAAAATGATCATTGGAATTGCAAAATATAGCAAATGCATCCCTGATATTATTCACTTAGCTTCAAATGCATCCCTGACATTACCAACTTAATGTCATTATAGTCCATGCAAATATTAACGGAGGGACGAATCTGATTAATTCCAAAGATCATTTTGGAATATTGAAAATGTGGGAGATTAAGTTGATACGACCCTACCATTTTAGGGACCAAATTGAGTATTTACTCATTTGATTTGCCTTGAAAAATGTCCATTGTCAAAAACAAGTGTATCATTTCTCCTTTCTTAGGGTATATTAACACGTGTCTTCTCTTAGGGTATGTTAACATGACTCTTGTTTTTTGGCCTTTCAGGTTGAAAAGGACGCTTTAGAGGAAGCAGAGAAAGTGAGAAAAGCCAAAGAGGAGGAGGTAAATGGGCATACTCTTTTGAGTTCCATCATCTGTCTTGAGCCATCCGGGTTTCTTTTTCAGGATCTAAACCCTTATTTGTGCAGGAGGCTCAAAGAGCAAGAGAAGAAGGTGAAAGGCGGAGACAAGAGAGAGGTCATGATCGACGACACCGGGACAGATATAGAAAGGTTTGTATCATGCCTGAATACATTCAATACTTATTTTTTTCATATTTAAATTTAATGAATCTTGACTCTCTTTTGAGGATAAGACAAATGTCTTAGATTGGAACAAAACTCCAGTTTTAAAGAAGTATTCTAGTCTTGTTTATAAAGTATGGCTTAAGCTTTGATGAAAACAAGAAAACCAGGAGGTCTATCCTCTATGGAAAAATGTGTGTGGAAGGTAAACCAACTTGCCAAATAATGTTAACAAGAAGTATTTCTGAGTTAAGGCCTTAAGTTCCGGGAGAGGTCATTAAGTTCTCCAAATAATTATTTGTATGATGTGACTCACCATTTTAATTTTGTAGAGCTGAATATTTCCTCCTCGTGCTCTTGAAACAAAAAGTATAGTTGGGATCTTTGGTACAGAATGAATTAGTGGAGGATGACCCGTGTTTTGAAACATTAGCTATATACTACTTCACTTGTTAGTTCTCAATATATGTATTTGACGAAGAATAAAAGAAGTAGATTGAATTGGTTTATATGTTTATCATGATGGATTTGGCAGCAAATTATACTAAGACTTAATCCTCATAAAAGAAATGTTTAAGGAATTATGATGGAGGCTAATATTCTTCATGATGTTCTAAACCCCACCCCTACCCCCTCCCCAAAGTTTCGCTGTTGTCATGTCATGGCTATCTATGGGTTGGATTTTAGCTCTGCTCTCATAGTACTATTCGTTGCACTGTTATGACAAAATGATAAACATTTTTTCTTAAACTAAGTTGTTTTCCCATGTGCAGCATCGCCGTGATTGGGATGATTATCACGTAAGTCACAATTTTTCCACTAGTTCTTTCTAATGCTAATTAGATACGTAGAGATAAAGGTGGCATTTTGATTACTTATCTCCACATTTGTTCGCTGTTTTTTTATAAACATGATAGCGAGCTTTTTATATGGTAACATCATTTAAAAAAAGAAGGAAAAATTACATGGACCACCTTTGAGGTTTGGCTTAATTACACTTAGTACCCCTCCTGTTTCAATAACACTTACCTTCGTGGAGGGGAGGTGATTGTAATTATAAGACCTCCCTCCCCCCTAAGGGAAGGTAAGTGTAGTTGCTTTTGAAACAGAAGGGGTACGAGTGTAATTAAGTCGAACCTTAGGCGAGGAGAGGTCGGTGTAATTTCCAAAAAAAATAAGTAGAGGGGGAAGAAGCTATCTTTGTGGTTGCAGCACATGGTTGGGGAATGAGTGTGATTGATATTCAATATTGCAATCCTTGATATCTTCCTGTCTGTTATAATTAATTAAATGACTTCCTTTGATGTGCAGGATGAGCTCTGATGGGATAAAGCGTCCTTCTTTCTTGTCCCGTTGACAATAATTTCGGAATTGTTATAAAATTATGATACGTGGATATCGGTGGTGTGTGTTAATTTCTAGGGGAAACTTCGTTCCTTTGCGTATTTTACCTTTACTCTTGCTTCATTTTAGTTGTCATGTATTTCTTAATATTGTAATATGAACTGGGACAACCTTAGCCCAGATTGCCATTGACACGAAGCTTGAAAATCCCAATGTCAGAGTTCGTAACTGATGTCTAGCTTCTAGTTTTAGCTATTGAAATTACTTTTGGTCCCTCCAACATATTTGAATCAGAGTGATGCAGAAAATAAAATGAAATTGTGATTTTTTTATAATTAGTTTTTTTTAATGTCAAAGAGGAGGCTCGTAAGAGAACTTACCGAGAGAGGGGGAAGAGAGGAGAAGGGAAAGGAAAGAGGTGGAACGTACTGTGGGGGTTTGAACCAACATATTCATGAATTATGTCCTACAGTTTAACAAATTGAGCTGATTCAAGGGAATAATATTTTTGTAATTATTGATAAGGCATTATCATTTAAAAATGAAAGTACAAATAAATCAAGCATACTCTTATGTTGGAACCAGACTACACACTTTAATGCACTCACACTATATGTCAAAGAAAGAAAATAAAGAAGATCGAGAGAGAGAAGACAGAAGAGAAAAATTGAATCACAACTCTTGTATATTCACTGTAATCACTTTTATTCACTTGTACAGTATTTCATCAATACCAAGTCTATTTATAGACTTACAGCAACTATACAGGCTAACATTATCACCAACTACACTTGTACAAGTTCTAACTAACTCCAACACTAACACTAACAATCACTAATTGAATTAACTGATTTTCAACATCTTATTGGCGAGGAATAATGTTATACTGAACTAAATGCGTGTTTGGTATTGCGTCAAACAGCCCAAAATCACGTCCAAATAGAAGCTACCCTGGTGCTCCAACGTGATTCTAAGGGAATCCACTTAAGATTCGAACACACTATAAATCGATTTTTATGATACTTTCAATTTTATAAATTTATCCAAGTCGTGAGAATTTTAACAACAGGCAAAACCAAATTATCAAATTTGGTTCGGCTTTAATTACGGTTCATTACTTTTCATGTTCTTTCAATACTTTATTTTTGTGTGAATCAAAGGTATTCACAATTGATAGCAAAGACTAAAACCTTTCTAAGCATAGACATCATCGAAGTGAGTTTTGTCTCTCCCAATAAATCTTTTTCCATAACCACGGCAGAAATCGAACCCCTGACAATATGTTTAAGAAACCCGGCTATCTACCAACTGTGTTGAGCATGTTTGGTCTTTCAATATTTTATTAGATATTTTTATGATATTATGTTTGAATGCAGCGCCGGAAGCAAACATAAAATAAATTCCTATTTACTTTTTAAGTAACCTTGAAGACTAACCCTTTATGTTGAACATTTACAACATTTGGGGCCGAATCCTCTGCATTGCTGCACTCAATCAAACACTAACAATGAGAAGCATGCCCCAACAAACCTACAAACAGGAATGGGGAACTCTTGTGAAGAAATCATATTATCCTCATGATTTTGCGATCAAACGTGGATTAATCCCATGGGTTGGGTGACTCAAATGAATCGAATCTGTGTAGATATATCTTGCTCTTAATTCAAGGGTTTTGGTATGGTTTTTGAATTGGCCAATGACTAAAAGAGATTCATTTAATGGAGCATGTTACTAATGAAACTTCACATATTACAATTTATTCCTTGACAGTAAAATATATTTTAACCCTGTAAATTTAAATAACTAATATCTGCATTTATCAAATATGAATTAATTTAAAAATATAAAATAATTTAAAATTTAGTGAACCTAAAAGTTTGAGAAATCTTTGAACTCTAAAAGACTTGTCTTCTTCCTTGAACACTATCTCTTCCTTTGCCCCTCTCGTTGCACATTCTTTCTTTTTCTCCCTCTTCTCAGGTCGTTGCACAAACCGGCCATTTCCCCCTCTTGTCAAGTTGTTGCACACTCTGCCTATAGCGATGAAACAGGATGAGAAAGATGGACAGCACGACGGTGAGGTTACGACATTGAAAGTGCAGTTTCACGGTGATAGGTCATGGGTATGATGTAGAGCTTGAAGGATTCAGTGGAATACCAATAGATGTAAACGAAATGTAACAAGAAGAAAGGGAATTATGTTACAGCATTATGTTGTACCACTTCTAGTAGCATTTTAAGTTTTAGATTTACCTTATGCTTTTACTTTATTTTTAGTCGTGTGGTTGTCATTGTGTCATTTTACCCAATTAACTTTCTGTTTTGGCTTTGCTGAGTTGGCAGAAGTGTAGTGGAAGTTTGTTAGAGTCCCTTGATGGGTGTATTTAGCATGGTCTTGTACCTCATTTGCAATCAACTATCATTTCAGAAACAAACTCCTCTTCTCTCTAAAACTATGAATATTATCTTTGCAACTATTTACTCATTTTGCATCAAAATTCACTCAACCCATTGAGTTCTCTACTTGTGAGTATTGGATTTTTCAGGTTTTCCTTCCTAAGATCCAAATTCCGCCTCAAATTAGGTTTCGACGCAAAAAAATTGCAAAAAAAAAAAAAAAAAAAAAAAAAAACAACAATAAACAGATTTGTAGATTTTAAATAATCATTAAACTGTAAAAGGTTAATAATAAAAAAGTAAAAAACATATTTACCTACTTAGGACTAATCTGCAAAAACTAAAACTTTCTCTTATAAACGGTGAAGCGGATGATAAGACTTCATTACATGAAACCCATAGAACTATTGGTCAGTTTACAAATGTACCAAAACAGTTGATTTTCCCCAGGTACAGTAGAATTGTCAAAATGATTTTGTGGTCATGATGGGGAGATATAGAAGTTTAAATGTTTTTTATTATTCAGTGCAGAACATAACTTTTAAAGTAGCCTCTTCTACCGTCGCTCAATAGTAAGCGTCTCATCAATTTTTCTTCCAACATTTGAGCCCTCAGTTGCTCAACTCTGTATCTAAATTATTGTCTGTAATTAATGAATTCAAGTACTTCCATTATAAAAAGATGCTCTGATGGTCATAAACAAATTCAGGTGAATTTTACACAATTGTTGGGAAGGCCTCTTAGTTGTAATAGTACCCGAGATTGATCTTATAGCAATGAGTATATAAATACCTGGTCAAAGACCAAAAAGGATTTATCCACTCCAATTGGGAACAATATGGAGATGCCAAAATTTCCTGCAGGTACATTCAAAAAAAAATTCTAGTTTCTCAGAACTGATTAAAAGAACAAATATGCATAAGTTTGTGATTCCATCTTCCATTATATCAAGGTCTAGTAGAATAAATGATGCAACACCAGCATCATCGGATTTGCCTATTATAATGAATACTAAGTTCAGAGTCAGAAGGCATGGTTGAATACTGATCTAAGGGAAGGCTAAAAAATTCGTAGGTCATCTAATTGCATTCTCTGTTTATTACTGAAGTTATCAGTGAGGTAAAGGGCATCGGTACGCTATCAATAAATAAAATGCTACTCAAGTTTTCGTTACCTCTC
Organism: Ammopiptanthus mongolicus; assembly: GCA_039655645.1. Taxonomy (NCBI): domain Eukaryota; kingdom Viridiplantae; phylum Streptophyta; class Magnoliopsida; order Fabales; family Fabaceae; genus Ammopiptanthus; species Ammopiptanthus mongolicus. The sequence continues at coordinate 75,749,046 of CM077346.1, read as the reverse complement.
TAGGAACCAAGCAAAACTGATAGTCATGTCAAAATGTCAATATGACATTAATACTCAAAATCTAATTGGAAAATCTTAGGACGTCACTGTTTCAAAGCTTACAACTAAATCATATGAAATTTTTTCACCTGGGCCTCACAAAGCTGTAACTATGTAATTAAAAATATTTTAAAATGCTACATAAATAAAGTGGTCTTTCTATGATTCCATTCATTACCAATGTCCTCAAATAACTTCTTCCAGGGTAGAGGACGCCAAACTTATCACCTTCTACGCACACCAGAATTAGTTCCACGCTGTACTGCGGCTCCTGGCTGCTGCTGTGCCTGAGCACCAGCTTGCCCACCAGCCTGTTCCTCAGGCATATTCATTGCTTGGGTAACGGCGTTCATCACAATGAGTCCAAGAGGGATCACGTACATCCACTGGGATTAAGACAGGATCCAGATGAAAATTTTAATTCACATCAATTAAAATCATATATACATAGTTATTTTTCTAATAAAAAATAAAAGCCGTGACTTAAAGATAGTGTGTATTTTATATACTCACGTATTTAGCCCAAAAGGACCTTTCTATTGGCTGCAAAATTTCACCCTCTCCCTCCCCACCGAGCACATCTTCAGCAAATATTGGAGTTCTGCGGAAACCAAAATATTTGTTGAATAAAAGGTACAGAAGATATACTAGTAAAAAACTTGCCACATGGATCGCGCGACAGCTACATCACATATAATGTTAATGAGCTAAACTGCAAAAGGTTTACTCCCATCCCTTCCTAGTTTATTAGATAAAGACTATTAATCAGCAAGGGAATTCTACAGTACCTATCTTTTTCCCCAGGGTACGGTAAGTGAGTTGTCATGCGTTTCATTGGCTATAGGTTATTTTAAAGTTTTAAACATATCATTCAATGAATCTTTGACAACTGACCCTCGATACCATATCCATAGTGTACCACAGAAATTCCCTAATCAACAAAAGTCCAGAAAACTTCACCGAAACATTTAGTTGGGGAAGCTATTTTCTCCTTCATATCATCCATTTATTAATCTCTATTATCTATTTTCATTTTCCATTGAGATATTTTAGGAAAGCATGCTTCCATTAGAAACAAACAACGAGTTTTGAAAATATAAAACCTGACATTGAATTCAGTAACAGTTCAAAGCCAGAATAACACATTCAATTCTCATTATATTTTTGTATAATGTGTATATTCTAAGTTATATAATGAAGTTAGAAAAAACTTTTCCAAAGTAAGCAAGTTAGAGTATATTCTATTCACCCTTGAATTAATTTAAAGTGTACTGTGATCCTAACCAACTAAAATTAATGATGAATATATCCTTATTTGCTTACTTTAGAAACAGATTCATTTTAAAGGAGCTTTATCCTTAATGACAAAGAACTCCGGGCAGTTTTTCCATCCTCACCTTTTGTTCCTTAAGTTTACAAAAAGAGAACCTTCTTGAATTGTGACATTTGATGGTGTTGGAGAATAAAGAAGTTCCATATTGGTTGGAAATATGAGCAAATGACCATTTATAATACATGAACAAACCTCCCTCTATGAGCTAGCTTTTAAAGTGGAGTTAGGTCCAATTATTCTAATATGGTATCGGAGCACATAGGCCCATTGATTTCATAAAAAAATAAAATAAAAAAAATGCCCAAGTAAAAAAAATGTTATCAGACCTGCAGCCTCTAAGACTCAAGGGGGGGGGGAAAAAAAAGCACAAGCCCGGCCAATAAAAATGAACAAAGACCTGAGGCCTCTGAGGCTCAAAAAAAAAAAAAAACTTGAAGTACAAACCCAGGCTGAAGAAAAAAATAAACATGTCACAACTGGACCAAGCCAGTTGGATTTGAGGGGACATGATAGGAACCCGAATTAAAGAGTAATAGAAAATGTATTATTGACTGGAAAAAGAGATGTATTACAGAAGGAGACCCCCTATAACCCCAGAGCAAATGCTCCTCAGAGAAGAGATGATTCTCTCTCTCTGCCCAAACCCCTAAGATTCTAACCAACAAAATGCACAATGATCCTCTTTTCCATCCCCTCTCCCTATAACTACTTTGCCTCCAGGTGGCTACATAAGCAATTACAACTAACTCTCTATTCAGCCTAACTGTCGGGCTTAGGCCCAAACTCGGTACCCTATCACTACCGGCCGCTGGAAGAACAACCTTGTCCTCAAGGCTGAAAAAGTCATCAGAGAAACCAGATCTGGACATTTTTGGCAAAACAGAGGCTACCACACCAACTGGGAGGACCGCAACGAGGGCGAGGACAAGGTGCCTCTGCAATTCAAACCCCAAAAGTTCAAGAGTCACTTGTGCCCAATAACAGAATTTCCCATAGGCTCTCCTAGTGCAATAGTAGCTAAAACCTGAATCCTTTCCCCCAGGATCCCATTGCAGCTGGGGTGAGATGTCCATTTGGTAAAAGTTCACATCCAAGAGCTGGCCATTACATGCAATAGCCTTGAGTCTCTCACTTGCATTCATTTTGTCACCTCTACTACATGTTGCCAATACTGCTATGTGGTCACCAAAATTAAGTGTATACCAATCATTACCATGAAGAAGCACAAGTAAAACACAATATCCAATAGAAACTAAATCTGGACGATCCTCCATTTCTTGCTCAACCATGTACAACAAATCATTCTTGGCCTGACTAAAAGCACATCGGAGGCTATCAAGTACCCCATGTGAAATTGATTTACATGAGGCTTCTAACATAGCAGAACCACTCTTTGCAAAACAGCCAACGTTAGAATCATGGTTTCCCTTAAATCTTGGCAAAGATTGATCATCATTACAAATAATACTACCACCCAACTTACATTGAAGGGATCCACCCAAACCCACATCGTTGGAAGCTTTGATGGAACCAGGCTCCAATTCCCAATGTAACTTATTTAAGTAAGGTATGATGGTGTCATACAAGGTGCCATCCAGAAGGTTAGCTGCATCTCTCCCATTAAAGCCATCATAAATTTCAGAAAAGAGCCACCCATTTTCTTCAGAACAAACTGCTTGGCGAAGAGAAGATGATAGTCTATCCAACTCTGAAAGACTCGACGAAGAGGGTACCTTGCGGAATGAATTAGGAGAGTCCCAACTTTGAAGGATTTCTCCTCCTATCTTACCGTTGAAGATGTTTGTGTTGGCTAGTGTAGCATTTGCACTCAAGGCTGCACCTGACAAGCAAGAGAAACTGCCACTATGTTGACTGAATATATTCAGTTCGAGGGCATTGAAATGCCCCTCCAATTCAATCGAAGATTTAGAATTTGACCATCTAACCATAGACCCATTGGGCAATCCTCCTGAAACTTCTTCCATTCATTAGGAAATTGGGCCAAGTATTTAGTATTTAGTAGAGGCCCATAATATTGTTTCAAGTGTGACCTTACCTCCCCTTTATCATAATCAGAAATAATCATAGAAACTTGGGCTTGGCCCATTAGGTCAAAAAACTGACCTATTTTTTATATTTTCTTTTCTGCCCCTCTCTCCTCCCTCCTATCTTCCTTTCTAAACCCAACAGCTTCAACCTTCACCAACGACTGCAACCTCAAACCGAGCCAGTCCTCAGTGGTTACGGCAGCGCTAGCAGCTCCGACGGGTGGAGGTTGGGTCATCGAACAACAGGCCGCATAAATCAGGCAGATCTGGTGGCAGCGGATCAGGTGGCTTCGGCTGTGGAAAGGGCGCCGCTAGTGGACCCACGTCCAGCGGCTCCGGCGAAGGTGGTGGGTCGACCACAACCCCTTCCTTGTTATCCATTTTTCCCGATCTCCTTTCCGCCACTGCATCAACAACCTTTTTTTATCTCAGATTCTAATTTCTTGTGGTGAGCCTCTTCTCCATCATCGATAATCATCTCTACCACCTCTAACAGTGGCTCATCTCTCATTTCCTTCACTTTCCACGATTCAGGTTCTATTTCTGGATTTTCCAGCATCTTCTCCTCCACCGAAAGCTCCATATGGCTTCAAACCTTCTAATCAAAGCCATGGAAAATCCTTCCCAGTTTGGATTTGGGTCCTCTTGGCTCCAAGAATAGAACCAAAGTATGGCTACATCTTCCATGCTCATGAATGCCCACTGTAGTTTATCATTCGAGTGAATTTTGTGCTCCTCAAAGAAGCTTTCAGCTCTAGCAATCCAACCAACCGGGTCTGTCCCCGTAACATATGGCAACTCCACCTTCATGGCCCACATGCCCTCCATCTCCATTAACACTGGCTCTTCCTCGCAAATCCGACAGGTCGGACCAATGATAGGAACCCGAATTAAAGAGTAACAGAAAATGTATTATTGATTGGAAAAAGAGACGTATTACAGAAGGAGACCCCTTGTAACCCCAGAGCAAATGCTCCTCAGAGAAGAGATGATTCTCTCTCTGCCCAAACCCCTAAGATTCTAACCAACAAAATGCACAATGATCCTCTTTTCCATCCCCTCTCCCTATAACTACTTTGCCTCCGGTGGCCACATAAGCAATTACAACTAACTCTCTATTCAGCCTAACTGTTGGGCTTAGGCCCAAACTCGGTATCCTATAAGGACATGTTGGAGAATAAAGAAGTCCCACGTAGGTTGGAAATATGAGCAAAAAGCCATTTATAATACTTAAACAAACCTCCCATAATGAGCTAGCTTTTAAAATGGAGTCAGGCAAGCTTGCTCATTTCCCACTTAACTTTGTCATAAATTCTTTTAAAGATGGAAAAATTCTAAGGCTATTTGTTAGAATATTTGATAATATCTTAAGAGTATCATATATTATCTCCTAATTATAGATAATTAGGATTATCAGATATCATTTGTTTCTTTTGTTTTAATTAGTCATTATTATAATGATTGTATTTTGATTTACTCATAGTCTATATAATAAAGTCTCCATTGCGTAGTTGACACACACGGTTTCAGCATCATATGCCTCTGTCTTCTCTATTTCAACATGGTATCTAGAGCCTAACAAGAAGCAACCCTAATCCATGTCCGCCTGGTGTCTCATCTCTGTCTAGTCTGCCGCTGTTGCCATCGTCTGCCGCCCTTTTCCGGCCGACGGACACATCATCAGAGTCGCTGAGCGCCGATCTGTCCAGCCGTCCAAACCACGTCATCGTTGGCCTTCCAACGCGCCCTCACACGCCGGCAACCCACTCCACGCACAGCCACACGCACACCGCTTCCAGCGGCGCGTCCTGGCTCCTCTCCGGCCGCCGTTTCCTGCGCAGGACTCACCCTTCTCTGTTCTTTCTGGATCTATCATCACCTTCCTCAAAGGCCCTCTATTTTGAAAATCCCCCTTGTGTAGGACTGTTCAGCTCTCTATCCATGATACACTGGCCTCGACTGTTTGTCTTAAATGCTTTGGCCTCAACTTTGATTTCCCAGATGCATTGGCCCCGTTTTCGTTCCTGATGCACTGGCCTTGCTATTGGTCCCAGATGCTTTGGCCTAAGCTTTGTTTTCCCAGATGCACTGGCCCCGTCTTCGTCCTTGATACACTGGCCTTGCTGTTTGTCCCAGATGCTCTGGCCTTGTCTTTATCCGGAAGTAGTTGCCAGCTTAGTTTCAATTTAAATATTTTGGTTCTTCAATATTGTTGTTTGAAGCTTCCAAATGCGTTTTTGAGAAGTTCGGACTTTGTTTTGCTTGATTGCTTGCCAGCAACTATCTCCATCTTCTCCGGCATCCCTGAGTTGCCTTCCAAACCATTATTTTCTTAGAGATCATTATTTTCTTATTTGAGGGGGAATTCATCTTTTCTATGTAACAAGCTTAAAGCTTAGTAAGCTTTAGCTTAAGGGGAAGTGTAAGAATATTTGATAATATCTTAAGACTATCATATATTATCTCCTAATTATAGGTAATTAGGATTATCATATATCATTTGTTTCTTTTGTTTTAATTAGTCATTATTATAATGATTTTATTTTGATTTACTCATAGTCTATATAATAGAGTCTTCGCTGTGTAGTTGACACACGCAGTTTCAGTATCATATGCCTCTGTTTTCTCTATTTCAACACTATTAAATTGCAGGCATAATTTAAGTATTCAAATTTTCTTTTCTTCCGGTTACAGTTATCATAATTGGTAATAGTACTCGAAAACTATTCGATAAATGGCAGGATGCATTGACAACAAGAAAACCAAACCCGGCATTCTGGTTTACTACTTATATGATCATAAGGAGTTGGTCGTATCTTTTCAAATGACCTTAGTAGACTGTAGCTTCTAAAAATCATTAGTGATTGAAAATAGATACTTGTAGCCAATTCCAAAGGGTATTTTATCTTTAATATTATCAAAGACCCGCTCTCCTAAAAACTTAGGCTATTAGGTAATGACTCATGACTGGTTTTATATCTCTTCCATGCCCCGTCATGTAAACCCTTTGGGCCTAAAGCATGGGCAGTGCACAAGCCCACTCCACCTTGTGTTGAAATTCAACTTCATTTAAAAGAATGGAGGCAGCAAAGAATTAACTCTTTACCACTTGATAATAGAGGCTTTGATACCATATCAAAGTGATATGAGCCTCGGGAGAACCAAACCACAAAAGCTAGCCGTTGTGGTTGGAGAGCCGATGCCATATAAACACCACACCGGAATCTCATACTTCCAATGTGGGGCTCAAGTCCCATATCTTGCAATTGGATCCTAACATCCCACCACGCTCTGCACTCCCGATGCCCATGGAGGTTGGCTATGCACTAGCCCTCTGACTAGTCCCAGGCAAACACTACAATGCCAGTGTCACCACCCGCACCGCTCGTTTGCAGCCGAGAGACATGGTGGAAAGCTCTAATACCAATTGATACGAATATTGGGAAAACCACACCACAAAAACTAGTCATTGTGGTTGTAAAGCCCAAGGCCATAGAAACCCCACAACGGATCCTATAGTTTCAATGTGGGACTCAAATCCCATACCTTGCAATTGGATCCTAACATCAACTATTAGGACTAAAAATTACTAGATAGAGTTCAACTAGAAAAATGGAGCTTAGCTCCATACAACAGAGGTATGCCTCTGGAAAATGCAGAAAAAACAGCAACAACCACAAGAGAAAAACAGTGAACTACTGCAGAATTTTTTTTTTTTGGTTAAGGTCATTAGGGTACTGAACCTTCCTCCCCTAGGCGAAGGCCTTCCCTCACTGAAATTCTCAAATGTTCAGATCATCCTTCACGCTCCAGCCCCTCCCCCTATATCATCCCTCATCATTGCACTCATGATTCTCCTATTCTCTTCCTCCAATCCCCTCTTGCCAGCTGTGTAGTTTGTTATTCATTTCTCTCTCCCTCCCAACCGACTCCCCCACTCCTTCACTCCCTTTTTTTCATCATATTTTCCTCATTGTCCCTTCCTTCTTTTCTCCTTCTCCCATAAACCAATAGGCCTTTACTGTTTTTAGGCCCATTTTTCAGCATCTTCCCTGTCTATACACATGGGTCAGTGGCCCATGAATACCCCCCCCCCCCCCCACCCCCCAAATTCAATTCCTCCTTGAGGACAAGGTGAAATCAGGGAACAACCTGCAGATTTTCTCAAAGTCGTCCAAGTATTTTCATGATCCGGGAGACTCTCCCACTTGATGAGGACCTCCCTAGAACCATTGAGCAATTTATGCATGGCCATCACTTCTACTGGAACCACTTGCAGTTCCCATTCCTCCAACAAGAAACTAAGAATCTGTTGGCATGGGACGACTGCAGTAAGCGCCCCTTTCAGCTGCCACACATGAAACACGAGATGCACCCTTGATCCAGGAGGCAATTGCAATCGATACGCAGAATGCCCGACCTTCTCTTGGACTGCATAAGGACCATAGAAACGGGAGCTGAGTTTCTCATTAATGCGTTTTGCAAATGATATCAGCTTATAGGGCTGAGCCTTCAAGTACACCAAGTCTCCTTGAAATATGACTTCCCTCCTTTTCTGCCTGGAATTTCATTCTTTGCTGAGCCTTTATTAAATTTAATTCAACTCATCCAAGCATCTGGCTGCATAAGCAGCCTGTCCACCTCATCTACAGCTGTGGTGTCCCTCCGATATTTGATAATTGAAGGAGGATCTTTGCCATACATTGCTTTAAAAGGACCCATATTGATGGAAGCATTATAAGAGGAGTTGAACCAAAATTCTGATCATGCTAGCCACTACAGCCACTGACTTGGATGGTTATTGACAAAGCACCTCCAATACAACTTGAAAATGGGGTTAGTGACTTCCGTTTGGCCATCCAATTGCGGATGGTAAGATGAACTGAATTTCAGCTATATTCGATAACCTGAACAATTCCTTCCAAAATTGGCTAATGAATATGCGATCTCTATCTGAAACCATCAAACTAGGAAAACCATACAATCTATTGAAAGACTTAAAAGAATAATTTGGACTAAAGGATTTGTGAAATGCTTGAGTGTGTTTGCACTCAGCTGATCTACTATTTATATACACTTGTAGGAGTAAATACAATTTACATTTACAAGGAGATTAATAATATTTCTACTTCCTAGGTGCATGTATAACATTCCCTAGATGCATGACTAACTATGTACATGAATTTGAATATAATTGCTACAACTCCCAATATTAATGCTACTAATTCCAACACTCCCCCTCAAGCTGGAGCATACAAATCAAATGCTCCAAGCTTGGAACAAATATATTGAATTCTTGGCCCCTTAAAGACTTTGTGAAAATGTCTGCTAGTTGGTCATTAGAACTAACAGATTCAGTGATAACTTCCTTAGAAAGAACTTTCTCTCGTACAAAATGACAATCAATCTCAATGTGTTTAGTTCTTTCATGAAACACTGGATTAGAAGCTATGTGAAGAGCTGCCTGATTATCACAACATAGTTTCATCTGTTTGGTGTCTCCGAACTTCAACTCCTGAAGAAGTTGTTTAATCCAAATGAGTTCGCAAGTGGCTGTGGCCATAGCTCTATTCCGCTTCTGCGCTCGACCGTGCAACAACATTTTGCTTTTTGCTCTTCCAAGAGACAACATTCCCTCCAATAGAAACACATACCCTAAAGTGGAACGTCTGTCAATTGGTGATCCTGCCCAATCTGCATCACAGTATCCAACTATTTGAGTGTTTCCTTTGTCTTCATAGAGTAGCCCTTGTCCTGGTGATTTTTTAATATACCTCAGAATTCGTATCACTGCATCCCAATGGTCAGTATGAGGAGATTGCATGAACTGACTTACTACTCCAACTGCAAAGGAAATGTCTGGTCTAGTAATAGTGAGGTAGATAAGTTTTCCAACCAATCTACGATACCTTTCCGGATTTGAATAAGGCTCCCCTTGACTAGGTAGTAATTTTTGATTTGGATCCATAGGGCTATCAATGGGCCTACAAGCCAACATACCAGTTTCTTTAAGTATGTCTAGGGCATACTTTCTTTGTGAGATTGTGATTCCATTACTTGATTGAGCAACTTCATGCCAAGGAAATATTTTAACTTTCCAAATCCTTGGTTTGAAAATGGCTGAAGATGTTCCTTAAGTTGAGAGATTCTTTCATGATCATCTCCTGTGATGACTATATCATCCACATAAACCACCAAGTAAACACATTTATTCGAAGAAGTATGACAATAGAAGACTGAATGATCCGCTTCACTCCGTTTTAGTCCAAAAGCCTGTACAACAGAACTGAATTTCCCAAACCAAGCTCGTGGAGATTGTTTAAGTCCATAGAGAGATCGTCGTAGTTTGCAAACCAACCCAGACTCCCCCTGAGCAACAAAACCAGGTGGTTGCTCCATGTAAATCTCTTCTTCGAGTTCTCCATGAAGAAATGCATTTTTGATGTCCAGTTGATATATGGCCAATGATAGATGGCAGCCATGGCAAGAAACAATCGAACAGAAGTAATTTTTGCCACCGGGAAAAGGTATCTCCATAGTCAAGACCATAAATCTGGGTATAACCTTTAGCCACGAGACGAGCTTTGAGACGATCAATCTGGCCGTCTGGGCCAACTTTAATAGCATACACCCAACGACAACCAACAGGTTTCTTGCCAGACGAAAGTGGAACCAACTCCCAAGTACCACTGTGCTCAAGTGCCTGCATTTCATCAATCATGGCTAGTCGCCATTCTGGATGAGCAAGTGCCTCATGAACATGTTTAGGGATGGAAACAGAAGATAAGGTTGACACAAAAGAATAATAAGAGGGAGAAAGACGATGATAACTTAAAAAGTTGTAAATAGGATGAGGATTCCGGGTTGACCGAGTACCTTTTCGAAGAGCAATAGGTAAACCAAGATTTTCTTCGGAAGGTCCGTGATAGGAGTGGTGGTTGGAGTAGGACATGATTCATCGCGTCTTTCAGGGTCCTCCAATGCTGTATTAGGAGCTCGCGGACGACGCCGATATATGATGAGAGGCGCCTGAGATGGTTCCGGCTGGAATTACTAGGAGCAACTTCGGTGGAACCCATAGGAGAGATTGGTTCCTCCAGACAAGGAGATAGATCAAGTAAGGGAACTGGAAATACCTCATGAACAGCTTTAGACTCGACCATGGAGGAGGAGAAATAGAGAGTGTCCTCAAAGAACGTCACATCTGTTGATACATAGTAACGATTGTGGATTGGAGAGTAACATCGGTATCCTTTTTGCAATCTAGAATATCCCAGGAAAACACATTTGATGGCTCGAGCAGACAACTTGTCTAAACCTGGAGAAAGATCATGAACAAAACAGACACATCCAAAAACACGAGGAGCAACATGAAACAAAGGTTCTTTAGGAAATAAGATTGAGTGAGGAACTTTATTATTAAGGAGGAAGAAGGCATTCGATTTATCAAAAAACAAGCAGTTAAAACTGCATCACCCCAATGACGGACAGGTACATTTGCATGAAGTAACAATGTCCGAGCAGTGCCAACAAGGTGTCTATTCTTCCTTTCTGCTATTCCATTCTGTTGGGGGGTATGAGGACAAGTTGATTGATGAAGAATACCCTGTGAAGACAAAAAAGAAGAAAGATTGGAAGAAAAGTATTCTTTTGCATTGTCACTTCTAAGAACCTTAATCGTCTTGCCAAATTGAGTTTTAATTTCATTGAGAAAAGAAGTGAAGATGGAAAATAATTCAGATCGTTCTTTCATTAGAAAAACCCAAGTACATCGAGAAAACTCATCAATAAAAGTGACAAAATATCTAAAACCCATTGATGACACACGACTTGGACCCCATATATCAGAATGAATAACAGAAAAAGGTAATCAATAGAAATTCCTCAATCTGCCTAGGAAAAGAAGAACGAACATGCTTTCCTAATTGACATGACTCACAGGTGAGAGCTTTTATTTTGTCAAGACTAGGAACCATTTGCTTTAATTTAAATAAGCTTGGATGTCCCAAACGTTCATGAAGAAGATTTGGTGAGTCCGCAGCAATACAAGCCAAAGAAGGAGTTGATTGGAGGTAGTAAAGACCACGTGATTCATGTCCTCTGCCAATCATCCGACCCGTACCACGTTCCTGTATAACAAAAGAATCAACATTAAAGGTCACTGGACAATTAAGGGAACGAGTAAGCTGACTAAGAGATATTAAATTAAAAGGACAGCCAGGTATAAACAAAACAGAGTTTAAGGACATGGTAGAAGTAGGTGAGACATGACCTATTCCTGTGGCTGCAACCTTAGAACCATCCGCCAAAGTAATGAAATGAGGGAATTTAGGTGGAGAAATAGAGGAAAATAAAGAACTATTACCAGCAATATGATCAGAGGCACCTGAATCAATTACCCATGAATTTTGATTACCGGATTGAGAGATGCAAGCGGTAGAGTTATGAGCACCAGCAGCAGTGGAGGATTGGGATTGCTTGGCTGCTTTCAATTGGAGATATTCTTGATAATCTTCTTCTGAAAATTTTATCTCTGCTTTTTCAGACTTACAGAGATTCACAGATTTTCCGGAAATCCATGAAGAGAGTAACAAGTATCTTGAGTATGACCCATTCTTTTGCAATATGAACATTGAGGACGGCCACCTCTTCCACCACGCCCTCCACGACCCCCTCGTCCTCCCCGGTTAGACACCATTGCAGAAGATTCAATAGTCTCATTTGAATCCCACTTGTTTTTGGGGAAGGAACTCGAAGGAGTCGAGTGACCAAATTCTCCATTGAGGGAATTTCTTGGCCAGTCAGAATTTGATTACGAACATGCTCAAAATCCGGATGCATTCCCCGAGAACCAGCACCATGTACAAATTATCGAGCTTAGTTTTCATACCTTCAAAGTGTCGGATTCCAAAGACATTTTAACGTCTCAACTGCAGCTTGAGCCTTAGAAACATACGAGATCATGTCATGATCGGACTGTTTGAGAGTTGCCAACTTTTGTGCAGCATCATACAACTGTTGAATGTCATTAGCAAAGACATCATGAGCTTTTTCCAGAAAGTATTACAAGTTTTGAAGGCTCTAAAGTTTGTTAGGATGCTAGGTTCAACAGATTGCCACAACAAAGCACAAAGTTGATAATCAAGTTTCTTCCACTGATCCTTTTTGTCTTCTGGAATCTTATCCAATGATTTCTCCAAATGTTCATGATATCCTTGACCAAGAAACCAAAGTTCCACGGAGGCAGACCATGCTAAATAATTCTTACCATTTAGCTTCTCCGAAGTGATTGTTGGAGTTCCAGAAATAGAGAAAGCCGGACCACCATTTGCTGTCTTCTCAGAGGTCATCTTAACAGCTGAAAAGTAAGGGAACACAGAGCAAACAGCAGTACAGTGACAACAACAACAAAAAAACAGAGGAGACTAAGAGACCCACTTCTCCCAACAACCATAAAAGTGGATTTTGACCAGCTAGAACAACAGAGAACAGTGTTGCGAACGGTTCTGGGCGGTCGCGGCGATTTTCCGGCGTGGGGAAGGTGGCGCGTGAGGTACACGCGCCGACAAGGTGAAGCGCGTATGGAGGCGCGTGAGGGCGCGTGGGCTGTTTTCCGGCGACGAAACTTCGGGAAATGGCCGGGTCGGTGACTTATGGTAGGATTTCCGGCAACGGTGGACAGTGGGTAGCCGGCGACAGTGACTTTAGGCTTTGAACAGTGGCTGTTTGGGTAACTAGGCGAGAGAGTTCTGCTGGACCAGAGTCAGAACCTTCAAGGAGAGGATAAACCCGCTCTTGATACCATATTGAAAGACTTACAAGAATAATTTGGACTAAAGGATTTGTGAAATGCTTGAGTGTGTTTGCACTCAGCTGATCTACTATTTATATACACTTGTAGGAGTAAATACAATTTACATTTACAAGGAGATTAATAATATTTCTACTTCCTAGGTGCATGTATAACATTCCCTAGATGCATGACTAACTATGTACATGAATTTGAATATAATTGCTACAACTCCCAATATTAATGCTACTAATTCCAACACAATCATACCACTTCTTTCACAAAGGCTTCTGCCACTTCTTTAGCTGTATTTGGGTGACGCAGAGGGATAAAATGTGCAGCTATTGTTAGTCTATCCATAACCACCAAGATCGAGTCCATTCCCCTTGACTTAGGAAGGCCACCAATAAAGTCCACCAAAATTTCTTCCCAAACCTGATTGGGAATTAGGAGAGGTTGGAGCAGCCCTGTAGGACTAAGAGATTGATATTTATTTTTCTGACATACCTCACCACTCTTGACATAGTTTTAGATGTCACACCTCATGTGTTCCAATAGAACACTGCAGCTATTCTTTTGAATGTTCGGAAGAGACTTGAGTGTCCACCCCCCAGAGAATAATGGAACTCAGCTAATAGAAGAGGGATCCTTGCTGATTTGGCGGGTAAGACCAACCTGTCCTTGAACCAGAGACAGCCCTTCAAGATAGGATAATTTGGGTATGAGGTTGGATTCTGAATGAACTCCTGCATAGCCACCTTCAACTGATCATTTGCTAAGGTTTCTTCTGATAATCCAGCCATATCCTGATTGGTAATCATAGAAATGATTTGATATTCCTCCATCAGCCTAGACCAAAGCATCCACAGCCATTTTCAGTTCCCGGTTTATAGTGTATCTCAAAATCATAACCCAGTAATTTGGTCAACCATCTTTGCTGCTCTGCATCCAAAACCTGTTGTTCCAACAGGAATTTCAAGCTTTTATGGTCTGTCCTGATCACAAAATGATTTCCCAGCAAGCATGGCCTCCATTTTTGTACCACATACACAATTGCCATTGGTCTCTTTTGTACACTGCTTTGACCATGGATTTCTCCGATAACGCTTGACTAATAAAGGCCAAAGGTCAACCTTGCTGCATAAACACAGCTCCAATACCCAAACCAGAAGCATCTGCCTCAACCTCAAAGTCTATATCGAAGTTCGGCATAGCCAAGGTAGGCAATTTCTCCATTGCTGCCTTGAGTTGCAGAAACGGCTCACTCCAACGAAAACTATTTTTCTTCAACAGTAGGGTGAGTGGTTTGGCCATCAACCCATAATTCTGCACCAATCTCTTATAATATCTTGTTAACTCAAGGAATCATCTCAAGCTTCAAATATCCTTGGGAACTGGCCACCGTCGCATGGCAGCCACCTTGCTCAAGTCTGCTTCCACAAGGAGTGACTCTTGAGTACCTCAAACCCTGTTCTCAAGTGACCAAGATGGGAATGCAACTCTGGACTATATATCAGGATATCATCAAAAAATACCAATACGAATTACCTAAGATAAGGCCGAAAGATGTTGTTCATAAGGGTTGGAATGTGGATGGGGCGTTGGTTAATCCGAAAGGCATAACCAAGTACTCATAGTGCCCTTCGTGAGTCCGGAAAGCCGTCTTGTGTATGTCATCCTCCTTCATCCTAATCTATTATACTAGTCCAATTTAGAAAATATGATTGCACCATCCAACTGATCTGATAGCTCCTCTATTACTGGAATTGGGAATTTGTTCGGATAATGATGCTATTAAGTGCCCTATAATCCACGCAAAATCTCCAACTCCCATCTTTCTTTTTGACTAGGATTAATGGGCTGGAAAATGGACTTGTGCTTAGTCTAATCATTCCAGGCCATCATGTCCTTCACAAATTTTTCGATTTCTCCCTTCTGCCCATATGGGTAACGATATGGCCTTACATTTGCAATTTGAGAGCCCTCCTTCAACACTATCACGGGATCACATTGCCTCTGTGGGGGCAAATCTGTGGACTCCTGAAACAGCCCCTTATATTCTTCCAATAATCCTCTCATCCCTTCCACTTCTTGCAGCACTTCCTGATATAGCAAGGTCATCATCCCAAGTTCTACATAGAAGGCCTCTGCATTAAATTTCAACTCTTTAATAATTGCTTTTAATGATGCCACAGTTTTGGACAATGACGGGTCACCTCTAATTTCCCCTTCAAAATTCCTCAAACTGTCAAGGATCTTTTTGAGATCATCCCAGCAATGCTATTATATTCAATTGCATTGCAGCCTCATTCCCAAATTCCTCCTCCTTATCTCCTTCTGCAATGTCCTCTTCATTTTCTCCCAGGATCAGTATACGTAAATTTTTGTTTTTACATACGTGTCGTGGAAAAACTTCTCATCAAAACAAAAACTTTTCTCCTAACCTTATCTTGCAATTCCTCCTCAGACAACCTTTTGAACCCGTTGTTCCTCTTAGGGTTCCCCAACAAATTGCCTTCTCCTATGGACGAGTTGAAACCGCTGGCAATGGCGCCACCGGCCATGGCACTACCGGAAGTGGCGCCGCCTGTAGCCGAGAAATCGGTTCATGCCCCTCCTATGTGTGTCAACCGCCTCTGCCCAGCACCAGGATTCACGTCTCGTTTGTGTTCTCCACTTCTCCCCCAAACACCGGCTCTTGGGCCATAGCCCATTTGCTAGTGAGAGCAGGTCAGTTAGAACCCGACTCAATCCTCCTATTTGGGTTCTCCCGGATCCAACCTAGAATCTGAGTCTTCTCTTCCACATGTTGGGCCAACGACATCATCTCTCCCAAATTTCCATAGCCGTGCAAATGCACTTCTGCCCTAATCTCCTCCTTCAACTCATTCATGAAAGCTCCCTCAAGACCTCCTCATCTGCATGACTTAGAGGAGTGGACAACATTCCATCATTGCACTCATGATTCTGCAATTCTCTTCCTCCAATCCCCTCTTGCCAGCTGTCTAGTTTTTTATTTCTCTCTCCCTTCCAACCAACTCCCCTACTCCTCCACTCCCTTCTTTCGTCATATTTCCCTCTTTGTCCCTTCCTTCTTTTCGCCTCCTCTCATACACCAATGGCCTTTACTATTTTTAGGCCCATTTTTTCAGCCTCTTCCCTCTCCTTCTATACATGTGGGTCGGTCAGTGGCCCATCACAAACACAAATTCTTCTACAAACTGAAGTTGTTATGGGATGTGTCTGGGCTTGGGTTTATATTATTCAGGTGTAATTGGTTTTTGTTTTAATGTACAAATTCCATTATGGCCTTGTGGGCTATAGTAGCAGTAATATAAAGTATTAACCCATAAAGGATTAGAACTCTATTCCCAGTGGAGTCCTAATTAAAATACTTGTAATGCTTTATTTTAGTAGAATGATCGAAGTTATGAATAATGGCAGCAATTTGCTCTCTTGGTCTTAGTTGTGTTATGCAACCAAACCATACTAGGTTAACTATCTTTTCCCTTCCCAACATCTATTCTGTTCTTTTAATTTTCAATGCTTTACCCAGATCCATTGCTTCTACAGAAAGCACTAAAAATACATTCCTTTAAACCCTGTTTGACTCTTAGATCTAACCTAAACTCCATCACTTCAGTCCAAAAAAACAAATAGTAGTGCGCAAGAGTAGAAGCCAGACATGCCCCATATACAGTGGTAATTTCATCTGAGCAGACTTTCTACTACACCAGTCAACAATATGTCATAAAGCCAGCATTATGTAAATTTGAATTTCACAAAGAAAAAAAACAGATAGCAAATTGATCGTATTTCCGGAGTATTCTAATACTTATTAGAAATTCCAGAAATTTGTGATAGCTGAATGCTCCCTTAGCAACCATGCTCCAGGAACACTATGTAGTATGTACGCAGCTCTCTGTTACTGGTTGTACTTGTAATATTATATTTTAAAAAAAAACAATTAAGAGTGAAATTGTCAATCATAGAATATATACCTTGGTGCCTGTTCACTGTTCTTCAAAACTGTGTGCGACTTGAATGACCACCTTGTAGGCTAAAGCCAGAAAAAATGTATAAGATTAGCTTTTAAAAAATAAAATCAGGCATTCGATAACAAATTTTAGGTTTGCACAGGTTATGAAATAGACTTGAAGCAATGCCCATCGGGGTTTTCTGATGGCTGATTACTCTTTAGAACAAGGAATAGCCGTGGTAGCGCATTATAAAATCAACCAAAACATGTGTACAGTATCTTCAGACTTCAGGTAGACTAAATTCAAATTCTAAAGGGTTGGTACATGCTAATTTTATTTGGCAAACAAGTGGATCATGAGAATAATATATTAACAAGGTAACTGTAAGACTCTAAACTGCCACCAAGTTTTGGATCTAATCACACTTTTATGTTGAAGTGTAAGATCATAAAATTACCACTAGAGGCTTGCTTAGACTAATAACTGCATCTATTGCAATAAAAGATAAAAACATTGAATAATTTTTGTATTTATAACTATGTTTAAGTTAAGAGATAGTATCATTAACTCCATGTACAACATAAACAATTTTAATAATAGATGGTGGTTCTGATCTTTTATAGAAGTCAAATGTGTGTACAAAATGAGAGCATCAAGTTGAGGAGAAAATAGATGAGAACCTTCAAAGTATTTATTAGAATATCTGCAAAGTATCTTATATATGAATATTTCTTAGGATTTATTTCTGATTTATTATTTCATGATTTGTTTCCTTATTTAATTAGGACTAGGATTCTACTATTAGTATAAAATAGGACTATTAGGTTTGTCTTTTGTATTACATGACATCATATCACACCTTTCAATAATATACTTCGTTTACAGTCATCGCTCTCCTCTTCTTATTTACTAGCTGTAAACCTAATTCTTCAAGTGCGGTACCATCCTCCTTGAAATGTCCCATCACTATTCCACTGATGGGTTCCCTTAAATTTGTAACTCTTCACTGAAATTGCGCTTAGACCAACAAACTCACCACTGCCCACCGTCGTCCGCTGCCAACCACCGCTGTTTCTTCGACCGGAAACATCACCAGCAGAATCTGAGTCCTCTGTCCGGCCAACCACCGAAGACCCACAACGCGCCAATCCCTTTCTCAGCGCCCAGATCCATGCGCCAGCACTTCAGGCTGCACGTGCCGGCATGTTTGGGTACCTCTCTGTCCTGCATCTGGTCCCGTTCACCTCAACCCCTATCTGACCTCACCTTCCCCAAATAGCACCTTCCAGGCACTTTATTTTCTCTCATGCGGCTGCTAGTGTTTGCCGCCTATCAGTGAGCTTTTCCATCGGCCAAGTCATCCCCGTTGTCGGCACCTCCACCATTCATCTTCCTTGCTGCTATCTCTGCAGTCAAGCTCAGTCCGCCTTTATTAGAGTATAGTATTGATTATGTAAAGTTGAAGCTTAACTGTCGTTAGTTAGGACAGTTAAGCTTGGACAGCTTAGTTAGTTAGAAAACAGTTAGAGTTAGTTAGAAAAAGAAATTGAACCAACTCATTTACTGTTTGATGTATGAAGATACCCACTTGTATCAGAATTGAATCAATCAATGAAAATCAGTTTCCTTCTCAATTGGAATTCTACTTCTCTGTATATTCTTCATAACTGAAGAATTCTAATAGCCTTCAATGTGACCGCCTCTTTCAGCCATCACAGCAGCTAGCCTTCATCATGGCTATTCTTCTTGCTGCTGCCCAGCCTTCCCTCATAGTAGCTGTCACAGCAACCAGCCTTCAATGTGGTGTCCTTCCTGGCTTCCTGCTATCATGCCTTCATTGTAGCAACAGCCGATCAGCCTTCATTGATGGTCTCTATTCACCACCGCAGTACCCGTCTTCATCGCAGCCTGTCTCTCTTGCTTCGCGCCTTCATCATGCCGATCAACCTTCATTGGTGGCCCATCTACGCCACTGCAGCAGCTGCCTTCGTCGCAGACTGTGTCTCTTGCTATGCGTCTTCATCGAGTCTTTGATTGGCTCTGTTTCCAGCATGAAAGATTGGCTCCATGGTTCTGACCTAGATGCAACATGGTTTCCATCTCAGATACAGTTTCGTCCATCTTCAATTGTGTGTCCTTAATTACAACAGTCCCCTTCCTTTGTGCTTCTCCAAGATCTTGAAGCTTATTTTTTTAGAACTTTTTTTAAGTTTTTTTGATGTGTTTAACCGTAACAATCTAAAGCTTGAGAAGCTTTATCTTGAGGGGGGTGTTAGAATATCTGAAAAGTATCTTATCTATCTTTATTGTATCCTAGAATATCTTAGAGTATCTTAGAAGATTTCTTCGGATTTATTTCTTATTTATTATTTCATGTTTTGTTTCCTTATTTAATTTGGATTGGGACTCTACTATTAGTATAAAATAGGACTATCAGGTTTGTCTTTTGTATTACATGACATCGCATCATGCCATTCAATAATATACTCAGTTTATAGTCATCTCTCTCTTTTTCTTATTTCCTAGCTGTAAACCTAATTCTTCAGCAGTATTATAGTTGAGCTTTGCTTAATGAAAAACAAGAAATAAGTGCAGTAGTCAGAAGCAAATCGACTTACAAGCTTCAGTTGCCGGGGATAAGGGCAAGCCCCAGGGGCACCATAATTGACACCCAAGATGTTAACACCTTCCTGTGACAAAAAAAAATGGAAAGAGTGTGACTCTATAAGATTAAGAGGAAATAAAATCTGATGCACAAATAGAACTCTAAGAAAAGTTACACAACCAAAGTTAAGATCAGTTTCCAGGCTGAACTATTCTGCACTACTACAAGAGGAATGCCACTTTTTCTCTCTCATGTCTCTTTCATTTAAATTTAGTATGAAAAACTTATGAACTGTTTCAAAACCCACTTTCTCCACTTTTTCAAGGTCCACTGTCTCACTATAAAAGCTACAACTATTGCTAAAAATAAATAACCCAACAATGACTTTCATGTTTTCATTATATGAAAAAATGGACAAAAAATTAAAAAAAAAACATTTTATATGCAAATGCCTTGTGAGTGTCAAGAGGCTAGTATTGGCTACAAATGTAGCTTGGCTAAACAACATTATTGATCAAAAGACATTTCAGATGGTAGCAAAAGTAGTTCTTGGAAAATAAAAAGGGTTTGGACTCTGGACTTAATAGTAAAGATTCATGGTGGCGGGAAGATAATGTTCAAGAGGAGGTTTAAAGTAACGGGATTACTTAAAAGCATTGCAACTACGTAAAACTGCTGAAAACTATGAAAAGTATCAAGAGGCTAAGAAAGATAACAGCTAGCTAAGTGAAAGCCAAAGCTTTTGAGCAGTAATATCAATAATTAGGCACCAAAAATGAGGAAAGACATATATACAAGCTTTCAAACAAAAGAAAATGGAAAACAAGAGATTTTGGCCAAATGAAATGTGTTAAGAATGAAGATAGAAAAAGTCTTGGTAACTGAGCAAGATATTAAGGGAGGATGGAGGGTTATTTCTACAAACTATTCAATGAAGGGAATACAACAATAAAAGACCCAAAGAGTTTAACCACTAGAGAGGCTGATCAAAACTATGCTTTTTATCGCAGAATCCAAGAATCTGAGGTACAGGAAGCACTAAAGAAGATGGAAAATGGTGAAGATAGTTTGATTAAAAGGGCTAGAGCAACGCTGGAGAGAATATTAAGAAAAACCATTAAGAAGACATTATCTCAATGGTTTTATTGAAAATTAGGATTTTGATAGAGCTCAATGGGGTCGTTTGATCCATGTAGTCAAATCCACCTAATGAGATAAGACTTGGTTGTTGTTATTGTTGTTACACAAAAGCAGATGTAATGCACATCCCAAACCATTTGCGGAAGAGCTGAAGCAAAACACATCAATTGTCCCAAGGTACAAATACTGCTGATGAATTGATAATCCTATTCCATGTATTCCTCCTACTAAATTGATTAATTGAATCTACCTAGACTTTCACTATATTTTCCAATTAATTTCTAGAAGATAGTTGAGTCTGATTTCGAAATGACCAAACAATATATATGACAAGTCCCTTCATTTACCAAAATTTGAACTGATAGGAGAAACAATTATCTTTGCAAATATAAGAACATTGACGCAATATAAACGACATATTTTATGATAATAACACAAATTACCATGTGTATTACAAGATGCTCCTCCAATCCCTCCCCTGGAAGACATCTCTGGATTCACAAAGGCAAAATCATCAGCTCTATTTGGAGTCAATAGTTCAATTCAAACAGTCACCATAACACCAAATAAAAGAGCCACAATTACAAAAATAGTGACCAATGCAGTGGCAGCAAAACAAGGATCCAAGCTATTGAAACATATTCTCACAATGAAAAAGACTACCATGAAAAATAAAAGAGAAGAAATGGATTATATTTCATTCAGTATCACATGATAAGTGTAGAATAAACCATGCTCAGCATTGTCAGAACAATACTGCTAACTATCATGACAGTACCACCATTATCTACAGCACCAAATACAATGCTAAAAAAAGGACAAACAAGCGGATCACCAATGAACTAAAAGCTTCACAATTCCCAAGCATAAACCTGACTTATATAACCATAGTACAAGTAGTATGTGGCTGGGACCGTCATGCTTGAGTGAAAAGGGACCTCAACTTTTAATTTAGGGAAACAAAAAATAAAAAAGATATATACACTATGAAACGGATAAGAACTTGATTCATACTTACAGCTTTCACTGAAGAAATGATATAGTCCCTGCCTGGAGGAGTCAAAACATTGGATGGCAGTCTTATCCTATAGAAATCATCTCCTTGCAACAGTTTCTGTAATAAGATTGTCAAAGCTTTAACAATGCTAACAAGCCACAACACACACACACACACACACACATAAAATAGCATGATCAAAACTAAAACAAAAAAAATTACTTGAAATTTCTTCTGCTCAGCTTCACTTAGAGGATTCCGCGAAAACCGCAGCTTCGTCAGTGTCTGTCACAGATAAAAATTGCTCCAGTCCAACAGAATTTGTGGTTTTCCATAAAACTTTCCAAGTATAGATTTAGAAGTAACGGTTTATCCATTAATAAGATAACATCAACTATTAAAATTTAGGTTATGGATATTTAATAATGGATGGAATAGAATTGAATAGAGTAGAATGAAATGGAACAAAGTTACCTAAACAAAGTTATCATGCCATTATTTGGGATAGTTTAATGATAGAATGAAATGAAGTAAATAATAAAGGATTTAATTGGTATGAATCATGAGTCTAAACTTTTTTTATATTATCAATCATTCATAAATTGTCACCTTAAAAGTAGTCACAGTCACTAGGATTAGGATAATTTGTGATATTATTTGATAGCATAAAAAACATTACTCTGACTTTCAATCTCATTCCATACCATATCCCCAAACTAGGAGGGAAGAAAAATAGAGGTGTGATCATTATATTTTAAACAATATCGTTCCGCTTAATTCCATCGATGAAATCCAAACATAGCCTTAACGTGTATTGAAGAAAGAAGAGGAGGAACCTGGGCGCCGTGACTCCAAGTCTTGATGCGAGCGGAGAAGTTACCGGCTTCGGAGAAATCAGAGTCGCCGAAGGCGTGTTGGAGTGGGAACTGGATCTTTGAATCGGAGGAGGCAGGCTCCGAGAACTTCTTACGAGAAGTGGTAGTTGTTGTTGTTGTTGTTGTGGATGAAGGTGGAGAATCAGAGGGATGAGGGTGTGAGTGTGAGCGTCCACCTTCGAGGCCAAATTCTTCGTCATCGAGGAGAAGCTCGTCGGATTGAAAGGCCAGGGAGAAAGAGTGAGTGAGCAAGAAGAGAGTGAGTGCCAAAACCAATCGCGGAAATACAGCCATGGTTTCGGTTTTGAGTTTGAGAGAGGATCAGATCATGCGTGGCTGGTGGTGCCTGCAACTCAGTTTGTGTTCTTCGTCAAAAGCCACAGTTTGAGAGAAGTAGGAGACTAATTGCTGCCTGCCCCTATGTCCCTCTGAATAATTTCACTTTGTAATTATTTTTAGAATTTTTAGAATAGACGTAGACCCCTAATTCGTCACGCACATATAAGGATTTGGTTAAAAAAAATTGATTAATTGAATAATTAAGTAGATGTATGATTGATTTATTCTTATTATTATGCTTATATAAATAGATAATAGATTACAATAAAATCACTTTTATATTTAAATATATTTGTTCAAAAATAATTTTAAAATAATTTATTTTATTTGGATTATAAAAAAAATCATTTGCATACAGTAAATTATAAAAAAAAAATATGAAATTTTTTGTTTAGTATAGTAATGTTTGTCAAGTAATTAATTTTGAAGGGATAAAATAGGAAGATTGTCATTAACTTCAAAATAATCTAACAGTTTTTTAAATAAACTTCTAACTTCTATAAAAATCATTTTCTTGTAAAAACATTTTTTTTATAATTTAATTAAGTTCATCAAACATATCATTACTAGAAATAACTTTTTTCAAATAAAAGTTGTTTCTGAAAGATTAATCATCTCCAAACACCCATAAAAAGGGAACCCGAATATGATTTAATTAGTATGTAGAGTCAGTATAAAAAATTTATACTATCAAATTGATGTATCATTATAAATATTTGACTTTTGTGATTTATTGATAATGTATAAACATTTACATGGTAGTGTATCCAAATTCAAAATTAAGATGATTAGGAGGTTGTTTCTAAATTGCACCAGAGCTGAGTGGGTGCACAAAACACCTCACTTCTTGATTGAAACAGCGAGTTTTCAAATTTTTGCAAAAACAAACTCGCAAATATTAATATTTATAAATTATTCAAAAGGGTCTTTTAGAAGAAGAAAAACCCAAAATCCTCATTCTCTTCAACTTCGTTCCTCAACCTATGTTGCATCGTCATCCACCTTGTCTTACTCTACCACTATTGAGTTTCCAAGTGTCTGATAAATGTTTTTATTATAATTTTTGATGAATCTAATGTTGATGTAAGTCCTAGTGGTCAATATATTTATTGGATTTATATATTATATCATGACTTTATTTTCTATATTTTATATATATGAGGCATTCATTTATTTGGTTGTATTTGATGATCATATTTATATCATAATAAAGTCCTTAGAATAGGTAGTTCATTTAATAGAACGTCAAGTATAACTTGATCGTAAAATACCATTAAATTATAGAATATTATTTTTAAAATATCTATAGTCAAGTATTATTATTAATAAGGACAATAATAATACAATAAGACTATTATGTGAGTTTACTGATAACCACATCTCACGGGTCATAGATATAAGATATCAAGTCTTCACATAGGTATAAATATTAGAAGAATATTTATACTGGAGTGACTTACTATGAGAGCGCTACATAATAGTTATGTAAGTGTCATAAGCGATTCTCATAGTAACCATAGTGAAGTAGTCCTTCGACTTGAAGTCACTAGGATTCATAACATATGTAGTTGTAGGTTTTGATGCTATTAAACGTTATCTGTAATAGGATAACTACAAAGATAGTTATTAGGCATGCAATGAAACATGTTGAGCAGTATGAGTGATGTAGATAGGATTCGTCCCTCCTACATAACAGGAGTAATGTCTATAAGCCTCTTGATGGTATGCGACGTAAAAATGCATGACCATGCTAAGGTAGGACAATATGAGATATTAGGCCCACATGATCGTACGTCAATTACTCGATCAAAAAATAAATAATTGGACTTAACAAGGATGACACATTTATGTCTTGTATCCAATTAAGACATTGAGACTAAAGGATGTTGACTTCATATTATATATGGTATCAAATTAGTTTATATCTTCTGGTGAAACTTTTTTAACTAATTATCACGTCATATTTAATCATATTTTCTTATATGTTTATTATCTACCTCAATATTTTCATCAAAATTATACACCTCAATATTATTTTTTATGTAAAAAAATGGATCAGTGGTAGAACTGAGTCATTATTTTAAGGTTTAAATAAGTTTTTGATCCCGGCAAAGTTCATCAATTTTGGTTTTAGTACCTGTAAAAAAATTTCTTAGGATTTCGTCTCTATAATTTTAAAATTTTTGGAAATAGTCCATACTATCATCTCTTTTCATTAACCGCTGACGTCTCAAACGGAATGTCACGTCAGCCATGTCACGTGGCATTGTTGACGTGACGTTTCGCTTGCCACGTCAATAGGGACTATTTCCAAAATTTTGGAAAGTACAGGGATGAAATTCTAAAACAAAATTTACAGTGACTAAAATCAAAATTGGTGAACTTTGCAGGGACCAAAAACTAAATTAAACCAAATTTTTATATTTTCTGGCCAAATTTCAGAGCCAGTCGGACATAGACAAGAAATTACCTTAATACCCCTGAGTACTATAAATTATACTAGAATAATAAATTTGAAAATTTTATCCCTTTGGCCTTAATGTATGATTTTTTCTTCTATTTTATGGCCACAATTCAGAGCAATCGGACAGGAATAAAAAGTTACATCGATAACTCTGAGTACTAAAAATTATACCAGATGAAAGAATTTTACAATTTTAACCCCATGGTCCATAATGTATGATTTTGTTTCTATTTTCTTGTTATTCTTTACAGAAAATCGGAAAGGAAAAAGAAATTACATCGGTATCCCAGAGTATTAGATATCATACAAAATGAAAGAATTCAACAATTTTAACCCTGTAGTCTATAATATATGATTTTGTTTCTATTTTCTTGTCAAATTTCATAACAAGTCAGATAGTAAAAGGAAATTACCTTGGTATCCGTAAGTAATATAAATCATATACCAGATGAAAAAATTTGACAAATTTAACCATGTGCCTCCTAATGTATGACTTGCTCTGAATTTTGGTCATGAAGTAAAAGAAAATCATACATTAGAGGCCGCAAGGTTAAAATTTTCAAATTCGTTCAACTGATATGATTTTCCGGCAGCTGGGGTACTACCAATGATAATTTGGTGTTCTCGTGTGATCTGCTCTAATTGCTCTAAATT